>OZ005735.1:154658195-155280695 GCA_963930755.1 Eudasyphora cyanicolor | reverse complement strand
ATTTACTTATTTACTTATTTACTTATTTACTTATTTACTTATTTACTTATTTACTTATTTACTTATTTACTTATTTACTTATTTACTTATTTACTTATTTACTTATTTACTTATTTACTTATTTACTTATTTACTTATTTACTTATTTACTTATTTACTTAATTACTTATTTACTTAATTACTTATTTACTTATTTACTTATTTACTTATTTCATATCTTAATTACTTATTTCCTTATTGACTTATTTACTTACTTACTTATGAGTACTTACTTACTTACTTACATACTTGCTTACTTACATACTTGCTTACTTACTTACTTACATACTTGCTTCCTTACTTACTTACTCACTTACTTACCTGCTTACCTACGAGTATTCACATGGCACTAACTTATTTATTATCATTATTTATTTTATTTATATCATTTTAGTTTTATTTCTTTATTAATTGTTATAATTTATTTATTTACCTATTTATTTGCGCTATATACGAGCTCGTACATACCTGTAAAAGGACAATAGGAAAACACTGGGGAATGAATCCGCGTATAGTTTATTGGTTGTATACTGCAGTAGTAAGACCTATAATGCCGAGGGGCATAGTCGTCTGCTGGACAGCTCTCCAGAAATCCACCTTCTGCGCGACACTAAACAATGTTCAGCGAATTACTACTAGAGGTATCTCTCGTACGTTGAGAACGACACCCCTGAGGCAATATTATACTACATTTAATGCCGCTACACATTAAAGCAAGACAATATGCCGCATGTACTGGGATTGAACTTATGGAACCGCCACTATGGTCAGGAAATGGCTACTGCCAAGGGTCATTCTAGACACAATGTTTGACTTGCCGGGCATTGTGGATTACACTTACATGACTGAAACACTTATTGACAAGAAGTATTTTACTCTTGTACCTGATAGATCAGAGTGAAATGGTCGTATCCCAGGACATAGGAGATTCGATATCTTCTACACAGACAATGCCAAACTCAACAACCAAGTGGGCTCTGGTGTCTTTTCTGACGAAATGAGCTATCCATTGCAAAACGAATGTCTGACTACCTGAAAATGTATGTTCTGACCAAAGTCGGTATCAATATTTTACTATACTCGTATTGTTTTCGACAATTACACATGGGTTACATTTATTTTTGGAGGTTATGGAGGTTCTTTCGCCTTTTAAATTCAAATTATTTTTATTGGACTATGATGGTGTATGATATAAATATAAATTATACGTTCGTATGACGTATGATAAATATCTCTTGAGAAATTAACACTCATACGTTGATGTGTCAGATGCAGGGCAGGAACGAACATTTAAGGAAACATTCGAGGTCATTGGGATTAACATTCATTTAATGTTATTATCACATTTACCTCAAATTGTCTATATTTTATTTATTAATAAAAATTGAATTAAAAACACAAAATGACTAGCATAATGTCTTGTTCTTGACAATTACACATGAGCTATATTTCGTTTGAAGGTTGTGGCGGTTCTTTCGCCTGTTTTCATATTGTCATTGTACACGTTTTCAGTTAGTTTTTTTTTGTTTGAATTCCCCTATTCTTGCCCCCATCCTATGTGTGTGTGTGTAAGACAATAACAATAATTTACGATCAAAAATGTTTTTTTTTTCTTTTTTCCTCATCAAGAACCACTTGCCACAAACGAGGAATTTCACAAAAACCAAAGAAATGAAAATGTTTGGCATTTTGCCGGGACGATATATGTACATATAAATACATATGTATATAGTGAAATTTCACGGCGAATTTTAAGGGGGAAAGTCAAAGCAATAAATTTGTACATATGTATGTTTGTACATACATATATAATTTAATATAATATATATAGGTATCTATTAAGTAGTGTCATGTCATCAAAACTTTAGACAAATACAACGTTAAAAAAAAACAAAATGTTTGCCAACTATAGATGCGTGTGTCGCAGTAGTATACGAGTATATATATTTGGAGAGGTTGTTTTAATAATGGCTTAATTCTTTTCTTTGCTACATACTTTGTTGTATGTATATTTGACCTTTTTATAACCTTCTATTTGATATAATGTGTAACGAAAATGAAATGACATTCAAAGGTCTAATAAAACGGCAAGAGATTTAGTTCATATAGAGTTAAATTTGTCTTAAAATGTTTTTTATACAACCGATTATTTTATATTACCTTATACGTATGACCGAAAATTAAATGTCTAACATCTAAAAAATAAGCATATATCACTTGTATCGGAGCAATATAATGTAGTCAAAAAATAAATATTAATATATATAAATATTAATATATATATGTGTGGTTTTCTAGAATAAGGGCACATCTCAAAATGTTCAGCAGATCGAAAATACATTTTTCTCGCAGTACATTTGATAGTAATGTTCTGTTGCTAAGTCGACTTAGCATGTTTTAGAATTGAGGTATCGATATGTTTCTATACAACACATTTATATCGCTATATCCAGCACTTGGTTATGTAGGTGTTCACCTGGACGAATGAGTGATTGTATTTATATCATATCCATCATACGTCCCATTTTTCTGAGTTGAAATAATTTGTCATTCGCTGGGGTTATAAGAACCCAAATTTGGTAAAAAATGTCTGAAATGAATTGACAATCTACTTTAAAAGTTCGTAATCTCCACAGTTTTTGTACTTTTTTGGGTTAAAAGTACCCACATATTGCTCCCTTTTCTTGAAATAAACTAATAAATGCTCCCGTACTCTCTTCGTTCTTTCTAGGATAAAGGGAGCATACAAAGGCCCTATATGTTATTTTTTTGGTGTAATAAGGGCCCAAATAAATAAAATCTATTTGCAAAATTCGTACTTTTTGGCATTATTCGTACTGTGTAAAAAAGATCATTTGTACTTTTTAGGGTAACATATGGGACACATTTTACATATTCCGTGAGATAAACTAACACTAACAGTGTTATTGTCCAAAAATTTCATTTCTATGTTAACATTTCCTTTGCGAGTATATGTATAGTAGGGCGGGTCGATTTAAAAATCGCCCATTGCTCAGTGAAAATCGTATTCTAGGGATCAAAATAAGAAACTTTGCCGAAGGAATCATACCTCTAAAACGAATTCTGATGTCCCGGAAAAAATCCCACTTTGACCCATTTAGAGTGCTCCAATCGAGTCCAAATGTATGGAACCCCCAGGGGGTCCCGGGGGGTGTGTGTGTGTGGGATTTTTCAAAATTTGCCCCTACCCAAAAGTTCGACCCAAATTCCGGGACATCAGAATTCGTTTCAAAGGTATGGTTCCTTCGGCAAAGTTTCTTATTTTGATCCCTAGAATACGATTTTCACTTTTTTTGCCTCCCCACAAAACCACCCGGCCTAATGTATAGCGTGATCCATATCGAGGTTCCCTACTTTTTTAAAGAAAAAAAACACAGAAAATTCAAATTGAATGGGAATGTTTATTATCATTTGAAAGAAAATCCTTTGGCATTTATTTTTTGAAGACTATGTCTGTCAAATATTGGCCGCGGCTACGTCTCAGATGGTCCATCCGTTGAGTCCAATTTTCGATGACTCGTTCGAGCATTTCGACTGGTAACTGGCGAATGACACGCGTGATGTTTTGCTCCAAGGCCTGAATCGAAGCGGGTTTGTCCGCATAAACTTTAGACTTTACATATCCCCACAGGAAAAAGTCTAACGGTGTAATATCACACCATCTTGGTGGCCAATCGACCGGCCCAAAATGTGAAATTATCTGCTCACCGAAGTGTTCTCTCAATAAATCCATTGATTGATGGGAAGTGTGGGAAGTGGCGCCGTCTTGTTGAAACCAAATGTCGCCGATATCACGAGCTTCAATTTCAAGCATCAAATAGTCGGTTATCATGGCACGATAACGGTCGCCATTGACGGTTACGTTCTCACCGGCATCATTTTTGAAGAAATATGGACCGATGATTCCGGTGCATCGGATCGGGAATCGGTCAATGACAAAAAGATAGCTCTTAATGAGAGCTAAAATATTGATCATGGGTGTCAAGGTCGTGGGTTGATTGGAAAGTGTTTTTTTGTATTTAAAAAAAAATTGAACGCAATTGGCGAACGATTATTTTGATAATAAAACTGAATAATTTGTAAACGTTATTCAGGCGTAAATCTTTCCATGATGAAATGCCAAACAATACTTAACAAAAATAACATGACAGCATGACACGACTCACACGTGATCTGTCAAAAAAAGGCTATTGAAAAAAGTATCTCTACTTAGATTACCCTATATTTATATGCACTGGTATTGAAGTTATAAGCTGTTAACTTTTGGTGTAAAATGGTCTATTTGTATTGGAGGTACCAAATAGGGTGTGCCAAACACGGCCACTTTTCTCTAGACTCTAGGTAATATAAAAGCATTACACTGTACGAAATTTCAAGTATTTGTATGCACTGGTATTAAAGTTAAAAGCTGTTAACGTTTGGTATAAAAAGGTCCATTTATGTGGGAGGTACCAAAAGGGGCGTTCCAATAACGCCCATTTTTCTCTGGACTCTAGTTACTATAAAAACATTATACTGTACAAAATTTTAAGTATGTATTTGTATACGCTGGCATTAATGTTATAAGCTGGTAACTTTTGGTACAAAATGGTCCATTTGTGTGGGAGGTACCAAAAGGGACGTGTCAATAACGCCCAATTTTCTCTGGACTCTAGTTACTATAAAAACATTACACTGTACAAAACGTCAAGTATTTGTATGAACTGATATTAAAGACATAAGCAGTTAACTTTTTGTGCAACGTGGTTCATTTGTGTGGGAGGTACCAAAAAGGGACGTGCCAATAACGCCCAATTTTCTCTGGACTCTACACTGTACAAAATTTCAAGTATTTGTATGAACTGATATTAAAGACATAAGCAGTTAACTTTTGGTGCAACATGGTTCATTTGTGTGGGAGGTACCAAAAAGGGAGTGGCCACTTCGCCCATTTTTCATGACGCGTTAGCGACAAACAAACTTATACTATATGTGAAATTTCACAAGATTTGAGTAAGTAGTATAGAAGGTATTGAAGAATCAATATTTCACCAAAAGTTAACCCTTTATGGGGGAGGTACTAGAAGGAGTGGACCAATATGGCCCATCTTCGAACTTAGCCGGAGATAGAGAAAAATATTACCGCATACCAAATTTGAAGTCGATCGGTTACTCCTGTCGAGAGTTATCGTGCGCACCAGACAGCAGACAGACAGACAGACGGACGGACATTGCTAAAATTACTAAAAATGACCCAAAACTGATTTCCGCCAAACATACTTAGGGTCTTAGGTCACTCCTTCGATGTGTTACACTTTTGGCTCGTAGCAAATGATATATACCCTCCTCTCTAAGGTGAGGGGATAAAAAGGGCTTAACTATGTTTTTAAATCGCGAATCGCTCTTAAAATCGTAGGGTTTTTTATCAGAATATGAAAAAATACGATTTGTAAAGGAATATCAGTTAGGCCATTTTCGAATTAAGGTAAAAAGATATGGAAATATTCATTTATTTTATACATTTATAACTTGGATATCTTCCTTAAAACCCTAGTGGCAATAAAAGTATTGATTTCAATTTTACTCCTTTACTCTGAAAAATTCACTAACCCAGAAACTGCTTTATCAGACTAATGGCTAATCGTTACCCAAAAATAAAAATAAAAGAAATGTCGAAAATATGAAATATTAACTTTATTTTATCAACAAACGTTCATTTCACCTTTTCTCACTCAATAAAAATCCACTCAAATGAAAACCAAAATAAAACCAAACCGGGGTTGCGCTTGCGCAGTTGTTCATGTGTCACCAAATGGCCATGAAGAAGGAGGCCAATGAAAAACAAAAAGCCGATGAAGTACGAAGACAACAAATTGGTGTAAGTACCAACAACAACAGAAAAAAAGAGAACGATTCCACTCCAAAAAAAAAAAAACGCACGCGAAAGGAGGGAATCGCTCATTGTCAGTAATGTGTAATCTCTGGATGTGGATGGTGTGCTCCAATTAACCGCTAAAAACAAAAAAAAAAAAACAAATAAAGTAAAACCATAAACCAATATCGGAGCATGAGCTATACATATGTACTCGTATATAATTGTCATCAGATATTCTAAATGTTTTTTTTACTAAATTAAAACTAATATGAGGAAATTTATTAAAAATAACATTAACAACCGCCTTGTAGAATTTAGGCATTTGTCCTGATTTACTTATTTCAGAACTGCTTAAGTTAGAAAGCTATAGCTCGCCAAAACGGCACAAAAGCGGTTAACTCCACTTTTGCCAAAGACAGCTTTTTGTATATTATTGCTGCTCTATATATTTATACATATTGTTGCTATATATGAATATTGTGATTTTTGTACAAAATATATATATGAATATTGTAACTTTTTTTGTATGTTCATTGTATTTTCATTGGCTAATCTTTTGCTTTTATTTAATTTTAGGTTGGTGTACCAATTATCTGGGTTTTGGGTGGTCCCGGCTGTGGCAAGGGTACTCAATGTGCCAAAATTGTTGAAAAATATGGTTTCGTTCATTTGTCCAGTGGTGATTTGTTGCGTGATGAGGTATATATCTCCGTACTCGATTATCCTTTTTTGTAATATACACACTACTTAAAACTGTTATGATGTTCTCTTATGTCTGCAGGTCGCTTCCGGTTCTCCCAAGGGCCAAGAATTGGCTGCCATCATGAAGGAAGGCAAATTGGTCTCAAACGATGATGTTTTGGGACTTTTGGAAAAAGCCATTCGTGATAGACTAAGTGGAGCCAAGGGTTTCCTTATCGATGGGTGAGTAGACATAGTAGAATTAAATAAATTTGGTTGCTTCAACACACACAGTGATTTGAAACCATAAAATAAAACCCATGGGTTCAATTGGATAATAACGCAAACAAAATAATAACTACTGGAATTCGGTAGTGTCGGACTATAGCCATTGCAAAAGTAATGTAAAATATCAAATTTAAAAAATTCAGTTTATTTTTAGAAGAAGTGGGAAAATAATTTTCGTGGGATTTTAATTGTTTTTACTTATACTGAAGGGGTCTTGAGAAATATACACAAATACACGGGACAAAATCACATTTTTTGATATGTTTGAATCGAAAGAAAATATATTTGGAACACAAATTTTTAAATATTTTATATTTCTTAGCAAATAAATTTTATTTGAAAATCAATAAAATATATTTGGAACGCATATATTAATATATTACAACAAATTATATTTGCAAACTAAATTTCTCAAATAAAATATGTGTTTAAATACAAATAAAATTATTATTTAGGAATTTTTCCAAATATATTTTATTTAAAAAAGATTTCCAAAACTTTTGCTGAGTTTTTCAAATTTCAGTTTCAATTTTTCCTTTATTTCGAATTGTACCTCCCAGTTATGATACCATATGCAGCATTACCTTCTGTTTTAAATTAATCATTTAAAATTTCTGAGTATTCCAAGCCATCATTAGTTGTCAATTCTCTAAGTACTTTATATTGACCCAAGATTATATGATTTCAATTATTATTTTTTTTACGAACATTAAAAATTTCTAAAAATTTAACTTTGAATTAATGAAAAATTTGACACAATTTATGCATTTTATGAATATTTAAATGCAAATAAATATTTGTTTCACAAATAGCAGTCACATTGGGATGTAAACAAATATTTGTTTAGAACAACATTTTCCCAAATACACAATTTTTGTATGTACCAAATATTACATGCTTAGAGTCTACCCTAAACATATATATGTTTCAAGCCGAATATGTTTGGGACAATATACTACAGAAGCGATTTTTTTTCAGCGTGTACAGAAGAATCATTTGAATACTGACCGTCTATTCGTCTGTCTGGCTGGTGCACGCGATAGCTCTTGAAAGGAGTAACTAATTGATTTCAAATTTCCTATGTGTTTTTTTCCTATTTTCTCCTATCTCAAGTTAAGCTCGAAGTGTTAACCCCACAAGGGCTTCACAACCCTTTTAACCTCCACTGACTCCCCATAACCATGTAAAAAATCTGCACGCAAAAAATTAAAACTTGATATTATATTTTTTTTAATATATAAACAGCATATTTCTAAAACATTTTGTTTAAATTGCATTTTTCTACAAAATTTCGTTGAAATTATATTTTTGTTGAAAATTTCTTCGAAATTTAATTTTTCTGCAATTGCATTTTTCTTGAAAATTTCGTTTAGATTTAATTTTTAATTTTAATTAATTATATTTATTTTTTTTTTAATTTTTCTAGAAAATGCTATATTTGTGTGTTAAAAAATCGGCAACATTGCATTTTCTACAATATTTCTTTGAAATCGCATTTTGATAGAAAAAGCACTGCAATTGCATTTCCCTAAAAAAAATATCTTGAATTGGCAATTTTTAAAAAATTTTTAATTCAATTTTTTCCTCAAAACTTTTTTAATTTATTTTGAAAATTTCGACGAAATTGATATTTTAAGAAATTTTTATTACATTTATTTATTTATATGAACTATAATTATATTTATATGAAATGTTGCTAGTTATATTTTTGTATCGACAGACCAGAGAGCCTCTGGTGGGAATCGAACCCACGACCCCAAAACTAATAGGTGAGCACACTACCAACTCACCTACTGCGGCGGTCTTTTTTAGAGCATTTCTGGTTAACACCCGTTAATCCCGTCAGTGACCCTTACTTTGGTCATCGACCTTAATCCGACCGTAGACACTTAATCAGTTGGTGGCCCTTAATGCGGTTATAGATCCTTAAACCGATGTGTAATCGAGTCAGTTGCCTTTACTACGGTCATCGACCTTTAATCCGATTAATGGCATTAATCGTTCATTGACCTTTATAGCACCGATAAATCACCTGCACCAGCGGTCATCGACCTTTAATCCGGTCATCGATTTTTAATCCGGTATTTACCCTGGATTAAAGTTCAACCTAATAGCGGATAAGTGGATTAAGTCGGTAAGTGGATTAAATTCCGGGAGAGGATTAAACGTCGGTAAGTGGATTAAGGGTAGTTGACCGGATTAAAGGTTGTTGGCCGATTCTAGAAAAATTTATTTTTTTTTTCATAATTTCTAGAAAAAACAAATTTTCAATAAAAATTCTTTTTTGACAAAATTGTGACAAAAATTAATTTTTGACAACATTTTTAAAAAATGTGCATTTTTGACGAAATTTTCTAAAGGCAGTTTTGAAGCAATTTTATAGAAAAATTATTTTTTTAACAAAACTCACGTTTGTTGAAATTTTGTTGAATTAAAAAAATTAAATTTTGCTGCAATTTCCACTAAATTTACAATAAATATGTAATTTTGATAAAAAAATTTCAGAAAGAGTTTCTAGAAAATTTAGTTACGTTAATTTTTAAGGAATTTTCAATAACATTAAATTTCGGCATAATTTTGTATAAAATTGCAATCGATTAACTTTTCTATAAAATTGCAATTTCTATGAAATTTTCATTTTTCAATAAAATAAAATTTCGTCATAATTTTTTATAAAAATGCAAGCGAAAAATTAGAAAAATTGATTTTTGACAACATTTTTAAACAATGTGCAATTTTGACGGAATTTATGCAGTTTATAAGGAATTTTATAGAAAAATTATTTTTTTTTAACAAATTTCACTTTTGTTGAAATTTTGCTGCAATTTTTCTAAAAAGTGCAATTTCCACTAAATTTACAATAAATATGTAATTTTGATAAAAATTTCAGAAAGAGTTTCTAGAAAATGTAATTACGTTAATTTTTAAGGAATTTCAAAAAAAATTTCAGAAAGAGTTTCTAGAAAATGTAATTACGTTAATTTTTAAGGAATTTTCAAAAACATTAAATTTCGGCATAATTTTTTATAAAATTGCAATCGATTAACTTTTCTATAAAATTTCAATTTCTATGAAATTCAATAAAATAAAATTTCGTCATATTTTTTTTATAAAACTGCAAGCGAAAAATTAGAAAAATTCATCTTTGACAGCATTTTTAAAAAATGTGAAATTTTGACGAAAAATTCACTTTTGTTGAATTAAAAAAATTAAATTTTGCTGCATTGTTTCAAAAAAATGCAATTTCCACTAAATTTACAATAAATATGTAATTTTGATAACAAATTTCAGAAAGAGTTTCTAGAAAATGTAATTACGTTAATTTTGAAGGAATTTTCAACAACATTAAATTTCGGCATAATTTTTTATAAAATTGCAATCGATTAAATTTTTTATAAAATTGCAATTTCTATGAAATTCTCATTAAAATTTTGCTGAAATTTTTCTATAACAATGCAATTTCGACTAAATTTACAATAAATATGGAATTCTGATGGAATTTTGCAAAAAAAATGTAGTTTAGACAAGATTTTCTCGAAAATATTAATGTGTAAATGTGTGTAAAATGTAAATGTGTTCTATAAAATTGCAATTTCTATGAAATTTTCAATAAAATTAAATTTCCACGAACTTGTTATTACATTTTCGAACACTTATTTGTCCAACTAAAGTCCAAATTTTTCTAGAAAAATTTAATTTTCAACGAATTCACATTAAAATTTTTTGAATATTTCCATAAAAATCCAATTTTCACTAAATTTACGATAAATATGGAATTTGCAAAAAAAATATTAGTCTAGACAAGATTTTCTAAAAAATGTAACTTCGACGATTTTGAAGAATTTTCAATAAAATTAAATTTCGGTATCATTTTGTATAAAAGTACAGTTCGATAAAATTTTCTAGAAAATTTTAATTTCTATGAAATTTTCAAGAACATTAAATTTCGACGAACTTATTTTTACATTTTTCGACTCTTATTAGTCCAACTGAAGTCCAAACTTTTCTAGAAAATTTCGTCGTAGTTGCATATGTTGTAAAAAATTAAATTTTGACGAAAATTTTCTAGAAGTATAAAATTTTTAGCTAAAATTTCCAGAAAAATTAAATTTTGACGTTTTCTGAAAGTATAAATTTTCTATAAAAGTGAATTTTTATTTTTTTGAAAAAATATGCGATTTGAAATATTCTAGAAAAAAGCAATTTAGCAGAAATTTTATTTAATATTTTCAACGAAATCTTTTAAAAAATCAATTCTTTTTTAAACCAGTAAGGAAAGGCTAAAGTCGGACGGTGCCGACTATATAATACCCTACACAACTCTCGTAATATTGAATAACTCTGATATATAAATTTTGTAATTCATGTATACATTTTTAACATAAATTTACTTTTGGGACATTTTATACTTAAATAATACCCTGTACCACAGTGTGGTGTAGGGTATAAAAACGATTGGATCCAAAGAGCCAAATCGGATGAAACATATATATGGGAGCTATAGCTAAATCTTAATCGATTTTCTTCAAATTCGGAAATGTTGGTTCATGAATCAAGAAACTCTACCATTCTAAATTTCAAAACGAGTGGATGTAAAATACAGCTTCTATAGAACTAAAGGGCCAAATCGGACGAAACATATATATGGGATCTATAGCTAAATCTTAACCGATTTTCTTCAAATTCGGTAGTGTTGGTTCATGGATCAAGAAACTCTACCATTCTAAATTTCAAAATGATTGGATGTAAAATACAGCTTCTTCAGGACTAAAGAGCAAAATCGGACGAAACATATATATGGGAGCTATAGCTAAATCTTAACCGATTGTCTTCAAATTCGGCAATGTTGGTTCATGGATCACGAAACTCTACCATTCTAAATTTCAAAACGATTGGATGTAAAATACAGCTTTTATAGGACTAAATGGCCAAATCGGACGAAACATATATATGGGAGCTATAGCTAAATCTTAACCGATTTTCTTCAAATTCGGCAATGTTGGTTCATGGATCAAGAAACTCTATCATTACAAATTTCAAAACGATTGGAGGTAAAATACAGCTTTTATAGGACTAAAGGGCCAAATCGGACGAAACATATATATGGGAGCTATAGCTAAATCTTAACCGATTTTCTTCAAATTCGGTAGTCTTGGTTCATGGATCAAGAAACTCTACCATTCTAAATTTCAAAATGATTGGATGTAAAATACAGCTTCTACAGGACTAAAGAGCAAAATCGGACGAAACATATATATGGGAGCTATAGATAAATCTTAACCGATTTTCTTCAAATTCAGCAACGTTGGTTCATGGATCAAGAAACTCTACCATTCTAAATTTCAAAACGATTGGATGTCAAATACAGCTTCTATAGGACTAAAGGGCCAAATCGGACGAAATATATATATGGGAGCTATAGCTAAATCTTAACCGATTTTCTTCAAATTCGGCAATGTTGGTTCATGGATCAAGAAACTCTTCCATTCTAAATTTAAAAACGATTGGATGTAAAATGCAGCTTCTATAGGACTAAAGGGCCAAATCGGACGAAAGATATATATGGGAGCTATATCTAAATCTGAACCGATTTCAACCAAATTCAATAGCGATCTTAACAGCTGCGAAATACTCTAAACTGCAAAATTTCAGAACGATCGGAGTGAAATTGCGACCTTTAGTCGACGAACAACTTTACATGGACGGACGGACGGACGGACGGACAGACGGACAGACATGCTTAAATCGACTCAGCTAGTGATTCTGAGTCGATCGGTATACTTTAAGGTGGGTCTAGCTGTGTTATTTTCAGGTGTTACAAACATCTGCCGTGAAACAAACTTATAATACCCTGTACCACAGTGTGGTGTAGGGTATAAAAATAAAAAACATACAGTACTAAATAAAATAAATATTTAGAAATAAAATAAAATATTTAGAATAATTTCTTAAATGCTTTGTATAAGAAAAAATATCGATAAAATTAAAGATAGTTTTGTTTTTATATCGGGTCCGTCAATAAGAGCGCTACAAAAGTTTCTTTTAAATAAAACAAAAACGGTTTTGGATATCAATGAATTCCTGTGAAAGTACGTTCGATGCCAGTATGTATGGAACTCGATTTATTTTGCATGGCCACCACGGGCACGCTTGCAGAAGTCCAGATGCTGAACCCAATTTTCGACGGTTTTCAAGCATAAATCGGCCGATACAGCTGCAATTTCACGTTCGATATTCGTACGAAGTTCATCAATCGTCGCTGGCTTGTTGGCATAGACCATAGACTTGACGTAGCCCCACAGGAAATAGTCTAACGGCGTCAAATCGCACGACCGAGGCGGCCAATCGACTGGACCATTTCGTGAGATAACACGTTCTCCAAACTTGGTTTCCAATAAATTGATTGTGGCATTCGCTGTGTGGCTTGTGGCGCCGTCCTGTTGGAACCACATGTCCTCCAAGTCCATATCAACCAATTGGGGCCAAAAATATTCGGTTATCATTGAACGGTAGCAATTCCCATTCACAGTAACGTGCCGGTCTTGAGCATCACGGAAGAAGTACGGCCCAATGACGCCGCCGGCCCATAAACCGCACCAAACCCTAATTTTTTCGGGATGCAATGATGACTCATGGAGTACGTGTGGATTGCTGTCTGACCAATAACGCATATTTTGTTTATTGACGAAGCCATTCAGCCAGAAATGAGCCTCATATCAGCGCTCTTAACGTTGAGGCCACTGACTCCGAATTTCGGTAGTAAATTTTAATAATTTCAACTCGTTGTTGGCTCGTATATCTTTCCATCATGAAATGGCAAACCTTACTGAAGAGAAATATCAAAAGAGCGGCAAAAAATATGGCGTCGTTTGCTGTCCCTGTCGGCCTACTTTTGTAGCGTCCCTGTTGAAAAGCCCTTTACCTTCACTTTAGTGATATCAGTGATACGAGGGTATATATCATTTGCTATGGGCCAAAAGTGTAACATATCGAAGCAATGTCTGTCCGACTTTCTGTCTGTTTGTCTGTCTGCTGGCTGGTGCGCACGATAACTCTCGAAAGGACTAACCGATTGACTTCAAATTTGGTATATTGGTCCACTCCTTCTGGTAACTCCCACACAAAGTGTTAACATTTTTTAAAATATTGGTTCCTTAATACCTATACTACTTATTCGAATCTTCTGAAATTCCACACATAGTATTAGTTTATTTGTCGCTATCACCTCGAGAAAAATGGGCGAAGTTGCCATGCCCCTTTTGGTACCTCTCACACAAATGGACCGTTTTGAACGAAAACTTAACAGCTTGTAACTTTAATACCAGTGCATAAAAATACTTGAAATTTGGTACAGTGTAATGTGTTTATAGTGCCTACAGTCCGGTAAAAAAATAGCATTTGGTACCTCCCACACAAATGGAGCATTTTGCATCATAATTGAACTGCTTATAACATTAATATCACTTCATACAAATATTTGAAATTTGGTACAGTGTAATGCTTTTATAGTACCTAGAGGCCAGTAAAAAGTGGGCCCCCAAAAGGGGCGTAGCAATCACACACAAATGGACTATTTCGCACCAAAAAGTTAAAGTTAACTTTTTTTATAGATTGAAGCATACATATTTTATGAAGCCAAAACAATTTGTTTATGGTAGTTTTTAATATTATTTTTTAAAATTCCAATTTCCGTAGATGTTACCTTTAGTATTTGGACCATCTTTTTTGACATTTGACAAGTAGAAAGTATGCCATTACTAAAAATGGAACGATACACGATTCAACAACGCATTGAAATTATTAAAATTCACTTCAAAAATGGTGAAAATCTTTCAGTCACAGTTCGCAAAAATAAAGCATTTTTGGGTCGTGGTGAAGCACATTGTCGGACCGCAATATAGAAATTGGTGGAAAAATTCGAGCTGTTGGGACAAGCTAGTGATGTGAAGAATAAAACCCGTGCACGTCGCTCAAGAACAACTGAGAATATTGCTGCTGTAGCCCAAAGTGTTGAAGAAAACCCAGGTTTGTCCATTCCTCGTCGTTCTTTGGAATTGGGCATTCCACAAACGTCATTACACCGTATCTTGCATAAAGACTTGGGTCTTAAGGCTTATAAAGTTCAGTTAATACATCAACTCAAGCCGGCCAATCATCAACAACGTCGTGTTTTTGCTGATTGGGTCCTTGAAATGCATGAAAATGATCCGGAATTCCATCGAAAAATCATTGACGTTTCTCAGCTTCAGACTAACTAAATTTGAACCATGGAAAGATACACAATCGAGCAACGCGTTAAAGTTGTTTAAGCCTTTTACGAAAATGGGCGTTCAAATCAAAATGCATTTCTTTTCGATCACCATAATCGACCAAATGTGTCCACAATCGGGAGAATTGTGCGCAAATTTCAGCAAACCGGGTCTGTAGGAGATGTGAAAACACCTGTGCATGCTCGCCCAGTTCGTTTGGTGCGGCTTTTAGACCCGACGAAGAAGTATGACCCGACTTCATCGGGTCATACTTCTTCGAAAGGAGGCCCAGCTCAGGCAGTTACTGTGAATGGTGTTCGCTATCGTAAGATGATAACGAACTTTTTAAGGCCCGATGGATGTGGACAATATGTGGTTTCAACAGGACGGTGCCACTTGCCACACAGCTAACGAAACAATGGCTCTTTTGCGCAACAAATTCAATTTCCGCCAAGATCATGTGATTTGACACCGTTGGACTTCTTTGTTTGCGGTTATTTGAAAGAAAAGGTGTACGTCGATAAGCCAGCAACAATTCAAGAGCTAAAGGATGAGATAATTCGGCACATTAACGGCATAGAACCTCAATTATGCCTCAGCGTCATCGAAAATTTGGACCATCGGATGGAGGTGTGCCGCCGAGGTCGCGGCGGCTATTTGGCCGATATTTTGTTCCGTACATAATTGAACCATACCAATATTACCATAATAACAAGTAAGAAAGTTTCAGTCGGTTAAACCGACTCAGGTATACCCTCACTTTGTGAGTAATGTAATATTGAATATTACTCGAATTATTCTGTCAATTTGTGTGGGAGGTACCAGAAGGGGTTTATCAAATACACCTTGTTTTTGCTGAACATTAGATACTTTAAATTCATTGCACTGTGCCGACTTATAAGCATTTATGTGCACTGGTATAAACGTTATGAGACATTAAATTGTGGTATGATTTGGGCATTTTGTGTGGGAGGTACAAAGAGGGGCGTGGCAATAACGCCCATTTTTCACAGGGCTATAGACACTATAAAAACATTAGACAGTACAAAATTTCAAGTATTTTTATACACTGGTTTTAATGTTATAACCTGTTAACTTTTGGTGCAAAAAGGTACCTTTGTGTGGGAGGTACCAAAAGGGGCGTGACAACAATACCCATTTTTCCCTGGACTGTAGGCAATATAAAAGCATAATACTGTACAAAATTTCAAGTATTTTTATACACTGTTATTAATGTTATAAGCTGTTAACTTTTGGTGCAAAATGGTGCATTTGTGTGGGAGGTACCAAAAGGGACGTGGCGACTTCGCCCATTTTTCTCGAGTTGATAACGACTAATAAGCTAATACTATGTGTGGAATTTCAAAAGATTCGAATAAGTAGTATAGCAGTTATTAAAGAATCAATATTTCACAACATTTTAATCCTTTGTGGGGGAGGTACTAGAAAGAGTGGCCCAATATGGCCCATCTTCGAACTTAGCCGGAGATAGAAAAAAATATTACCACATACCAAATTTGAGGTCAATCGGTTACTCCTTTCGAGAGTTATCGTGCGCACCAGCCAGCAGACAGACAGACAGACAGACAGACGGACGGACATTGCTCATTCGACTTAAAATGACCCAAAACGGATTTCCTCCGAACATACTTGAAGTCTTAGGTCACTCCTTCGACGTGTTACACTTTTTTCCGTAGCAAATGATATATACCCTCGTCACACTAAAGTGAGGGTATAAAAAGAAATGACAATAATTTCCTAAATAATTTGTGTTTTATTCAAAATCAACATCGGCCCTTAAAATGAAACCACCCTTTACATGAGCGTGATTCTCAATCGATTTAATGTGATTCGAAAAAAAATAAGTCACTGGATGGCAGCACATTGAACTCCTATCTATGACAAGTTATTTATATTATTAAACAAAAACATTTATAGTTGGTTTGTTATATTTGCGTATGCATTACATACTTTTTTTTTTCTATTTTATATTTACAGTTATCCCCGTGAAAAGGATCAAGGTGTTGCCTTCGAAAAGAAAATTGCTCCAGCCGATTTAGTTGTATTCTTCGATTGTGCCGATGTAAGAATTAAAAACTATTTGTTAACTATTAATTATATAGTGTTGGTCAAAAATTTAACAGAAATTAAATCGTATGGCTACATCTATGTTGACCGTGCTGAATCGAGTGTTGGTTGTATTTGTTATTATATATTAGCTCATATTTTTGAGATTGCTGGGAAATCATAAAGTTTAGTCATTTCTGGGATGAATTAAATGATTTAAAGCAATATGAAGTACATATGCTCAAGGTTTGGCCAAAAATGCTTTCCCTAGATCGTCAAGAAGTCTAATTGGAAAGGACCTTTATATGGGGGGTATATCCAAACCCGAAACGACGTGCCCCAGTTTCACTAGTGATGATATAATGCTACGAGATAGAATTTTAGGGCTACGTTCAGTGAGGAATAGCTAAAGATGCTCCCCGGCAACTCTGAAGTGGAATTGAATACAGTTGGAAATTTCGTTGAAGTTCAGCCATCAGAGGGATGTAAAAAGCATTTTACGTCGTCAAAATCAGACAATGTCTCGCCGCGGAGCTATAGCTAGTGGCTGATAGATACATTGACTATCTGTCTCAGACATATTTTACTTGTTGTATCTATCAGGCC
The DNA here is from genome assembly GCA_963930755.1 of Eudasyphora cyanicolor. NCBI lineage: Eukaryota > Metazoa > Arthropoda > Insecta > Diptera > Muscidae > Eudasyphora > Eudasyphora cyanicolor. The sequence continues at coordinate 155,262,890 of OZ005735.1, read as the reverse complement.
TATACACCAAAAAAATGGGGAGAAACCAGCCAGTTGTCTTCATCACAAAAGCCAAAAACCCTTCCATACAAGGATTTCCGGCCGAATAGACTGTAGTCATTTATCCTGAAAACCTAGAAGAGATTACTCAATAGTTACATTAGGATTAAAATTGATCTCAGGCTACTGTCCAATCAGCAACATGCAATCCACCGAAATCGACCTGCATAATCTAGTTGGCTTTATTAAAGGATCTATCTCTGTTAAGGAATATACAAATGTTGATTTTTTTATACCCTACACCACACTGTGGTACAGGGTATTATGACTTTGTGCATTTGTTTGTAACGCCCAAAAAGAGAAGAAATAGAACCATAGTTTATTATACCGATCGTCATAGAATCAATTTTTGAGTCGATTTAGCCATGTCCGTCTGTCTGTCTGTCTGTCTGTCCGTCTGTCTGACCATGTATTCTTGTAATCAAAGTACAGGTCGCAATTATGGTCCGATCTCGACGAAACTTTACACATATCTTTTGTTTGGCCCAAGGACGATCCCTATTGAATTTGGTTAGAATCGGTTCAGATTTAGATATAGCCGAAGTGTTCTCTCAAAATATCCATTGATTGATGCGATGTGTGGGAAGTGGCGCCGTCTTGTTGAAACCAAATGTCGCCGAGATCACGAGCTTCAATTTCAGGCATCAAATAGTCGGTTATCATGGCACGATAACGCTCGCCATTGACGGTTACGTTCTCACCGGCATCATTTTTGAAGAAATATGGACCGATGATTCCGGTACGTCGGATCGCGAATCGGTCAATGGCAAAAATATAGCTCTTAACGATAGCTAAAATATTGCTCATGGGTGTCAATGTCGTGGGTCGACTGGAAAGTGTTTTTTTTAGGATTTAAAAAAAATGGACTTAGCGCAATTGGCGAACGATTATTTGGATAAAAAACTGAATAATTTGTAAACGTTGTTCAGGCGTAAGTCTTTCCATGATGAAATGCCAAACAATACTTAACAAAAATAACATGACAGCATGACACGACTCACACGTGATCTGGCAAAAAAGGCTATTGAAAAAAGTATCTCTACTTAGATCACCCATTATAAGGGGACCTTCTTTAATATGAATCCAACCACAATAGTTACATCTCTGGATTCATTCATAACCTTCTGATTGAGAGACGCATTTCAGCTAGGTTAGGATCAACTGACCTCAATATACATATTTGCCTGCAGGGGGAACGCCCCGCTATGAAATCTCACCATGGACAGTATTCTGCTTTCTCTGGAGAATGATAGTGTCAAGGTTATTGACTATACAGAAGATGTGGTACTAGCGCTCAGAGACAAGATTCCGAGTAATCCTAGAAACATACCACGACAAGGGGAGCTTTCTATAATGATCTTGGGTGAACACGACCAAGACATAATTTGTTAATTTTAGAAGGAGTTATAAGGTACAACTGGTGTACCAGTCTCCTTGTGAGTATTGAAATGACCTCACCGAAAGCCCAAAATATTTATATTTTACTAGACAGGACAAAATAGGTGTAGTAGCGCAATAAACATGTAGGCCACAGGAATCGCTGGGGTTTGAAACAGCATACAGCTAAGGATGTATGGCATTTTCGTGTGGTGGAGGGCTCTACAAAAATCCAACTTGTGCCAAAGATCAGCAATGGAGGTACTCAATGTTATTCTACATTAAATCCCTGTAGACATTATAGGAAGGCAATATGCCGCAGCTACTGCTATTAGCCCTAGGGATAAGTGAAGTATTTACCAGGTAAAAATCATAGCTTTTAGAGAGTTAGCAGAATGGCTCTGAATTATTGTTCTGAATAAAGTCGGTACCTATATGTTCTCTAATAGTTAGGGCGTCATAAAGTCACTTGACTGCCTCTGTTGCACTATTGCGATACTAAACACAGGACATAGGAGATTCGTTAACTACTAAAAAGACGTTTCCACACACAGCAACCTAGTGGGATTTGTCATTTTTTGAGATATCCGTTGTAAAAATACTGCCCGATCACTGAGGTAGAAATCTTAGCAGTTAGAGAGGTAGCAGAATAGCTCAGAATAGCTCAGAATTGACGAGCTGATTAAAATTGGATATCAATATTTCTCTGATAGTTAGGGCGCTATAAAGTCCCTTCAAACTGCCTTGGCTTTTAGCTTTCTAAAGCAATAAAATTGGTAAAACGGGAGGGGCTAGGGAAAAACTTGTGCTTTTCCTTACGTCCCTGTGGTAGAAAAATGGATTAAATGGTCTTATTGATTCTGTCATACAGGTTGCCACGCTTAACCTAGACCTAACTAAACGTCCTGCTGTCTTTATGGAGTCCGGACGTTTCACTTATCGTGTTTGTCGTTACGGGCCACTGCCTTATTGAACGAGAGGCAGGAAGATTGAAGGTCTTGCGAAATAACTTTTGCAGAACCTGCGGAGATGAAGAGGAGAAGGAGTCTGTCCCGCTTTCTCTAGAAATTGGCAGGCTAGCCTAGGCTCTAATTTCTTTTGGGAATTAACAAGCCTAGATGAAGTTTAAATTCGGCAAATCGGTGGTAGCACAATGAATTAAATATTCTATGTCAGTATGTCATACAGGCTGTCATTGTTAACCTAAATCTAGCTTAACACCCTGCTGTCGTTACGGAGTCCGGACGTCTCACTAATCGTGTCTGTCGTGACGGCTCACTACTTTATTGGACGACATCCCCAGAGAGATTGAAGGTCTTGCGAAATAACTTTTGCAGAAGCTAGGGCATCAATGGAAGAACTTCTGTGACTGTGCCTGCTTTCTCTAGAAAGCGGCAGGTAACCTTAGGATCGAATTTCTATGGAGAATTAGGCAGATGTAAGATCCGCCGCATTCAGCATGTTTGAAATAGTTCCTGTTCTGTACTTGAAATAGTTCCTGTCTCCTTTCGGTAACATTTTTAAAAGTGACCATCTCCAGCACAACGTTAAAAGAAAAAAAATAGTGCATTAATTTAAAGAGTGACGCAAAGAAGTCCCTAATCTCTAAAATTAGGACACTTTCGTACTTAAAATAAAGAACATTTCCTTAATAATTGTATTATTATAGGTACAGAATGTTTTAAGTTAAGGGACAGACATCTTTGGCGCCAATCTATAATTTTATGACAAAATTTTTGGTTGTGTCATTTATAACTTTTAACATTATTGATATATTATTATTTAACATTATTTATTTTATTGTTATATTGAAATAGGCCACTTTAGTAGGCCGTGTCATGGCTCGCGCCGCCGCCTCCGCCGAAAAACGTGCCGATGATAATGAGGAAACCATCAAGACCCGCATTGCTACCTTCAGATCCAACACCAATGCCATTCTCTCACAATACACCGACAAAACCTTAACCGTAAGTGCAGAAAAAGAGTCATTTCTTAAAGCTATTTCTAATGGTGTTCCTTATTTCTCCTCTCTCCTGTTGTTGCAGATCAATGCCGAACGCGCGGTTGATGAAATCTTCAATGATGTCACCTGTGCCTTGGACTGTTTAATACAGAAGAAAGCTGTGATTGTGGCCAGCGCATAAACGTCCTTTTTGTGAAGGAGGAAATACGCTCAATTTTCTATTTAGATGTTTCCCCTTTGTTAGTTGTTTCTTTTTAAATGTTAATTCTATTGTTTTTTTAGTTTTTTTTTTTACTTCTAATCAAAATGCAAAAACTGCTGCACAAGAAGTTCACAAAAACGCTTTATAATTAACTCAAAATACCAAAGATATTATTATTAATGGAAAAAAGAGTCGGCCTTGAAGACCTTCTGATGCTAGCTAGCAATTAAAAAAATATATATGAGAAAATCAAAATATAAAATAAAAAAGCTTTTTTGAACATAGAACAATAATACTCATATTCGTATGTATTTATATATATCCCCTACCTCTCAATAAATCGTCTCTGTTTCAAAAACAGATCGACCGGAAAAAACAAGCAATGCGACCTTTTGCCTATTTTGAAAAGAACCCAACAAAAAAACAATTAGCCCCTAAATATAAATGAATGTTATTAGTTCAATTTGTATTAAATTTAAGGAAATTTTAATTAAAAATAAAAAATTTTAAATTTAAAATTCGAAAAAAAATACACTTTAACCCGGCCGAATAGACTCCCCTTTGTTATTGGGTGGGGTGGGGAACAGAATTTGTTTTCATTATTATTGGTGGGAGAGGGGGGCTGGAGCTCGCAGAATCATTACTTTTGCTGTGAATGACGCTGGCCAAAGGTGCCATGTGATTTCTCACCTTGTTTCTGTCTGGCAATTCTTATCGTAGAATTTCGTGACGTCTTCTCTTTCACATTCTGACCATTACCTATTGTTATAAATAATTTCCGCCTCCCATTAGCTGTGGTCTCCCACCGAAGATGTTGACGTAAATTTATGTTTTCTGGATGTTGTATTTCATTTCGATTTTCCACAGAGTCTTGGCACAGTTCTATATAATTGGTCTTGGTGTGAGAATGTGTGAAACTGCTAACGATGTCATAATCTGGATGGTATACTACGAGGGCTATATGTTAAGTCACACGATTGTTGCAAATAAACAAGCAAATACTAAAATTGAATTTATGGTCTGTGTGAATACAAGAACGATTATGTTGAGATATTTGTGTCGCACAGTGGGTGGCTATGTAAAAAGAAACATTATATAACATATAAAGAAGCATTACATACCTACACAAAGTCGCCAATCTATAGCTACAATAAGCAGCACTATTATTCACCTAGACCTGGAAGTGTATTTTTATATCCTCACTAAAGACCTGACAACAATATAGGCATAACAAGTAAATATACTTTTTTTCAATAGCCTTTTTTTGACAGATTACGTGTGAGTCGTGTCATGCTGTCATGTTATTTTTGTTAAGTATTGTTTGGCATTTCATCATGGAAAGACTTACGCCTGAACAACGTTGACTTGAAATAACCCCACAAGAAATAGTCTAATGGTGTTAAATCACAAGTTCTTGGAGGCCATTCAATATCACAATTTCTTGAAATAATCGAATCTCCAAACTTTTCTCGCAACAATTCAATTGTTTCATTTGCTGTGTGGCACGTAGCCACAATCGGTCAATGGCAAAAAGATAGTCCTTAACGAGAGCTAAAATATTGCTCATGGGTGTCAAGGTCGTAGGTCGACTGGAAAGTGCTTTTTTTGGATTTTTTCAAAAAATTGACTTAGCGCACGAAAAGTTGCAAATGTGAACGGAAAGTTTATTTTTGCTCTAGCTCCTTAACGGTACGTCCGATCGGTAATCGGTCAATGCTAAAAAGATACCTCTTAACGAGATCTAAAATTTTGCTCATGGGTGGATTTAAAAAAAATGGACTTAGCGCACAAAAAGTTGCAATTGGAGAACTATTATTTTGATAATAAAACTGAATAATTTGTAAACGTTGTTCTTGCGTATATCTTTCTATGATGAAATTGTAAACACTACTGAATACAATGCAAAACAAATGACAGATCATGACATATTACAAATGGCCGAAACGTCACTTCAAAATCATATCATCCCTATTGGAAAACCCGTCTGGTTACAAGGGAAACGAAGATTGGTCAATACGTTGACCCACTTTTCCCAGACAAAACAATCTCAGTATCCAACAATGTCAAATTCTTAGGAGTAATCTTGGACAGTAAACTAAACTGGAAGTACCACTTAAAAGAACGACCAAACAAAGCTCACAGATGCTGGCAATAGGCTCAAAATGGGGCCTCAATCTAAAGATGACACACTGACTCTACAAAAGCGTAATCAGACCCGTTCTAACCTACTCATCAGTAGTACGTATGGTGGACATCGATGCAAAAGAAGTGCAACATAAAACCAGTAAGGAAAGGCAGAAAGTCGGGCGGGGCCTACTATATAATACCCTACACCTCCCTAATAATGCGATAAGGGTCATTGCGATAATAATTTGGAATAATTGCTAAATGGGTAGGAACATACATATTATCTAATTCTGAACAGATAATCGCTAAATTAAGCAATATTCGTTCCTAAATTGAGAAACATATTTCTGGAAAATTTTAATGATCGGAAGTAAAGTACAACTTCTATAGCGCTTTGATACCAAATCAGGAGGAACATATATACGGATGTTATATATAAATCTGAACCGATTTTCCCTGAATACTCATTCATGTAAAAAGACATCTTTCTGTCGAATGTCGTACTGATGGGATATAAAATACAGTCTCTACAGCGCTTACATGTCAAATCGGGGGTAACATATATATGGGGGCTATATCTAAATCTGAACCGATTTTCTCCGAATTTGGCAGTATTTCTTCATGTAGAAGGAAACCTCTTTTTGCCGAAGTTCGCACTGATCGGATATAAAATAACAGTTTTACGGCGCTTACATTAAAAAGGGGGGGGTGTAACGTATATATGGGGGCTATATCTAAATCTGAACCGATTTTTTCCAAATTTAACAGTGTTCATTCATATAATAAGAAACGTCTTTCTGCCGAATTTCAGACTGATCGGATATAAAATAAAGTTTTTACAGCGCTTACATGTCAAATCTGGGGTAATATATATATGGGGGCTATATCTAAATCTGAACCGATTTTAACCAAATTCAATAGGGGTCGTCCTTGGGCCGAATAAAATATATGTGTAAAGTTTCGTGAAGATCGGACCATAATTGCGACCTGTACTTTGATTACAAGAATACATGCACAGACAGACGGACAGACAGACGGACATATAAACTCAGAAAGTGATTCTAAGTCGATCGGTATAATAAACAATGGGTCTATTTCTTCTTCTTTTGGGTGTTACAAACAAATGCACAAAGTTATAATACCCTGTACCACAGTGTGGTGTAGGGTATACATATTATAAGAGGTCCAACGAATATGTTGTCTCGGCCTAAGTGGATCAATGAGGACCACATCTAATAGGGCATTGGAGACAATTTTAAATATCCAACCAATAGAGATACAGATTATATATCGATACCTCCATTCTAAAACATGCTAAGTCGACTTAGCATAGTTATAGGGAGATTGCATATTTAATTTCTAAATATTCCAAATTATATTCAGTCAAAATTTGGTTCACCATACAGTACAGGTCATTCGATTTGCATTATAAAGGAATTCCACACAAATTTAAAAAAAAATTATTAAAATATTGAAAAACTACCTTTTTGCACTTAGCTCAGTTTAGAATGGAGTTATCTATATGAAGCCGCCCTCACGGCAGTGAGACTTAAGGCTGGGTTAGGCAAACGTAACCATAGCGCCCCCGTAGCGTAACGATTCAGCTGATTCAATCTAACATATGGAAATCAGTGTAAGTGATTAGCCAACGGAAATGAAACGTAAACGGACGGCTGAAATTTGATTTGGACGGACGTTTACGTGCATTTGCAAACAAAATTAGTAGAATGTTGCTTGCTTGCTTTTATTCGGTCTGCAAATCTTTGTGATTCTAACTAGGATACTCTCCCGGCTTCAAGATCATTTTGTTTCTATATTATTATAGAAACAAGTATTTTATACATGGCGGAATAATGAAAAAAGAATAAATTTATGCGAAACTTTTGAAAAGTAATGATAAATAAGTAATAAAATGATAAATTAATAACAAATAAATATAAAATAAAATTAATTTGTTGCTATTTTTATACCCTACACCACACTGTGGTACAGGGTATTATGACTTTGTGCATTTGTTTGTTACACCTAAAAGGAGAAGAGATAGACCCATTGTTTCTTATACCGATCGACTCAGAATCACTTTCTGAGTCGATTTAGCCATGTCCGTCTGTCTGTCTGTCCGTCTGTCTGTCCATGTATTCTTGTAATCAAAGTGCAGGTCGTATTTATGGTCCGATTGTGATGAAATTTAGCATAGTGCTCTTTTTTGGCCCAAGGACGATCCCTATTGAAATTGGTTAAAATCGGTTCAGATTTGGATATAGTCCCCATATATATGTTTCACCCGATTTGACATGCAAGCGCCGTAGAAACCACATTTTACATCCGATCTTTATGAAATTCGGCAGAGAGAGTTTTAGTATTACGTGAATGAACACTACCAAATTCGGAGAAAATCCGATCAGATTGAGATATAGCCCTCATATATATGTTTCACCCGATATGGCATGTAAGCGCTGTAGGAACTGTATTTTAAATCAGATCAGTACGAAATTTGGCAGAGACCGTTCTCTTATTACATGAATAAACACTGCTAAATTCGGAGAAAATCCGATCAGATTGAGATATAGCCCTCATATATATGTTTCACCCGATATGGCATGTAAGCGCTGTAGGAACTGTATTTTAAATCAGATCAGTACGAAATTTGGCAGAGACCGTTCTCTTATTACATGAATAAACACTGCTAAATTCGGAGAAAATCCGATCAGATTGAGATATAGCCCTCATATATATGTTTCACCCGATTTAACATTTAAGCGCTGTAGAAATCGTGTTTTATATCCGATCAGTACGAAATTTAACAGAGAGAGTTCTCTTATTACATGAATAAACACTGCCAAATTCGGAGAAAATCAGTTCAGATTTAGATATAGCCACCATATATATGTTTCACCCGATTTAACATTTAAGCGCTGTAGAAATCGTGTTTTATATCCGATCCGTACGAAATTTAACAGAGAGAGTTTTCTTATTACATGTATGAACACTGCCAAATTCGGGAAAAATCGGTTCAGATTTTAACATAGTCCCAATATATATGTTACACCCGATTTGACATGTAAGCGCTGTAGAAACCGTGTTTTATATCCGATCAGTACGAAAATCGGCAGAGAGAGTTTGCTTATTACATGTATGAACACTGCCAAATTCTTATCGCAATGCCCATTTTCGCATTGGTAGGTAGGTGTAGGGTATTATATAGTCGGTCCCGCCCGACTTTCTGTGTTTCCTGACTGGTTGTTGTGAAGGTCTGTGTGATACAGCACGTTTTTCAAGTTTTGGGTAATTGCTCCAGCGGGCAACGTTACGGCGGCGCTAAAGTTAAATTACAGTTATGTTTGCCTAACCCGGCCTTTAAAGTGATGGGTCGAAAGCGATCACAGGTCATATCATCAAGAAATTCTCGAGGTAGTGCCAGGGAAGTTAACTGACATAGCATCAGTATCCGACAGAATACCTGAAACATTAGTAGTTGTTGAGTGTGAAACCCTGATACCAGACAGAAAATCTTGGATTGATGGAACCCTAGCACAGACACCCACTGGAACTTGCTGTTATACAGATGGTTTGCAACTAGGGGAAAGAACGGGACTGGGACTTTATATCGAAAAACCGGAAACCGAACTTTAATTCCGCCTACCAGACCATAACACGGTCTAACAAGCGAAAGTGCGAGAATTTACAGTGTGTGAGCTGGCTTAGCGCAAACACAAGAACAACAAATGTTAACAAACAAATTTTTACAGATAGCCAAATGGCTATCAAGAAAATAACGTCTAAAACGATTAAATCAAGGACAGTTTAAGATTGTAAAATGGCGATAAACGCTTACTCTGAATACAACACAATATGCATAATATGGGTGCCTGGTCATCACGGAGAAAGAGGAAATGAAAAAGCAAATGCCTTGGTATTACGAGCCAGGGACTTGAAAAAACAACAAACTTAGAGAATGCAAAACGCTGCGGAGCTACGCGTTCTGAACTGAAAACATGGGCGCATAATGTCCATATCACGCTATGGGATACTGAAACCATTGGGGAAACAACAAAAATCTTGTGGGGTGACCCAAACGAGAACAAAACCAAAACTGTGCTCAATTTGAGCAAAATAGAGACCAGTAAGTATAAGGGACGTATCCAGGATTTTGGTTCGGGGGGCCCCCCCTTTTTCATAACAAAGATAAACAATTAAAAAATCGCGTTTATTGTGTAGGTAAGGGAAGTTAATTTCCTTAGCTTTTTATTCGAATTGTATTCCTAAATATAAATATGTACTTTAGTACGAGACCATTAAAACTTTTTATAATAAAATACGTAAGAGTTAAAAATGTAATCTTCGATTTTTTGAAAGAAATATATCAATTATTTCACTCTCAGTAGAAATGTGTGGCTGTTTGGTCAGTCCACTGAATCATCAAAACAGTGACGACAAGAGAGAGCCAGAGTAAAATAAATTTTACTGAGCAACAGAGCGTAGGCCAGTGCTACCACGTAAGTGCTTTTGGCATTAACCTTGCTGTTTTTCAGACTCCTAAAACGCCAAATTGTTATTACTTTTGAACAGCCTTCCAAATATTTTTCGTTTTTTTTTTTTTTTGGGAAATTGTAAAAATTTTCGGGGGGCCCTCCCCCCTGGATACATCCCTGGTAAGTACAGCGTTCCCTACTTTTTTAAAGAAAAAAACACAAAAAAACACAGAAAATTCAAATTGAATGGGGAATGTTTATTATCATTTGAAAGATAATAACAGATAGTCCATCCGTTGAGTCCAATTTTCGATGACTCGTTCGATCATTTCGACTGGTAACTGGCGAATGACCCGCGTGATGTTTTGCTCCAAGGCCTGAATCGAAGCGGGTTTGTCCGAATTAACTTTAGACTTTACATATCCCCGCAGGAAAAAGTCTAACGGTGTGATATCACACGATCTTGGTGGAAAATCGACCGGCCCAAAACGTGAAATTAATATAATCCATTGATTGATGCGATGTGTGGGAAGTGGCGCCGTCATTTTGAAACCAAATGTCGCCGAGATCACGAGCTTAAATTTCAGGCATCAAATAGTCGGTTATCATGGCAGGATAACGGTCGCCATTGACGGTTACGTTCACACCGGCATCATTTTTGAAGAAATATGGACCGATGATTCTACCGGCCCACAAACCACACCAAACCGTTGTTTTTTCTGGATGAAGTGGCAGCTCTTGAATCTCTTCAGGTTGCTCTTCGTCCCAAATGCGGCAATTGTGCTTGTTTACATACCTATTGATCCAGAAATGGGCCTCATCGCTGAACAAAATTTGTCTCGAAACGTCGGATCTTCTTGGAACTATTCAAGAGCCCGTAGAGCGAAGCGATGTCGCTTGGGAAGGTCGGGCGGCTTCAGTTCTTGCACAAGCTGTATTTTGTATGCTTTCAATTTAAGATCTCGACGTAAAATGCGCCAAGTCGTTCCATACGTCAGTCCGAGTTGCTGCGAACGGCGCCGAATCGACTCTCGACGGTCTTCGTGTACACATGGGTGCAGAGCTAAATGATGCACTGAAGATTTTAAGCAGTCCGAAAGTTCCTGATAGCCGCACATATGAAGAAATAAGGAAGGTATTAGTCGACCATTTCGACGGTAAGAGAAACCAGTATGCAGAAAGCGTGAAATTCAGTCAACTGACACAGGAGAAGGACGAAACCTTATCCAGTTTCGCCTTACGTCTTAGGCAGGCTGCGGCGCACTGCAATTATGGAACATTTTTGGACAGGATGCTTACGGAGCAGCTTCTATTCGGTTTGGAGTCACGAAGTATATGTGACGAAATAATTGCAAAGGAACCTAAGGATTTTAATGATGCGTATGGTATAGCACAACGATTAGAGGCTTCTCACAAATCCACGATTGAGATGAAGAGTGCCTCAGCAATTTTGGAATTAGAAGGTACGACAAACAGGGTCGGCTATGTACAGACCTGTTCCGAAAAATAAGGAGACAAAAATGTGAGAAGAGAACGTACACTGTGCTATGGTTGCGGAGGACCCCATGCTAAAGAACAATGCAAATTATGCAAGGCTACGTGTTACGTTTGCAGGAGAATCGGACATATTGCTAAGGTATGCAGATCAAGAACGACACAAATTTCGGCTGAAGATGCTATGAATGTTTGCGAGTTGATACAACGGCTAAATTAACTGGGTGATGCAAATTCGAGTAGACATATGATGGAGGTGTTCATTAAGGGACGTCAAATAAGCATGGAATTAGATACAGGTGCACCGTGTGGCATAATAAGTGAGGCAACATTGCACACGAACATGCGTAACCCCCGAATATTGAAGACAGATGGGAAATTTACAAGCTATACGAATCACTGGATTGAGTGTGTGGGTCGTGTGAATTAACTTATTCGTGGTAAAGGGGGATTTCGATTCGTTGTTTGGGAGAAAGTGGATATCGCAGTTCGTTAATGAGATCGACAATATGGAGGAACTTATCAGAACTGTTATAGATGACGAGAAAATATGCTGGGCGGTGAGATCATTCAAGCCCTTCAAATCGGCGGGCCGGATGGCATCATTCCAGCTCTCTTACAAGAATCCTTGGACCTTATTTTACCATGGCCACGCGCAATTTTTTCTGCAAGTTTGAAATGGTCATACATACCCAAGGCATGGAGAGAAGTCAAGGTGGTCTTTATCCCCAAAGCGGGAAAAATAAACCACAGTACGACAAAGGACTACAGACCAATCAGTCTATCATCGTTTCTGTTGGAAACCATGGAAAGACTAGTTGATCTTAACGTGAGGGGAAAACTGACACCAAACAACTTCAGCAAGGCACAACACGCCTACCTGAAAGGTAAATCTGTGGAAACGGCCTTACATGAAGTGGTAGGATTTGTCGAGGACTCCCTTCATTACAAAGACTACACCATGGCAGCGTTCCTCGATGTAGAGGGCGCTTTTAACAATGTTAAAATAGCATCTATACTTAACGCACTAGACGGCATAGGCTCACACCCAGGCATAACCAGGTGGACAGGTAATATGCTCAAAAGCAGAATCATTAACTCAACAATGGGCAATGGTTCGGCTAGAAGGCGAGTCACGAGAGGTACTCCGCAAGGTGGAGTGGTCTCACCAATATTATGGAACCTAGTGATAAACGAAATCCTAATGGATCTTGGCAATACCGGAATTAAAATCATAGCGTATGCAGACGACGTCGTGATTTTGATTAGGGGCAAATTTATGCCTACGGTCAGCGAGATCATGGAAAGATCACTAAAACGACTATCACGCTGGGCAGAAAAGAATGGACTAGGAGTCAACCCAGGGAAGACGGAACTGGTCCTTTTCACTAGAAGAAATAAAATTCCGAACTATCAGCTCCCTACATTACAGGGAAAGGTACTTGAACAGTCGAAAGAAGGTAAGTACTTAGGCATCACCCTAGACTCTAAGCTGTCCTGGAAAAGGAATTTGGAGGAAAGGGGTAAGAAAGCGCTATGCGCCTTTTATGCCTGCAGGAAAATGTTTGGACGCAAATGGGGTTTGCAACCGAAAATGATACACTGGATGTATACATCGATCATCAGACCGATACTCACTTACGGATCAGTTGTATGGTGGAAATCGGTAATGAAGAAATCACATCTCTCTCACCTAGCCAAAGTGCAAAGACTGATTTGCGTCGGGATAACGGGCGCCCTCAGATCTGCTCCACAAATGGCATTGGAGGCGATTCTGAACCTTCAACCAATCGATATATACATAAAGTGTACCGCAGCGAAAGTGACCCTTCGGCTAAGGGAATCAGGAATATCCATCAATACCGCACAAGGACACGGCTCAATCCTGGAAAACATGGGTATAACAGACAAAATCAATAGGACAACGGACTACTTGACACCACGAACAATTCAAGATAGAAATTTTAAAGTAACTTTTCGATATATACATAAAGTGTACCGCAGCGAAAGTGACCCTTCGGCTAAGGGAATCAGGAATAGCCATCAATACCGCACAAGGACACGGCTCAATCCTGGAAAACATGGGTATAACAGACAAAATCAATAGGACAACGGACTACTTGACACCACGAACAATTCAAGATAGAAATTTTAAAGTAACTTTTCCTAGCCGTGAAGTTTGGGCATCAAATAGCGTTATAGAGGACGATGAGATCTCAATTTTCACGGACGGATCGAAAATGGAGACGGGCACGGGTTCGGGAGTATTTTCCGACACCCTCAATCTCAGAATATCCACCAGACTCCCAGATGAATGCACGGTCTTCCAGGCAGAGATCTATGCCATTAACATTGCCGCGAATCAGATTTTGGAACGGGTTACTTCTCCGAAAAAATTCAAGATCTACGTCGACAGCATGGCAGCTCTCAAGGCCTTGAGCTCCAGAAATATTAACTCACCCTGCACAATGGACTGCTTTCTAGCCCTAAACCATATTCAGACGCACGAAATCACGCTCTGCTGGGTGCCAGGACATAGCAACATACAGGGCAACGAATTAGCAGACGAATGTGCCAGGATAGGATCAGGTGCGCGAAACGAAACCGCGACTCTGGACGTGCAAATTCCGTTCGTGGAACTTAAAAACGAAATCGACGAACGCGGAGCAACACTAACCAGATCGAGGTGGGACACAGTCAGAGAATGAAGCCGAGCCAAAATTGGCGGCGGCGGCTGCCATTGAAAATTATAGATCGGCGGCGGCGGCTAGGCGGCTAAGCCGACATAAAATTGACATACGGCGGCTCTATGATAGACATTTTAACGTTTAAAATAATAGTTGAAAAGTTAAGCTCTGGTATTTATTCTTAAATAATAGATGTTTTTAAGTTAATTGTAAGATATTGTGAGGTGAAAAAAATCATCGTTTCCATGCCGCTATGTATAGACGATTGTCAAATCGGAAAACTTCATCAACCCTGTGCACACGGTTGTACGTTCACAGGGTTGCATTTTTCCGCCATTCATCTATACATAGCTTAAGTCGAAACAGGTTGTTTCCAGGTGAGGCGAATCGACGTTTTAGTGAAATTTTAAATTTCTGTGGAATTACCTTTTGGTTTAAATAGAATTACCTCTACTGTTTTGAGCTTAACTTGATTGATTTTTTAGAATGGATGTATTAATTTATTTGTTATACGTTTCGTTAATACTCCATTGATTTTTTTCCGAAAAAATTTTTATCTATATATGTACATTATCTACTAATAAATAAAAAATGTTATTATTTCCTTTAAAAAATAAATTTTTATAATTATTTTTCTATTACTATCAATATTATAATATTTAAGACATATTAAGCTCCCGCTTGTGACAATAAACGAATCAAAACGAAAATCACTCACTTCCATATCGTCCACCCAATAAATGAATAGTGTGTAATTTATTTGTCGTTTCGAGAAAATCATATTTGAAGTTTTTGTGAAATTAAAACTCGATATTATTATTTATTAATGACCAATTTCAAACACGCAATAACCCAATTTGTGGAAGTAGAATTTCACCAGATATAGAACCAATTGCGTAGATTCTTAGAATGCAATAAAATATAATAGTGTATATGAACACATTATTCTTCTATTAAGGGGACGATATATCTGCTATACAGCTATTTGCTTATCAAAAATGTAAATTGTATCTATCTATATTTTAAAGCTTTTCTATGGAACGACGACTGTGTTTCAGCCGCAAAGATCGGCGGCGGCTTAGGCTGGTGAAAAAAGGTCGGCGGCGGCTAAAATCGGCGGCTCGGCTCGGCGGCTTCATACTCTGTTTGGTACTCATGCACATTGTGTGTGGGTGCGTTGGTCGACACATGTATTCACCCAGGTGTTTAGAGCACGGTGGGGTTATTTGATTTATATTTACAGTACTGTAAAATAGTTGGTTCCTTTTATACAATAAAAATAGGAAAAACCTATTTTTATTTCTTGTTTATTTCCCAAGTGCTACCCTCGCACTATGGTGCTACCCAGGCACAGAGAATGAAGCCGAGCCAAAATTGGCGGCGGCGGCTGCCATTGCAAATTATAGATCGGCGGCGGCGGCTAAGCCGACATAAAATTGACATACGGCGGCTCTATGATAGACATTTTAACATTTAAAATAATAGTTGAAAAGTTAAGCTCTGGTATTAATTCTTAACTAATAGATGTTTTTAATTGTAAGATATTGTGAGGTGAAAAAATCATAATTTCATGCCGCTAGGCAGCTCTTTGATATACTCAATTTTCAAATTATGCTAAAGCTATGTATAGACGATTGTCAAATCGGACAACTTTATCAACCCTTTTAAAGTGCCGCAAATGTACGGACAATGACAGATTGTTAGGCAAAGGTGAAGACGATTGCAAGAAACCCTTACAATTTCATATATTTAAAATATATTTTGTAAATATTTATAAGCAGGATTGCCAATAAAAATATTTTATAGACAGTGGCCAATAAAATGTTTTTCTGACAATGGCGCCGTTGTCACGTGCCTAAACTTCGCACATATTGCAATCTGCAAATTATATCACAATGTATTTTCTGCCAACGGAAAGACAAAAATTTTATGTTCACACGGTTGTACGTTCACAGCTTAAGTCGAAACAGGTTGTTTCCAGGAGAGGAGAATCGACGTTTTAGTGAAATTTTAAATTTGTGTGGAATTACCTTGTGGTTTAAATAGAATGACCTCTACTGTTTTGAGCTTAACTTGATTGATTGTTTAGAATGGAGGTATTAATTTATATGTTATACTTTTCTTTAATACTCCATTGATTTTTTCCGAAAATATGTTTATCTCTATATGTACATAATCTAATAATAAATAAAAAATCGTATTATTTCCTTTAAAAAAGAATTTGTATAATTATTTTTCTATTACTATCAATATTATGATTTTTAAGAAATGTTAATCTCCCTCTTGTGACAATAAACGAATCAAAACGAAAATCACTCACTTCCATATCGTCCACCCAATAAATGAATAGTGTATAATTTTTTTGTCGTTTCGAGAAAATCATATTTGAAGTTTTTGTAAAATTGAAACACGATATTATTATTTATTTATGAACAATTGCAAACACCCAATAACCCAATTTGTGAAAGTAGAATTTCACCATATATAGAACCAATTGCGTAGATTCTTAGAATGCAATAAAAATAATAGTGTATATGCGTACACATTATTCTTCTATTAAGGGGACAATATATCTGCTATATAGCTATTTGCTTATCAAAAATTTTAATTGTATTTATCGATATTTTAAAGTTTTTCTATGGAACGGCGGCTGTGTTTCAGCCGATTTTAGCCGCAAAGATCGGCGGCGGCTTCGGCTGGTGAAAAAAGGTCGGCGGCGGCTAAAATCGGCGGCTCGGCTCGGCGGCTTCATACTCTGGACACAGTACAAAACTGCAGGACTGCACGAACCCTTTGGCCATCCATTGATGTGAACCGTACCAAAGAATTGCTGTCCTTCAGGAAGACCAAACTTAGCATCCTCACAGGAGTCATCACAGGGCACTGCGTGATAGGCAATATGGCTGCACACATGAAGCTTCCTTATGAAGACTTCTGTAGAAGTTGCTTAGATGAAGAAGAGGAGGAGTCAGTACAGCACCTGCTATGTTCATGCAAAGGACTGCAAGAGTACCGTTTGGCCTTTTTAGGGCACAGGCTCTTCGTAAACCTAGACGATCTAGCAGATGCACCGCTCAAATCCCTTCTCAAATTCATCAGTAAATCCCTCTGGTTTAGTAAAGCCACGAGGACAAACGAGAATAATTAGATCTTCTTCTTCCCCTTCCTAAATCGCCCCTCCCTCTTCCGAAACCTTTCCTCCATCTTCCTAATCTGTCAACCTTCAATTATTTCTTCTATCCTTCCTTTCTACCAATGGGAAACACAATGGACCGAATTGTCGGCCCCGAGTGAACTCGTCAGTTGTATTCTGACGGGCGTCCCTTTCAACCTAACCTAACCTAATGAGATCGACATTCCCAAATTGTTCTCTACATCAGATCAGATAGGGATCATTAAGATTTCGTCGCCACAGCTGTCGCCGTGCGAAGAGGAGTCTATTCAGCAAATTCTCACCCTATTCAACGGAATTTTCAGTGACTTGGCCGTCAAGCTAGAGTGCCCTCCTGTGAAATTACACCTAAAGCCAGATGCTAGGCCAGTATTTGCTAGAGCGAGTGAAATACCCATCGCCTTGAGAGATGAATACGCTGCAGAAATCGACAAGAAGATTGTTTCGGGTTTATACAGGATGGTTGAATATTCAGAGTGGGGTCAACAACGCACATGGTTTCCAAGAAAAATTGAAAGATTCGCATAACAGATATTATAAACCTACACTAAGCCCAAGAATCATTGTAGACGAACATCCGACCCCAAAACCAGAGGATATATTCAACAAAATGAAGGGAGCCAAATTGTTTTGCCACCTAGACGTGACTGATGCCCACTCATAACTTAGTGTCGATAAGAGCTGTCACATGCTTTAACACTGAACACACCAACTCATGGATTGATTCGACCGAGGCGCGCTGTTTATGGTGCTGCTTATATACCGGCAATTTGGCAACGAACAATGGAGGCCGTCTTACAGGAAATTCCTAATGTGTGTAACATTTTTGGACGACATTCTAAAATACGGTGAATACTTCGATAATTTATAAATTTGATTAAGGCACTGAAACGGTTGTATGCAAAGGGGTTGCGCTTAAATCGAGAGAAGTGTGTATTCGCGGCACCTGCGGTGGAGTTCCTGGGGCAAAGAATTGATAGCGAAGAGATCCAAAAATCGGATAAGCACATCGAGGGGGTAAGAGACGCTCCTAAACCAACATCACATGAAGAATTTCAACTTTTCTTGGGAAAGTCAACGTACTATGAATCGTTCATATCAACTAGGAACTAGGAACCGACCGCTCCGCGGTTTATTATTGGAGGAACAATTTCAATGGTCCCCAGAAGCGGATGGAGCATACAACGATATAAAGAACGCTTTGATTTCACCCCAAGTGCTGGTACCCTACAATCCGAAGTTACCACTTGTGCTGGCAACAGATGCAAGTCAAGAGGGACTAGGTGCGGTTCTGTCACATCGTATGCCAGAGGGAAATGAGAGCCAAATAGCCTACGCATGTCAGACGCTGAGCGTGACGGAGTGTAAATATCCGCAAATTGACAAAGAGGCACCCAGCTACTAACGGCCAGGCCGAACGTTCAGTGCAGACCGTGAAGAATGCTCTAAAGTCGCTAGGCTCGAATAAGAATAATCTTCGGAAACACTTGAACCATTTCCTCCAACAATACACAATTGCTCCACATTCCACACTGGGAAACCACCCTCACTCCTATTTCTGAGATTTGTAGATCTCCTGCTTTCACAAGATTTGACGAAGAAGATGGTACAAAAGCAGTATGTAAAATTTAATCCAACATTTCGATTTCTGAATCCAATGTAGAATATTTTCTTCCTATCTAATAACGAACGTATGGACAAATGGCTTCCTTCCAAACGACACATTTACCAGATACGCAACCATGTAGTGCCAAGGAGTAACGTTAACGAATTTTCCAAGACGTCTATCACATGACACACGTGAGAAGGCAGATCGAACACAACAAACACGGCCTACCCCTTCCACTTCTTCACCCAACCGCTCTTTAACAACTACTTAGTCGATTTGTGCCCTTCAGGGGATATATTTTCTACGCATTAAACGGAATTTTTGGGTTTCGACTCTCCAAGAGGGAATGATGATGAGATATCGACAAAGGAACAGTCCAACGAGGGCACATCGAATCCTCAACCTATTAATCCCTCCACCCTTGACAGTCAGGGATGTCGACATAGGTCTACCATAGTTAAAAGGCGGCCATTGCTCCTGATTGAACATGGACGAGGGAAGAAATGTTATGTTTCAATCTGGCTACTGTTATTTTTATCTCTATGATATGTTGATATGGCAATACCATTAATAAGCATGTCATTCTCTGAATTATTGTGAAATTCATTCGACTCAACACCAAATCCGTTGTATTGGGGCTATATCAAAACATGGACCCATGGCGACTGCAGATCATGTGAAGGGTTTGGGTATAAATACATACAATAGTCACATAGACTATCCAGTCCATTGTGTTACCACAGGAACGTAAGGGAAAACATAAGTTGTCTGTAGCTCCTCCCGTTGAACCAATTCGATTGCTTTAAAAAGCTCAAAAGATGGCGGATTCCAACATCAGCCATGTTAGTTAACTCCTCAAAGAAATAAGAGCCCAAGGTTGGAAGCCGCCTTCTAGAGAGAACAGGTCATAGACATAGAAGGTGTGCTATTGATTCCTTCTCCTCTTCGTCTCCACAGCTTCTGCAAAAGTCATTATTAAAGACCTTTAATCTCGTGTCTGTCATGACAGTGACGTGTCATGACAGACACGATAAGTGCTATATTCGTTCTCAACAACGACAGCTGTAATTTGGTGCGTTTTGAGTCTAGGCCGGGCCACATCAGCCTGGAATGTATGCAGTTCCTGACTAGTGACCATTTGTTGCCGTAAGTGCACTATCTTTCAAGAGGAGCTTGCATGTTCCAGGTCCCCTGGAGCGCGTAAGGTAGTTCCTAGTCTTGCGAGCTCATATGCCTTGCATTTCCCTCAGGTGAATATATCTCGTTAAGACATCTGCGACAGTCCAGGGCAGTTTTTGAATTCAGGAAAATAGTTTCCAGCCTGCCTAACAGAGAAAATATTGATGCCGACTTTACTCAGAACATTAATTCTCAGCATTTCTGCCACGTCTCTAATAGCCAAGATTTCTGCATGGTAAACACTACAGAGATCAGGCAGTCTTTTTACAAGTGATACGAGGGTTGCTATTTATATTTCGGTCCTGGCAATGCTGGTGTTGCCAGATGAAAACTGGAACTTCCATTGGAAAGTATGACATTTTTTAACATAACTTCACTCAGACCGTTTTGTCATTTGAGAGCGAATTGTTTTGGTTACAGTGTGTTCAAAATGCACCTCCAAAACATGGTTTTGAACGCTTCAACAGCTGCTTCAGGCGTCGAAAAACGTTGAGCAAGCAGTTTTTTCTTGATGTGAGTGAACAAGAAGAAGTCATTGGGTGTAAAATCAGAGCTATACGGCGAATGACCCATCAATTAGACGTTATGGCCGGTCAAAAAGGCGCTGGTTTGAGCCGATGTGTGAGAGCTCGCATTGTCATGGTGCACAATGATTCGTCTTCTCTTGTTCGTTTTTCAAATTTCTCCGAAGACTTCAGACAAACAAATTGTGGTGTACCACTCAGAATTGACCGTCCTACGTTGCTCAAGCGGAACAGTCGCACAGTGTCACGAGCGTGGCCAAAAATGGTAAGAGCTGATGTTGGAATTGTTGATTTTTTTTTACACAATTTTATGAAAAACACAACAACTAAAAAAAGTGTAAAATATTATCCAAAAATATTGAGCAGTTTTTGAGTTTGCAAAATGATAATTGTTAAGAAACACAATGAAATTTCGTATCGTAACAAGAGGTTAAATTCAAATTTTTTGTTAACGGTTGGTACAAAATGCCATTGAAATGCAAGTGTGATACATATTGCTACAATTGCAACACTGTTATAGTTTACAAATATTGATCATATGTGATGTACCGTTAGAAAGAAGACATGTCTGGTGTGAAGTCAGGTTTTGACAATATACACAAACTTGCGTAGACAATTAAAAAAAACATCAAAAAACATCTCTCCAATTTTTTGATATTTTTTAGCTATAAGTATGTATTATAAGTATGTTTAGCTATAACTTGTATAAGTATTATGGAAAACTAAATCGTTTTTTGAAAATTTACTATTATGTCCAAAATGCATATGTGATAAAAATCCAAAAAATAAACGAAAATTAAAAACAAATCAAAATTGAAAATGAAGGTGAACTTAAAAATTTGAGCCTGTTTTCTTTACAAACGATTCGATCTGTAGCCAAATCGGACTAAACATATATATGGGAGCTTTATCTAGATCTGACCCGATTTTCTTCAAATTCGGCAATACTGGTCTGTTGGTCAAAAAACTATTCCATGCTAAATTTCAAAACAATTGGATGTAAAGTACAGCTTCTATAGGGCTAAAGGGACAAATCGGACAAAACATATATATGGGGTCTATATCTGTTCTATAGTCAATTTTTCCAAAACTTCGTTTTTATTCTTTCCGACCGAAAGAAACGACTTATGCAAAATTTCATTCACCTGCGACGGCTCCTTCTATTTTTGGCCACCTCTTATATGAAATCACGACACTGTGAGTCGCCACATGACCAGTTTTGCCGAAGAAACAGGCGACCATTTGCTTCGAAGTGCTTCTTCCACGAACAACTTTCGTTGGATTTGGCTCGTCTTCGAAGACCCACACGGTCGATTGCTGTTTTTTTTCGGACTCATACGCATAGATTCAAGATTCGTCACCTGTGCCGATCTTATAAACGTCTTTTGAAGCACCGCGATTGTATTTTTTCAAAATTTCTTTGCACCAATCGACACGAGCCTTTTTTTGAGCGATTGTCAAATTGTGCGGGATCCAACGAGAACAAAAGAATGTATGCTGGTGGAAGAAATGCCCAAGGATGCCTCTATCTCACGGTACACTGATAGAAAAACCGTTCGTCACCATGACGAATCAGTTTCGTCAATATATCTTCGCACTGGTGACGAAAAGTTTCGTACATGCGATGTTTTTGTGCGTCAATAGAACGAACACGATCATCAACCCATGTTTTTGGCGATTTCGAAATTCGTCGAGGGAACGATAAGGTTTCATCCCCACGACGAAAAGATTTATTTAACCATTTTGCTGAAAATATGATAAAACGAAGCAATCAATTTGTAGTTTGTGCTTAATTGTACAATTCTATAGGCGATCTGATTAACTTAGTTAAATAATTTGTTGTAAAAGTTTAATTTAAAAATTCTAATAATTGTGATGAATGGAGGTTGTCGTGGTGATGAATAGGATTCGTCGTGATGATGAATGGGATTCGTCGTGGTGATGAATGCAATTCGTCGTGGTGATGAATGGGTTTTGGCGTGGTGATGAATGGTATTTGTCGTGGTGACGAATGGGATTCGTCTGTTGGCAAATACATTACTTGATGAGATTATTTTTGATTTAAAATATCAGAAGTAATGAATACTTCTCGTTCGTTTTCTTTCAGCCTTTCCTGATAAGAACTGCGTTTCGAACCGAATAATTACAACTGAACTAGGCAAAGCAGTCAAGTTTATTTTCCACTACGTTTTTAATGGTCTAAAACCAGAAGAATATTTAATGAAAATTTAAAAATATAAATTAGTTGGGGGCATGAATTAGTCGTGGTGATGAATGGAGATCGTCGAGCTGATGAATGGAGTTCGTCGTGGTGATGATTGGGATTCGTCGTAGAGATGAATGGGATTCGTCGTGGTGATGAATGGCAGTCGTCGTGGTGATGAACTCGTTTAATTGTAGGGATGAATGGTGTTCATTGTGGTGATGAATGTAATTCGTCGTGGTAATGAACTCGATTCATCGTAGGTATGAACTGTGATCATCCTGAGGACGAAAGTTTTTGGAAACAGAGATTCGTCATGGTGACGAACAAATTCATCAAGAGGATTATTCCATACGTTGGCTGACTTTTGACGAACAAATAATCGTGATGATGTACAAATTCGTCGTCATGACGAAGCTTTTTCTATCAGTGTATGTCACATGATGATCTTGCATTACCATCAGTTCACGCACGGCATCAATGTTCTCTGGCACAACGGTCGTTTTTGGACGACCTTCGTCTTTGAGCTAGCGTCGGCCACGATTGAATTCATTAAACCAGTTTTTCACAGTGCTATAGGATGGTGCTTCATCGCCATACAAAGATTTAAGTTCATCGATGCACTCTTGTCGTCATAATCCACGTCGAAAGTTGTGAAAAATGATCGCACGAAAATGTTCACGAGTTAATTCAATTTTTTTGCCAAATTGATTTTTTCAAGTCACTGTAAACAACACAAATTATGGTCGTACGTCAAAACGTTCTGAGTACGTTTATGCTAAAAAATTTCAAACTTTCCAATATTGCTTGGCCATAAATATATATATAGAACCCTCGTAGCTCAAGTTCCAACGGAAAGACACCAAAGCCTACATAGTTGTTGAGTTTGGAACTATCTGAATATAAGTGAACGAATCTCCTACGTCATAGTGTAATCAACAGTGCCCGGCAGGTCGGGGATTGTGTCTGGAATGAGACTTTGTCAGTAGACATTTCGTGACCATAATGACAGTTCTCTAAGTCTAATTGCAGTACATGCGGCATATTGTACTATGTACTATAATGTATAGCAGCATTAAATGTAGCGTACGATTTAGTGCCTCAGTTGGTGTCGTTCCTCCTGCTATGTGTTCAAAGTCAGACATGCATTCAATTTTTTGGGTTCATTGTATTGCAATATACAACTTTATGTTGTTATCTTTCAAAAAATATCTGATACGCAAATGTTAAATCAGAACATTAGTTTCTGTAATAAAGCTAAAACCGATTTTATTATACTTTTTTTTTAATTAATCGAGAATGTTTAAAGACATTTCGGCATTAAAGAACCGGGAAGATTAAACAACGTCATTAAAAACATACATTGCTTGGGAAATTATCAACGAGTAGCATCTCATCGCCCCCCGGATCTCTTGTGCGAAACAAGAAACAGCAGCAGCAAAGCCGTGGGGGTTGGGTTGGGGAAAAAACAAACAGAAAAATACACATTTAAAAACCATTAAATTTTAATTAATTAATAAATATTTAACATCAGCACCTTTCGAAAGAACAAAAGCAGATATTTGTCTAATCTAACGTATAACTAACATAAAAATTAGTGGCATTTTAATTAATGAAACAGTTGGACGGACGGTCGGTCATCAGTGATCGCCACTAATTTTAAATCTCCCCCAAAAAAATAAAACCAGACAGACTCGCACATAATTTAAACAAGATTTGTGGCATCTTTCCTGGAGTCGCGCGCGGTTTTCTGCCATGTGATCGATAATAGATTCATATGAAATGCAATCGGAAAGCAATCAATAATATTAACTGTATTCCATATTTGGTATTCTCTCTCCCCTCCATTCCTGTTTAATTTATATATAACCGAGGGTACTGTCGAAAGTTCAGTGAGTTTCAATATTCTTTAGAAATTTGCAGCTCTTCTATATCGCAGCTACTGCTATTAGGCTTAAGGGAACTGTCATTCTAGTCGCAATGTCTGACCACCCAGGCGTTGTTGATTATACTATTTCGGAAGCACTTTTTGGCAAGAAGTATCTCACTCATATACCTGAGAGATCACAATGGTATGATTACATCGCAGGACATAGGAGAATCGTATACTTCTATACAGACAGTCAACAACCAAGTTAGATTTGGTGTCTTTTCTAAGGAACTAGACCTATCCATAGCAAAAAGATCAGTAGCGTTTACCCGACAGAAATTTAAGCTATAAAAGAGGTAGCAGAATGGCAGAGAATCACTGTTCTGACTAAATTTAGTATAAATATTTTCTTTGATAATCAGGCGGGAATATGTTGGTATGCCTCTAGCGACCTACTACAGTGTCCTGATCACTTGCAAGTGAAAAGTTCAGTGTAGTATAACATTTAGTGCCTCAGTTGGCGTCTTTCTCAGCGCACCAGTGATACAGCAGCCATTCGCTGGACCTTGTTTAGTATCGGACAGAAGGTGGATTTCTGCAGTGCTGTCCACCAGACGAGAATGCCGACAGCATTATCGGTGTGACTATTGCCGTATACAACCAATAAACTATGCGCAGGTTCAACCCACAGCGATTTTCTGGATTTCTGAGAGTCCGGAGAATATTCTGTGTAAATTTGAAAAAAATCTAATGTGGGAAATTTTTTTAAAATAAAGCCCTACCCAGCAAAATCTTGGTAAGTACCTGTCATTATTCCCTGCATTACCAAATAATGACATCTCATTATTCGCTGCATTACTTTCGGCTTATTAATAATGACTTACCAATAATAACAGAAATAAGTGATTTTTGTTATCAAAATCACTTTGGCAAATTTTAATATAATGCAATTTTGGCTATACATATGTAGGTTATTGTACAAGATTTATTTATATTTCAACATGTTTTTAAACAATACGTTCAGATTTGAATGAAAATACCAGAAATTCGAATCTGGCATGAGGAAATTGTTTGTTTCGAGAAATATGCGCGGCAATATGCAATATCTACTGCGTATTTTATAACTTATTGGTAATGCATTATTTAACTACATAAAATCGAGCTACAAATAAGTACTTATTATGCTACTTTATTGTATGCTTTTGGGAAGTACTTTCCTCCAATAATGAGAAAAGTGGCTAAATAATAAGTACTTACCATTATCGAACTTTGCTTACTCGTCGGATTATTTGGTAATGAGAAATTTTGCTGGGTACTGACAATGTGTTATTAGAACGCAAACGGCCTAAACCAACACAAGAATGAAGTGGAACTTTTTCTTCAAAATAAAAAAAATAGATGTACTACTGGTCTCTGAGGCGCACTTTACTATAAGAAATTTCTTTAGAATACATATGAGACAAAACATCCAAGCGGCCTGTGGTGGCACAGCAATTATTATACGTAAAACGATTAAACAAAAAAAAAATCGAAAAAAAAAATATTTTATTTTATTTGTTAAAAGTTTGCATCCTAGCGAAGAAAATAATGCCTATTTGAAAAAATCTATGGATAAATGTAGAAATTATAGCCCTTTTGGTAGAGGTAAGAGAATTTCAAAAAATCTCTTTCTTTTAAATTTCTGTTTAAATAGCGATTTTATTTATTACTTTTATTTATATTGTGTACATTTGAGTTTATTTACATGAACAAGTTTCATTAGAAGTAATTGTGACTTCTTTGCTGACGTTTGTAGATTTCGGAATCGGTTTCTCCAATGAGGACCCAAATATAATCTCCCATCATTCTTTCATCCCAGTGCCCTTGGTAACGCCGCTCGATGGACTTCAATTCTTGATGAAACCTTTCGCCATGTCACTTACGTCGCCAAGATTCTCGGGGAAAAAGTTTAAATAAGAATGCAAGAAATGACTTTTGAGGGACATATTCAGCCCTGTTCTGGCTCTCACCAAATATTCAACTCACTTCACAAATTCACTTCACCCAACGAATGGAGAGGTGTTCTGGTTCTCACGTGAATTCTCTTTTTCGAACTTCTGCTCAAAAAAATCGAAACATATGTTTTTGTCTGCAAAGCCATAATTTGCAGACAAAAACGTAAACAAAACAATTTATTCTCGCGAAGAATCCGGCAAGAAATTAAAAAAAAGAAAATCTAAAGATTTATTAATCATATTTTATACGAAACATAATAAAAAATATGCCACTAGCGTTTCTTTTAGCCATTAGGAATTTAGGAAGAAATGCAGTTCTTGATGAACGTATCAAAAGGCGGCACTTGCGTGACTACTCAAATCCAATGGATATTCCGAATTCGAGGTAAGATAAGTGTCGTTAATCTGTTTAAAATAATAATTAATGCATTTAAAAGTTTTATAGCTTTTTACCGACTTAATAAAGAGGGATTTTCAATGATCCTTGATCAAATTGCACCCTACATTAGCACAGGCTCAATACCACAAAAAATACAATTGGCGGCAGCTTTGAGATTTCTTGCGGTAGGCGCTTTTCAAGGTGTTATAGCAAACGACATAAATATAAGCATGGGAAGGACAACATTGTGCAAAATAATGTGGAAAGTGGTAAACGCTATTGAGGACAAAATATGTCCACAATGGATTAATATGGAAATGAGTCAGGCGGAAGTCAGTGCTTCAAAAATGCATTTTTACCAAAAGCATGGAATTCCCGGGGTTGTTGGTTGTGTCGACGGTACTCACGTTCGACTCATAAAACCTCCAGATGGAGAAGCGCTTTTTTATAACCGAAAGGGATATTTTAGCATAAATACCATGATTGTAAGTATAAATACACATTCATTTATATTTGTTTGTGTAAACGCTTTTTTTATTAAGGTTTGTGACTACGAAATGAAAATACGGGCCGTTGACAGCACTAGACCTGGATCGTGTCATGATTCATATATATGGAAATCAGGTATAGCAGAGAATCATTACGCCGAGATGTATGCACGTTCCCGAAATTGCTGGCTTTTAGCTGACGGAGGTTACGCTTTGGAACCATACCTTATCACGCCATATAGAAATCCTACATATAACTCCAGTGAACACAAATTCAACAAAGTACACTGCTCAGCACGGAACATTGTTGAGAGGACTATAGGCAACATAAAATCTCGTTTCCGATGCCTACAAGCGACCCTCCACTACGAACCAGCAAAAGTAAGCAGAATTATTAATGCGTGCTGCGCACTGCACAATATTTGCAAGCATTTTAATTTACCTATGGATGCTGAAGTTCCGATACCTGACGATGACAACATTGAAGATGTGGAACAATTAAGTAGTGGTACCGATGGCACACGAGTAAGAGACGAAATTGCACGTTCAATAGTTCAATAAAACACAGTCTTTAGAATGAATAAACTAAAAATACAAAACAAATTTTATTTGCTGCAGTCTTTTATGAGATCAATTAGATATATATGTATTTATTAACTATATTGTCAATTTAAAGTCCCATCTTCAATTGTTCCAGCTCGATGGACTTCAATTTCAGCTCATTTCGGGTGAGCAAATGCTTCTCCATTTGTATGTGGTGCCTTTTATTTCCTCCTTTTTTAATGAGACTAGTTCATCTAGCTTATTTTCAATGCTTATTAATGTATGACTATTGGCAACCATCACTTCCTTTATTGCACTAATACCACCCGAAACACACTTAAAATTTTTCGTTTCCTCCTCCATTAAGTACTCCACGTCCGATGGTTTCTTTCTCTTTGGTGCGGGTGGCTCAACGTTGGGAGAGGCAATTGGCGAATCGGGTATATCGCCGAAATCAGGAGAGTGGCTGCGTACACGCTTTGATGCAGTCACTGTATTTGCAGCTGATGATGTGGCAAGTTTTTCTGCTGGTTTTGCACTTGACGTTTCTTTGGGCCTAATACGACTTGCATGCGATGTAGATGGTGCATCTGCGTCAATATTTTCTTTATTTGGGCCACCTAATTTCTGGGTGTTCTTTATCCCATCCGCGCACATATAAAGGTCGCACAAAACAGCAACACGTTCCTCCAAAGGTGTCATTACATATTTATTATATTGGCCACCACCTGTTGCCCGGCATTCCCTTTTGTTATGTGTAAGCTTGGATTTAATGTTCCGTTCTTGTTTGAGGTCCGCATGAATTAAGGTTTGTTGCCGGGTCTGACCACAGTTTATCCTGCTCTGCTTTATCCATTTTTGAGGTCTGGGTGTAACTCCATGAACTGGACGAAAATCTCATTGTGAGAACTATTTATTCGTGGGGACCTGTAGGATAGTAATGCAATGAATTTGAACAATTAGCTTCAGCAAAAAGCTCAGCATACTTACATCTTGTAAAATCTAAATCCTTTGGTTATTTTCCGTCCAATTTTTGTTTTATGTTTTTTTGTTTTGTCAAGTTCGTGTTAATTGTTTTATGTTTGTTGTTTTTGTTACGTTTTAATAGACGTCAAACATTTGACACTTTGCAGAAGTAGCGTTGCCACACGGTTCATAATAGGCCAATTGACGATCATTTTAATTATATTACTTATATTTTTGTTAAATTTAGTAAATTTTTAAAATGGAATAACATTTCTGTACCAAAATTAAATTATCCGATGCAAATAACCTTGAGGTTACTCCATTAAAATGGTTGTATTTCAAACTAACAAACATCTTGCATCTCTGATTTTTCGAAGTCAAACCAAATCAGCTGATTTGCCAAGAACTCACTTACTCACATCACAAAAGAAAAAAAGTTGGTTGCAATTTTGGACTTATTTTATAAAACCTAATCTATTAATTAATTTGATTATTTTATCGTACAGAAACTTGTAATTAAGAAGTAAACATTACAAATTTTGTCACGGCACAGTTAATTTGTGATTACAATAATTATTCTTTCCAAAAAATGAGAACTCACAGCGCTCTCACAATGGAAAACATGGCGAGAAAAAATTGCATGAAATGGGGTGAAAGTGAGTTGCAGAACACCTCTCGGTGAATACTTCTCCCTTCACCACCACAAGTGAATTCCAGAACATGGGCGATTTACACCTGTTGGAATACATAAAGCGAAAAATAAGTTGGAAGAATACATACATACATATGTGTTATATACATAAAAATATATTTCTAACCAATTTTTTCATAATTTTTGAACAAATCATTAATCATTGTTTCATATTGCGGGCTTTTATTGGATCCAAGGAAATTTGAAACTACAAGCTTAAACGACCTCCATGCTGCAATTTCATCCGACGTCAAATATGATTCGAAATTCACATCTTTCATCAGTTTCCTTATTTTAGGCCCATCAAAAACTCCTTCTTAGATTTTTTGAAAAAGAAGACTTTTTAAATATGAGAGTGAATTGCCATCTTTCCTTAAGGCTTTTACATAATTTTTTTTTAATATGCAGTGTTGGCAAAACATCCCAGAGGCATAACATACCAACTACTTTTAAATCGCAACAAATTTTGCAGTCATGTTCATATCTTATGTATTTTATCAATTTAGCCATTGTTTCGTATGATTCCTTAGCGTTGACAGCATGAGCAATGGGAATCGACGGTTTCTGATTTCCGTTGTGTAAAAGTACTGCTTTCAAACTTTCTTTACTGCTGTCAACAAGTAACCGCCATTCCTTTGGATTTTATGTTTGATTAAGTTCCTCGAACAATCCGAAAACATCTGTTATCCACAGTTGTATAAAATTGTTTGTAAGCTATATCAGGGACTCTATAATATGATATGTTAACATCTGGGGCCAAAATATTGTACTGTTTCATCTCAGATGCAAGTAGTTCTGCCTTATCTTTGGTCAGTTCCAAATCTCTTACTAGATCAATGAGTTGAAACTGAGTTAAAAGCGATGACTTCTGACTCAAACTTGAATCGCTCAGAGTTGAGTACTCAGTTTAACTTGATGATGTTTCAGTTATTAGGCTGTTAGCTATACTTGGACACTTCCTACTCCAATCTATTAACTTAGACAAAAATAGCAGTCCGTATCGTGAATGAATGGTTGTCTCCAAATCATTGGCATTCCAACTAAAATTAAAACGTTTTATTCCACAAAACATTGTAATACATTAATTTTAAAGTACTTACCGCATTTTTCCACTAGTCCATCGAGTAAGATTTACATGGCACGAATTGCACAAAATACTAGGTGTCCACGGTTCGTTCATAATTTTAACTCGTATACTAAAATATTACACATATGTATATTTCTTCTACTATTTTACTAAACGCACGTCGATTTTTTTAATTACATATTTTTCGCAGATGTAGCAGAAATTGTCGAGATCATTTACACATTGAAAAGTTCTTTGCCTTTTACTCATACCTCGAAATATAACTTTGTAAAATTTTTCAGAAACTCGACTTATCTCTTTAAGGCGCTGAATTACACTAATTTATTAATAAGAAATTTCATTCATAAATTCCGGGTTTAAGGTTCATACGTTGCAGTACCGGTAGCTGACATATAGTTTGCTTCGAAAGTAGACACCCATTATTTTCAAGACTGCCGCGTACTACTTTGTATTGCGTACATGTAATTTTACTACCTGTATATACGACTGGGATGTCCATGCCCTTAAAAGGCGTAACTGAATGGAAACCTCATAAATAAAAAACCACAAATATTGTTGAATAACCCTCTCCCTCTATCTGAGCGGATCTCATCCAATATTGCTTTCACATTGCATATCATGTTTTATGGAGGGTTATGAACGGCCATAAAACCGTGCCTTCTCCTCAATCCTCATAAAATAAAATGCAAGTGGAATGTCTCTTATATGTCTCTCTCAAATATGGCGTATTCAATATAAGCAAAAATATCATTTAAAAACGAAAAAATATGAACAAAGATTTTTTTGAATTTCCCTAACATTTACAAATCTATCCATAGATTTTTTGTGTTTTCTTCGTCAGCATGCTGGCTATTTAAAAATGTGATAAATTATTTTTTCGATTTTTTTTCTATTTTTATACCCTCACTTTAGTGTGACGAGGGTATATATCATTTGCTACGGAAAAAAGTGTAACACGTCGAAGGAGTGACCTAAGACCCCAAGTATGTTTGGAGGAAATCCGTTTTGGGTCATTTTAAGTCGAATGAGCAATGTCCGTCCGTCTGTCTGTCTGTCTGCTGGCTGGTGCGCACGATAACTCTCGAAAGGAGTAACCGATTGACCTCAAATTTGGTATGTGGTAATATTTTTTTCTATCTCCGGCTAAGTTCGAAGATGGGCCATATTGGTCCACTCCTTCTAGTACCTCCCTCACAAAGGGTTAAAATGTTGTGAAAAATTGATTCTTTAATAACTGCTATACTACTTATTCGAATCTTTTGAAATTCCACACATAGTATTAGCTTATTAGTCGTTATCAACTCGAGAAAAATGGGCGAAGTCGCCACGTCCCTTTTGGTACCTCCCACACAAATGCACCATTTTGCACCAAAAGTTAACAGCTTATAACATTAATAACAGTGTATAAAAATACTTTAAATTTTGTACAGTATTATGCTTTTATATTGCCTACAGTCCAGGGAAAAATGGGTGTTGTTGTCACGCCCCTTTTGGTACCTCCCACACAAAGGTACCTTTTTGTACCAAAAGTTAACAGCTTATAACATTAAAACCAGTGTATAAAAATACTTGAAATTTTGTACAGTGTAATGTTTTTATAGTGTCTATAGCCCTGTGAAAAATGGGCGTTATTGCCACGCCCCTCTTTGTACCTCCCACACAAAATGCCCAAATCATACCACAATTTAATGTCTCATAACGTTTATACCAGTGCACATAAATGCTTATAAGTCGGCACAGTGCAATGAATTTAAAGTATCTAATGTTCAGCAAAAAAAAGGTGTATTTGATAAACCCCTTCTGGTACCTCCCACACAAATTGTCAGAATAATTCGAGTAATATTCAATATTACATTACTCACAAAGTGAGGGTATACCTTAGTCGGTTTACCCGACTGAAACTTTCTTACTTGTTTATGTTTCCTTTTGTACCAGAAAAAAGTATTTAAAAAAAATCCTTTTTTTTTTCCTATTTTTGACGACTGTTACTAAACCAACGATTCTACGTGAAAGCGATATTTGCAGCATATGTAGCCCTCATAATTCCCTTTAATTTGAGACATAACACGGCTCAATCAGGCTTATATTTGTTCAAATATTATGGTCCAAATACTGAATGTACTTTCTATGAAAGCTGGAATAAAAAAAAAACAAATTTAAAACAAAAATTTACCATAAAATTTTTTTTTAATATTTTTTTCGTGTTTGTGACGCCTAATTGCACCAGAAACTGTTATCCACATCCCTTGGACAAAAATGTTGTTGCATAGTGTTATAATCTTTGGAAAGCCATAAAAAATATGAGAAAACCGATTGCACACGAATCACCACTTCGTCTAGGCTGCTGGACAAAGAATATAGAAGAGAAAGTTAATGCATTTGCAACCTACCTAGAACCTAATGCTAATTCACATAGTGTAATGCCTCAAGATATAACGGGATTTCCAATAGGGACCGACAAGCTTGTTCTCAATCCTGTCACAAATGTTTGAGAAGAACTTCTTAAAAAAGATAACACCATACATATCGTCAAACGGTGTGATTCCCGATCACCTATTTGGATTTCGAGAGAAGCACAGCACCATTGAACAGGTACATCGAATAACAACTTCAATAAGAAAAGCCTAGGAAAATCAACAGTACTGCTCAGCACTTCTCATAGATATCTCCCAAGCCTTTGACAAGGTATGGCACGAAGGCCTAATGTTAAAAATATGTAGATCGTTACCAGATAATACGCACAAACTTATGGCGAGCTACCTATCAAATCGGTCATTCAACGTAAAGTCAAAAGGTACACTTTCTAGCACCAAACAAATTTCTGCTGGTGTTCCACAAGGAAGCATCCTTGGGACAATACTGTATGTTATATATACTGCCGACATGCCCACTACACCTTCAACACACATGTCCACTTTTGCGGATGATACAGCTATCGTCAGCATCCATAATAATCCTACAACTGCATCCAAGCAACTACAAACACAAGTCCGTGAGCTAGAAATATGGCTGCAAGAATGGAGAATAGTAGTCAACGCAACTAAGTGTACTCACGTCACATTTACCCTTAAATCTCTATGATACCCCAAAAGGATAACGTGAAGTATCTAGGAATCCACTTGGACCGTCGTTTAACTTGGTCACACCATATAAACGCAAAATTAACCCAAATAAAGCTGAAATCAAATCAGCTGCAATGGCCAATCAGTCCCAGGTCAACCTTACACTTAGAATACAAAGTCTTGTTATACAAAACAATTATAAAACCAATGTGGACGTACGGCATTCAACTCTGGGGAACAGCATGTGCAACCAATATCAATAAGTTACAAAGAAGACAATCCACCATTCTGCGAAAAATCGTTAAGGCCCCTTGGTATATTAGGAACGCAAATATTCATAAAGACCTTAACGTAACAACAGTGACTGCAGAAATCGGATATCTTTCCCGAAGCTATATAAACAGATTAAGTCTCATCCAAATATTCTCGCCAGAGAACTTTTAAAGATCGAAGGACATATGTACACGACTCAGAAGAAGAAACACCTTAGACCTGATATAGAAATAGCTTGAGAACAATTTGCCACCAACTTCCTTAGTTCATAATTTGAATACTATATTTTTACTATTATTAATGCAAATAACTTAATGTTAACACTTTGAATAAAACTTTGTATATATAGATATTTGGGGATCTGGGCCAACTTTGAGGCCCAATCGGTTGTCTGGTTAAGAAACGGCGGAATTAAAGGTTGGCCCAAATATAATGCACGATGTTAATTGTGAGTCACACGTGGCGAGCATTTGGCCGATATTTTGTTTCACACATAATTGTCATAGATCCTTTTTATCAGCAATAATACCAAATATTAAAATAATTATGTAAACATTTTTTGTTTCATTTACAATTAACATTTTGCGTTTAATATGGACCAACCTTTTTGAATTCCTTCCACAGTTCTACGATACGACTGAGAAGGTCAAAATATCTCCTCTCACATGAGAGTCAAAAACAGTCTACGTTAGTTCTGACGTTATACTAACTGATCGGCGAACACGCCAGAAGGTAAGGAAATGAGTCCTGATTTGCTCCTGTTCCGCATTGATTAAACGACGTCTGAATATACTACGGTCGGCCTTTCTAGGAAGTCTGGCAGATCTCGCGGGTACAGATATTCATACTATTGATAACTTTGGGGCAACTGAGCCCGTTGTAGTACTATGGACTTCATTTGGTCTATGTTAACTGGTAACTCCGGTTTCCACCTTAACCTAACCTTTTTCACAGAGACTTTGAGCAAGGGACAATCCCTTCTGGAAATGGACCACATCTTCGAAGTTCTGATATATGTATACGCTATATATATACCCCTCCAATTTTATGTTTGTCCTAGAGCCACTTTTCACAAACAATACAGATGAAATTTGGCAGTTCATAGTTTATTAAGCCCTTTACCATTTCTACACGCAAAGAAAATAATTCGTTTCTGCGAAATTAAATTTTAGACAACTACAATTCTCGTTTGCAGGAACTGAAATTTCGTTTGTTGTGACAGAAACTTATTTTGCGTAATCAATTTTTAAAAATACCAAAGGAATTTCAGTCCTCGTAAACGAGAAATGCAGTTGTCTAAAATTTTGTTTCACAGAAACGAATTTTTTCTTTTTTCGATGACCAGAGGCAGCATTTTTGACCGTAGTTCAAGTACATACAGTATGTCAAGAAGGTGTTTAGACAATCGATTTTTCCAAGTTAAAAAAAACTTCCCTTTATGATTACTTTAATTGAATATTTAAATTTCATATCGAACATTTTCCATAAATGTAGTCCAGATCGGAATATGAGGCCATCAAAAAAGTGTAAAAAGACTTTCTTGATACCAAATTCTGTGAGGAAATTAATTTTTGTTGTTGTTTTTGGTTAACTTATTGACAGAAAATTATAAATTTTTTAATAAATATCGAAAAAAATGCATCACATGCAGAGTTGATTTTTTACATTGAAATTAAAACTAAATAAATTTTGTCGTTGCCACAGGATGACAATTTTTGGGAAACTTTTGCATTGAAATTGGAACATAATACAGAGCTTAAACCTAACCTAACACCACAATCTTTCAAATGTTTACATTTCCGCCTGAACTACGAGTATATCAAAACGTTTGCTGTCCATTTTAAGTAGGAAGAGTTGTAGGCAAAATTATATTTTTTGTGTCCGAGACCTAAAATCTTTTTTATAATAGATTGAGGCATAATATTTTATGAAGCCAAAACTACTGAACTACTGAATTCTGAAGATGATAGAGTGGTGTCTATCGAAACTGCAGTCAATTTTTGTATTTTTGTATTTGTTTCTATTACTTTTTTGCAATAGACAGAAAGTAACTGAAACATATGGTCTCGAACCAAAATAAATTCTGACTGAATGCCAAAACAAAATTTTTTAGGGTAGTTTTTTTTAACTTTTTTTTCTAAAATTTAAATTTGTATGGAAGTTACCTTTAGCATTTGGACCATATTTTTTTAAGTATAAGCTTGATAAAGCCGGGATACGATTTAAATTAAAGGAAATTATAAGGGCTAAATTGTTTGTTCCATTTCTTGAAAACTATCATCTTAACGAAGAAAACAATGCCTATTTACAAAACATCTACGGATAAATGTATAAATTATGACCCATATTGAAAAAATAGGGAAATTCCAAAAAATGCAAATTCAAAAGTTTTTTATTTAATGTGAAATACAGTCGATATAATGAAGTTCTAAATAAAACGTCATTCAAATGGCCTCCACGACTTCTTCTGCAGGAACGAATTCGATGAAGCCAATTTTCGAGCACTTTTTCTTGATGACAACACGCTGCCGGACTGACGGAAATGTCTAAATCGTCTTAGAAATCGCTCTAATCGTATCGTGAATATTTTGGCTGAAAGCATATTTAAGCATTTTTTCCGAGAAAATTAAATTTTTCCAACGGCTATATCTAGTTAAGTCCTCAGTTACGGTCCTCAGCATAATTGTAGGTATAGACTAGGAGAAAAAGTGTGTAAAGCAAACTGGTTTGAAAAAAACATATAGTGCTTTAAAATTGCAAAAATGTCCAGAAATAGTCAATTTGTGGAGATATTTCTGCGCATAGTTTATCATAAATCGGAAGGGCGAGGATGAAATGTTCTACAAAAATGTTGGCAATGAAATTTTACTATGTATACGAGGGTTGC
This sequence comes from Eudasyphora cyanicolor, assembly GCA_963930755.1. Classification (NCBI taxonomy): domain Eukaryota; kingdom Metazoa; phylum Arthropoda; class Insecta; order Diptera; family Muscidae; genus Eudasyphora; species Eudasyphora cyanicolor. Next base: position 155,225,602 of record OZ005735.1, on the reverse strand, counting down.
TATATATATTTCTGGCCTAGGCAACACTAAGTGTTGCCTGGCTCCTTCTGACATTTCCATTGGAAAGTGTGACATTTTTTTACCATAAACGTGCTCAGAACGTTTTGACGTACGACCATCATTTGTGTTATTTACAGTGACTTGAAAAAATCAATTTGGCAAAAAAAACGTTGTTCTTGTGTATATCTCTCCAGGATGAAATTGTAAACTCCATTGAAAAAAAATGACATGAAATTAAAAACTATTTTGCCTTTAAATCATAAATTTAATCTGTCTTTGTTTGAAGAAAAAAATTTCTTTAAATTTAAGCAAATTTACTTGATTTCAAAGAAATGTTCATTCGTTTAAAGTAAAACTTCTTACTTCTATGTTAAGATATATATAATACTATGTCATGTTGACTTTAACGTTACGTCATAAAATTAAAGAAAAAATAATTGATTGTAGTGCAACTGTCATTAACTCATGTACACATTTTAATAGTTTGTAAGATTTTTACCTTAAGAATGTAAAAATTCTCATATCATGTTTTTAAAAACAATTTACCCTTAACTTTCAGTCCACTTTTCTTTGTTTTTTGAATTAAAGATTAGTTATCTGTTAAATTAAGAGATCGTTTTTATCTGCCAGAGGACATTTTAGCCTCTTTTTGCTCGCAAAATTGAGAATAATAGTGAGAGTTACAGTGAAGTTTGTTTGGAATTTTTTGGAATCATTTCTTGTTGAGCGGTGGTAGAGAAAGGTTGTGCGCGCTTGTGCGAGTGGACATTTTTATTTCTGCATTAATAGCAACAATTTCGGCGGCTGTTTGTCGGCAGTGTGTATCCTATCTAAAAATGTGTTAGTGATATTTCACAGGTAGTCGAAAGTAAATTGTCCGGACACATCGAATGGCTGCTCATACGACGATGAGGCAAGAAAGGGGAGATTTAAAAATGTGAGTGTGTGCGGAAATTCAGAGTAGTTTGGCTGCTCATACGACGATGAGACAAGAATGGGTAGATTTAGAAATGTGAGTGTGCACGGAAATTCAGAGTCGTGGAGTTTATGTGCGTGTTCGAATTTGTTATTTTGACAAAAACAGAAGAACGAAATAAAGCCGAAGAAGATCAAATAGAAAAACAATTAACGAAAATCGTTGTTTTCCGTATTCAATAAATAAACAGTTATTTTGTGCATTAAAAAGAATATCGTTAGCTAAGAATGCAAATATGCTACATCCAATGTTATATTGAGATTTTTATTAGAATGAAAGAACATTTAAAAATACATTATCTAAAAAAAAAGAAAACACCATTGTGTTGTTTTCCCCCTCTTTCGGTGATAAGATAAAACAAAAATGCAAAACATGTGAAGTCTATATAAAAATTTGATATTTAAGCGGAACAAATAAAATAACATTCACGTATTTGCAGAAAGAAAATTATACAAAATAGAAACAGTTAGAAAAAGTTTTTTCTTCCTCTGAAAACTTTTTGCATGTTGTTCTAACGATATGACATATTAAATAATTTCGAAGCGATATACAAATATTGATGAAAACAATCTTCATTTATGAGTAAGAAATATTTACATATCGTCGGTACGCCGACGAAAACTCCTATATTTTTTTTTACTAGTTTTCATGAGAGACAAAAATCCGTGCCATTTCGTCAAATCGCGATATATTTGATATCTTAGATATTTGTATTTATCTTTTAATTATTTACCACCAATATTTCATAACCAAAATCGTATACGTGAAAAAGCCAGGACGAGCTAAATGGTTTTCAAGAAAATCTACACATAGGATATTTTGTTTGGAGCATTTTAAATATTGATTAAACAATAAAATTACACATACACGCTGAAAAAAAAATCGGCTCTGTAGTATATTGTCCCAAACATATTCTGCTTGAAACATATATACATATTTTTAGAGTGCACTCCAAATGGACAATATTTGACACATATTATATGTTTGGGAGGATGTTGTTCTAAACAAAACTATGTTTACATCCTAATATTTTTTATTTGGATATGTTATTTCCCAAACAAAGATCTATTTGCGTGAATATATATCTATTCTTTAATTGTTCTAAGTTGTCAGCAATTGAAAGGACATTTTTAGAAAGTTTTAATATTAGTAAAATTTCTTTATAATTCAAAATAATGACTTGGAATAGTTAGGAAAAAAATAAATGGTTTCAAATAGAAGTTAATGCTAAGTAATGCTAGAAATGCATAATTCGAAAACAAGGAAAAAATTAAAACTAAAATTCGAAAAATTCAGCAATGTTTTGAAAATCTTTTTTTAATAAAATAAATTTGGAAATATTCATAAATAATAATTTTATTTGTATTTAAACACATATTTTATTTGAGAAAATTAGTTCGCAAATATATTTTATTCTAATATATTAACATATGGGTTCTAAATACATATTATTGATTTTCGAATAAAATTTATTTGCTCGAAAATATATAATATTTAAAAATTTGTATTGCAAGTATATTTTCTTTCGATTCAAACATATCAAAAAAGGCGATTTTGCACCGTGTAGGAGTTTTGATATTTGAATGTTCACAGCGTGCCTCAAGCAAGTGAAAGTTGGTCTAGATTTACGGCAAAAACTGCGAATGAGGTTTTCTTCAGAATCATCCCCTCTACTTAACTATGAAGAAATCAAAATCTGATCAGCTTCCTTTGGCGAGTTATCGCGATAGAAAATATTTTTAATCAAAACCCTCAACTTAATTACATTGAATCGCGGAAATCAGTGATAGGTAAGTCATAGGAAAAAGTGGTCAAAGAAAGTTTGGGAGAATGAAAAACGACTACAACTCTTTCTTTAACAAAAATTTATAATAATTTGGTAGGAATTTACAATGTGTCAATTCAAAATATGCCTCTTATAAAGGGTAAAGCATACAAAAGTTTAAACACACTGTAAATCCTTACAAAATTGCTATAATTGTTTTTTGTTAACGAAAAAGTTGTGGGCCTTTCGCTTATTTCCCAAACGTCCTTTGACCACTTTTTCCTAGAACTGACCGGAATTATTTTATTATATTTATAATAAAATAATTCCGAACAAAATTTTTTTTGTTCAAAATTTATTTGTCGTGGGATAGTTATCGCGGAAATGCTGATATCAATTTATTATTATAGATTACACAAAATTCGCAATATAAAAATATTGCAAATATCGCGGACGTTACGAAGTATCCTACAAATGATCATATTTAAAGGAAATTGTGTTACAATTCTAAATTTCCGGATTTTTCTTTACAAATCAAAGTTATTAATAAATAGTTTGTTTAGAGTAAAAGTTCTGTTTTCGCGATAACTCGCGAAAGGAAGCAGATCCGATTTTGATCTATTCACAGTCGAATAGAGGGGATAATTCTGAACAAAACTTCATAAGCCGTTTTTTGACGTGAATCCAAGCCAACCTTCTATCCCTTGGGACATGCTGTTTATTTTTTGTACTCTTTTCTTTGTTTATTTATTATATTTAAGTTTAAATGAGAATTTTATACTCTCAAGCCACTGTAGTCCCGGGAGCAAGGACATTAATGCACACTATTATTAATAATTTATTACTAAATGCACTCTATCTGTACTATTTAAAAAGCATGGAGCTATTTTTCATATTTGTTATAGTAATTTAAGATATTACATTATAGTCTTAAGTTGTCTTTAAAATATGTAGCTAATAATAATGGAGTAATTATATCAATTTAAAAAAAGGCTCAATAAAACCTTAAACTAGGAGTTTTTGTCGGATCATTTCTATAGAGGGATACAAATAGGAGTGTTATGTAACTTCGGAACCGATGAAGATAGCGCAAAATGCTTTGGTGGGTAGTTGTATGACCCTTAGGACAATAAAAAAAATTACACATATGAGTGATTCCGCGTAAACCGACCCCAGCACACATTAAAAATATAAATCAATGAGTTTCTATAGGTTATTATAAAATTGTTGGATGCAACTACTTTTACTGTTCAACTGACATAACCTATTTTTCGACATATTTATTATTTTCTGAAATTTGTCTTTTGATTACAAGAAAGTACATATTCTTTAGTGTAGTTTAGTGCAAATTCGTAACTTTTGGAAAATATTCAGTGCCTGCAAATGGGTTTGCACCATGGAGTGTTTTGTTTGTCACACCCGATACGGAAAATATACGTTATATGTAATACCTTTGATGTAGATATGTATGTATATAATCTTTTGTGTAAGTTAGTTCAAGGTTATATAGTATAAAGTAAATCAAAATTTTTCGGTATCATTACAATATTAACGCTAGAATTTGCATTCTAAGATTTGTCACGCCCGTTACGCAAAGACCGTAAATAATTTTTAATCGATTTAAAAATATTGTCTATTTATAAATCTTGTTTCAAGTATGTCATTACATAATATAAAGCAGAAATTTCTGTATAAATTAAAAAAAATAGTAGATGGTATAGGGGAAATCATTAGGGGAACGATGTGTGCCGCAGTGAATGTCCATAACGTCTTTTAAATCAGCCTATTCATTGTTACAAGGTTTTGATTGGTTCTGGAATAAAGGCATAAGTATATTTATCAAATGGAGTTAACAAATATCAATATATTTTAGAAAGTAGGTGGAAAACTAAAAAAATCAAGAATAACCAACCTAAACTTTAGTTTGAAAAGAGTTCTGCTTATAATATTCAAGCAGGACGCACAGTGTATTCTAATATAGAAATTAATTCTTTGTAAAAAATGATAAAGTAGCATTGTCATAAACATTGATACAAAAGAGGAAGAGTTTTTAAGATGTCAAACCATGTTTTTGGCAACGAATTTTTTATTTGTAAGTTTTTACTCTATATGTTAAAGAAAGTCGGCAATATAAATATGCTTTAGTGAATAAAATAATTTCAATTTTGTTTTTCGGGAAAAAAAACAAGTTTAATAGATGCATGTAGGCTAATAAATCCTGGACAATAGTTCGTTATACTTATTACTCCTCCAGATTGAGACAATGTCACACCCGTTACATTGACATGTCACACCCATTACATATTAATATATTTATAACAAATTAAATAATAATTGAAATTACATATTTGGAATGAAGTCTACAATATACACTACATATAGTCTCAATATACCAAGATAAAAATTTTTTGTTAGCAGTACATACAAAAATTTTACAGTATATAATAAAGAATACGGCTGATCAAGATTTTATTAAATCCTAAGGTCATACCCGTTACGGTGATATATCAACCATATTTTTTTATTTAAAATATTATTTAATTTCCTTGAATGTAAGTAGGTAGCACTTAAGTATATCTGCATAAATCACTCTTTGTGAATTGTCGTTGTAAATTATATAGATCAAAACAAGAAAAATACTCCGTAACAATGTCACCCATATGAGTTTTCGTCGGCGCACCGACGATATTTACATTTTAATAATATTCCTTTTGGTAAATTCTATTACATTAATATTGTTTTTTAAATTCTGTTGTTCATTATAAATTTGAAATAAATGCTAATCGTTTTCAGATATTGTAATTTTCAGAAATTTTACGACTTTATCAAATATTAAAAATATTCGAATTACGTTTAAAATTATGAAGTTATATCGCAGTTATAATGGACAATACAAATGTTTTTATACCCTCACTTTAGTGTGACGAGGGTATATATCATTTGCTACGGAAAAAAGTGTAACACATCGAAGGAGTGATCTAAGACCCTAAGTATGTTCGGAGGAAATCCGTTTTGGGTCATTTTAAGTCGAATGAGCAATGTCCGTCCGTCTGTCTGTCTGTCTGTCTGTCTGTCTGTCTGTCTGCTGGCTGGTGCGCACGATAACTCTCGAAAGGATTAACCGATTGACTTCAAATTTGGTATGTGGTAATATTTTGATCTATCTCCGGATGAGTTCGAAGATGGGCCATATTGGTCTACTCCTTCTGGTACCTCCCACACAAAGGGTTAAAATTTAGTGAAATATTGATTCTTTAATAACTTCTATACTACTTATTCGAATCTTTTGAAATTCTGCACATAATATTTGTATATTAGTCGCTATCAACTCGAGAAAAATGAGTGAAGTTGGCATGCCCCTTTTGGTACCTCCCACACAAATGGACCATTTTGCATCAAAATTTAACTGCTTATAACTTTAATACAAGTGCATAAAAATGCTTGAAATTTTCTACAGTATAATGTTTTTGTAGCGCCTATAGTCCGGTAAAAAATGGGCATTATTATACAGCCCCTTTTGGTACCTCCCACACAAATGGACCGTTTCGTACCAAAAGTAAACGGCTTGTAACTTTAATACCAGTGCATACAAATACTTGAAATTTTGTACAGTGTAATGCTGTTATAGTGCCTATAGTCCTGTAAAAAGTGGGCGTTATCACCCCGCCCCTTTTTGTACATCCCACACAAAATGACCAAATCATACCAAAATTACATAGCTCGTAACTTTAATATACCAGTGCACATAAACGCTTATAGTTCAGCACAATGCAATGTATTTAAGAATGTACTGTTTACCGAAAAATATGTGTATTTGGAAAACCCCTTCTGGTACCTCCCACACAAATTGACAGATTTATTAGTGTAAAGTTATATATTACATTACTCACAAAGTGAGGGTATACCTTAGTCGGTTTACCCGACTGAAACTTTCTTACTTGTTAAAATACAAATTACTATTTTCAAATTACTTATAGAATATTTCTCTCTCTCTCTAATATCAGTAGGATGCTATCCATCATGTGGACGTCGGAAAAAGTTGTGAAACATGAAGTATCCATGCATTTTATACTATACGAGGAAATGTTAGTTCTTTTATTTTGTGATAAATATATGATACATTTATGTATTTTCAATGTATTTTATGTACGAATATTTTTTGAAGTAAATTGATAAAAAAATTAGAATAAATATTCCCGATGGCTACGGGTATCGTCAGGTATGTATGCTGTCTAGCATTCTGAATAAACTGTTTATCGAAATCAAATGTTTTAATAGAGAAGCAAATAACAAAAATTACCATGAACGTGTAAACAAATAATTAAATACAAAATATTTTTATTTAATTATTATATGTATATCATGTGCTTGGATTAATTACAGAATGTACATAATCTAAAGTCATTTTATGTATTTAATGTAAGCACAAGGCGTAATTGACTTAAAAATGTGAAGTCTTTCATCGAAGTATAAGGCGTAATTCTTTCAAAGACGTTTGATGTTCTGACTTAAAGATGATTAACAACTTTAATTGTAGTGCAAGATGTACTTATTTTAATAGTCTTCGTCTTTGGAGCCAAAACAAAGAAAAAATCTTAAAAGTTAAGAAAATTTCAATGACTTTCAGTACACTTTTTTTTCAGTGTATATTAAATAACATATGTATATGTAATCGCTCAATATTTTAATACATCATCACAGGTCCTATCAAACTGTAATAAATGAACAAACATTTTTTTTCTGCACAATTCAGTACAGACTGTCTCATTTGAAGTTAAAACTTATTCGTTCTCTATACTTTAAACTACACCCACGTATATCTCCAAGAAAGTCTCTATGACGTCTATATGCAAATAATATCGCGGACATTTAACGGCTACCAAACTATATATCTTCTTAATGGATATCGCGACAACAAACACACATACAAACAAAGAAATTCGCACAAAAATATGCTATGACTGGTAATTAATTAAGTGACAATAAATTTAGCCCTCCATAGAAGTGGATTCGTCGTCGGTATACATTTATAAAGCACAGAAGGAGAGCAGGCAAATCGAACTAATCAAAAATAACAAAAAAAAATAAAATTCTTACACCACCAAAAATAATAAATAATAAGATATGTCATCCCGGAGCGAGTAAGTTGTCAGGTACGAACGAATAGAAATTTAAACTAGTAGGACTTAAAAAAGCGAGTTTTTCCGCAGATTTCGGACCGATTTTCTCGAATTTTTTGTAATTGTCACAATTAAAAAATTATTATTAATCGCTTAGTGCAAAAAAAGTTCAAAATATGATCGCGGAAATCTGTTTTTTCGCGTGTGACATTTCATTCCTATTCGTTCGTAACTGATAGATTTTGACGTTTCGTCTGGACAGCACATCTGTCTAATTTAAGGTCTGTGTACACCACCACTCATAGAAACTCTAAATACGAAGATGCGATATAAAAGAGGGAAGAATATATATTTGAGGTAAACAAACTACACACTCATTTAAGATCTCGATCTAGATCAGAGTTGATCTTCATAAATTTGAATTTAAATTAAAAAATCAAATAAGGAGAAAAAAATTATTAGATTGGAAAATTAGCTAAACTCTTATTTAGACAAATTTAATGGATGGCGTACATTATGGCATAAAATACGACACAGTGTGGGAATTAAAAGAATGCAAATAAATATTTGTCATTGTTTCAATCGAAAGCCAATTTCGTAGCATGACTTATTTCGCATAAGTAAACTTGGGATAAAATATGTACAGTAGGGCGGGTTGATTTGTGAGGATGAAAAAAAAAATTAAAAATCGTATAGCAAAAACGCAATCTACATTAAATTCTAAGAAAATTCTCCCAAGAAACCATGGGTCTAAAATCAAAACCTAATCCGCGCATCTCGACTTGAAAATTTTTTTCCTCTACTTTCGCTAAAATTATTTTCTTTTCTTGAATTATATTATGGTTTATTATACCCCACTTTAGTGATACGAGGGTATATATCATTTGCTACGGGCCAAAAGTGTAACACATCGAAGGAGTGACATAAGACCCTATGTATGTTTGGCGGATATCCGTTTTAGGTCGTTTTTAGTTTGGAGTCGAATGAGCAATGTCCGTCCGTCTGTCTGTCTTTCTGCTAGCTGGTGCGCGAAAGGAGTAACCGACTGACTTCAAATTTGGTATGTGGTATCATTTTTTTTTATCTCCGGCTAAGTTCGAAGATGGGCCATATTGGTCCATTCTAGTACCTCCCCCACAAAGTGTTAATATTAAGTGAATTATTGATTGTTTAATAAATTCTATACTACTTATTTGTATCCTCTGAAATTCTACACATAATATTATTTTATTGGTCACTATCACCTCAAGAACCAGTAAGGAAAGGCAGAAAGTCGGGCGGGGCCGACTATATAATACCCTACACCTCCCTTACAATGCGATGAGGTCAATTGGTAACTTCTATAGCGCGTTGTAACCAAATTATGAGGAACATATATATGGAGGTTATATATAAATCTGAATCGATTTTCCCTGAATACACATTCATGTAATAAGAAACCTCTTTCTGACGAATTTCGTACTGATCGGATGTAAAATACAGTCTCTACAGCGCTTAGATGTCAAATCGGGGCTAACATATATATGGTGGCATTATCTAAATCTGAATCGACTTTCTCCGAATTTGGCAGTATTCCTTCATGTAATAAGAAAACTCTTTCTGCCGAATTTCGCTGTGATCGGATATAAAATACAGTTTCTACGGCGCTTGAATTTCAAATCGGGGTAACATATATATGTGGGCTATATCTAAATCTGAACCGATTTTCTCCGAATTTAGCAGTATTCCTTCATGTAATAAGAAACCTCTTTCTGCCGAATTTCGTACTGATCGGATGTAAAATACAGTCTCTACAGCGCTTAGATGTCAAATCGGGGCTAACATATATATGGTGGCATTATCTAAATCTGAACCGATTTTCTCCGAATTTAGCAGTATTCCTTCAAGTAATAAGAAACCTCTTTCTGCCGATTTTCGTACTGATCGGATATAAAATACAGTTTCTACAGCGCTTACATGTCAAATCGGGGGTAACATATATATGGGGGCTATATCTAAATCTGAACCGATTTTCTCCGAATTTAGCAGTATTCCTTCATGTAATAAGAAACCTCTTTCTGCCGAATTTCGTACTGATCGGATATAAAATACAGTTTCTACAGCGCTTACATGTCAAATCGGGGGTAACATATATATGGGGGCTATATCTAAATCTGAACCGATTTCCCCCAAATTTTGTATTTTCTCTAAGTGTATCACGAGACTACTCTCTGTCAATTTTTGTACAAATCGGTTCAAAAATGTGGCTTATACAGTGCATATATGCCAAATCGGGGGTACATATATATGGGAGCTATATGTAAATCTGAACCGATTTTAACGAAATTCAATAGGGATCGTCCTTGGGCCTAAAGAAAGATATGTGCAAAGTTTCGTTGAGATCGGACCATAATTGCGACCTGTACTTTGATTACAAGAATACATGCACAGACGGACAGACAAACGGACAGACGGACATAGCTAAATCGACTCAGAAAGTGATTACAAGTCGATCGGTATAATAAACAATGGGTCTATCTCTTCTCCTTTTGGGTGTTACAAACAAATGCACAAAGTCATAATACCCTGTACCACAGTGTGGTGTAGGGTATAAAAATGGGCGAATTTACCGCGCCCCTTTTGGTACCTTCCACACAAACAGACCATTTTGCTCCAAAATTTAACAGCTTTTAACTTGAATACCTATGCACAAAAATACATGAAATTTTGTACAGTGAACAAAATGAACGAAGTTACCACGCTCCTTTTGGTACCTCCCAAACAAAATGGCCTAATCATACCAAAATTGAATAGATCATAACTTTAATATACCAGAGCATATAAACGCTTACAATTCGATACAGTGCAATATATTTGAAGTTTACTGTTTAGCGAAAAATAGGAGTATTTGTTAATCCCCCTCTGGTATCTCATTTCATATTACAGTACTCACAATGTGAGGTATACCTTAGTCGGTTTACCCGACTGAAACTTTCTTACTTTTTTACTTGGGTGAATATTTTTTTTAGTAAAAAAAAAATTTGGTTTAGAAATGATATAAAGTGCAAAAGAACTACCTTACTAAACAATTTTATTCAGAAAACCAGTAAGGAAAGGCAGAAAGTGGGGCGGGGCCGACTATATAATACCCTACACCTCCCTAACAATGCGATAAGGGTCATTGCCATAATAATTTGGAATAATTGGTAAATGGGTAGAAACATATTATCTAATTCTGAAACGATAATCGCTAAATTAAGCAATATTCGTTCCTAAATTGAGAAACATCTTTCTGGAAAATTTTAATCATCGGAAGTAAAATACAACTTCTATAGCGGTTTGATACCAAATCAGGAGGAACAATCAATATAAATCTGAACCGATCTTCCCTGAATACTCATTCATGTAAAAAGACCTCCTTCTGTCGAATTTCGTACTGATCGCATATAAAATACAGTCTCTACAGCGCCTACATGTTCTAAATCTGAACCGATTTCTTCCAAATTTAACAGTGTTCATTCATATGATAAGAAACCTCTTTCTGCCGAATTCCATACTGATCGGATATAAAATAACATTTTTACAGCGCTTACAAGTCAAATCGGGGGTAACGTATATATGGGGCCTATATCTAAATCTGAACCGATTTTCTCCAAATTTAGCAGTATTCCTTTATGTAATAAGAAACCTCTTTCTGCCAAATTTTGCACTGATCGGATATAAAATACAGTTTTTACAGCGCTTACATGTAAAATCGGGGGTAACATATATATGGGGGCTATATCTGAATCTGAACCGATTTTCTCCGAATTTAGCAGTATTCCTTCATGTAATAAGAAACCTCTCTTTGCCGAATTTCGCACTGATCGGATATAAAATAACATTTTGACAGCGCTTATATGTCAAATCGGGGGTAATGTATATATGGGGGCTATATCTAAATCTGAACCGATTTCTTCCAAATTTAACAGAGTTCATTCATGTAATAAGAAACCTTTTCCTGCCGAATTTCATACTGATCGGGTATAAAATAAAGTTTTTACAGCGCTTACATGTCAAATCGGGGCTAACATATATATGGGGGCTATATCTAAATCTGAACCGATTTTAACCAAATTCAATAGGGATCGTCCTTGGGCCAAAAATAAGATATGTGTAAAGTTTCGTCGAGATCGGACCATAATTGCGACCTGTACTTTGATTACAAGAATACATGCACAGACGGACAGACAGACAGACAGACAGACGGACAGACAAACAGACGGACAGACAGACGGACAGACGGACATAGCTAAATCGACTCAGAAAGTGATTCTAAGTCGATCGGTATAATAAACGATGGGTCTATTTCTTCTCCTTTTGGGTGTTACAAACAAATGCACAAAGTTATAATACCCTGTACCACAGTGTGGTGTAGGGTATAATTAGATTTTTTTGGAAAAATCTTTTTTTTCTAACATTTATTTTTTTGTGGCAAAGGCGGGCATATAAATTTTCAAGTCGAGAGGCGCGGATTAGGATTTTATTTTAGATACATGGTTTCTTCGGAGAATTTTCTTAGAATTTTATGTAGTTTACGTTTTTGCTATACGATTTAAAAGAAAAAAAATCAACCCGCCCTAATGTACAGAGTTGCCAGCAAAAAAATATTTTCCCCTAAGAATACATATCGAAGGACCATAATATGGAAGGGCTATTTCGAAACATGGACCGATATGGTCCATTTATAGCAGGAGTGATTTAGATATTATAAAATACAAATACAGTATGTCAAGAAATTGTTTGTACAGCGTAAACAAATTTACATTCTAAACCAGTAAGGAAAGGCAGAAAGTCGGGCGGGGCCGACTATATAATACCCTACACCTCCCTAACAATGCGATAAGGGTCATTGCCATAATAATTTGGTCATATCGGGAGTAACGTATATATGGGGGCTATATCTAAATCTGAACCGATTTCTTCCAAATTTAACAGTGTTCATTCATATAATAAGAAACCTCTTTCTGCAGAATTTCATACTGATCGGATATAAAATAAAATTTTTACAGCGCTTACAAGTCAAATCGGGGGTAACGTATATATGGGGGCTATATCTAAATCTGAACCGATTTTCTCCAAATTTAGCAGTATTCCTTTATGTAATAAGAAACCTCTTTCTGCCAAATTTTGCACTGATCGGATATAAAATACAGTTTTTACAGCGCTTACATGTCAAATCGGGGGTAACATATATATGGGGGCTATATCTGAATCTGAACCGATTGTCTCCGAATTTAGCAGTATTCCTTCATGTAATAAGAAACCTCTCTTTGCCGAATTTCGCACTGATCGGATATAAAATAACATTTTTACAGCGCTTATATGTCAAATCGGGGGTAATGTATATATGGGGGCTATATCTAAATCTGAACCGATTTCTTCCAAATTTAACAGAGTTCATTCATGTAATAAGAAACCTTTTCCTGCCGAATTTCATACTGATCGGGTATAAAATAAAGTTTTTACAGCGCTTATATGTCAAATCGGGGCTAACATATATATGGGGGATATATCTAAATCTGAACCGATTTTAACCAAATTCAATAGGGATCGTCCTTGGGCCAAAAATAAGATATGTGTAAAGTTTCGTCGAGATCGGACCATAATTGCGACCTGTACTTTGATTACAAGAATACATGCACAGACAGACGGACAGACAGACGGACAGACAGACAGACGGACAGACGGACATAGCTAAATCGACTCAGAAAGTGATTCTAAGTCGATCGGTATAATAAACGATGGGTCTATTTCTTCTCCTTTTGGGTGTTACAAACAAATGCACAAAGTTATAATACCCTGTACCACAGTGTGGTGTAGGGTATAAACACTATTTTGGAAAAACAAAATTTTGCATTATTTCTAAAAATATTTTCCAGCTGATTGCTAAATATTATAATAACTTACAAGAAATAATCTCTCAAACCCGTTAGGAATTTAAATAGAGACAAATGACTTTGGTGGTCACAGTGCGCAAAGCGCGCGCTTAATCGCTTAATCGCTTGACTGGAGTTGATCTCGAAAAATCGCTAAAATAAATTATCCCCCTCCATCCAAATAAAAAACGTGAATATCACGTCTGTAGTTTTTCAGTTTTATGATGTGTAGAAATAAAATAGAAGCTGACATAATTTATGATGGACAAAGCCCAAAAATTTAGATTAATCTTAATAGTGATGCGATTGTATACAAAGATATTTAGGGTATCCAATATGATGTATCTTACACCTCAGAAGTCTAAAAAAAGACTAAGACTAAGAGGCCGGACTCATGCGTGACAATCAATGCATGAACGACTTTGAATACAAATCTGGTTTTCTTTTATTTCCATTTTCTTTCAGAAGTCAAGAAGAGCAGGAGGTTGTGGTGGAGGAGATCACTAGTTGACGGAACTACATTCCATTGGCTATTGAAAACTTTTATACAAAAACAAAAATGTGTTTTGTTTTTGTTTGTTCGCTGAATTCTATTCGATTAATTTATGCAAGAATTTTTCGAAGAAATGCAAATTTAATTTGAGACCTTCGTAATCCGTCAATTGGCGCCTTTGCAATCTCGATGGAATCTCAGAATCTATGAATATGAAATTGGCAATGAAACTTTGTGGCTAACATGTTTTTTTCTTGAAAACAAAGAAGATTTTTTGGTTCACGTCGCTAAATGAATGCGTTAAAATCCGAGATCGCGAGATTTCAATTGCTGATAGGACAGAGCTATATAATGGCATTAGGTACTACACGCACAGAAAAATTATTTCCACAGGAACGAAATTTTGCAGAACTATAGCCACTTTTACTTTTGGGATCATGTGCTATTTTTGAATCTGGCAGAAACTGAACCTGATAGCTAGCGATTCCTCAGCGAAGAGGAAGTCATCCGTTCTCAGTATTCAGCTCAAGATGTAGGACGATAGTCCACTCTAGAAAAACAAAAAAGGAAAAGTCATGTCCTACTATAGATGGAGGAATTTCTCTGTAGTCGACTCTAGAACTGATGAACAGAAGTGATAGACTTTAGATAGAGAATAACCTCAGTGCTCAACCCAAGATCTCAGCGGTCGACTCTAGATAAGGAAGCTATCAGTGGTCAACTCTATTATAGAGGGGATCTCAGAAGTAGACCCTAATTTAGGGGAAAACCTCAGTGAAGAGAAGGCCATCAACTCTCAATATTCGGCCCTATATAGAGGAAGATTTCAACTCTAAATAGAGAAAAATCGGCGTAGCGTCATATCGCCCAAATCCATGTATGTCATATCGTCCAAAAATATTCAAGGTTAGTTGTTGTTGTAGAAAGTTTTTGTTTTTGGGCAATATGACATCGACATTTGTCAATATGTCATTTTGAACAGTAGGTAATTTTTTATTTTTTTTCGCCCAAGAAAAACAAGTTATGTTTTTGACGTCCAAAGTATACGAACAAATTTATTTTCAAATGTCCATCGCGCTTGTCAAAATAAAATGTATCATAAGCATTTTTTGTAAAACAACTTTCGAATCGTCGGAATGCCAAAAGGCGGCTACACGGGTCAAGGTGATCTGCGGTAGGCGTAATATTTGGGTGGATGGCATTCGGTCGGGATTTAAGATTATCTCCTCTGGGGTATGTCAAAAGACGGCTACGCTGACCAAACTGTCTGTGCGTAACCGGCCTTCGGTCGGGGTTAAAGATTTTCTCCTCTGGCGTATGTTCGAAGACTACTATGCTGATCGAGGTATCTTTGCAAAGGCCCTTTAGTTCGCGTAGCCGTCTTTGAACATACCCCGAAGGAGAAAATCTGTAACCCCGGCCGCCCACACTCAGACTGTTTGGTCCGCGTAGCCGTCTTTTAACATATCCCAGAGGAGAAAATCTTAAATCCCGGCCGAAGGCAGGCCACGCAGATGCACTTTGGTACCCGTAGCCGTCTTATACAGGGTTTTCCAACCAGAGATGTTATTTTGAATCATCCGGTATTTCGGTAGTTGTCACTTTTGAAGCTTTTTTTCTTTGACTTTTGACAAGTAGAAACTATGCCATTACTAAAAATGGAACGATACACGATTCAACAACGATTTGAAATCATCGAAAAATCATCTTGACTGATGAGGCCCATTTCCACCAAGGTGGGTACGTCAACAAGCAAAATTGTCGCATCTGGGGCTCGGAAAACCCAAGAGTTATTGTTGAGAAGCCTCTCCATCCTCAACGTGTGACTGTTTGGTGCGGCTTATGGTCCGGCGGGGTCATGGGACCTTACTTTTTCGAAAATGAGGTTGGATCAACAGAAACGGTGAATGGATTGCGCTATCGAGAGATGATTAATGATTTTTTATGGTCGGAGTTGGATGGTATTGATCTGGACAACGTTTACTTTCAACAAGACGGCGTTACGTGCCACACAAGCAACGAAACCATTGCTCTGTTAAGGGAAAAGTTTCCGGACCGTGTTATCTCTCGAAGAGGTGATCACAATTGGCCACCGAGATCTTGTGATTTTACACCTTGCGACTTCTTCCTTTGGGGCCACGTAAAAGATAAGGTCTACGCCAACAGCCCAGCGTCAATTCAAGACCTCAAAGATAGAATTCGTGAGGCTATCGAGGACATAGGGCAGCCACTTTGCGATTTGGCTATGGAAAATTCCATGAAAAGGATATGGTTCTGTAAGCGTGGTCGTGGTGGCCATTTGGCTGATGTTGTTTTTCAATAGTAACGGCATACCTTCCTCTTTATTGTGAAATAAACATCCGATCATTTATCTCAAAAAATTTTATTTTTCTTTGAATACCAAAATAACACCTCTTGTTGGAAAACCCTTTATTTATAGGAATGTCTTATCGCCCAAAAAAAAAACTTTGGGCGTTATGACATTGCGTTTGGGCGATATGACATTTTCAGGTTATTAATTCGGGCGAAATGCCGCTTTTTGGGCGCTATGACATTGGGCGATATGACGCTACCCCGAAAGATTAGATAAAGGAGTATCTCAGTGATCGATTTTAGAACTCAATGATCGACACTAGTTTAGAGAAAGATCTCAATGGTCGACTCGAATATAGATGAAGATCTCAGTGGTCGGCTATAGTATAAAGAAGGACTTCAATGGTCACCTCTAGTTAGAAGTATAACTTATTGGTCGACTGTAGTAGGGAGAAATACCTCAAGGGACAATTATTTTATGGAGGAAGTCTTCGGTTCTCGCCTAAAGTATAGAAGCCATCAGTCGTCGACTCCAGTATAGAGTAAGAACTAAATGATTTGGTTCTAGAAATGGGTGAAAAATGGGTCTAGTAATGGTTACAGATCGTCATCATTCTGGAAGGAGTGATCGAAAATTTTACCATCCAATTAGTCGCGGTCAACAGTTGAGTGAAATTATCTTTAAAAAGTATAGAGGGCAATTTGTGTGGCCCATTTTAAAATAGAGGAAGGCGTCTGTGGGTATCTAAAACGCAAAATATTTAGGTCTTTTACCTGACAGTAAGTTGCATTTCAATCCCAACATTTTGGAAGGAGCAAATAAGGCAGTGATAACGCTATATTACTGGGCAGTACACTAAAAACGAAATATTAGACAACTACAATTCTCGTTTACGACGACTGAAATTCTGTTGGTCAGAACAAACAATTGCTTACGCGAAATAAGTTTCTGTCACAAGAAACGAACTTTCAGTTCCGTCAAACGAGAATTGTAGTTGTCTAATATTTCGTTTCGCAGAAACGAATTTTTTCTTTGCGTGTAGGAAAACGCTGGGGTCAGAACCCGTGTATAGTTTATTGGTTGATACGGCAGTAGGCAGATCGATAATGCTGTACGCATTGTCGTCAGGTGGACCGATCTGTAGAAATCCAGAAATGTGCGATACTAAAAAAGATTCTGCTATATGTATCACTGGTGCGCTGAGAAGGACCCAACAGGGGCACTAAATGTTATACTACATTTAATGTCGCTAGATATTATAGCAGTGCAATATGCCACATGTACTGCGATTCGACTCAGGGAACTGTCACTACCCAGCAAAATCTTGGTAAGTACCTGTCATTATTCCCTGCATTACCAAATAATGACATCTCATTATTCGCTGCATTACTCTCGGCTTATTAATAATGACTTACCAATAATAACAGAAATAAGTGATTTTTGTTATCAAAATCATTTTGGCAAATTTTCATATAATGCAATTTTGGCTATATGTAGGTTATTGTACAAGATTTATTTATATTTCAACATGTTTTTAAACAATACGTGCAAATTTGAATGAAAATACCAGAAATTCGAATCTGGCATGAGGAAATTGTTTGTTTTGAGATATATGCGCGACAATATGCAAAAAATCATTTTAAATGGCCATTTCTACATATCTACCTCTTATTTTATAACTTATTGGTAATGCATTATTCAAGTACCTAAAATCGAGCTACAAATAAGTACTTATTATGCTACGTTAGTGTATGCTTTTGGGAAGTACTTTCCTCCAATGACATCCCCATGTTAAAATAATGAGAAAAGTGGCTAAATAATAAGTACTTACCATTATCGAACTTTGCTTACTCGTCGGATTATTTGGTAATGAGAAATTTAGCTGGGTATGGTCAGGAAATTGTTGCGGACATAGTGCCATTCTAGACAGAATGCCTGACCTTCCGGGCACTGTTGATTACACTAAGACTGAACCACTCTTTGACAACTCCTGTACCTGATAGATCAGAATGGAATGGTCGTATCCTAGCTATTAAAGAGGTAGCGGAATGGCTGAAAATTAATGTGTTAATGTGACCAAAATCGGTATAAACATTTTCTCCGATAGTCAATCTGCTATCACCCTGGAAACTATATTCCTGAATTCAAAAACTGCCCTCGACTGTCGCAGATCTCTTAACGAGATGGCTGAACAGTTCAATATTCACCTGATATGGGTGCCGGGACACAGGGATATACCAGGAAACTGCAAGGCAGATGAACTTACAAGACTAGGTAGGAAATACCTTACACACTCCAGGGGACCTGGAACATGTGGACATGCCTCTAGCAACCTACAAGCTCCTCATGAGAGATAGTGCATTGACGGCAACATATGACAGGTGGTCTCTAGTCAAGAGCTGTATACATTGATGTGGCCCGTTTTAGACTCAAAACGCTCCAAAGCACTGTTGTCGTTGTCGACAAGGGACGTCTCGCTTATCGTGTCTGCCATCACAGGTCAATGTCTTAATGGACGGCACGCAGAGAGATTAAAGGTCTTGCATAATGACTTTTGTAGAAGCTCTGGAGACGAAGAGGGGGAGGTATCAATAGAACACCTTCTGTGTTTGTGCCCCGCTCTCTCTAGAAGGCGGCATAGAACCTTTTAAGCTTTTTAAAGCAATCGAATTGGTTCAACGGGAGGGGCTAGGGATAACTTATGTTTTCCCTTAAGCCCTCGTGGTAACACAATGGACTGGACAGTGTAAGTGAGTCTGTTTTACAGGCTGGCACTCTTAACCTAACCTAAGCTATGGCATCTGTGGTAGACTCAAATATAGATGTAGATTGGGCCATAGCATAGAGGGAAACCTCAGTTACAAACTATAGTATATATCATGTCTGTCGATTCTAAATAGAGCAAGATTTCAGTGTTCGATTCTACTATAAAGGAAGTCCCTAGCGGTGGGCTCTAAATAGAGGAAGACTCCAGTGGTACATATTAGATAGAGGAGTACCTCAGTAGTATAGAGAAATATTTGATTGGTCGGTTTTAATAGGGGGTAAATCGTCAGTGGTCGACTCTAGTATAAACAAGTAAAAGCGTTAAGTACGACCATGCCAAATCTTATATACCCTCCACCATGTATAGCATGAGAATTGTTTCAGGCACAAATGAATTCATATTACGAAATTTCAGCCCGATGAGATGTCAATTCGGACAGATGCTATAAATGGGGGCTATATCAAAATATGGACCGATATTGCCCATTTTCAATCCCAAGTTACCTGCAGCTGTAGGAAGTATCTATACCAAATTTCAGCCACCTAGCTCAATTATAGATTGTAGCGTAATTAAAACAGACCGACAGACGGACATGGCTAAATCGTCTTAGAATTTTAAGACGATTAAGAATATTAAGAACTTTATGGGGTCTCAGATCAATATTTAGAGGTGTTACAAACGGAATGAGAAAATGATTATACCCCCATCCTACTGTGGAGAATAAGATCTCAGTGGTTGACTAACGTACCGAGGAGAACTTTAGTAGTGGAATCTAATTTAGAGGCAGATCTCCGGCGTCGACATCACTGTTCGACTCTTGTCTAGAAGAGCTCCTCTATTGCTGACTTTAGAACAGATGAAGTCCTCTACTCTCGATAGTCGAATCTAGTGAAGAGGAATTCTTCTACACACGATAGTCGACTCTAGTAAACATTTTCAGTTAGGTGATTATAAATAGAGCAAAATAGCAAAGGTAAGCTATACTATAGGGAAAGACTTCAAGGATCGGCTCTAACATGGACAAATTCAACAATAATAAGAAGTGGTCGGCTCTAAGGAAGACTGGTGTGGTCGGCTCTAATATAGGAAAATCCTCAGTTATCGACTCTGACATAAAGAATCCAACTACTACGACGCCAACTACTCTAGTATAAATACAGGTCTCAGTTAACTTATGTAAAGAGGAAGATCTATAATAGTTTAGAAGAAGACCTCCTTGGTCGACTTTAGTATATGAAAGGACCTCATATATCGCCTCTAGTGTAGAGTAGGTCCTCTGTTGCCAACTTTAGTATAGAAGAAGCCATTTTCAATATTCGACTATAGTATTTATTAGGGAAATCTTCCACTTTCAGTGTTCGATTCTACATAGAGAATGATCTAATTGGGTGACTCTAGACAGAAAAAAGGAAGATCTTAGTGTCAAATCTCGTACAAAAAAAAGAGTTCAGTTAAGCAAAACTAAAAAGAGAGAAATATCAGTGATCAACTCTACTATAGAGGAAGACCTCAATGATCGACTCAAACATAGTGCAAAACTTCAGTAATAGAATTTAGATAAAGGAGTACCTTAGTGGGAAGATTTGAAGTCGTCAGAGGTCGACTTTAGTATACAGGTATACAGACCTCATTTAGTGGTAGGCAGGCCATATGTTGCCATTTTTTAGTATGTATTGAGAAAGATTTGATTGTCGATTCGAAAAAAAATAAAAGTGTATACATAAGGGTTTCTCTGCTGTCGTCTTTAGTATAGAGGCAATCATCCACCCTCGATAGTTAACTCTAGTTTTGAAAAAAACTTCCATTCCTAGGTAGAGCAAAACATTTGTAGTAGACTCTAGATATAGGAAGACCTTAGGGGTAGACAGAGTGTCTCAGTGTTCGACTTTAAGAAGACCTCAGTGGTAGATTTTAGATAGAGGAGTCCATGCGTGATTGGTTCTAATATGGAGCAAATAATCGTATTTTGTGAACGATCCTTGTAAGAGTATATACAAAGGTTTGATTGTTCGAATCAAATACAGAGAAATACCTTTTATGAGCGACTCTAGTATAAAGGAAGATTTCAGTGATTCACTTAAGTATATAGGAAGAACTTAAAGGTGGATTCTAGTTTAGAAAAAACCACACTGATCAACTCTTGTGTAGAGAAGGACCTATATAGACCTATACCTATATAGGACCTATATAGAGCATGATCGCAGTAGTCAACTTTAGATAGAACAAGTAAAGACGGATTAATATAGTATAGACGGATCGTATATACCCTCCACCATAGACTGAAGGTGAATGGTCTCGGGCCCAAATAAACTAATTATACCAAAATGTTGCCCAATTCGTTGAAACTTTAGGTTTTTGGCGCCCTACAAAGTCAGTAATTATACCAAAATTTTGCCCAATTCGTTGGAACTTTAGGTTTTTGTGGCCCTACGAAGTTAGATCTAGAGGGAGCTTTGTATGAGGGGCTACACAAAACATGGACATATGACTACCGTTGTTCGTGTTAAGGATTCCGGGTATAAATAAAATCCTGTTACCAATTTTCAGCCCGGTCAGTTGACATTTGTGGTCTCTATGCCGTTAAGAAGTCAAATTGGGGAGATATGTGGGGGCTACAGCAGAAAATGGACCGATATTGCCCATTTTCAATCCCAAGTTACCTGCAGCTACAAGAGGTTTCTATACCAAATTTCAGCCATCTAGCAATGCTAAAGCATCTTAGAAGTTTACGACGTTTAAGAATATATCGTTCACTTACTTCAAGACTGTCATAACTCAAAATTGAAAATGTTCAAGATGTGTAACTATAAGTCCGTATAAAAAATAAGTAGCATAAAATACGATTTTTAAAAACGATTGAAAGGCCATGTGTATCGTTGTCTACTTATAAATTTCGTTGCGATTAATTTATGAATATTTGCAAAATTCATAATTCTGTAAGCCAACCTCAAACATTTTAAATTTTGTGTTCTGAAAGTCTTGAAGTAAGTGAGCGATATATGTATACTTCATGGGGTCTCAGATCAATATTTAGATGTGTTACAAACGGAGTGACAAAATGATCCTAGCTATGGTGGAGGGTTAACAAAGAGTTCAGTATTCGGCTCTGATATATAGCCGAATAATTTTAATACACCTGAGTTTATGCTTCGTGGACTTTTTGAGATTTTTCCGAAAACTCGTTCAGAAGATATCGATATTTAAAAAAATCGTTAAAATATCACTCGGTGTATGAGGTTTTTGGTTATAACTTCTTCAGTTATGCGTCATTTTAAGTCGAATGAGCAATGTCCGTCTGTCTGTCTGCCTGCTGGCTGATGCGCACGATAACTCTCGAAAGGAGTAACCGATTGACTTCAAATTTGGTATGTGGTAATATTTTCTTCTATCTCCGGCTAAGTTCGAAGATGGGCCATATTGGTCCACTCCTTCTAGTACCTCCCCCACAAAGGGTTAACATTTAGTGAAACATTGATTATTTAATAACTTCTATACTACTTATTTGAATCCTCTGAAATTCTACACATAGTATAAGTTTATTAGTCACTATTACCGCGAGAAAAATGGGCGAAGACGCCACGCCCCTTTTGGTACCTCCCACACAAATGGACAATTTTGAACCAAAAGTTAATAGCTTATAACTTTATTACCAGTGCATACAAAGACCTGAAATTTTGTACAGTGTAATGGTTTAACTTTAATAGTAGTGCATACAAATACTTGAAATTTTGTACAGTGTAATGCTTTTATAGTTCTTGGAGTCTAGAGAAAATTGGTCGTTATTGGCATGCCCCTTTTGATACCCCCCACACAAATGGACCATTTTACACCAAAAGTTATCAGCTTATAACTTTTATAAAAGTATATACTTTAAAGTTATTAAATGCAATTTAAATTGATAATAATTTAATTAAAACAAAAAAATTAATAAATTTACTAATATTTTTTTGGGACTCAAGGTGGGGGGATTCATAAGTCGGTTTACCTGACTGAACTTTCTTACTTGTTTTAAGTTTACTTGTTTATAATTAAACTAGCTGGACCCGGTCCACTTCGTTGCCCCAGACTTCAGATTTCCGATCATGTCCATTTTCAAAACATGTCTCATGTAGATAGGGACAGTAGGAATCTCGTTAATCTATTCGTACACAGAAAGAAAAAATTAAGTAATCCGTACTTGAATCAAGCCGTAGCGGTGTCAAAAGAACGGTAAGTACGATTTTTCTAAAACCAAGTACAAAATACTTAAATTAAGTACGGATTTTTAAGCCTGAAATTCTTAATCATAGAGCTCATTAGGCCAGATTAGACTTGATTTTAAGCCGAAACATTCTTATTTTAAGCATAAAACGATCGATTTAAGAATTTCATGGGATTAATTGATTGATTTGAATGCGAAACAGGCTTCAATGAAGGAAATTCTGATTGAATTAAGCCTGCCAAATAAATACTTGAATTAAGCCTGATAATACTTGATTTAAGCCTGATAATACTTGATTTAAGTCGGATCAATTCTTGATTTAAGCCTAATCAATACATGATTTAAGCCTGATCATACTTGATTTTTTGTTTGTTTTACACCTGTATACCATTTATATTATACCATTTTGCTTCTATACTGCGAAGAATGCATTTTTTTTAAAAAATGGTATGTAAAAATGCCATTGCTTGACAGCAAAAGTAAAAGTTTAGCTGTAATTATTCGATATAAATCTCAAATATATTAGAAACAGCATCAACGAAATGAACAAGAATTATTAAAAACCTCTGTCATCTCAAATCAAAAAAATCTCGCCAAACACCGCTCAGTCGGACATCGTTGCGCACAAATGATTATGCATATATGTATGTACATACATGTCGTCGATTTATATGCGTGTGTGTGTGATGTTGCATCACCAAAATCAACCACTTAAATGAGAGTAGTTGAGAGGGTAATTTTATTGTGCTCTATAATTGTTCTGCCTCTCAGAGATTAAAGTAAGCTTTTTTTCTTACTTTAAGCCATATTGGGCTTAATTTTCCTTTTTAAGAAATGTTTACTTGGTTTCAATTACTATATGCTTATTCTAAGCCTTTCAGCGCTTGATTTTTTCAATGTAAGCCGTTTTATACTTGTTTTAAGAAAAATTTAGTAAGAACGTACTTAAATTTTTAAGTACGATTTCGACTTAAATCAAGAATTTGTTACTTGAATTTAGTACGGCATTTTTCTTTCTGTGTAGGTACGGACAGTAGGAATCACTTAAAAAATGGCTTATATGGGCGGACCCACGCCCCCTAAATCAAAAACTTATAAAGTCTTTGTCGCCCTCTAGGCTAATCTGAACACTCCCTGAAAATTTCATCAAAACCGATCCAGCCGTTTTGGAGTCCATACGTAACATACACACATCCATTTATATATATAGCTGGACCCGGTCCATTTCGTTGCCCCAGATTTTTGAATCAATCACGAATACTGCCACCAAAAACATCTCCATAAAATAAGAGCACTCTCGCTAAGAAATTGTGAAGATATCTCAATTTCAAAATTTTTCTTTGGCCCATTGGTCTGATCCCGCCCATGTTTGGACTAATCACGTAGACTGCCACCAGATACATATAAACAGAATTACAGTACTATGGCTAACAAATTGTGCAAAATATCCCAATTTCAAAATTGGCTTATATGGGCGGGGCCAAACCCGTTAGTCCGATCCCGCCTATTTTTGGACCAATCACGTAGACTACCACCAGATACATATGCACAAAATTACAGCAGTCTCTCTAACAAATTGTGCAAGATATCTCAATTTCAAAATTTGACGTATACCACGCCCTTTGGTCTGATCCCGATCAGTTTTAGACCAATCACATAGACTTCCACCAGACACATATACACAAAATAACAGCACTCTTGCAAATAGATTGTACAAGATACCTCAATTTCAAAAGGTTGCTTACATGGGCTGGGCCACGCCCATTGATCCGATTTCGTCCAGTTTTGGACCAATCACGTAGACTACCACCAGATACATACGCACAAAATTACAGCACTCTGTCTAAGAAATTGTGCAAGATATCTCAATTTCAAAATTTGGCTTATATGGGCGGGGCCACGCCCGTTAGTCCGATCCCGCCCATTTTTGGACCAATCACGTAGACTACCACCAGATACATATGCACAAAATTACAGCAGTCTCTCTAACAAATTGTGCAAGATATCTCAATTTCAAAATTTGACTTATATGGGCGGGGCCACGCCCTTTGGTCCAATCTAGGCTATTTTTGGAACAATCACGTAGAGTACCACCAGATATATATTTACAAAATTACAGAACTTTCGCTAACAAAATTTTCAAGATATCTCAATTTAAAATTTGACTTTTATGGGCGGGGCCACGCCCATTGGTCCGATCCCGACCATTTTTAAATCAATCAGGTAGACTATCACCAGATACATATGTACAAAATTATAGCTTTCTCGCTAAAAAATTGTGCAAGATATCTCAATTCAAAAATTTGACTTATATGGGAGGGGCCACGCCCATTGGTTCGATCCCGCCCATTTTTCAACCAATTACTTAGACTACCACCAGATACATATACACAGAATTACAATACTCTCTCTAACATATTGTGAAAAATATCTAATTTTCCAAATTTGGCTTATATGGGCGGTGCCACGCCCATATAAGCGTTTTCGCCCATTTTTGGACCAATCACGTAGACTACCACCAGATACATATGCACAAAATTACAGAACTCTCGCTAACAAATTGTGCAAGATAAGTCAATTTCAAAATTTGGCTTATGTGGGCAGGACTACGCCCACTTGATATATTGAAAATTCAAGTACCCTATTTTCACCACGCCCCACACATGTACATTCTGTGAAAATTTCAAGAAGATCGGTCCAACCGTTTAGACGTCTATACGGTACAAACAAACCAACAAACACACATTCTTCTTTATATATCGCACCTGTTCCATAAAAGGGTAACAACTCAAAATTTTTAAATTTTGCTTTTTTGCAAGAAAACAACGTACAATGGCAATTTCTACCCACTGCAAAAAATGTCCGTTGATTTTTCTTCTTTTTCATAATAAAAAACCGGTTTGACTCCCTCTGTGTTTACAGAATAACGTCTTTAGATTCAACTAAAGAGTTACATTTTGAATTGTCTGTGTTTAGGCAAATGGGACCGTTGATTTATCATCTAAAGAGTAATATTTTTAGTTGTGCCCTTTTTAACTTATAATCCGAGTAAGATTTTTCAGTTAAAAAGGTACAACTCAAAATAATACCACTATTTATATACAAATTTTTTTCATGAAAAGAGTAATAACTCAAAAAAGTTGTTATTTTTCTAAAATCAATAAAAAACAAAAAGCAAAATAGCGTTACTATTTTTTTCTATGATATTTTATTGCAACGACATATTCTTTTTTGTAATATACCATTAATATTAACGGAAACCGTTTTTGGCCTCTACTGAAATTTTTTAAATGTTGAGTTGTTACCCTTTTGTGGAACAGGTGCGATATATAGATTTATGATATACTAGCTGACCCCAGCTGACGTTGTCTTGCCCGTTCTATTTGGTATGAATTAGTTTGTTATTCATTGACATTTCATTAAAAAATTCTTACATTCTAAGTTTCAGGAAAAATTCACCATAAAAATGTGTATTGAACATAAGTCCACTACAGCGCCATCTTCCGGTTAGAATCATACATATCAAGACAAAGTTCGGATTTACACTGGCTGAATGTTCAGCAGATTATCGGCGTTTTGTAGGAGAGAGAGGCAGTTGGCAAGAGGCGGAAAAAACTCTCCCTGAACGTTTTGAGTTATTCGCACAAGATCAAAAGAGAATTTGATGATAAGCTGCTGAAAAAACTTCCCTAATGTAAATCCGGACAAACCACATTTTCAGTTTCAATCAAATCGGTCGAATTTTGCAAACAACTTGATCACTCCGCCATTTTTCGCGGTTAAAATAATTCTAAAACACAGATGACCCCGAACTGAACGTAATGTGCAATTTTTAGCCTATTCGCTCTTATTGTTGTTTCGGTGATCATGCGCTACTAAGTCGAGATTCACACAAGGCAATTTTTTCCAAGCAAGTGTCAAAGTTTGTGGGAGAGAGAGGCAGGCGGAAAGAGCTCTCTGCCTCTCTCTCTCCTACAAACTTTGACGCTTGCTTGGAAAATGCATCGTGTGTAGCACGACTATCAAAGATATAAAAGTTTTTATTTATAAAGATTTTGCAATTCTTTTTAAAATTTCTAATTTTTTCACCGGATTATGTTAATTTTTTTTATGTTAACAATTTGCTTCATTACTTAAAATTTTCGACAGAGTGTATCTATCTATCACCTAATATTTTACACGAGACATTCGGTATTTTTCGGGATTGGGATTTTCGGGATCCGCATTTCCCGTTTTACATCACTAATTCGAACACATCATTTCCATAACTTCTGCAGCATTATCTAAATGTTTTCATATTCAGTATATTAGACAATATTTCTAATGACCATAGACTAACAATAAATGAAATATGTTTGTCAACGTTCTGGCATCTCCCACCCGAAGTACCATATTACATTACTCACAGAGTGAGGGTATACCTTAGTCGGTTTACCCGATTTAAATATTTTTCCTAGTTTTTTATGATTCATGATGAAGCGTATATAAGATTCGGGTGGGGCCGAAGTTAACGCCGCTTTCTTTTAATTTCCATTATCTAGGCTTTTGGATTTTGACATCTGGTAACCTTATATATTCTCAATTTATACTTTATTCTAAAGTAAGTCCCTGTTTAGACTGGCAAATTTTTTTCAGCAGATAATCTGCTAATTCACTTTTCAACTTGCCTCTGCGTACTCGAAACGTACAGGGGGAGTTCCGCCCCCACCCCCCACCCCTCTTGACGACTGCCTCTCTCTCTCCAACAAAACGCCGATAATCTGCTGAACATTCAGCCAATGTAAGTCCAGATGTACACTAGTATATTTTTTTCAGCAGCTTATCCGCTAATTCTCTTTTAAACTTGCCTCTGCGTTTAGACACATACATAATTTTGTTGCGGATATTTCTGTGTGAATTGTTGTTGTTTTAAAGGCCGAGTGAAAAACACAAAACGTTCAGACCGATAAGCCCGAGTACGGGAGAGTTTTTTTACCCCTCTTGCCGGCCTCTCCCTCCAACAAAACTCCGATAATCTGCTGAACATTCAGCCAATGTAAATAGGGACTAAATTGGGACTACAGCTGAGTTTAGACGATTGCCAGATCGCCAAACATTATCAACCCTGTTAAAGTGATGCAAATATACGGGCAATGTCAGATTGTTAGGCAAAGGTGAATTGACAGTTCAGACGATTGCAAGAAAACATTACAATTTCATATATTTACAATATATTTTGTAAATATTTATATGCAGGATTGCCATTAAAAATACATTATAGACAGTGTTGCAAATAAAATGATTTTCTGGCAATGGCGCCGTTGTCACACGCATAATCTTCGCACATATAACAATCAGCAAATTATCTCGCAATGACTTTTCTGCTAACGTTGCAAAACAAAAATTGTATGTTCACACGGTTGTAAATTCACAGGGTTGCATTTTTCCGCCATTTTTCTGGCAATGTTGTCCCATCTGCAAATCGTCTGTACTTACCTTAACAGCTGACTATTTTTCCCTTTTTATTTGACAACGCTTTACCAACAAATGGCGGCAAATTCAAATCGAAGCGCAATTTTGAGACGTTTAATAAAAAATTATATAAAAATAATTCTGATAAAATGGGAAAAAAGTTTTAAGTTTTATCCTTTTTCAGCAGACAAAAACAATTTTTGCAAAATTTTTATTAATATATTTCTTTGTTTGAATTTAAATCCAAAAATGTCTAAGCATCTTTCGTCATTGAAAAATCACGATGGCGTTGCTGCGACTTGACAAATTCCATCAAATTTTATTGTGGACATAAAAAATAAACTCAAATAAACAATGTCTTCAAAAACAACGAGGTTACCCCCATTCCACAAACATTTATAATTATAATATAATGTCCGGAAAACCCCGTCAACAAAACAAATCACAACAAAATGTTATACAAATTTCACCCGATATGCGAAATAAACAACGAAGAGAGCGACGACAACAATGACGACAATGACGACGACGACGACGACGAGACGACGAATTACAACCAAACCAGATTCAACCGAATTTCGTTTGTGAACCGGCATTTTTTGTGGCGCCAATTTAATACAAAACAAAAATTATGCAAATATTTTACTGGACGTTCCAAACACAACACACACAATAAACAATTATTATTATATCACAGAGAGGATCTTAACCTTTCACAAAATCCCCCCTTAGCTCCCCATAGCCCACCCCACCAAAAAAAAAAACGAAGAAATTCCCAAATGACAATGGCAACAACAATATAAAAACGATCCCATTCATTTATTTTTTAGAAATGGACTGGTAAAATCCCAGAGACCCCCGGAAAGAGAAAAAGAAGAAGATGAATGCCCCTGCCTACCAGAGAAAGGAAAACAAAACCAAATACTTAAATTGGAGAAGCTGAATTCGAAATAAAACCACGTCTTTCTTTTTTTTAATATATATGTGGCAGCACCAAGACCGTCGTGTTCGAATGACAAACAATCTGGCAAGGTTGTAACGAACCAGAGGAGGAGAAAACAACAGCTGATTCCTAGAGAAGTCTTCGCTGTCAACTGTAGCATTTTTAGTAATACTTCGTAAGATGTTGTGAACTAGTTTTAGTAATAATAAAATATAATTAGATAGTTGTTAAATGTAAATGCGAACGTCTTATTACTACATCGGCAACTATATTGGTGACCCCGCTTTTCACGCACAATCTGAAGTGGTATTTTTTACATTGCTACAAAAACTTCTTGGAAGCAGAGCAGCGAAAAAACTTGATAGCAGTGCAGCAGCAGCGCTTTTAAAATTTTCAACGTTTTTTCATGCATCATTTTGCCAAAATAGTCTACGTTTTTGCTTATGCATTCCAGACACAACTTGAGGCAACGATAATACTCTAATTACAACGAGGAATCGCTCCGATATGGAATTTTTCGACAGTAGCAGTATAAACATGTCGGAAATGGAAAATTTAATTCAGCAAATAGAGGCGCTACAACGTGAAGTACACTCTCTTCGACAGTCATCAGTGAACGCATATGAAGGACAGCGATCGAACCTGCATAAAGTGCATATTCCAAAATTCAACAGACAAAATCCGGAATTATTTTTTGCTCAGGTTGAACGTTCATTTTCTCTCTGCGGTGTTTCAACGGATGCGGGCAAATTTGATGTTGTTTCTGTGCGCCTTGAAGACGACATACTCTTGTCGGTTGAAGACCTCATAACAAATCCGCCGAATGACGACAAATATTCTACATTGAAGGAGAGACTGATTTCGAAATTTTCTGAGTCTTCCGAGTCTAAATTGCGACGTTTATTGCAAGGTGGTGAGACAACAGGTATGAAGCCTTCGGAAATGCTATCCCACATGAGACGTTTGGCACCTGGTAAAGGAAATGAAACAATTATTCGGACATTATTTCTCTGGCAAATGCCAGATTCGATTCGCCCTCTATTAACTGTGTGGGAAGAGGAGGATTTAGACAAACTAGCTAAAAACGCAGAAAAAATGTTGGATGCTATAGGAAATACTGTGTGTGCTGTCTCCGAGGCACCACCACATTCTGATACCAACATTTCGATTGACGCAATTAATTCGCCTGTATCTTTAGCTGATATTTGCAAGACTATAACGGATCTTTCTGCTAAAGTGGACACCTTGCAAGCGAGCAATAAAAGCAGATACGATCATCATCGATCCGGATCTCACAGTCAATTACGTTCAAATAATAGACCTCCTACTAACAAACTGCTTTGCAGGTATCATCAAAAGTTTGGAGATTCTGCCAAACATTGTAAACCGGATTGTCCCCGCTACAACACGAATGGCGATAGCGGCAATGACAACCCAGTAAAGGAGAATCGTCTACATATCTACGACACATCTACAAAGGCTCGATTTTTAATTGATTCAGGATCGGTGGTGTCAGTTGTACCCCCATCCTTAATCAGAACATCTCTGAAGCCGTCCGGCATGAGACTTCTTGCTGCAAACAGCAGTGAAATACGAACTTATGGTAATTGTGTTCTTAAATTAGACCTAGGTCTACGTCGTGATCTCAAGTGGTTGTTTACCATTGCCGATGTCCAGTCGCCCATTTTGGGGGCAGACTTTTTAATTCATTATAATTTGATGATTGACTTAAAACGGAAATGCCTCATCGATAATACGACAAATTTAACAAGCCGTGGTGAAATTCGTAAAACCAACGATTTTAGTATTTCAACATTATCGCCTTCGACGGGTCCATTCCATGAATTACTGAAAGAGTTTATTGACATCACAACTACTACTTTGACGCGTAAATCAACGAGTGATGCAATTATTGTTCATAACATTGAAACAATCGGAAATGCCGTTGCAGACCGTCCACGAAGACTTTCTGGAGAGAAACTTGCAGCTGCTAAAGCGGAAATTGACTTTCTATTGGACAATGGTATATGTCGTCCCTCCAAAAGTCCGTGGGCTAGCCCGCTTCATATGGTGTCGAATAAAGATGGTGGTTGGCGAGCGTGTGGGGATTACCGAAAACTGAATTCCAAAACTGTACCTGACCGATACCCAATTGCCAACATCAACGATTTTTGTGAGAAATTATATGGTAAGTCAGTTTTTTCTACACTCGACCTTGTTAAGGCTTATTACCAAATACCAATGGCTGCAGAAGACATCCAAAAGACGGCAGTGTGCACCCCTTTTGGACTTGTAGAATTTTTATATATGCCATTCGGGTTGAGAAACGCCACACAAACCTTTCAGAGGTTTATGGACTCCGTTTTGAGAGGTCTTGATTTTGTTTATTGTTATATTGACGATATGATTGTTATGTCTGAGTCTATTGAAGAACACCAAATACATTTACGGCAGATTTTTGACCGCCTTCGACAATACGGTCTAACAATCAACGTCAATAAATGTAAATTTGGACAATCTGAAGTACAGTTTCTTGGTTACATCATCAACGGCAACGGTTATACACCTCCAACAGATCGTGTTGCCGCTATTGAAAATTACACCAAACCTGAAACTATTTGCGAGCTTCGCAGATTCCTCGGTGTCGTCAATTTTTATCGTCGTTGCATTCCACATGCCGCTCAGCTACAGGCACCACTCAATGAATTCCTTAAGGACTCCAAGAAACATGATAAGAGGAAGGTTCCTTGGACACTTGAAGCTGAAAATGCCTTTGCATCTTGTAAACGCAGCCTTCGTGAAGTAACTATGCTAGCTCATGCAGCACCCAATTCAGATTTGGCCCTTACAACCGACGCATCAGACATTGCCATTGGAGCTGTATTGGAACAAAAAGCAAATGGAGTTTGGCAGCCACTCGGATTTTTCTCTCGAAAATTATCTGCGGCAGAGAGAAATTATAGCACATATGGCAGAGAGTTGCTTGCTATTTACGAGGCTATAAGATATTTTCGCCATTTGCTGGAGGCAAGACATTTCATAGTTCGGACCGATCACAAACCGCTCGTCTATGCATTTTCGCAAAAACCAGAAAAAGCCTCGCCTCGACAATTGAGGCACCTTGATTTCATTTCGCAATTCACGACAGAAATTTTGTACTTGTCCGGTTCTGAAAACGCAGTGGCAGATGCACTGTCCCGCCTTAACGCAATTTCAATGCCAACATCAGTCACTCTAGTGGAACTGCAATCAGCTCAAGAGATGGACGAAGAGTTGAAAACTATTTTGGATGGCGCAAATTCTTTAAAACTACAAATAGTACATTTTGATACGACATCGGTATACTGTGACATATCCACAGGATATGTTCGCATTTATGTTCCCGAGTCTCTACGTCAACAAATATTCAATTCAATTCATAATCTTTCGCATCCTGGCGGGCGTGCTTGTCTTCAACAGATACGTGCGAAATACGTATGGCCTGGAATGAAGAAACAAATCCTAAATTGGTCTCGGAATTGCATATCGTGCCAAAGAGCAAAAATCACCAGACACAACCACCTTACTCCAGACAAGATAGATGTCCCAGACAATCGTTTCGATCATGTTCATTTGGACATCGTGATAATGCCGTTAGTACAGGGTTATAGATATTGCCTCACCATGATCGATCGATTTTCACGATGGCCTGAAGCTGTGCCTCTGAGGGATATGTCGGCCCAGACGGTCGCGACTGCATTTTGGTCCAACTGGATTTCACGCTTTGGTTGTCCTAAGACAATTACGACAGACCAGGGCACACAATTCGAGTCCGCGTTATTTAAGGCTCTAGCGAATTTAACTGGTTCTAAACGTACTCGAACGACGGCTTATCATCCACAATCGAATGGAATGATTGAGAGATGGCACAGATCTTTTAAAGCAGCTTTAATGTGTCATTCACAAGTATCGTGGGTCGATATACTTCCAACTGTTTTGTTGGGATTAAGGACAGCTGTCAAGGAGGATCTTCAAGCTTCGCCTTCCGATCTTCTTTATGGTGGACACTTACGGTTACCTCAGGAGTTCTTCACCGAATCAGAAATTCCTGCCGATTCATCTGAATTTTTAAGGAAACTTCGTGAATATTTCAACTTCTTGCGACCAATTCCAGTGTCTCACCACAATAAAAGCAAAATGTTTATTTTCAAGAACCTGGACGATTGCACTCACGTTTTTCTTCGGACGGACGCAGTTCGAGGACCACTTGAACCACCTTACACTGGACCGTTTGAGATAGTGCGACGAATTTCAGATCGGTTATATACGATACGAATGAAGAACAAGGACGTGAACATATCGGTAGATCGACTCAAGCCAGCTTTCGTCATCAATAATACTGAGCCTGAACATCCTCAAACAACACAAATACCTCTATCGAGTCCTCAAACAACAGCAACACCTCTACCGAGTCCTCAAACAACAGCAACACCTCTACCGAGTCCTCAAACAACAGCAACACCTCTACCGAGTCCTCAGACATTCTCTCAAGACTCATCAACTCAGAGTACACAGTCCACCGAACTTCCAATTGTGCGGAACACACCAACTAGGAGAATATCGTTCCAAGCGGATCGGGTATCGGATCCTGACTTGGTCACTGGAGAGGGAGTGGCTGTGGCAGCACCAAGACCGTCGTGTTCGAATGACAAACAATCTGGCAAGGTTGTAACGAACCAGAGGAGGAGAAAACAACAGCTGATTCCTAGAGAAGTCTTCGCTGTCAACTGTAGCATTTTTAGTAATACTTCGTAAGATGTTGTGAACTAGTTTTAGTAATAATAAAATATAATTAGATAGTTGTTAAATGTAAATGCGAACGTCTTATTACTACATCGGCAACTATATATATATTATATATTTTTTTCTTTTGTATTTTATTAGTTTTTTGTTGACTTTATTCTATCTTTTTTAAATATGTTAATTATAAACAAATGAAATGCTTTAACAATTCTATGTCTCGCTATTAAATTAAGTGTTATTTTCTTCTTTCTAATGCCTAAAGCTTTCAAAATCTCTAACAATATAGAAATATATTTGCATGTTACTTGGTTTTTTTTTTGTTTGTTCAAAACCTAATGCGAGGCAACCGTTGAAAAAATAACAAATTAGAATTTAAATAAATACGCTACTCTTAAATTTAAGTGCTATGCAGTGTATTAGCCATAATTAATTGGCCGTTTTTTTTATTATAATCTAAATGTTCTGGTAATAGTCATTTTGTATTTCAAGCAAAATTGTTGTATTTTCTCAAATGGTGGGTGAGAACATGAATTTTGTACTTATCTATATTTACACACATACGATGAGCACACTGATATATCCCAAAAATATATACAAAATAATTAATTGTTGACATACAATTAAGAGTGTATTGCGATGAGCAATTCTTATGAATAATTTGAACGTAACGAAACGTGAGATAATTTATAGGCTAAATAAAAATTACGTTACGTAGTGGTTTAATCCTAACAATAAGTATAGCTCCACAGAGAGAGAAGCGAGATACTCGTACAGATGAATAATAAAATGTCATGCGGCAAGTATCTAGTACGTACAACTCTCAGTTAATTTTAGATCCCTCTCACTCTCACACGAAAATTGCTGCTCAGCTGTTCTTGTTGGGGTTTTTTCGGTTTTGGTTTTTGGGGTTTTTACAGATTTAGATTGAAAGGATATTTATTTTTACATTTTTTTAATAACAAGTAAGAAAGTTTAAGTAGGGTAAACCGCTTTAATAAATACACCTATTTTTCGCTGAATAGTGGGATACTTTATATACATTACACTGTGCCGAAATATAAGCGTTTATGTGCACTGGTATATTAACGTTATGAGATACTAAATTTTGGTATGATTTGACCATTTTGTGTGGGAGGTACAAAAAGGGGCGTGGTGATAACGCCCATTTTTTTACAGGGCTATAGGCACTTCAAAAGCGTTACACAGTGCAAAATGTTGTTGCATTTACGTGCATTGATACTCACGTTGTAAGCTCTTAACTTTTTTGTGCAAAATGGTACCTTTGTGTGGGAGGTACCAAAAGGGGTGTGGCAATAACGCCCATTTTTCACTGGACTGTAGGTACTCTAAAAGCATTACACTGTACAAAATTGCAAGTTTTTTTATACACTGGTATTAATGTTATAAGCAGTTAACTTTTGGTACAAAATGGTGCATTTGTGTGGGTACCAAAAGGGGCGTAGTAACTTCGCCCATTTTTCTCGAGTTGATAGCGACTAATAAACTAATACTATGTGTGGAATTTCAGAAGATTCGAATAAGTAGTATAGCAGTTATTAAAGATTCAATATTTCACAACATGTTAACCCTTTATGAGGGAAGTACTAGAATGAGTGGACTAATATGGCCCATCTTCGAACTTAGCCGGAGATAGAAGAAAATATTACTACATACCAAATTTGAAGTCAATCGGTTACTCCTTTCGAGAGTTATCGTGCGTGCCAACCAGCAGACAGACAGACAGACGGACAACATGCTTACAATAAGGGGAAGTCTACAGAATCAGCCCTGCACGAACTTGTGAGCACTATGGAATCGTCCCTGCATTTCAAGGAATTCACGATGGTGGCATTTCTTGACATAGAAGGGGCTTTTAACAACATTCACTCAGATGCAGTAATTGCGGCAATGTCACATCTAAAAGTTAACTCTAGTTTTATTAGACTAATTAAAAGTCTGCTCAACAGAAGACGCACACAGCACACAACTCTAACAAGGTTTTTAAACAGAGAGACCCCACAAGGAGGAGCACTGTGTCCACTAATTTGGAACCTAGCGGTGAATGAAATCCTGCCAGATCTATAACGTTGTGGCTGCAAGGTCGTGGCATATGTGGACGACGTGGCAATCGCAGAGAGTGGCAAATTCGTAAACGTCCTCAGAGACATCCTACAGGTGACTCTGATAAAATTGGCTAGATAGGCCAGAAGCAGCTGTTTGGTCGTAAACCCAAACAAGACAGAATTGGTTCTCTTTACTAGGATGAATAATGTCCCACATGTGGATCCTCCACTTCGGATAAATGGAACAGATCTAGTCTTTTCTGAAAGTGCAAAATTTTTAGGAATAATTCTAGATAGAAAACTGTTATTTAGACTTAACGTATTGAGGAAGGCCAACGTCGCCTTATATTCCTGCAAAAAGGCTGTAGAGTCGCGGTGGGGCCTATCATCCAAAATCGTCCACTGGATATATATAGCAGTAGTTCGTCCAATACTGTTATAAGGCGTTGTGGTATGGTGGACGGCAACTGACAAACTAACCATCACCAACCTACTAACAAAGGTTCCGAGAACAGCCTGCCTGAGCATAAGCGGAGCCTTAAGGACTACAGCGACCGAGTCCCTACAAGCCCTACTCCATATACTGCCGATTAATATTGTGGCGAGAGAAGTTGCAGCCAAAGCGGCAATAAGATTAAACTGCCTATCAATGTGGAGGTACAAGAACTACGGTCACATGAGTATATCAAAGTGTAGTGCTATGGAAACCCGACCGAGTGGACTATATACCAACTGTGTACACCTTCGAGATAAATTACATCACTATGATTCCCGCCAGAGATGAATGGGTTGGCAGAATACCAGGTAATAGAAACCATCTTCACTTTTACAAGGATGGTTCGAAGCTTGATGAAAAGGTTGGCTTCGGAGTACCCTGTGAAGAGCTTTCTTGGGATATAGCTAACAGACTACCAGATACCTGCAGTGTCTATCAAGCCGAAATAATGGCAGTATGGGTAAGTAGCCAAGTGGCTGAGTCGCAACATAGTAACCAGAACTGGCGTTGTCATGTACTCGGACAGCCAGGCTGCCATCAATTCTCTGGAGGCAACATCCCTAAATTCACAAACAGCCCTCGACCGCCGCAGATCTCTTAACGAGATGGCTGAGCATTTTAATATACACCTCATATGGGTGCCTGGGCATAGGGATATCCCGGGGAACTGCAAAGCCGATGAACTTGCTAGGAAAGGGACGACATTACAAATTCTCGAAGAATTTGCATATATTGGTGCGCCATTATCAACGTGCAAGCTTTGGCTTAGGCTATAGGCAATCAGACAGTCCAACGAAAGATGGACAGAAATCGGCACCTGCAGGGTTGCTAGACAAATCTGGCTAAGGTAAGACCTGAGAAGATCAAAATATCTCCTCGCACTAGAGAGGCAAAGATTGTCTACGTTAGTATCAGTTCTGACGGGACACTGCTTGATCGACGAACACGCCAAAAGATTGGGTATTGACTCCAATGACTTCTGCAGAACCTGTGGAGATGAGGAAGAAGTGGAGAGCATTGAGCACTTGCTATGCGACTGCCCCGCTCTGAGTAAACGACGATATTCGTACTATCGATACATTTGTATATCAAACAGGTTGGTTTCGATGAGGGACATTATAGCCCGTGGTAACACTAGGGACCTAAACTGGTATATGTGAGCTTGTATAAAAAAATACGGCTGCCACCCAAACCTAAAACCTAACCTAAGGTTTCGAAATAGATGTTCCATGTCAAGGAAAAATTAAAGGAGACACTTCCAGAAGTATTTCTTTAAAACAATTTTAGTGAAGATAGCTCCGGAATAGAAGTTTCATGTTAAAGAACGTAATACAGGAGACACTTCTGGGAGTATTTCTCCCAAAACATCCGTCAACCCCGCTCATCCCACTACCCCTCATAATCTCCCGCCAAAACGAATGATATATCGATTATCAAAATAATCGTTCGCCAATTGCGTTAAGTTCATTTTTTTTTAAATAAAAAAAAACGCTTTCCAGTCGACCCACAACCTTGACACCCATGAGCAATATTCTAGCTCTCGTTAAGAGCTATCTTTTTGCCAATGACCGATTCCCGATCCGACGTACCGGAATCATCGGTCCATATTTCTTCAAAAATGATGCCGGTGAGAACGTAACCGTCAAATGGCCGTGCCATGGTAACCGACTATTTGATGCATGAAATTGAAGCTCGTGATCTCAACGACATTTGGTTTCAACAAGACGGCGCCACTTACCACACATCGCATCAATCAATGGATTTATTGGAGCAAAACATCACGCGTGTCATTCGCCAGTTACCTGTGTTACCTATGCTCGAACGAGTCATCGAAAATTGGACTCAACGGACATCTGAGACGTAGCCGCGGCCAACATTTGATAGACATAACCTTCAAAAAATAAATGCCAAAGAATGTTCTTTCAAATGGCAATAAACATTCCCCATTCAATTTGAATTTTCTGTGTTTTTTTCTTTAAAAAAATATATAAATATATTTTTTCATTTCAAATTAAATTCTAAAGAATGTTTAGACTTATTATCATCACTGTTGCAAACTAATTCAACATCTGATCACAAAGAACAGCTGTTTATCTTAATCTCTAAACAAAAATCTAATGAACGAATCCTATTGGAAAATCGAATGAAAACCTGAAGTCTTATTAAAGTTTTCATACTTATGCTTTGTAGCATTAAAATTAATTTCAAAAAACCATTACAGAAGAAAAAAATCAACTTTTCTGAACTTTGACTTCGCCCCCCGCCTCCAATTTTCATTTATTTTTATACCCTCGCCTTAGAGAGGAGGGTATATATCATTTGCTACGAGCCAAAAGTGTAACACATCGAAGGAGTGACCTATGACCCCAAGTTTGTTCGGCGGAAATCCGTTTTGAGTCATTTTAAGATATTTGAACAATGTCCGTCCGTCCGTATGTCTGTCTGCTGGCTGGTGCGCACGATAATTCTCGAAAGGAGTAACCGATTGACTTCAAATTTGGTATGCGGTAATATTTTTTTTTCTATCTCCGGCTAAGTTCGAAGATGTGCCATATTGGCCCACTCCTTTTAGTACCTCCCCCACAAAGGATTAACTTTTAGTGAAATATTGATTCTTTAATACACAAATTGACCATTTTGTACCAAAAGTTACCATCTTATAACATTAATAACAGTGCATACAAATACTTGAAATTTTTTACAGTATAATGCTTTTACAATAACAAGATTCCAGAGAAAAATGGGCGTTATTGGCATGCCCCTTTTGGTACCTCCCACTCAAATGGACAATTTTGCACCAAAAGATAACTGGTTATGGCTTTAATATCAGTTCATACAAATACTTGCAATTTTGTACAGTGTAATGCTTTTATTGTATCTAGAGCCCAGCGAATAGTGACCGTTATTGGCACCCCTTTTGGTACCTCCCATAAAAAAGGACCATTTTGTACCAAATTAAACAGCTTTAAACTTTAATACCAGTACGTACTTTAAGTTATTAAATGCAATTTAAATTGATAATAATTTAATTTATTGAAAATTGTAAAAAAATAATTTTAAAATAAATATTCATATTAAAGGCCACAGCCAAAATTGTATCATTTAGATATTCATTCTAGAGTATAATACATTTATCGATAATTTCAAAATAACGAAAAGTCCATTTGCAAAACTGTTCTTTTTTTCATTAAATTTATTTTTTAGTTCTTACACAGATTTTAGTTCGCACAGAAATTCTTCTTATAATCATTAACATTTTCTTTTTGTTCACAAGAACATATTAAACATAGTTATCGATCGCTTCATTTAAAGCAGAACTAATTTCATTTGCAAAGCAGCTGTTATCCATCATTAGGCATTTGTATACATTTAGTTTGACCTTAATAGTCCCATTCATATACGGTTTCTTTTTTACGAATTTAATTTGTCTCAAGCAATCATTAGTATTTGCTTTTACAAGTGGCATATGATAAGACATAACGATCTTTATGGAAATTGACATGGGATTAGACACAAAAATCTTTATAGGAATTATATAAATTTTTTAAATTTCTTTCATTTTCATTTGTTTTCACTAATTTTTTTCTCAAAGATCGGTAAGTAAGTTAAGAGTTAACTAACTTGATTTGCAAACAGC
Organism: Eudasyphora cyanicolor; assembly: GCA_963930755.1. Lineage (NCBI taxonomy): Eukaryota > Metazoa > Arthropoda > Insecta > Diptera > Muscidae > Eudasyphora > Eudasyphora cyanicolor. The sequence goes on along the minus strand of OZ005735.1, from coordinate 155,184,697 downwards.
TGTTATTTTGATTAAGCAACATATTTTAAATTTATAGATTATTGCTGAATTTCTGTTTAAGAACTTCAGTTCGGGCAAAGACGTCGATGATATTAAAACTGATTTCACACTTAAACATTTAATAATAGAAAATAATAGAAAAATATGTTACGTCTTCTTCTTTCTCAACGACCCGATATTACAGAGTTTTAGAAAAAACAAAAGTATACCAAATCCAATTGAAAAAGGGCTGATATTTTAATTTGAAATTATTGGATATATCAACTGTTTTGTATTTCTTTTTTCCTACTGCACAAACATTTTCGTAAAATTTTCCCAATCATAACAAAATATCAACCACAGATCAATCAAACCCTCGTAGAAAGCAATCAAACTTAGACTTTTAATTTCATTCAATATTTTTTCACTTTTATTTTTGAGAATTTTCTCTCTCTCTCTCACTTGTCAAACATCATTTACAGTTTCTCCTTTTTTCTACTCTCTCCCTCTCTCTCTCTCATTAACAGTTTCATACAAGTTTTAACATAGTTATCGATAAATTTGTTTACAAGAACAGCTGTTAATTGTTCAAATGATCTATTTACTTTTTGAATTTGATGTATTAGTTTTCAGTTTTAATTGTTTTTATTATTTCTTCTTCCGCAACATGTGTTAGGTATCTTCAAGACAGTTATCGATAATTTCAAAATAAACCATTCTTTTTGTTTGCAATAAAATCAGCTGTTACTTTCACTAATCATTTGTTTACTTGTTTTTTTCTTTTTGAAGATGTGACTTGATGTGTTCCTGTAAAATAAGGTTTTAATGAATTCCTTCAGAGAAAATCCTCAAAAAAAGACTTTTTTTATTTTTTTCACTTTTATTTTCGAGAATTGTCTCTCTCTCTCTTTTCAAACATCATTTGCATTTCCATACAAGTTTTAACATGTTTGTCGATAACTTTGTTTACAACAACAGCTGTTAATTGATCTAATCATTTATTTACTTTTTGGATTTGACGTATTAGTTTTCTGCTTACAAAAAATCGTTTATAATGTGTATCTTTAAACCACTGTTCCGTTTGCAATAACAGCTGTTACTGTCACTAATAATTTGTTTATTTTTTAATATGATTTGTAGTACATTTCTGTACAATTGATTTTTAATGAATTCAGAGCGATATTCATAAAATAACATCAACTACTGATCAACCCTTCAGAGGAAAGTAATCAAAATAAGACTTTTAATTTCATTCAATATTTGTTCATTTTTATTTTTGAGAACTGTTTCTCTCTCTTTCCAAAAATAATTTACAGTTTCTTCTTTTACACAGATACAAGTTTTAACGGAGTTATCGATAACTTTGTTTACAAAAATAGCTGTTAATTGATCTAATCATTTGTTTACTTTTTGGATTTGAGGTAATAGTTCTCCGTTTTAAAAAAACATTATTTTTCATTTATAATTTCTTTTACTTTTACAACATGTGCTAAGTATCTTTAAGAGAGTTATCGATAAATTTAAACAAATCATTGTTTATGTTTGCAATATAAAACAGCTGTTACTTTCACTAATCATTTGTTTACTTCTTGTTGTTGTTTTGTTTTTGTTTAGAAGATGAGACTTAATAAATTCCTGTACAATTCATTTTTAATGAATTCTTTCCGTTTAATAACAATTAAAAAATAATAATAATAAATAATAATGTCTTATATTAAGGTGGGTGAGAGTTCTAAGCTTAACTTACACACTATAATTACTGGATAGGATTTTTCTTTAAAAAAATAAAGCTATTAGGTTCAGTCAGTCATTTCATGAGATTTATCAAAAGCTTAACCGCCACACAATGGTCTTGGTTTTTCCTGTTTGCAGAACTTTGAAGCAAGTTCTTTAAACTCCATTGGGATGGTCCCGGCTGCTGGTCGCAGACTTCTGCTGATACAGCTGATGATGATAACGACCATCCTGCTTGTGTGGCTGTTGTCGTTCTTGCCGCTGCTGCTCTTGTTGTTGTTGATGACTGTTGCCGATTTTCGAATCAATCCAATCCAGATAATGTGTAACACGTGTAAAACCTCCAGGAATATTTGTTTCACAACCATCGGCAGGGCCAAAGCTGGTTACGCCCACCACCGTTTGAGTGCCCTTCAAAACCAAGGGGCCACCGGAGTCGCCGGAGCATACGGTCTCATCCTTCAAACCCTTGGCACAGATCACACCATCGGTGACCACATCAAATTCATCGGCACATTCACTGTTTGAGATAACCCGCAATTCGGTGTATTGCATAGGATCTGAGTTACTGGTTTCGCCGGCGGCTCCCCAGCCAGTGGCCACCACACGTGAGCCCACAAATTGATCGGCACTCATGGCATGCGGCAAAGTGGCTGGCTTGATGCGTGAGGTAAATACTACATCTTCGGGTAACTTGACCAGGGCTATATCATTGGCTGCCGTCCGGGGTTCAAAATGTTCGTGCACAATGAATTTGTTGCTGCGCAAAACGACCTTGCCCGCTTCCACCGATTCATCGACACTTTTGGTGCCCAGATACACATCGAAATGCGTGACACCCATGGTGCAATGGCCCGCCGTGAGTACCCAACGATTGTCCAGCAAGGTACCGCCACAGAGAATGCGCTTGCGCCACAGCTGTTTGCCAATCAGCATCACTTGATAGGGGAATTTCTCGATGCGGCCATATTTCGATTGACCCACGGCATAGGATTCACTGCCCGCAATTAAATTCAAGGCCAAGATTAGGCCACAGCACATTAGTATTAAGCGTAATGCCATAATTTGGGTACAATTCAAAACTGTTGGATTAAAATGTATTTTTTCAAATCAATTGTCTTTGTTTTTTCTTTATTTTTCAACAAATAAAGTCACTTAATTTTTGTTTCGAAATCAAATATTTTTTAAAGCTCTTTTCTTTGTTTCTTTCTCTCTTTAAGTTCCCACTTTTTCTTTGATTTAGGGTTAGTCCGTTTTTAATTCAATATTATTATTTTTTTCTTTCAAAATATATTTAAGCTTGTGTTGCTTTCTATTCAAGCGTGTTGTGTTGTTCACTATTCAAACTCCCGTTTAAATCTAAACTCATTCTAACTGAGCACTGAAATTTTATTTCAAAACCTCCGAAGCGTATTGCGGCGACGTCTGCGGCTACGTTTCGTGCGCTGGTCTTCTTCGGCTGCTGGCTCATCGATTTTACGTCAAATATAAAAACAAGTCGGCGCCGTAGTCGCGAGCGTTTCCAACAACAAATCTCGTTTTACGTTTCAAAATATTTTTTTCGCCAAATTTTGTGCTCATTTCGTCGTTATTTTTTTGGGGAATTTCATTGGGCTCGCTGCTCTAATGAGTCTTTTGATTTTGTTTTTATGTTTTTTTTTCATAGTCGCGTCGTAGTCGTCGTGGCCAACTCTAGAGATTTTCGGGGCAATCTCAGATTGATTGGCAAACCATTTCTTTTTTGAAAACCCTCCAATACGTTGTTGTTTTTATTGATAACAAGCTTCCAGCCATCGAACTATGTATTTGTCTACAGTTACTGTTATCGCTCGACTAAATTTTTGGGGTGGCCAGGGGTCAATTTTTTGTCAAGCCCAAATTCCATTCGCAGCAACAGAAGCAAATACTTCCGGGTTGTTTAAATAGGTTAGCATATGTTAGCATAGCCAAACAGTTCAAAATACAAAATTTAATCAACAATTTTCATAAAGAAACTAAATAGCAATACCCACTAGTAAGTAGATCTTGCCAAAGCAAATGGACACAGTAAGGCACACAAATATTCGGCATTATTTTATTATTATTATTCGTAGGTATTACAATTTGTTTTTTACTAATTATTAAGTAAGAATTTCTAAAGATAATTGGTTAGAATTAAAGATGAATTCTACCAAATGCACTACTCAAGACAGTTGGGAGTTTGGGATGATAGCTTTGTCCAATCCTATTGCAGTCCCTGCAGACTATGAAGCGGACGCGGCGCAAAACTGACATTTTCTTCCAGCCGGAGCCGCCGCCGATTTTAGTCGCTTACATCGCCTAAAGCGCAGCCGCTGAAGTTTATTTAGTGAGTCAAGAAGATTTCTTTTGTACAAAAACAATAGAATATTACCAAAAGGAACTAGGTAAGGAGCTATGCGAAAACTTTTTTTTGAAAAAGTGAAGGAACAAATATTTTTTTTACTTTTTTCATAAAAACTTACAGGGACTCCTAAATTTTTAATAATAATATTTGGAAAAATTGTAGCCACGGTAAATCTTAACAACTTCTGTGAACATATCATATACATACAATATAATCTGAACGTGTCTAGACATCCTAAATAGCTCACAAAGACAACATTGTACCTCAAAATTGCCAAATATAGTTAAGCGGTATCACCAGTTCTGAATTAGCTGTTAGACAAAAACTGATGACACCTTTTTCCGAGGGGCCCTTTCAGAATCTTTTGAGGCCCATAAAAAAAATTGGTCACCAATTTCGAGAAACTGAGTATAGGGTTTTATACTCCCCTATGGTAGTAAAATCGAACCTATACTGTCAAGTCCGTGTATTTTTCAAAAAGTGTTCATTTGTTGCACAGTGCAATAAGGGCAAGCCTACATTATCGACCCTGCATAAACTGGTGGGCACTATACATCCACCAAGAAGCTCACAATTAGGGCAGATCTACATAATCAACTCAGCAACTGTTGGGCACTATTGAATTATTTGCTAGGAAGTATTTATAGCTAGAAGCTCCTCTTCTGGTGTAGCACTCTGAGAGCACCTCTATCCTAAAGTCGTTTATTGGTTATGCATAGCAGTTGTTCGTCCATTTGTGGTGTGGTGGACGGCAACCGATAAGCGATCCATCACCACGCAATCAATGAAGGTTCTCCTTGCGTACGCGTAAGACTTCAGTGGCATAGTCTCTACAATTCCTTCCCCCTAACTGCCGATTGATATTGTGGCTAGAGAAGTTGCAATCAGAGCGACAGTAAGATGAAACTGTCTATCAATGTGGAGGTATAAGAACTATGACTACGTGAGAATACCTTAAAGCAGTGCTATGGTAATCGACCGACGACGTACACCTTTGAAAGGAACTTTGCCACTAAGATACCTGCCAGAGAGGACTGGGTTGGAAATATAAACTATCTCCACTTCTGTACAGATGCTTCGAAGCTTGATGAGAAGATTAGCTTCGGTTTTCACTGTAAATAACTTATAGCGATTTCGTTTCTGGATGATTTGTCCGCATTTGGTATCTCCCGCACAAAGGGACAAATAATACCAAAATCGAATGGCTCATAACGCAATACCAGTACATGTCGATACCTCCATTCTAAACTATGCTACTATGCTAAGTGCAAAAAGGCAGTTTGATCAAAGTTTGATGAATTTTTTAAATTTGTATGGAATTCCTTTATAATGCAAATCGAATGACTTGTACTGTTTTGTGAATAACTTTTTATTGGGTTGAGGGATAAACACCAAATTTTGACTGAATATAATTTGGAATATTTATAATTAAAAATGCAATTTCCCTAAAACTATGCTCAGTCGACTTAGCATGTTTTAGAATGGAGGTATCGATATAAACACTTACAATTCGGTACAGTACAATGTCTTTGATGTATCTACTGTTCAGAGCAAAATAGGCGTTTTCGTCTAGCCACTTCTGGTACAAATCAAATCTTTTTGACGTACTAAATAAACTTCTGGTGTATACTTAGTTGAAATAACGGCAATAAGGAAAGTCACCAGTGACCGACATCGGCGTCATCATTTACTCCGACGTCCCAAAATTCCTATTCCCATTCGAGTGCCGCAGATCTCTTAACGAGATGGCTGAACAGTATAACATATACCTCATATGAGTGGGTACCTGGGCACAGAGATATCCCGGAAAACTGCAAAGCCGATGGACTTGCTACAAAAATAATGTCACGATATGATCTTAGAAGGTCACAATATCTCCTCTGCCTACACTGCCTGATCGGCGAACATGTTCGGGAATCGAATCAATGATTTATGTAGAAGCTGTGGAAATGAAAAGGAAGTGGAGAGCATTGTTCACCTACTTTTTTCTGTTCCGAATTAGGTAAACGTCGTCTGGATATACTGGAGTCGGTCTCTGTAGTCTGAAAAATCTTGCTTGGTACCGCTATTCGTATAATTGATAACATTTTGTTCATACAGTTTGGCAACGGATGAGGTCCATTTGGATCTGTGGTAGCACCAGCTGGCACTCTAGCCTAAATGTATAACACTTCCCTAATAGTGAGTGTTGAGACCTATCAAAAACCTTTGCTGATCTATGTGCCACAGCATTCGAGATGAGAAGCAGAGACGGTGCTCAATGCTCTCCAATTCTTCCACAGCTTCTGCAGAAGTCATTGAAGGCAATACCAATCCTTCTGGCGTGTTAGCCGATCAAGGAATGTTCATCAGAATTGACACTAAGGTAGACAGTATTATCCTCCCTAGAGTGGGGAGATATTTTGGCCTTTCTCATACCATATCTTGCCCAGGCTTGTCTAACTAGTCGTATCCTACAGGTGCCGAATTCTGTCCATATTTTATTTAACTGCCTGATTGCATCTTTCCTAAGCCAGAGCTTGCATGTGGATAGTGTCACACCAATATATTAAAATTCTTCTAGAATTTGTAATTTCGTCCCGTTCACAGCAGGTGTATCAGCTTTCCAGTTGCCCGGCATATCCGTATGTCCAGGTACCCATATGAAGTGTATGTTAAATAGCTCAGCCCTCCATTTAAGAAATCTGCGGCAGTCGAGGGCTGATTGTCAATTTAGGGATGTGGCCTCCAGAGAATTGATGGCAACCTGGCTGTCCGAGTAAATGACAACGCCAGTGTTGATCACTATGTTGCGACTCAGCCACTTGGCGACATCCCATATAGTCATTTGATAGACGCTGCAGGTATCTAGTAGTCTGTGGGCTATATCAAGACTATGTTATTTACTGTTTACTCCGAAGCCAACCTTATCATCAAGCTTCGAACCATTTTTGTAGATGTGGAGATGTTTTCTATTTCCTGGTGTTCTGCAATCACATTCCTCTCTGGCAGGTATCTTATGGCGATTTCGTTTCTGGCAAAAATGTTGCCCCGTCGACGTGAAATACTAAAAAATATGTGCACCTTTTAGGTTTAAATGATGTAGTCTCTCGAATTTAACTTAACTAAAATTTTTAGATTTAAAAAATGATTAAGAAAAGTACTGTTTTCGGGCAGAGGGTAAAGAAAATGCTACACTTTTTCCGGAAACTAAATCTCCAGTAGTGGTAAAGTTCCTCTCGAAGGTGTACACCGTTGCTATTATATAGTCTACTCGGTCGGTTAACATAGCACAACTTCATCTTCATGTGACCTTAGATCTTTTCCCTTCACATTGATAGACAATGTAAACTTAATACCGCTCGGGGTCCAACTTTTTTCGCCACAATATCAATCGGTAGTAGATGGCGTAGGGTTTGTAGAGATTCAGTCGTTGTGGTCTTTAAAGCTCCGCTTATGCATAGGATAGTTATAATGGATCGTTTATCAGTTGACGTCCACCACACCACAATGCGCAAACTACCGCCATCTTTTAGGAGAGAGGCACCAATGCTACCATACCGCTTTCCTGCAGGAATATAAGGCGACGTTGGCCTTCCTTACACGTGCCAGTAGTTAAAGTCCGAATGACAATTTTCTATCTAGATTTATTCCTAAAAATGTTGATCTTGCAGAAATTAGGTGTTTCATTTATCCAGGGAGTGTCCCCATATGGGTCCTTTTTCTTCCTAGTAAAGAGAATGCCCAAACCTCTGTTTCTTACCCATCTAGCCAATTTGTACACCTGTAGGATGACTCTGAGGATGCTGGTGAAATTGCCAGTTACTTCGCTTTCCATGTCGTCTGCATATACCACAAACTTGCAGCCACATCGTTCTAGACCTAACAGGATTCCATTCACCGTTAGGTTCCAAATTAGTGTAGACAGTTCTTCTCCTTGTGGGTTCCCTCTGTTCACAAACCTTGTTAAGAGTTGTGGACCCAAGACTTGCTCTTATGCGTCTTCTGTTGACCAGGCTTTGAATTAGTCCAATCAAGCTAGAGTTCACCCTTAGATGTGACAGCGCGGCAATTACCGCATGTGAATGGATATTGTCAAAAGCCCTCTCTATGTCAAGAAAGGTCGTCATAGTAAATTTCTTAAATGTTGGGACAATTCAATAGTGCCCACAAGTTCGGGCGAGGCAGATGTACAATTTAGTAACCCACATTCTACTGCATTATTTATGGGCCGTGGCACCATTATTCAATTCTTTCGTCTGCAATTGCACACACGCTAATGAGAATTCTCGAATATTTTCCACAAAAAAATTGTAAGCCAAAGTTCATAGAACACACCATATTCAGTGAGAGGCTCTCTCACCCCAAATGGAGGAAACGTTGCCACCTTTACTCAGAAAATTGTAACGGTTCTTTTCAGCGCTAAAGGTGCCTGTTTGAAGATGAAAAATCAGCTATATAATTTGGCCCCATATGGTCACCCTATCTATTTATATATATTTAGTTTTTTTAATGACTCAATAAATTAACCGTGAAAATAAAATTCACAATTATCATCAAATATTCGCGTCCAGTCCAAACAATCACGCCTCGTCGTTCTAATAAATGGTCTAATTGGCGCCTTTGACTAATTCACATTTCCAAAAATTAATTAAAGTCATAAATGAATTCTTCACTTTCAATTAAAACAAAAGAATGGACCGTCCGATCGATTGAAAGCACCAAAATAGACGAATACCAGAATAAGTGCGGCGCCGGCGAAGGCGGACTCTAAACCGCAACACGGCGACACGACACGCACAGAGAGTGCGCAACATTTAGGAGGTTGGAATTCTTTCGAATCGAACAAAACAAATTGATGAATGGCATTTTGGCGTCTTCCAAAGAATGCGTTGTTTGACGTCAAAACCGGAGTTCAACGGCAGTAAAAAAACTAACAAGAAGGAGAAGACGCAGCAGCTCCATGCATATGACAATATAGCAAATTTAAAACATTTTTTTTGGCCAAATTATTGTTGTTTTGTTTGATTTTTTTACAAAAAAAAAAAATATCAAAAAACAAACTGGAATCAAAGGCCGTCTGGAGCCAGTCAACCGCATCGAAACTAATATTCATTCTATCGCCGTAGTCGCCGCCAACTTGGAGCAACAAAATGGAATTAGCATAATTTACTGCCATTTCAAAAGAAATGAAAATAAAAATCACCAATCACAAAAATCAATTCGATAAATTCCAAAATAGTTTTATTGGAGATAAAGAAAAGTCATCATCATTTAGTTGGAATTTGAGATGCCGAATCTAAAAAACATGGAACGGACGAACGAACGGGAATTGTGATACATACGAGTACAACATGAAATATGCACTCTTGTCCGTCTTCACTTGGCAACCGAGATTCAGCAGAAGTTGTGATTTGATTTAGTAAAACCCCAAATATTTGAGTAGCACACCTCATAAGTTTTCCGTTTTACACATACATTTTGTAATAACTTTAAAGACATTGGTCGATGCAAAGACAATGGAATTTAAAGTATATTTCATACTTACAGCGAAGACAATTTAGGGCAAAATAGGGCGTTTACTTAAAGAGTCATAGTTATTTTATGTTCAAAATTGTCAACAAAAAGGGTCGCCTATTTAAGAAAGCCCTTTTATGTTTGTCTAAGGACACATAAAAAATGTTCAACCAAAAACAAGATATCACAAAATGTCATCGCTTATTTAAGGAGTTTAAGCCATTTTAAGTTTAGCTAGGGACATTCCAATTTTTCCAACAAAAAACAATCACACAGCAGCCGGTTCTATGTACCGGATTGACCCGGAGCAGCAATTATTCTTAGACCAGGGACTTCTGTGCTACGTGTTTTATGTTCGGCCATTTTTTTTGCTGTCGTCTACTTCATCATCGACTTCGATTTAAGGGACACTACCGCAGCATTCAACACCACATATTGTTCAGCGTCTCCAAGCTGCTACAACAACCACATACTGCTGTATCAACCCTAGACCGTGCATGCTTTTTGCAATTTAATTGCAATAGTCTCCGTGGCAAAATCAACGTGATTGCAGACTTCATGAATCGGAAAAACATCAAGGTCGCTGTGATCCAGAAAACAAAGCTGAGCGACACATGTAGTTTACACAGTTGCCAGGGTTACAATGTGCTATGTGAGGATCATAGCAGAAAAGGAGGTGGGGGACTTGCTTTCCCGTAACACCATTCTATGCAATACCGACCTATCTCGCCTGAGCTTGACTCTAGAGACCCATACATTCAATGTTGTTAAGTCTGGGATTGCCGAGATAGAGCTGTATAACGTATGTATATATATACATATATATATATTAGGGCGGGTCGATTTAAAAATCGCCCATTGCTCAGTGAAAATCGTATTCTTGGGATCAAAATAAGAAACTTTGCCGAAGGAACCATACCTCTAAAAAGAATTCTGATGTCCCGGAAAAAATCCCACTTTGACCCATTTAGAGTGCACCAATCGAGTCCAAATGTATGGAACCCCCAGGGGGTTCCAGGGGGTGTGCCACTGGCATGGGTGGGTCGGGCCTCCAAAGTTAGTGGGGGTCGGTCATACATTTGGACTCGATTGGAGCACACTAAATGGGTCAATGTGGGATTTTTCAAAATTTGCCCCTACCCAAAAGTTCGACCCAAATTCCGGGACATCAGAATTCGTTTTAGAGGTATGGTTCCTTCGGCAAAGCTTCTTATTTTGATCCCTAGAATACGATTTTCACTGAGCAATGGCGACTTTTTTTGCCTCCCCACAAATCGACCCGGCCTAATATATATATACAGTCGATTGGTAGCTGTTGTCTGCGTTATTTGCCGGACATTAGTCCGTTACTGCAGGACAATAACCGTGTGGTACTGCCCATCACGAACTTAAGCATTCTCTAATATCTAATCAACAGAGAGCCATATATTTGGCTGATGAAATAGATGACTCTACGTTTTGCACAGTGAATGAGGATGCCCCTACATGAATTATGGATAATGACAGCAGGTCGCGAAATATCACCATCGGGTCGCTTGGCCTGATAAATGACGTATCCTAGCTGCCCGTCAGTCCATTGGGATCAGACCACCTACCCATAATCCTCTACATTGATAGACCGGCCGATTTCATCCTATCTGAACGCCGTACTTTCCGAAATCAAAGGACAGCGGTCAGCAACGGGTTCAGAGAATTCACCAACAGCAGCTTCAATAAACTATCCATCCCCTCAGATGTTCGGGTAGCTGAGAAGAAATTCTTAGGCATCATCAATACAGCAGCCGCTCGCGAATACCCATGACACGACATAATTTCCCAGCAGATGCAGCGGGACTCGCAGACGAGCGTGATGAAATTCGTCGTTCTTAATCTTTTGATTCTAGAATCAGGGAACTGAATCTAGAAATTAGTAGGAAAGTCGACGAATATAAGCCGAATATATGGCTGGATCATCTGAAGCCATTCAATTTAAGTTCCGGTATCGGTAAGTTGTGGCAATGGTTAAGTCATTCTCCAACCCCGGCAGAAGAGGCGATAAGACGGCAGTTACATTTGATGCTACCACTGTGACTTACCCTTACAGTAGACTAGCCGATTTTATTTTTTCTGAACGCCGTACTTTCCGGAATCAAAGGACAGCAACGGGTTCAGAGAATTCAACAACAGCAGCTTCAACAAAATACCCATCCCCTCAGATGTTCGGGTAGCTGAGAAGAAATTCTTAGGCAACATCAATACATACAATCAATCAATACAATACGCTTTGTCCCTGCAGGTCGAATTCCCGAAATACGATCAATTTTCCAGCAGATGTAGCAGGACTCGCAGACGAGCGTGATGAAATTAGTAGTTTTTACCCTGATGATTCTAGAATCAGGGAACTGAATCTAGAAATTAGTAGGAAAGTCGACGAATATAAACCGAATGTATGGCTGGATCATCTGAAGCCATTCAATTTAAGTTCCGGTATCGGTAAGTTGTCGACAACGGTAAAGTCATTCTCGAACCCCAGCAGAAGAGGCGATAAGACGGCAGTTACATTTGGTGCTACCACTGAGACTTACCCTTGGAGTAGACCATCCGATTTAATTTTTTCTGAACGCCGTACTTTCTGAAATCGAAGGACAGCGGACAGCAACGGGTTCAGAGAATTCACCAACAGCAGCTTCAATAAACTACCCATCCCCTCAGATGTTCGGGCAGCTGAGAAGAAATTCTTAGGCATCATGAATACAGCAGCCGCTCGCTTTATCCCTGTTGGTCGAATACCCAAGATATGACCTAATTTCACAGCAGACTCGCAGACGAGCGTGATGAAATTTGTTGATCTTACCCTGATGATTCTAGAATCAGGGAACTGAATCTAGAAATTAGTAGGAAAGTCGACGAATATAAGCCGAATGTATGTCTGGATCATCTGAAGCCTTTCAATTTATGTTCCGGTATCGGTAAGTTGTGGGCAATGGTTAAGTCATTCTCGAACCCCGGCAGAAGAGACGATAAGACGGCAGTTACATTTGGTGCTAACGCTGTGACTCACCCTAAGAGATAGACCAGCCGATTTCATCATTTCTGAACGCCGTAATTTCCTGAATCAAAGAAAATTTAACTGGAATGGGTTAACAGAATTCACCAACCGTAGCTTCAGTGTTCCATCCAATCAGATGTTCGGGTAGCTGATAAGAAATTCCGAGATAACATCCGCCTTCTTCATCCCTGATGGTCGAATAGACGCAGCGTGACTCGCAGACGAGAATGATGAAATTCGTAGTTCTAACCCAGCTGAACCTAGAATCAGGGAACATAATCTAGAAACTGAAGACATGCAATTTAAGTTCCGGTATCTGTATGTTGTGGGCAACGGTTAAGATATTCTCCAATGTTTGCAGGACGACCGGACGGCAGTCATATTTGGTGCTACCACTGTGACTAAACCTAAAAGGTGCGCGTGTTGTTTTAACCGGCAATTCATAGAGCACCCCGAGAGTGAGTGACAAGGCAAAAAGAAGAGTCATGCGTCGTATTTATGCTCTCTGAACTGAAGAAGTACCAACACAATTTACAGTTGGAAAAGATGCAGATGTCATCCGTAGCGCTAAGTTATCCGTAGCGCTTGGCCCCGACGGAATTCCTATGTTGATGTTGAAGCAGTTGGACATACCGAGAGTTGAGTATCTGCCTTGAGTACCCAAAGTCTGGAAAATGAGCAGAGTGGTCCCGCTACTGAAACCAGGCAAAGATGTGAGTAAGGGAGAATCATGCATGCTTATCTCACTTCTCTCGCCAGTAGTGCTGAAACAGATTGGACATTTTCCAATTGATGATCATCAGCATGGATTCCGAAAGCAGCATAGTACGACTACTGCTATACACGCCATATCCACATATATATGCCGTGGCCTTACCGCGGCTTACGATACTGTCAGCCACGCCACGCCTTTTTAAGACATCGCCAACACGTCCCTCCCGAACAGTTTGAAACGTTGGATCTCCAATTACATATCTGTTCGTCAGTCATATGTGGATTTCAGAAACAAGAAGTCCAAACCCCGTTGATTGAAACAGGGAATTCCCCAAGGTGGGGTGATATCTCCGGCACTGTCAATCTCTACATTTCCACCACCACCTGCTGGCGTTAAAATAGTATTATATGCTGATGAATGTACGATTCTGGCGTCAAGCCCCTTGATCGATGACATAGTGAAAGGCTGAATGTCTATCTGGCTGGGATTGCCAATTTCTACGCTGCGATCAACCTGCGACAGGTTGCCTCCTCATGTCTTCTGTGGACCACCTACATGAGGAGAGGAAGATTATACCTATACATCACAGCTTTATGCTGTCTAAGCAGTATCTGCTTAGATGCATTCGTCATAGCCATTCCAACCACCACCGGCTGCCCTACCCAGGCAGATCAGTAAAAGTTCAACGCTACCGGAGAGAACCTTTAGATCAAACACCATACCAGGCAGGTCTCACTGATGCTGTCGCTGAAGCCGTGAACAATTACAGAGTGAATGATCACCAGCCATCAGTGGCTTCGGAGGAAGCGGAATTACCGCGACAAACAAGTGTTGTTTTGGCCCAACTAGGATCAGGCTGTTGTGGATGCCTCAATTCGTATTGGACGAGAATTGGTGGCAACACGTCGATCACCTATTCCACATGCAACCAGGGACCACACGACACACTACACCTGTTCAACTTCCCTGCCAAACCTGCTCAACTTGTTCCCAGGTCTCTTTGGGCCCATCCAGTGGAAGCCGCCACTTTCCTTGGCCTGGAAACCAATATAGCAGAACCCACAACACAAGGCGATTCAAACAAAACCTAATGGAAAACAAAAAACGTATACTATTACAACAACAACAACCAAAAAAGTTATATAGCACATAGTTACCAAATATAACGCCCGGCTATAAAATCTATAACAGATGTAATAAATTGAATGTCAAACAGGGCGATGTTGCGCAGAGCGATACATGCAGCTATTCCCCGCCAAATCCTACACTACACCGTATGGACTCCAGTAAGTATGGAATGTACTCAAAATTTCATTGTTTTTAACTTTTGTTCAAAATTTACTTATTGCCATTTTTTGCTGAAATCAAGGTCAATGTTTTTAAGTATATTTTTCCAAGGTATCTACAAATGAGAAGGATACCACCCATTGTCACCGCTTTCGTATTGTATTGACTAAAAGTGTCTCAAAGACGTGCGCGCGAAACTTCATTTTACCAATCAAGTTCGTCTTTAGACGATCGTCATAAAGATGCAAATTATTTACTAATAAGTGTGAATAACAAAATTCCTCAACAAATTTGCAAATTTCTGCGACGAATATACCGAAATAGCCACCAGACAGTCATACATAAATTATGAAAACAAAACTAGGAAATGTGTTATGTTGATTAGATAAAGTTAGTCTAAATTCGGCTTCAATATGCGACGATTAAATTAAAAATTATGATCATAACAAATCATAAACCAAAAAATGTTGAAAATTTTATCGAAATCACAGGATGAGCAACTAACAGTTATCAACCTGAAAATTCGCAAAAAATAGAAATATAACTGACAGAGATAGACGAACAGGTAGGTAAACCTGTCGCCACACAGTGGGGAAATTTCGACAACAAATCTGATCTTTATTAAACAGCAGATTTCCCTCATCGAAACTAACCCGTCAGATACACAAAGTTATCAATACGATAGCTCGAATAAATGTATGTATCTGCCAGATCAGTTAGACTTCCTCTAAAGTCTCTAAAATGGGGACAGTAACAAAACAGGTGCTCAATGTTCTCAACTTCCTCCTCATCTTCACAGCATCTGCAGAAGTCATTGGCCTTAATTTCCAAACTACTACCGTCAGAACTGCCACTAATGTAGAAATGTCTTTTCCTCTCTGGTGCAATGTGATATCCTCATGTGAACGTAGTTCTTGTACCTCCACATTGGTAGACAAGTTAATCTTGACGCTGCTCTGTTTGCAACTTCTCTAGCCACAATATCAATCGACATATATGGAATACGACTTTTAGAGACTCGGATGCTGTAGTCTTTAAAGATCGTTTGTTACTTGTCATCCACATCACAATAATAGTATTGGGAGAACTTCTACTTAAAAATATCGTATGGCCATTAAATTATTAATGGAGCCAATTTGACTAAACGAATGATGCTGAAGTTCTTGTTTTTGGGGCTACTTTACGTCCAATTCTCAGAATTGAGTCCCAAAACAATGAGTTAACAAATGCTGTCCCTTGTTAGGTTTTCTCTAATGAAATAATCCAAAAATCTTTTCAGACCTATCAGTTGGAAGGAGGATAGGCTAATTGGCCTGCAGTACTTTGGCCTAGTGTGTGATATCTTTCCCGCTTTGGGAATGAATACCACTTTGGTATTCCTCCATCGATTGGGGATATATGTGAGAGCCTGATACAGCCTTCATATGCAATTTTTTCCAGCCAGGGATAATGTACTTCAACATTTTCTGCATTTCTGCTGGAGTAAAGCCGTCTGGTCCAGGTGATTTAAAGACATGAAAGCTGTTAATATTCCAGCTAATTCTGGATTTCTCATTTAACAACCTAGCGGCTCTAGCAGTCCTCCCGATTTCTTGTTGGTTCTGCTGATCCTCGCGTTCTGTTGGTAAGTTCCCCGGGAAATATGTGTCGAGCAGTACATTTAATGACTACTCGCTGTTTTTTGTCCAGTTATTTGCCTTATCCTGCAAATAACCCACAGGGTGCAGTGGATAATTTCTTACGCAGCCTTGCGGCATCAGAGGCCTTTGCCACTTTCCATAGAATGCCAAGACTGCCTTTGCGCTTTTCTAATCTTAGTGGTGAAGTTCCTCTCGACCTTTCCAAATAAAGACGGACAAGAATACTTGAACACTCATTCTAAGATCACCATTATATAGACTACAAAGTGACGGAAAAAGTACCTAAAAAACTGAGGTAGACAAAGTGGAACCTGTATAAGAAACATTTAAAAAAAACTCCCCAATTCTAAACTTCTGTATGAACCGAATAACAAAGTCGGTATGGATACGAGAACATCACTGCATCATTCGATAGTTACCTTGAAGAAGTCTGTCCAAAACCAAGGTACATGGTTTAAACTAAACCCCAATAGTTGACATCTAAACTAAAGGCTAGGTATTTCTCTGGCTGTCATCATTTCTCTGGAGACCACGTGGTATATATGTATAGGAACCTACATTGGTATATGTGAGCTGTCAAAGCTGACTGCCACCCTAACCCTAACCTAAAGTAGGGCTCCTGTATCAGAACGATGTCTAATGCATCTGTGGACAGGCGCAGCAATAGAGCCGCTGAGGCTGCTTTAGTGTCATGGAGGTTAATCTGTAGAATTCTTACCAACATTGGTAACCGGCAGATTAACCTCCACCTGACAAAGGTGTTATCGAACACCTCGTCCGGATCCTCGAGGAGCATGTCAAAGAGTCCAGAAACTCCAGTCAGCCACTCAGTAGCGCTCTCGTTCTCAGATAAAGGTGTTACAGCCTTTGTGTTGGAGTATGAGGATTCCGAAATTATAGGCGCAGGTAACTCCGCACTTGCAGAGGGCCACGGTGTATACCTCACCATCTGCAATGGGAACTATATGCTGCGTGTACGTATATACCTTCAAAACTATAGTGTCGAAATCATGTCACAGTGTTCCATTTACCCGTTGTAAGTGGGGGTTGATTCAGAATTAAGGATCAGGTTGATCTGCCTCTTTTGCCAGACCAGAATTGAAGGTTTGTAGTAACTCGAATATGTTAGCCGAGTCCGATGGTTATTCTTTAAGCAGGTTAGGGTTGTGGGATGACAAGGGATGTCGTTTTTCTCGACAACATCCCACTAGGCGATCGGCCAGAACACACCCACTAGACTCAGAGCAGTCTTATACTCGACCTACTGATCTGATATCACCGAAAGCTATGAGCTTTAATCTCCCCTGATGTGATTCTGCATAGTTGCAGATTGGAGGTGTGTCCGGCATCTCTCTAAGGATAGCAAGGCCTTGAGCAGAGGTGGCGGATTGCACAAGACTCCATTTCTCATTTGGGATTCTTTCATCCCCACTACTTCTGTCTATTACATCCATCACTAGACTCTCCTTCGCCACTTCTTTGAAGGGCTTGGTGAGTGTCTTGTTGATGACGATATTATGGCCTCTTGCCATTTTTAAAGTCAGGAGTTCATCAGATGTGTAGTCCGAAACCATAACGTAGGGTTCCATGTACCGGTAATAAGTGGGGGGTGCATTCAGCTTTAAGGATCAGGTTGATCTGCCGCTTTGTACTATCCGCCTTATCAATCTTGCTAATTCAATTATGGTTCGGCATACCAGTATTGGAGTTTTTTTAGTAACTCGAGTATAACAGCAAAGTTGGATGTTTTTTCTGGAACCCAGATGAGGGCTCTAGGATGGGATGTATTTTTTCTCGAAAACATCCAACTGGGCGCCCGGACTCAACAGCATCATAGCAGCCTTATAATCGATCCCCTGATGCCATCCTGCATCGTTGCATATTAGTGGTGTTTCCGGCATATCTCTAGGGACAGCAAGGCCGATTGCACATGACTCCATTTGTAATTTGGGATTCTTTCATCCTCACAACTTCTGTCTATTATATCCATCACTAGATTCTCCTTCGCCACTTCTTTGCAGGGCTTGATGAGTGTCTTGTTGATGATGACATTATGGCCTCTTGCCATTTTCGAAGTCAGGAGTTCATCAGGCGATTCGTTTGGCAATATTACGAGCCGTTAACACAGCTGAACTATTGGCCTAGGTAAGCGACATTTTTTGTTTTGCGGTAAGAGTCGAGATCTCAACAACGTCCAAATTATTCAAAACTCTGAGCGCTATCCGATGCTCATTGCGCTTAAGTTTTGACGGACCGAGAAGACAATATTTCCTCACCCTACCACCTGTTGTGATTACTGGGGAGAAATTTTCACCAGTTTTGAAAATTTGGGCAAGACCAACGGACGATTAATGAATTTTTTCTTATTTTTTTCAGTCGTCACATCGCGAATCGCTAAATAATATAGAATGCGGAGCATCTTAATTAACCCAAAGCACTAATTAAGACTATCGTTGGTAACTCCCAAAAAAAACATCTAAAGAAATTATCTATTTATGAAGACAACGCTAAAAATTATTAAATGATCACATTTGCATAAATAAAACTTAAAGAACCCAACATCAAATCACGCACTATAAAAAACCTTCTACTTCAGATCTGAATCAGATGTGCGCAGATCAGATTGTGATGTTAGTTCACATGTGGTCATCTCCTTGACCATCTCACTTGCCAAATGGCAAATGGAGTGAGTTTATTGCTTTATTTTGTGAAATTCCAAAATTCCTTTTGTGCGAGAAATGACCGACTGTTCGTTTCACAGACATTTCGAACAATAATGTGAATTTGGGTTTTTTTTCTGCTACTCACACAGTGCCGTTTTCCGGCATTGTTACCCATATTTCAAATGGGTGGAGGGGGACGGACAATAAAATAAATAATTTAGTCTCATAGATTATTTTGCATCATAAAATCTCGGATAGTTATAAAATTTTTGGATAATAGGATGGTTGAATGGATGGATTAGTTGACTGTCTGAAACTAAAATAGAAACTACGTAAGGGGCAAAGTGGCGCCGGCGCAGCGCGCTTTTAGTCCAGACTCTCGAAATTCTCAAAAATCCCAGGAAAAAAGTAGCAAATCCAGCGAAACAGAACTTGAATTTAAGCGAATTGCTTCTGTATCGTTCAATGACCAATTTTCAAGTGTAATAAATGTTTGAGTAGAGTTAATTAATGCCACGTTCGCGTCTGAAACATGGAATTAAAAATTATTTACACAACTTATTTACATGATTAGTTATTAATCATTTACAGCCGACGAACTGAAGGGTTAGGTCATTTCCTATTAGCACTTACATTTTTATAGATGTATGAAAATAAAAACAAGTATGACAGTTTAAGACGAGTGAGTAACTCTCAGCTTTCGGTGATGCCAGATCAGTAGACCTGTATAAGGCTGCTCTGAGTCGAGCGGGTGAGGTATGACCTGGCGCCCAGTTGGATGTTGTCGAAAAAACCACATCTCTAGTTACCCACGAGCCCACACCTGGGATTCAGAGGAACCATCTAAGTCGGCTGACGGACTGGAGATAATTAAAAATTCCATTCCTGGTCTGCCGACCCATAATTGAAGAATTAGCAAGATTGGTAAGACGGATTGTAAAAAACGACATGGCAATGTGATCCGTAATGTTAAATCCACCCTGCGTTAATGTTAAAGAAACCCTGCAATATGGTTTCGAGAGCTTCCATTGCGGAAGGTTAGGTTGACACCCAGCCCTCCGGAAGTGCGGAGTTACCCACGCCCATAATTTCTGGAGCCTCAGATCCTAACACAAAAGCTGTGGTGCCCTTATCTGAGGACGAGAACACGACTTCGGACAACGAGGAGCTGAGGAGAGTTTCTGGACTCTTTCTGGAAAGAGTCATCGATAATACGAACAAGGAGTTCGATAACACCCTTGATGGGGGTGGAAGTTAATCTCACGGTTACCAATGATGGTAAGAATTCTACAGATTAACCTCCATTACGCTAAAGCTGTATTGCTGCGTCAGCGGCTCTATTGCTGCGTCAGCGTCTCTATTGCTGCGTCTATCCGCGGGTGCAGTAGACCTCGTCCCGATACAGGAGTCCTAAGAAGTAGGAAGAAAGCTGTTTGGTATCAGGACACCCAACTTTAACCTGCTTCTGGTCAACTGTGAAAGTACTCCAAAACCTGAATTTTAGACAGGAAGGATCTAAGTATTGTTCTCTTGACTATGTTCAGTGGTAAAGACCAAACTGCTGCTAGTTTGGAGATAGATAATCGCACATAGTGGGTGGTCCCCAGTTAATTGTCATATGAAGATGTGGTAGTACCAACAGCATTCTTCAGGGCGGAGACACGAACGCTCATCAACCTACCTCAGATTGCACGGATACGAACAGTAGGGGTGAGTCACTTCTTGACTTTATTCTAACTACCAACCTAAGTATTTGTTACACAGGCAATAAAACGACCTTAACAATTAATGACAGACAAGAAATACTCGACGTAACGTTTGTTACTGACTGGCTGTCAGATAAAATTATTTGATGGAATGTACTGGACGACCGCTCATTATCCGATCTTCATTATATAGAGTTCAAACTCGCGGAAAAAACACCTAAACCTGCAGTCCACAGAAATATGAGGAAGACAAAGTGTCACAAGTATGAGAATTTTTTAAAAAACCCTCAAAATTAAAAAAAAAAGCTTTGAAAATTGCAAAGGCGTTCTTGGCACACCTTCTGTGGCGAAGAGAAATAGGTCTAGGATGACGCAATGAAGACTGCGTAAGATATTATCCGCTACACCGTGTGCAATTGGTTACCAGCAGGATCAGGTCAACAACTGGACAAAAGTCAACAGTCGCTGAAACTACTGCCCGAAACACACTTCCCGGGGAACTTACTGACAGAACTCGAGAAACAGCAGGACCAACAATAGAGCAAGAAGACCGCAAGTGTCGCTAGGTTGTTGTTTGAGAAATCCAGAATCAACTGGGCGATTAACAGCTTTGATCCCTTTAAATTAGGGATGTAACGAAAGTGGCTTTAGCGAAAGCGAATATTGAAATATATTTCTTGCGAATGCGAAAAGTGAAATATGCATTTTTGCGAAAGCGAATGCGAATAATAGTTTGAGCCTTTAGTACCAACAAATTTAAGGAACTGAATTGATACTTTTCTAGGATATTCAAGTATTAAGACTGTTTTCCATAGTTTTACCTCCTGTTACCACAAGCACACACATATCTTCAAATTGTGTGAAGGGAATAAGGAGATTTAACACCTTAATAAATGGAAGCAAATACTGAAATATATTTTTGCGAAAGCGAATGCGAAAGCGAATAATCCAAAGATGGTTTTTGCGAATGCGAATTTTAAAATGATGCGAATAATTCGCGTTCGCATTTGCGAATGCGAATATTCGTTACATCCCTACTTTTAATCCAAACCAGACGGCATTACTCCAGCAGAAATGTTCAAATACATTATCCCCTGGCTGGAGAAAATTTATGAAGGCAGTATCAGTTTCTCATTTATCACCAATCGATTGAGGAATACCAAAGCGGTATTCATACCCAAAGCGGGAAAGATATCGCATACTAGACCAAAGGATTGCAAACCAATTGGTCTATCCTCCTTCCTATGGAATGGTCTGGCAAAACTTTTAGATTATTTCATTAGGGAATACCTGGATACCAAACTCCTATCTGGGAACCAATGCAACAAGGGCAGAATCTACAGAATCTGCCCCGCACGAACTGGTGAGCACTATCGAATCTTCCCCACATTTCAAGAATTCACCATGGTGGCATTTCTTAACATAGAATGGGCTTTTAACAACATTCACTCTGATGAGATAATTGCGGCGCTGTCACATCTAAGGGTGAACTCTAGCTTCCAAAGCCAGCTCAACAGGAGACGCATAACAGCAAGTTCTGTGTCGACACTCTAACAAAGTTTGTGAACAGAGAGACCCCACAAGGAGGAGTATTGTCTCCACTAATTTGGAACGTAGCGGTGAATGTGATCCTGTCAGATCTAGAACGTTATGGCTGCAAAGTCGTGGCAATCGCAGTAATTGGCAAATTCGAAAACGTTCTCAGAGGAATCCTACAGATGGCTCTGAATAAATTGGCTAAATCGGACAGAAGTAGCGGTGTGGGCGGTAACACAAACAAGAGAGAAGTACTATTTACTTGGACGTATAAGTTTCCCCATGTGGACCCCCGTCGGATATAATTGAATAGAGCCATTTTTTCTGAAAGTGCAAAATATCTAGGAATTATTCTAGATAGGAAATTGTCATTCAGACTTAATGTACTGGAACGTGTAAGGAAATCCAACGTCGCATTATATTAAAGCTGTAGCGTCGCGTTTGGACCTCTATCCTAAAAGCTTCCGTTGAGCATATACAGGGTGGCTGATATGTAATGCAACAAAGTAAAGCGCTATATTTCGATAATATTCGGCATTTATTTTGACCCCATGGTCGATGAATACGAGCGGGGAGCGACCATCGGCCGTTACGGCGGCCCACACCATTACCATCGGCGGCGCTTGAGTTCTGGTGGCCAATCGAAGGTGTAAATTTTCAGCTGACCTCTTTGGCAAGTAAACATGATCATTTTGTTTGTTCACAAACTGCTCAATTTGGAATGGCTTCTCATCGGAGAAAACCAAATTCGAACGAGCAAACAGCTTGGCTTCAAAGGGCAGAGAACTTCGAGTAAACAACTTGGAAAATTGGAAACCTTTCGAAGCCACGAAGGACGGTCGACGGTTACGTTCTCACCGGCATAATTTTTGAAGAAATATGGACCGATGATTCCACCGGCCCACAAACCACACCAAACCGTTGTTTTTTCTGCATGAATTGCAGCCCTTGAATCTCTTCAGGTTGCTTTTCGTCCCAAATTCGGCAATTTTGCTTGTTTACATACCCATTGATCCAGAAATGGGCCTCATCGCTGAACAAAATTTGGCTCGAAAACGTCGGATCTTCTTGGAACTTTTCAAGAGCCCATAGAGCGAAGCGATGTCGCCTGGGAAGGTCGAGCGGCTTCAGTTCTTGCACAAGCTGTATTTTGTATGCTTTCAATTTAAGATCTCGACGTAAAATGCGCCAAGTCGTTCCATACGTCAGTCCGAGTTGCTGCGAACGGCGCCGAATCGACTCTCCACAGTCTTTGTATACACTCTCAGCTACAGCCGCTACATTTTCTTCACTGCGTGCTGGACGTGGTCTATTCGGTCGAATATTATCCCATAATGAATGCTGGGTCTCAAGATGGGTGATGGTGTTGCGAATAGTACGCTCAGTAGGCCGATTAAGTTGACCATAAGTTCAGCGAAGTGCACGAAACACATTCCTCACAGAACGTGAATTTTCGTAATAAAGTTGAACGATTTGTAAACGTTGTTCAGGCCTAAGTCTTTTCATGATGAAATGCCAAATAATACTTAACAAAAATAACATGACAGCATGACACGACTCACACGTGATCTGTAAAAAAAAGGCTATTGAAAAAAGTATCTCTACTTGGATCACCCGTTATAACAGTAGTTCGCCCAATACTGTTATACGCCATTGTGCTGAATGGCAACTAATAAACTATCCATTACAAACCAATTTGAAAAGTTTCAGAGAACGGCC
The DNA here is from genome assembly GCA_963930755.1 of Eudasyphora cyanicolor. NCBI lineage: Eukaryota > Metazoa > Arthropoda > Insecta > Diptera > Muscidae > Eudasyphora > Eudasyphora cyanicolor. Next base: position 155,160,829 of record OZ005735.1, on the reverse strand, counting down.
TTCATATGCAGAAGCGGAACGTTGAGGACTACAACGATTGAGTCTGTACAAGCCCTACTCCATGTACTACCTAATAATATTGTGGCGAGAGAAGTTCCCACTATATAAAAGAACTACGTCCACATGAGGATATCAAAATGTAGTGCTAAGATAGCCGAACGAGTGGACTATATACCTACGGTGTACACCCTCAAGAGGAACTACATCACTATGATACCAGACGGAGATGAATGGGTTCGCAGAATACCAGGTAATAGAAACCATCTCCACTTGTATTAGGATATTTCGAAGCTTGATGATAAGGTTAGCTTCGGAGTGCACTGTAAAGAACTCAGTCTTGATATAGCTCATAGACTACCAGATACCTGTAGTGGCTATCTAGCCAAAATAATGGCAATATGGGAAGTCGTCAAGTGGCTGAGTCGCAACGTAGTGACCAGCACTGGCGTTGTCATATACTCGGACAGTCAGGCTGCCATCACTTCTCTGGAGGTCACATCCCTAAATTTACAAATAGCCCTCGACTGCCGCAAAGGCTGAGCGAGCAGTTTAACATATACCTCATATGGGTACTCATACCTGGGCATAGAGATATCCCGGGGAACTGCAAAGCCGATGAACTTGCTAGGAAAGAGACGACTTTACAAATTCTCGAAGAATTTGCATATATTGGTGCACCATTGTCCACATGCAGGTTTTGGCTTTGGTAAGATGCAATCAGGCAGTCCAAGTTGGAAAGATGGACAGAAATCGGCACCTGTAGACACATAGACACATCTGGCCAAGATTTGACCTGAGAAGGTTAAAATATCTACGAGCACTACAGAGCAAAAGATTGTATACATTAGTATCAGTTCTGGCGGAACACTGCCTGATCGGCGAACTTGCCAGAAGTTTGGGTATTGACTCCAATGACTTCTGCAGGATGAGGAAGAAGTGGAGAGCTTTGAGCATCTGCTTTTCTTATGTCCCTCATTATGTTTACGACGTCTGAATATACTGGGGTCGGAGAGGGTCGTGTTAAAAAGTGGACCGAATGCCTTTGGAGTTACCCCACACAAAAAACAATTTTTTTGTTTCCGGACACAAAAAATCAGTTTGTTTGCATAGTGTGTTCTTTCTTAATTATTAAAATTGTTTGTTAAATTTAAGGAAACTTAATTACTGTTTTGGAAAAGAACATCCTCATAATTTTTGAACAGGTGTGCATGATAATGCAAAGATAATCAAATAACAAACGGAAATCCGCTGAAATGACACTTTTGACAAGTACATTTTGCAGCCAACTTCATTCCGGTTGATATTAATGTAATTTGAAATGTTCTGTTTTGTAGCATTACTTAAAAAAACTGTACTAATAAATAAAAAACATACAAAGATTTTGCATCTGCAATTCGTCATTTATCTTGGCGCCTGGAATGCCGATAGAGATGTTAATGAAATCTTCATTTCACATTTAATTAATCTGATAAGTACGAGTATTTGGCGTTTTTACGGTATTCTTCAATTTTGTGAAATAAAAAAGTTTGTTGACATTGTCAAGGTTATTTGCAATATTTTGTTTAATGTATTTGAATGGAATGAGATGATATGGAGAATACGTTCTCTCCACCATTCTAAATCATGCATTTTTTGGTTAGCTGTCAGCGCTGCCGCTGCTGTTATTGGGGGAATTTATTTCTTTTTTTTCTGAATTCATAATGTTCTCATGTGGTATGCATTAATTAATCAATCAAGCAATCAAGCCATCGATTGATCGCTCATCAGATCATTGCTCTTCTCGCTATAATTGAAATTTGTCGCGGATTCAATTGAATTGTTATTTCTTCGTATGCTATAGACCTGTTTTCAAATCTCTGCGAAATACCGATCGGCCGCATTTAGTTCAATCGTCTTTGTGATCTTTGAACTCTTCGTCACTGTGTTTTTTTTTCTTGGGGAGATTTAGCATTTCACCAAATGCTGAATCATTCGCACTATGATTTGATTTAACGATTTTTTTGGCAATGATGTAATTTCTCCTAGAGTCACGTATATCAGATTTGCTCATATTTTAATGTTATAATTAACATAGAACACCAAATTTTAATAAGAGGGATTTTAAGGCTCACCTTCAACAGAATCATTAATTACTTTAATTATATATCAATTACATAAAATTATCAGTAATGTAAGAAAATTACAATCGAGTAAAACGACTAAGACTCAGTCTATAGTCATGATATTGACAAGGAGCTCGATAACACCCCTTTTGGGGTAGAGATTAATCTATCGGCTACCAATGATGGTAATAATTCTACGGATTAACCTATATCAAGCAAAAGCAGCCTGAGCGGCTCTATGGCTGCGCCCTGTCCTGCAACAAACTATTCAATAAGGTAAAATCTACTGAATTCACTTATTAATGGGATGCTTATAAAGAGCAATTCAAAATCTATAAGAATGAACTAAGGAAATCGCAAAGACGTTCTTGTAGAAATGGAAAAGGTATCTGGTACCGCAAGGCTGAGGAAGAAATTATCCGCTACACCCTGTACAATTGGTTACCTGCAGGATAATGTCAACAACTGGAGAAAAAAACAGCGAGCAGTCGCATAAAACACCGCTCGACACACATTTGCCGGCGAAATCACCAACAGAACTCGAGGAACAGCAGGATCAACAAGAAAGCGAGTGGACTGCAAGCGTTGCTAGGTTGTTGAGTGAGGAATCCAGAATTTGCTTAACAATTAAGCCCTACAAATCACCTGGACAAGACGACATTGCCCCAGCAGAAATACCGAGAATGTTGAAGTGCCTGGCTGGAGAAAATTTATGAAGGCTATATCAGGTTCTCATATATCTCCAATCTATGGATGGATACCACAGAGTTTATAGTTGTTGGGGGTTGAATAAAACACTCCAGTTAACTTAACAACTATTTGATATTTGTTTATTTAATATAAAAGGTATTTAACAACGATACAATCAGAATGCCACAGTTGTGGTGTCGTAGATTTCACGAGCAATCAACTTCTGTTTTCTTTTATGCTGTCACTAAGTGATGATGCCAGATCTTGAATTAGATGTCATCTGCTGAGACGGTGTTGCCACAACCACTCCCCCTCCAGTGACACAGTCACGATCATCTTGGAAGAAATTGTCTTTGGTGACGGAGGAATTATTGCAGTTGTATTTGAAGCGGTTGAAGTAGGCTGGGAGATGACGTCTCGTTTTTCGTGCTGAGTCTGAGTTGGATTTGTGTTTTGTTGCTGGATTGTTGTTGTACAAGAGTCTTCATGTTTGAATACGGGTTTCAATCTGTAAGCAGATATGTTGATGTCCTTGTCTTTTATTCTAATTGTGAATAATCGATCTGAGATCCTTTTTACAACTTCAAAAGGTCCGGTGTAGGGCGGTTTCAATGTGAACATTTTCACTTTTGTGTGATGGGCTGCGGGCAAAGGTCGTAGACATCTAAAATGTTCTTGAAGTTTTCTTAAAAATTCTGATGAAATGTTGTTTGGCATTAAGATTTCCTTTAGTCTTGGAAATTCATCTGTGACGGTGTTGTTAGATCCAGCAAGGTAGATTATTTCCGTAGTAAAATGTGAAATAAAATCTAGGTTCCTTAGTTGTCTGGGAGACGCTTCTCGGGACGTTGTGAAAATGCATAAACTAAAGGTTTATGATCGGTTTTGATGATGAAGTGTCGTGCTTCCAACATGTGACGAAATTATTTCACACTTTCGTAAATTGCCAGAAATTCTCGGTCGTAAGTGCAGTAACGCCTTTCAGTTTTCGACAGTTTTGCAGAGAAAAATCCAAGTGGTCTCCAGTTTCCGTTGAAGTTTTGTTCCAGAACTGCTCAAATTGCAGTATCGGAGGCATCTGTGACAAGAGCGAGGTCAAAGTCTGGGGCAGGATGAGCTAGCATGGTGGCTTCACATAAACTTCTCTTGCAGGCTTCAAAACATTTTCGGTCTCTGGTGTCCATGGAATTTTCCTTTTGTCATTTTTCATGTGGTATACAACGGCGAGACCGATAGTTTCTGGTTTGGTGTAGTTTTTGACTGCCTCAATTCAATCTGTGGGTGGACGACAACCATTCTGATTAATAATATAACCCAGAAATCTTACCTCAGGTACTCCAAAATGACATTTGTTAACGTTGATGGTCAGGCAGTGTCATCGTAGACGTAGCAAAATGATCCGTAAATGTTCCCGATGTTGTTCAGCGGATCCTGACATGATGATGATATCGCCGATGTAGCAGAATACGAAGTCTAGTCCTCTAAAAACGGAGTTCATAAAACGTTGGAATGTCTGCGTGGCGTTTCTTAGACCAAAAGGCATGTAAAGAAATTCTAGGAGACCAAATGGTGTACATACGGCAGTTTTTCGAATGTCCACATCGGCCATAGGTATATGATAGTAGACCCTCACAAGATCGAGAGTAGTAAAAACGGATTGGCCATGTAGATTCTCCGAAAAGTCGTATATGTGGGCTATAGGGTACCTGTCTGGTACGGTTTGAGCGTTAAGTTCTCTATAGTCAACACATACTCGCCAGCCACCTGTTTTCTTGGCAACCATATGTATAGGGCTGGCCCAAGCGCTTTTAGAAGGGCGACAAATACCTTGTTCTAAAAGAAAATCCATTTCGGCTTTAGCAGCTTTAAGTTTGTCTCCCGATAGGCGACGTGGGCGGTTGGCGACTGGTGCACCTGTTGTCTCGATGTGATGAAGAACAGTTGCTTCACTGGTTGATTTTTGAAGTGTGGAGGTCCTTGTGATGTCTTCAAATTCTATAAGCAAGTCAGAATATGCTGTTGCAGAATTTAATGTTGAAATTCCAAATTCCTTGGTTTTTGAAATTTCGCTACGGCTGGTCAATTTTGTGGTATTGTCAATAAGACGTCGTTGTTTGAGATCAATAAGTAAATTAAAGTTGACTAGGAAATCAGCACCAATGATGAGTGTACGTACATCGACAATTACAACCATTTGAATTCACGACGAAGACCGAGATCAAGCATAAAAACACAATCACCAAAGGTCGTTATCTCAATTTGATTAGCTGCAAGAAGTTTTATAGTTGACGGCTTGACTTTTTGTTTGACCATGGATGGTGGTACAACTGATACCGAAGATCCAGAACCAATGAGAAAGCGATATTTCGTCGATTTATCATATACTCCAATCCGTTGTGATTGCCGCTGCCGCCAATCTTGACGGCAGCTCTTTTAGTCTTCCGGCTTGAAACGTGAACACTCAGGCTTACAATATCGTGCAGCATCCCTGAATTTGCGATGCATCTCTTTTAGTCTTCCGGCTTGAAACGTGAACACTCAGGCTTACAATATCGTGCAGCATCCCCGAATTTGCGATGGAAGTAGCACAAATTCTGTGAGTCTGCATTCAGTGTTCCTCGAGAACGGCTTCTTGATTTAGAGCGATGTCGTTGATTTTGGAATTTCTTCTTACCAATATCGTGTTGAATTTTGTCCACTTTGTCAGACAATTCTTTTATAGCCTGGCACATGTCTGAAAACGACATGCGTGAAGAAATTGCGTCGACTGAAACAGGCGATGTTGTGTGGTACGACACAGAGTTCACATCGTTGTTGTTGTTGGCCTCGTACATTTTATCTGCTATTTTTGCAAGTTTCTCCAGGTCTTCTTCTTCCCACGCTGTTAGGAAAGGTCTCATTGTTTCTGGCATTTGTCCTAAAAACAAGGTCCGCATGATAGCCTCATTCCCCTTGCCAGGTGCATGTCGTTTCATGTGTGCCAGGACAGAAGTTGGTTTCATGCCATTTGTTTCACCACCTTGAATGAGACGTCGCAATTTTGACTCGGGCGATTCTGCAAATTTGGAAATTAACTTTTCCTTAAGCGCAGAAACTAAACAAGATCGATATTAGTAAGAGCTTACAAGCTCATCTCCAATGTATAATCTTAAAATTGTATTTTGGAATGCTAATGGTTTAGCAAAACACACTCTGGAAGTTCAAACATTTTTTAAATCAAAACAAATAGACATACTGCTAATATCAGAAACTCACTTTACAAAGAAAAACCGCTTTCAAATTCCACGATATAAATTCTACCAAGCTATGCATCCTGATGGAACATCCCACGGTGGTTCTGGCATTCTTATAAAAAATAACATAAAACATCACGAAGGTGAGCATACAATTACTAATGAAATACAAGCTACCACACTAATAATCGACGATAAAAACGGTCCGCTTACAATATCATCTGAATATAGCCCTCCCAAACACTCGATTAAAAGGAAACAATATGAAGAATTCTTTAAATCTCTTGGTAACAGATTTGTATCTTGTGGCGACTACAACGCAAAACACACATTCTGGGGATCAAGACTAGTTACACCAAAGGGTAGACAATTAAAATCTGCTATCTGCAACCTCCACCTGTCTATAATTTCTCCAAAATCTCCTACTTATTGGCCAACAGATCCCAAAAAAATACCCGATTTAATCGATTTCTGTGTCTCAAGAGGCATTCCTTCAAGTTCTCAGAAATGCTATACATGTACCGATTTGTCCTCAGATCATTCTCCAGTTGCCCTGTTCTTGTGTTCCGATGTAAATACAGCTGATCAACCCTGCAAATTGCATAATAAAAAGACAAACTGGCAATATTGTAAACAACTGGTAGAAGATTCTATAAATTTAAAAATTCCACTTAAATCAGATGATGACATTACAAATGCTGTAGAATATCTAAACTCTATAATTCAGAATGCCGCATGGAATTCTACTCCAACAGAATTCCAAACAAATTTACCCCGCTTCTCAATCAAAATACGCAATAAAATTAACGAAAAGTGAAAGGCTAGAAAAAGGTGGCAAAAAACAAGATTTTCAGAGGACAAAGCCGCATTAAATAAACTTACAGCTGAACTCAACAAACTTCTTAAATCAGAAAGAGATAGAGAACTCGAATCTGAATTGCAGAATCTCGATGCCACAAAAACCACAGAGTATTCTCTTTGGAAAATAAATAAAAAATTAAATCAACATATAAAATTAAATCATCCTATAAGAAATAATGAGAACAAGTGGACTAGAAGTAACTTGGAGAAATCACAAGTATTTGCGGATCACTTAAAATCAGTATTTGCCCCAAATACCACAGAGAGTAATCATTACTCAGAAAAACGTATTGAAGAATTCTTAACTGAAGTGTACCAACTAGACTTGCCAATTCAAAAATTCTCAAAATCAGAAGTTTACAACACAATCCAAACACTACAAACAAACAAAGCACCTGGTTATGATCTCGTTACTGCCAAATCTCTTAAAGAATTGCCGAGTATTGCATTCACACTAATTACATACATATTTAACGCTTGTCTTATTCGATGTTTCATACCACCTCAATGGAAAGTGGCCCAAATTACTATGATTCCAAAGCCAGGCAAAAAACTTGAAAACGTCACATCTTACCGTCCGATTAGTCTATTACCCATTCTTTCCAAAGTATTAGAAAAGTTATTCCTAAAAAGGCTTAACGTAATAATACATGGAAAGTCCCTTATACCTGATCACCAATTTGGGTTTAGAAAACAACACGGGACAATTGAACAAGTACATAGACTAGTAGAAACTATTAATTGCTCATTCGAGAAGAAGAAGTACTGCTCCGCTGCTTTCCTAGATATCTCACAAGCTTTTGACAAAGTTTGGCACAATGGACTATTCTACAAGATAAAGAAATTACTACCAATTAACTATTATTTGTTCCTAAAATCATATCTCCAAAATCGTTATTTCTATGTAAAGGAAGAAGATGAAGAAAGCCCCTTATGTTCTGTAAACGCAGGGGTCCCACAAGGAAGTGTTCTGGGACCAACACTATATCTACTTTTCACACATGACCTCCCGATCCATGAAAACGTTGTCATAGGGACATTTGCAGATGACACAGCTGCATTATCTGTTCATACCAACCCTTCAGAAGCAAGCAGAATCTTACAACAATCTGTAAATTAAATATCAAAATGGCTTAAAGTGTGGAAAATAAAGGCAAACGAGAACAAATCGGTGCATAATACATTCACTTATAATATGTCGACTTGTCCTCCGATTATGCTCAACAATAAAGAAGTTCCCCAACAAACATAAGTTAAATATCTTGGAATGTATCTAGACAAGAAGTTAAACTGGAAGAAACATATCCAAACTAAAAGAAAGGCTCTGGATATCCAACTTTCTAAAATGAACCCCCTTCTGCAATCAAAATCAGTCTCTCTTGAAAACAAACACTTCTCTACAAGTGTATTATCAAACCGATCTGGACATTCTGGACATATGGTATTCAACTATGGGGAACAGCAGCAAAAATATAGAAATTCTCCAACGCTTTCAATCCAAAACACTTAGACGAATAACTAATGCTCCCGTGTATATTACAAACAAACAACTGCATAAGGACTTGAATATTCAAACGGTGAAAGAAGAAATAATAAAACAACTAAATTCATATAAATCCAGGATAGAAACTCATCCAAATACATTAGCAAACAACCTTATGTCAAACGGACAAACATTTACAAGAATTAAAAGAAAAGCCCCACAAGATCTATTAAATGTAAATTAAAAGTAGAAGTAAATTAACAGTAAATTAATATATTGTAATTTGGAAAAATAAATTTCTTATTATACCAATGTAATTGTTGAAAATTTTGTAATGTAATGGGATGATTACTGAATCATTTCCATATATGTATATGAACACACATAGTGCTTAATATTGAAGAATTTATATTCGAAATAGATTGCACAAATAAAGTACAATTATGAAAAAAAAAAAAAAATCTTCATCGCATAGGATTAGCAGGAAACGACGAATGCAGGGAAAACATCGAAACGATGGAACATTTCCTGCGTCACTGCCCGGCTTTCAACATTTCGGGTTCGACATATTACCAGACTTGGCGCATCTCAGAAAATATGACTGGAAGATACTGAGAAAATTCGTGTCCAGTACGGATTTTCTGTAACTCGTGAAATATAAAAAGATCATAAATAAGGAGCGCACAACAGGCCGAACCACTGACTTAAGTGTATGTCCATGGACATGAGACGTTTAAACGTCTCCTCTCTTCAACCTAACCTAACCTAAGCGCAGAATATTTGCCGTTCTCCGGCGGACTGGTGATAATCTCTTCGACAGATAAAAGTACGTCATCCTCAAGACGCACACTGACCAGGTCAAATTTATCTGAATCGGAGGTAATTTCACATAAGGCAAATGAGCGTTCGACTTGTGCAAACCAAATCTGAGGATTCCGTTCGTTGAATTTTGGTATGTGCACCCTTTGTAAATTTGCCCGTGCGGAGTCTTGTTGTTGGTGTGAACCTCGAAGTAAATTAAGGTCTCGTTGTAGTGCTTGAATTTGACGCGAAAGTTCTTCGGCATTTGGGTCCGTCATAGTGATGCTGCTGCTTTCAAAAAATTCAGAATCCTCGCTGCTGGCAGAATCAGTTTCTGTGTAATTAATTGGCTTTCGTTGTCTCAACTGTCTTTTTGCATCCACCATAAGTCACTCGATTGAAATTGTGCAACAGTGTACGAGTCTTGCACAACTTTGCTCACGTTCGAAGTTTCTAGTGCGTCGTGTATTCTGTTTGATGTAGAATTTAGTTTCCACTTAAAAGTTGTATTGTAGTCCGTAGACGGGGTCACCACTATAGTTGATGGGGGTTTGAATAAAACACTCCAGTTAACTTAAAAACTAAAGGGTCCGACAAATAACTTTTTTTTTGAAAATGCTATAAAAAAAACTACTGAATATTTTCTCAAATTTCTTTTTTTATTTGAAAGTACAATCCTTCCGGTTAATAATGGAAAATAATTTCATTCAACTGGCTGCCTCGGCTGGCCATGCAGTAGCCTACACGATCGGTCAATTTTTTAGCACATTATCGATTGTGTGCAGCTGTATTTCACCAATGGCTTCACGAATATTGTCCTTTAAAGCGTCAATTGTCTCTGGCTTGTCGGCGTTACACTTATCTTTGAGGGCACCCCACAAATAATAGTCCAACGGTGTCAAATCGCAGCTCCGAGGTGGCCAAACGAAATCAGCTCTGCGGCTGATAATGCGATCTTCAAAAACAGGGCGCAAAACATCGAGTGTAGCTTCGGCTGTGTGGCACGTAGCGCCGTCCTGTTGAAACAAAATGTTGCCAATATCCTCCTCTTCAATTTTTGTGAACAAAAATTCGTTCAACATGGCCCGATAACGATCGCCATTGACTGTAACGTCCTTGCTCATTTTCGAAAAAAAATGCCCCAATTATGCCTCTGGACCAAAATCCGCACCAAACAGTGACTCGTTTTGGGTGTATCGGCTTTTCAATGTATGCGTGCGGGTTTTCTGTGCCCCAAATGCGACAATTTTGCTTGTTTACATACCCGCCAAGATCAAAATGAGCTTCATCTAAAAGATGATTTTTTTTTTGCCAAAATCGGCATCTTCTGTATGCGAAGCGAAAACGCATTGGATGGTCAGTTGGCTTAAACTCCTGAACCAATTGGACTTTGTATGGCGTCATACCAAGGTCTTTATGCAAAATTCGTCTCAATGATGTCTCCGAAATGTTCAATTGTTGAGAACGACGGCGAATTGATTTTGATGGCGCTTCACGCACACTTTCTGCCACATCAGCAATATTCTCGGGTGTACGCACTGTTTTTGGCTTTTCACGCTATGGTTTATCGATGAGGATGCCAGTTTCGTTCACTTTTTTCACAAGATAACGAACATACGGAGCTGACGGTGCTTCTCTTCTTCCAAAATCCGTACGCAATTTTTGCACACATTCTGCAACATTACCATGATTTTCAAAGTAATGTCGCAATATTCGCAATATACACATATTCGTTCAGCGGAAGGATAAAACTAATTATCTGTCAAATCAGACATGAGCTAAGTGTTAACATTCACGAAATAAGCACTAGTTCAAAAAAAACGTTAGATGTCGGACCCTTTAGATTATTTCATTGCAGCAAATCTGGCTACAAAACTCCTGTCAGGGAACCCACATGCTTACAACAGGGGGAAGTTTAAAGAATCTGCCCTGCACGAATTTGTGGGCACTGTGGAATTGTCTTTACATTTCAAGGAATTCACTATGATGGCCTTTCTTGACATATAATGCTCTTTTAACAACATTTACTTAGACGCTATAATTGGGGCCCTGTCGCATCTGAGGGTAAACTAAAGCTTGACTAGACTAGGTCTGCGTTAGCCCACCAGAAGACGCATAACATCAAGTATCGGGGCCACAAATATAACGAGATTTGTAAACAGAGGGTCATTAATTTGGAATCTAGCTGTAAACGGAATCCTGTTAGATCTATAAAGCTGTGGCTGCAAAGACCTGGCTTATGCGGACGGCTTTGCAATCGCACTAACAGCCCATTTGCTGGGTACCAGGACACAACGGAGTGATTGGAAATGAACGGGCAAACAGCTTGGCTGCAAAGGGCAGAGAACTTCGAGTAATAAACTTGGAAAATTGGAAACATTTCGAAGCCACGAAAAATGAGTTGAAGCACTGGGCAGGAATGGCTCACAAAACTGTGTGGAATAGCGCAACAGTATGAGAAACTGCAAAGACACTGTGGGGTAACCCATATGAAAAGAAAACAAGAAGTCTTCTGAAACTAAGCAAGATCGATATTAGTAATATGATGAGTCTTCTAAAGGGACACCCAAGCTTACAAGCAAATCTTCATCGCATAGGACTAGCAGGAAACTACGAATGCAGGGAAACGATGGAACATTTTCTGTGTCACTGCCCGGCTTTCACACATGCAAGATCCCAACATTTCGGGTCCGAATATTACCAGGATTGACTCATCTCAGAGAATATGACTGGAAGATACTGAGAAAATTCGTGTGTAGTACCGATTTTCTGCAACTCGTGAGGGATAAAAAGATCATAAATAAGGAGCGCACAACAGGCCGAACCATTGGCTTAAGTGTATGTCCATGGACATGAGACGTAACCTAACCTAACCTAACCTAACCTAACCTAACCTATCCTAACCTAACCTAACCTAACCTAACCTAACCTAACCTAACCTAACCTAACCTAACCTAACCTAACCTAACCTAACCTAACCTAACCTAACCTAACCTAACCTAACCTAACCTAACCTAACCTAACCTAACCTAACCTAACCTAACCTAACCTAACCTAACCTAACCTAACCTAACCTAACCTAACCTAACCTAACCTAACCTAACCTAACCTAACCTAACCTAACCTAACCTAACCTAACCTAACCTAACCTAACCTAACCTAACCTAACCTTTCTGTGCTTGGAATTTAGGAATGTACTCTATTTAAACAGCAACAATTCCTAGTAATAATATTTTGATATAGGCAATATATATTTCTCTGCTTTGCACTGCTTCGCATATAATATCGGAGGGTATTATAGTCGACTTTAGTCTTTCCTTGCTAGTTACTTCCTTGGAATTGCCCAAAAATGTGTACATAAACTTAGGATACTTAACGTCAATTTTTATATTAATTAAGTACAAAGTTATTTTAAATGTTGAGCATGAAATGTGCTTATTTTATATTATTTTTTTCAGTCTGAGAACACTGAGAAACATTTTATAAAATTTTTGATTAAGATAATTTCAAGATCGGTATTAAAAATGCAGATCTTCAAATTAAATTATACTCTTTTCCATATCATTCGAGTATGAAATATTGTAGACCAACTTTCCATTCATCTGATTTTTTTATGAATAACTTTTGTGAAACAATTTAAAATCATCTATACATATATACATATATGTTTTGTGCAATTGTAAAGGCGACGACAACCTTTCACTTTGTCGAATCTCGTTTTCTCGTTAAAAGTAATAAAATAAGAAAACAAAAGAATTTTATTCCCAAAAATCGTCGAGCATTCTTGTGAAAGACCCATTCTTAGTGGGTATGACAATTTCATGATTCTGAGGAAAAGTAAAAAAATGAATTCTTTAAATCAATGACATAAATGATTTTCAGAATTATCTGTTCAAAAGTACTAATTTCTGCTGAAACTGATGTTCTTTCGCTCGAAAATCGGGGGGATTTTGCTTTAGCATTTTTGTTTTTTTTTTACTTATTTGGAATGACGACAAAAATGTCTTTATTCAATATCATTGCATTGTCTTTGTCTTTGTTTTAAATCAGCGTCTTTTGTTTGTTTTTATTATTTTTTCAAACTCGTCAGAAATGTCCCAATAATTTGTGATAAATGACCATCTGGCCAAGTGAAACAATTTTTTTAATAAATTTTTGCCATTTTTGGTCAATAATATAGTAGCAAAAATTTTTTTAATTTATAATTTGGAATTCACCATTAATTACAAAGTGCAAAACAGACAAATGACGCCGAAATTCTCAAAAATAATGCGTATTTTATTTATGTGCATGCGGTTGGTTTTGTACGCAGTTAATCCCTAGACTGAATATTTTTTTTAGCTGACCTCTTTTTGGGTATTCTTTGGAATATTTGCGGTTACTCTCTCTTTGGAAACTTTATGAAATTTGATATTGAATTTTAACATTAAAGTCATTACGAGTATTAAATATACAATTATGCTGTAACTTTACTAGAAGTAGTGGAACAATATGATCCTTTTTCGAACATAGCCTAAGGTAGAAAAACTGTTTTCACATACCACATTTGTTATGTGAAAGAGTTACTCACCAGCCAGCCAGACAGACAGACAGACGGATGGACGGATATTGTTCAAATGACTTAAAATGTCCTAAAACGGATTTCCGCGGAACATATTTAGGGTCTTACAGTCCTTCGATGTGACTAATAAAATTTAATTCAGGCCAAGGAAAGTTTTATATCTATGATATCCGAGACGCCACGATCTGGCCGCAAATTTAGATAGAGCACCACAAACTAAGAAGAACAATTAGTGGACATGTTATCGAATCTGTAAAATATACAATTTCTCCCTGGCTCGGAGAGCTCTATACTTGTTGTATAAATCAGGCCTATTACCAACAAACTGGAGAGAAACCAAGGTTGTTCTCAATCCCAGAAGCTAAGGATTTCCAGCCGATTAGTAAGTGGTCGCTTTTCCTTAAAAACTTGGAGAGATTAATTAATAGTTACCATCAATCCAATCAAAAATTTATTGAAGGATAGCTCTCTGATAAGAAATATACAGTGATAGCTTTCCTAGTCATAGAGCCTTCAATGTCACAAATACATTCGTAATAATTACGGCTCTATTAAGCCTGGGATTTGATAGCAGTATACGTAGGTTCATTCATAACCTTCTGATTAAGAGATGAATTTCTCTAAAGTGAGGGTATATTTCTCTAAAGCCTAGGATCAACTGACCTCCACAGATTTATCAGCAGTAGAAGGCCCCAAGAGGGTGTTCTGTCTCCTCTGCTATGGAATCCCTTCATGAACAATATTTAGCTTTCTATGGAGACGATGGGTGTCAGAGTTATTGCGTAGCTGTTAGAGGGAAGTTTCTGGATATCCTTAGAGACCTCATACAGAAGGCCATTCATACAACCGCAGGATGGGCTTCCGGTAATGGTCTAGGTGTTAACCCGACCAAGACGAAACTAGTTCTTTTCACCAGAATAAATAAGGTACCACGAGTTACATCGGTCTCCCTTCTCAAACCCAACATTTTGGAAAGAGAAAATAAGGCGATGGTAGCGCTATGTACATACATGTAAAAGGGCAATAGGAAAACGCTGGGGTCTGAACCCGCGTATGGTTTATTGGTTGTATACGGTAGTAGTCAGACCGATAATGCTGTACGGTATTGTCGTCTGGTGGACAGCTCTGCAAAAATCCACCTTCTGTGCGATACTAAACAAGGTTCAGCGAATGGCTGATATGTGTATCTCTGGTGCGCTGAGAACGACACCAACTGCGGCACTAAATGTTATACTACATTTAATGCCGCATATACTGCGATTAAACTCAGGGAACTGTCACTATGGTCAGGAAATGGGTATGAACATAGTGTAATTCTAGACATAATGCCTGGCCTTCAAGGCGTTGTTGATTACTCTTTGTGTGAACAACTTTTTGACAAGATGTATATATTATATCTGGTAGATCACAATGGAATGATTGTACCCCAAGACATATGAGATTTGATAACTTCTATATAGACGGTTCCAAAATCAACAACCAAGGGAGCTTTGGTGTCTTTTCTAAGGAACTTGAGCTATCCATTGAAAAAAACTGCCTGATCACTGTTTACCAAGCAGAAATCTTAACTATTAGAGAGGTAGCGGAATGGCTGCTAACTAATGTTCTGGCTAAAGCCCGTACCAATATTTTCTCGGATAGCCAGGCAGCTATAAAGACTCTGGAAACTGTATTTCTAAATTCAAATTCGATTGTCGCAGATCTCTTAACGAGATGGCTGAACAATTCAATATTCATTTGGGTTCCGCGCTGCAGGGACATACCAGGGAACTGCAAAGCAGATGAACTTGCAAGACTAGGACCTAACTTACACGATTCAGGGGAACTGGAATATGTGGGCATGCAAGCTCTTCTTGAGAGATAGTGCACTTGCAGCAAAAAATTACAGGTGGTCACTAGTCAGAACTGCTGATGTGGCCCGGCCTAGACTCAAAACGCACCAAAGTACTGTTGTCGTTGTCGATAACGGACGTCTCGCTTATCGTGTGTGTCATGACGGGTCACTGTCTTATTGGACGGCACGCAGTTAGATTTAAGGTATTGTATAATGACTTTTGCAGAGGCTGTGGAGACGAAGAGGAGGAAGAATCAATGGAACACCTTCTGTACCTGTGCCCCGCTCTCTCTTAAAGGCGATATATATACTTAGGCACTCATTTCTTTGAGGAGTTAGCTAACTTGGCTGATGTTGGAATCCGCCAACTTTTGAGCTTTTTTAAGCAATCAAATTGGTTCAACGGTAGGTGCTAGGGATAACTTATGTTTTCCCTTACGTCCCTGTGTGTGGTAACACAATGGACTGTATAGTCTAAGTGAGTCTGTTTTACAGGCTGTCAGTCTTAACCTAACATAATCTAACCTAACCATAGAAGCGATATTTTTGTTACATTAACGGTATGGCAGATTCGGAATACCGCACGGACCGAAAAAAGTGCATCCTGTGTCGTAAAAATCGCAAAAATGTTCTGTTCTGTTTTAATATAGATTTTAATGTTCTGTTTAATACGTGTACGTTTTTTTTTTCAATATTTTACAGATTTTGTGGAAATTGTTGAGATTTTTAAGGCACTGGATGCACTTTTTTCGGGTAGGTTTATTCCGCATTTTTTCTCCTATTCAATATCCACAACTTTGCTTCAGACACAAAAGAGATATTCCGTACAGTATACCAAGAAAAAAATATAGAAAAAGTGTAAAAAATCGACCTTGAGCTAAAAAATTAATATGGCGATTAAATTATTAATTATCCAACTTGACTAAAAGAATGATGCAGAAGTCCTTATTTTTGGGGCTACTTTCACTTCCAATTCTCAGAATTGAGTTGAATCATGTGTTGAACTGAGCAAGGGAACACAATATCATTCATATGACTACCACGACTGGCTCGGCAGTACCTCATCCGATTAAACCGATTTTTCAGTACATTTTCGATTGTTTCGGGTCGAATCTCTTCAATGGCAACTTCGATTTCATGTTTAATGCTCTAATTGTCTCTGGATGCTTTGCTTAAAATTGATCCTTAATGGCTCCCCATAGAAAATAATGCAAAGGGCTCAAAGCACAAGTCAAACTAATCGCTAGTTGAAATTTAAAATTTTAAATGGCCCACCCTTTACTTATTAAGGTCTCTAGAGTTACCACGGTCCCAGTTGCCTCTACTCGGAACCAACCTGTTCTATACACAAAGTTATATATAAATAATACGAACATCGGTACCAGCCAGATCTGCCAAACTGCCTAGAAAATCTTATGCCAGTATATACACGTGCTAAATAGTAATAGCTCAAAATAGGTGCTCTGGGCTGTCCACTTCTTCATCATCTCCTCAACATCTGTAGAAGACATTGGACTCAATTCCTAACCGTTTGGAGTGTTCTGTGATCACTGATTAGGCAGTCTATCGTCTTCTGCGACACTATCATAGAAAGTTTTTTTCCTCCTATCTCGACGAGATATTTTGACATCCTTAGGTCGTATTTTGACCAGATTTGTCTAGCTAACCTACAGGTGCCTATTTCGGTCCATTTTTCGTAGGACTGGCTGATTGCCTCTTGCCTACGTCAAAGCTTGCATAGTAATGATAGGTAGTGGCGCACCAATATATGCAAATTCTTCGAGAATTTGTAATGTCGTCCGGCTTTGCAGTTAAGAGATCTGCGGCATTCGGGGCTCTTTGTAAATTTAGGGATGTGGTCTCCAGAGAATTTATGGCAGCCTGGTTATTCGAGTAAATTATCAAGCTTCGAACCATCTGTATAGAAGTGGAGATGGTTTATATTACCTGGTATTCTGCCAACCCAATCATTTCTGGCTGGTATCATAGTGATGTAGTTCCTCTCGAAGGTGTATAGTCCGTTGGTATATAGTCCACTCGGTCGGTTACCGCATGTGATTGTAGTTCTTGTATCTCCACATTGATAGGAAGTTTAATATTAATGCGGCTCTGGTTGCAACTTCTCACGGCAAAATATTAATCGGCAGTATATGGAGTAGCGCTTGTAGAGACTCAGTCGTTGTAGTCCTTAATGCTCCGCTTATGTAGAAGCAGGCGGTCTCTGAACCTTTGATAGTAGGTTGGTGATGGTTAGTTTGTCAGTTGCCGTCCACCTTTGAACAATGGCGACTAACAGTATTGGACGAACTACTGCTATATATATATCCAATGGACGATTTTAGGAGAGAGGCCCCACCGCGAACCTACAGCCTTTCTGTAGGAATATAAGGCGACGTTGGCCTTCCTTACACATTCCGTTACATTAAGTCTGAATAACAGTTTCATATCTAGAATTATTCATAGAAATTTTGCGCTTTCAGAAAAGACTAGATCTGTTCCATTAATCCGAGGAGGATGTTCCACATGTGGGACCTTATTCATCCCAGTAAAAAGAAACAATTCTGTCTTGTTTGGGTTAACGCCATACCCATGGCCCATCTAGTCAATCTGTTCAGAGCCACATGTAGGATGTCTCTGAGGACGTTTTCGTATTTTGCACTCACTGCGATTGCCACGTCGTCTGAATATGCCACGACCTTGCAGCCATAACGTTCTAAATTAGTGGAGACAGAACTCCTCCTTGTGGGGTCCCTCGGTTTACAGACCTTGTTAGAGTTGTGGACCCAAAATTTACTATTATGCGTCTTCTGTTGTGCAGGCGGTGAATTAGTCTACTGAAGCTAGAGTTCACCTTGGGATGTGACAGCGCCGTAATTACCACATCTGAGTGAATGTTGTTAAAACACCCTTCTATGTCAAGAAATGCCACTATAGTGAATTCCTTTAAATGTAGAGACGATTCGTGCAGGGCAGATTCTGTAGACTTTACCTTATTGCAAGCATGCTGGTTTCCCCGGCAGGAGTTTTGTATATAGGTTTTCCCTAATGAGATAATCTAAAGGACTTTCCAGGCCTTTCAATAGGTAGGAGGATAGGCTAATTGGTCCGAAGTCATTTGGCCTAGTGTGTGATATCTGTCTCGCTTTAGGTATGAATACCACTTTGGTAACCCACCATCGATTGGGGATGTGTGAGAGCCTGATACAGCCTTCATAAATTTTTTCCATTTTCTGCATTTCAACAGGAGTGATGCCGTCTGGTCTAGGTGATTTGAAGGGCTCGAAGCTGTTAATCACCCAGCTTAATCTGGATTTCTCAGTTTACAAGGTAGCGACTCTAGCAGTCCACTCGCACTCTTGTTGGTCCTGCTGATCCTCGGGTTCTTTTGGTGAGTTCCCCGGAAATGTGTGTCGAGCAGTACATTTAGCGACTACTGGCTGTTTTTTGCCTCATCCTGCAAATAACCCACTGTGAAGCTGATAGTATCTTCCTCAGCCTTGCGGCGTCGGAGACCTTTTCCACTTCGCCACAGAAGGTATATCAAGAGCGTCGTTGCGCCTTCCTAAGCACCTTCTTATATATCATGAGTTGATCTTTATAGACATCCCAATCTTTAGTGACCCCATTAGATTTCGCCCCGTTGAATAGCTAGTTGCAGGTATTTTTCCTGATGAACCCCTGTCATCGAAAAAGGCAAGAGGCCCTAATGTCGCCATCAACAGGACACTCACCAAGCCCTTCAATGAAGTGGCGAAGGAGAGTCTAGTGATGGCCGTTATAGACAGAAGTAGTGAGGATGGATCCATCCCCAAGCACAAATGGAGCCATATGCAATCAGCCATTATGGCTCATTACCTCAATGTCCGCAGAGAAATGCCGGGCAAACCACCAATCTGTAACGATGCAGGACGGCATCAGTTTTTGTGTTAAGATTTGGCCTTTGCTGTGTTCCGACTCATATAGTAAAATTTTATGGCGAACATTTTTGTAGAACATTTCATCCCCGCCCTCCCCCTTTTAAGGGGTGTTTTTTACGATTTGTTAAAATGGGTCCAAAAATTACAGCTATGTGGGGGAGCTAGAGGGTTAAAATGTTCCACAAAAATATTGGCCTTAATATTTTCTATAAATTTGCTGTACATGCCCTGTACCAAAACAGTATATTTTTGTTACATAACAGTGAAATACTTACATTTTTGGCGTACAATGTGGTTTTTTGCGCTATTTAGGGTGCCTAGACACGTTCAGATTGCATTGATATGTTTACAAAAAATTTTCAGATTTACGTTGGCTACAATTTTGCCAAGCAGTGCTAGTGAAAAATTACGAGTCCCCGGAAGTTATGCTGAAAAAAGTGAAAAAAAAATATTTTTTTCCTTCACTTTTTCAAAAAAAAGTACCGGAAACAATTTTTTTCCCAAAAAATGCTAAGAAACTTTGTTCAGCATATTCTTAGCTACATTATTGCCAAACATAGTTAAGCGGTATCACCAAGTCTGAATTAGTTGTTGGACAAAAGCTGATGACACCTTTTTCGAGGGGCCCACTGATTTTCAGAATCTTTGGAGGCCCATAAAACCAAATTGGTCACCAATTTCGCCAAACCGAGTATAGGGTTATACTACCCTTTGATAGTAGAATCGAACCTATACTGTCAAGTCCGTGTATTTTTCAAAAAATGTTCATTTGTTGCATAGTGTAATTGGAGAATCAGCAAGGTGGTGAGGCGGATGGAAAAAAGCGGCTGGTCAATTTGATCATTAACGCTGAATCCACCCCCCATATACAACGTGTAAGTGCAACCCTACAATATGGCTTCGAGACTATAGTCTTGAAGGTATACAAGCAGGACATAGCTCCCACTGCGGAAGGTGAGTCGTCCACCGTGGTTGATACACGGCTTTCTGGAAGTGCGGAGGTACACACGCGCATTATTTCTGGTGACTCCAACTCTAACAGAAGATATGTAACGTCCTTCTCTGAGGACGAAAGCTCTACTTCTGACTTTGACGCATCTGGCGGGGACACGCTTCTCGATGATACGGACGAAGAGTTCGATAACACCCTTGTTGGGGTGGATGTTAATCTGTCAATTACCAATGATGGTAAGAATTCTACAGATTAACCTCCATCACGCTAAAGCAGTATCAGCGGCTCTATTGCTGCGCCTGTCCACAGGTGCAGTAGACATCGTCCTGATACAGGTGTGCGGTATCAGGACACCCAACTTTAAACTGCTTGTGGCCAACTGTGAAGGCACTCCAAGAACCTGCATTTTGGCCAGGAAAGGTCTAAGTATCTTTCTCCTGGCTAATTTAAGTGGTAAAGACCAAACATCTGCTAGTCTGGAGATCGGTAATCGCATATACTGGGTGGTCTCCAGTTACTTGCCTTATGAAGCTGTAGTACCGACTGCTCTATTCAGGGAAGTAGTAGAAGCAACGTCTGACGAGGTTGAGCTTATTGTTGGCGCAGACACGAACGCTCATCATACTATCTGGGGTAGTACGGATATAAACAATAGGGGTGATTCGCTTCTTGACTTTATTCTAACTACCAACCTAAAGATACCTTCTGTGGCTAAGTGGAAAAGGTCTCCGACGCCGCAAGGAAAATATTATCAGCTTCACCCTGTACAGTGGGATATTTACAGGATGAGGCAAATAACTGGACCAAAAACAGCGAGCAGTCGCTCAATGTACTGCTCGACACACATTTCCCGGGGAACTCTGTAACAGAACCCGAGAATCAGCAGGACCGACAAGAGTGCGAGTGGACTGCGAGCGTCGCTAGCTTCTTGACTGAGAGATCCAGAATAAGCCGGGCTATTAATAGCTTTGAGCCCTTCAAGTCACCTGGACCAGATGGCACCACTCCAGCAGAAATGCAGAAAATGTTAAAGTACATTATCCCCTGGCTGGAGAAAATTTATGTAGGCTGTATCAGGCTTTCATACATCCCGAATCGATGGAGGGATACCAAAGTGGTATTCATACCTAAAGCGGGAAAGATATCACACACTAGGCCAAAAGACTTCAGTCCAATTAGCCTATCCTCCTTCCTATTGAAAGGTCTGGAAAGACTTTTAGATTATTTCATTAGGGAAAACCTGGATACAAAACTCCTGTCGGTGAACCAACATGCTTATAGTAAGGGGAAGTCTACAGAATCAGCCCTGCACGAGCTTGTGAGCACTATCGAATTTGCATATATTGGTGCGCCACTATCCCCGTGCAAGCTTTGGCTTAGGCAAGAGGCAATCAGGCAGTACAACGAAAGATGGACAGAAATCGGCACCTGCAGGTTAGCTAGACAAATCTGGCCAAGGTATGATCTGAGAAGATCAAAATATCTCCTCGCACTAGAGAGGCAAAGATTGTCTATGTTAGTATCAGTTCTGACGGGACGCTGCTTGATCGGCGAACACGCCAAAAGATTGGGTATTGACTCTAATGACTTCTGCAGAAGCTGTGGAGATGAGGAAGAAGTGGAGAGCATTGAGCACTTGCTATGCGACTGCCCCGCTCTGAGTAAACGACGACTGGACATACTGGGGTCGGCCTTTCTAGGCAGCCTAACAGATCTTTCCAGTACCGATATTCGTACTATCGATAAATTTGTATATCAAACAGGTTGGTTTCGATGAGGGGCATTTCAGCCCGTGGTAACACTAGGGACCTAAACTGGTCTATGTGAGCTTGTATAAAACAAATACGGCTGCCACCCTAACCTAAACCTGGGTGTCCTGATACCACAAATCTTTACTCCTACTACGTAGGGCTCCTGTATCAGGAGATGTCTACTGATCCTGTGGACAGGCGCAGCAATAGAGCCGCTGAGAATGCTTTAGCGTGAAGGTGGTTAATCTGTAGAATTCCTATTATCATTGGTACCCGACAGATTAACCTCCATTCCAAACAAGGGTGTTAGCGATCCGTATCATCAAGGACCGTGTCCCCATCAGCTCCGTCAGTGAGTCCAGAAACCCTTCTCAGCCCCTCAGTGTCCGAAGTAGTGCTTTCGCCCAATTATAAAAAGGTAGTTATAAACATAAACAAAAATCGCAATTGCATATTTATTTATTGAACTAAACCGTTCATGATTTATCATATTTAGTGTATATGTGTTAGTGTGTATCTTTCCATGGCTGTGTGACGACAATATTCGAATTTATACATTAATACAGTGTTTTTTTCTTGCTGTTTTTTTTTTCTTTTTTTTAGTAGTTTGTTTTATCATTAGTGGGACAAACACTGTGCACCGTGAATGGATTAACGCACACACACACACTCAATGAAACGCATGCTGAGAGTTGAAATTCATATATAATTTTTAATATCCAAAAACCAGTAGCACTTTTTCAAAGATGTTAAACGACGATTTCGTCGACATAAAAACAGTTCAAAAATCCATAAAAAAAGTTAATTTAAATTTATATTTATTTATTTTTTTTTTTTTTCAAAAAAGAGCCACAAAATGACCATCAGATCCGACAGACGACAAATTAAAATCGATTTGATTGGTCTTCGCTGAAGTTTCAATTTTCCTCGGGGCTTCATATATATTTCAATGGGGATTTGGATCTTTTTTTCACATTTTTCCATTTGTCATCTTTTGTTTTTCCAATTTAACTTGAACACATTGGGAATTCCCAGATACAAATAGATAACACGTGATGCCGAGGGCGGCTGCACAGTGTAACGCTAAAAAAGTAACAAAAAATTATATTGATTTTTAAGAGAATTATCTATAACAATTTTAACAATTAACAGATCTCAGCAATTTGTGGCCGTTTAACCATTATAGGGAAATTAAATCCCAACCGTTTAAAAATAAATTCTGCATCAAATGTTATGGGCATTTAAATTACAATATTACTTTTTTCAATAGGCATGGAAGTGTGAAGACTTTTGTTCAACACTGTATGTGAAAATATCGCAAATTAGTCCAACCAGAACCATGATTTTTATTATTTGAATGTTCTTCTCAATGGAAAATCACTCATGAAAGTTGTTTTAAAATGTTTGAAAAAAAAACGTCATAAAGCTTAATGATGTTTTCACACAATCTATTATTAATATTTTCATTAATTAAAATATAACACTTCATTTTTTTAATTCACACTTGGAGAGAGAATGTCCGTCCGCAGAACGCAGTTTAAATGTAGACACAAAAATACATATTAATTTCTCACAATTTTTGTAATTGGTAGTTTTTGTGATAAAACAAAAGGGAAAACAAATGGTGCAAATATTTGTTTAGATGTAACATGTGAGAGCGGTAGTAAGTTCGGCCTGGTCAAATCTTATATAACCTACACCAAGATTTCCATTAAATTCTACGCCCATAATTTCTGGAGCGTCAGTCTCTAACAGAAAGGCTGTAACACCTTTATGTGAGAACGAGCGCACGACTTAGGACTCTGAGGGGCTGAAGGGAGTTTCTGGACTCTTCGACGCAATTCATGGGGTCATGCGCCTCAATGATACGGATGGGGAATTCGATGATGTTAAGAATTCTAACCTACTTCTTAACCTACATCACACTAAAGCATTCTCAGCGGCTATATAGCTGCGTCTATAATGGTGCAGTAGATATACAGAAGTCCTAGTAGTAGAAGAAAAGGTGTGTGGTATCGGGTATCCAAACTTGAAGTTGCCTCTGGCCAACTGTGAAGGTACCGCAAGAACCTGCATTTTTGCCTGGAAAGATCTAAGCATGTTTCTCTTAACTAATTTCAATGGTAAATACCAAACAGCTGCTAGTCTAGTGCTTGGTAATCCCATGTACTGGGTGGTCTCCAGTTACTTGCCTTATGAAGATGTGGTAGTACCTACAGCTCTCTACAGGGTAGTAGTAGAACAAGCAAGGTCCGATGAGTGCTAGCTGATAATTGGCGCAGACACGAACGCTTATCATCCTATCTGGGGTAGCACGGATACAAACAGTAGGGGTGAGTTACTTCTTGACTTTATTCTAGCTACAAACCTAAGTATCTGTAACAAAGATAATAAACTGATCTTTACAAATAAAGACAGACGTCGACGTTTCGTACGCTACTGACCTAATGTCAGACAAAATTATTGGGTGGAATGTACTGGACGACCACTCATTCTCAGATCACCATTATATAGAGTTCAAACTCGCTGAAAAATCACCTAAACCTGCCGCCCACAGAAATGTGAGGAAGACAAAGTGGCATCTGTATGAGAAAAATTTCAAAAAAGTTCTCAACTCTAAACTTCTGTACGAATCGAATGATAAAGACGGTCTGGATAATCTGGTCGAGCATAGCACCACATCATTCAATAGTTCCCTTGAAGAAGCCTGTTCAAAACCAAGCTACAAAGATAAACCTCAATGGACGACTTCTGGGTTAAAGGCTAGGAAAAAACCCTGCAACAAGCTATTCAATAAGGCCAAATATACTTGGGTCACTTATGACTGTGATATATGCATATAAACCCCAACTCAAAATATATAAGGAGAAGGTTAGAAAAGCGCTAAGGCGTTCTTGGCACACCTTCTTTGGTGAAGTGGAAAAGGTTTCACTGCTCCCTGTACTGTGGGTTATTTGCGGGATGATGTCAACAACTGGACAAAAACAGCAAACAATTGCTGAAACTTCTGCTCGACACATATTTCCGGGGGAATTCGCCGACAGAACTCGAGGTAAAGCAGGGCCAACAAAAGAGCGATTGGACTGCAAGCGTCGCTAGGTTGTTACTTGAGAAATCCAGAATTAGCTGGGCGATTAACAGCTTTGAGCCATTTGAATCATCTGGACCAGACGGCATAATTCCAACAGAAAATTTTGAAGTACATAATCTCCCTGCTGGAAAAAAATGTATGAAGGTTGAATCAGGCTCCCACATACATATCGCTAATCTAGTGAGGGATATAAAAGTGGTATTCATACCCAAAGCGGGAAAGATATCGCACATTCGGCCAAAGAACAAGAACAATTAGCCTATTCTCCTTCCTACTGGAGGTTGTGGAAAGACTTTTACATTCTTTCTTTAGAGAAAACCTGAATAAAACAATCCTGTCGGGGAACCAACTTGCTTACAGCAAGGGTAAGTCTACAAAATTTTCCCTACATTTCAAGTAATTCCCTATGGTGACATTTCTTGACATAGAAGGGGCTTTTAACTACATTCACTCAGATGCGATAATTCCGGCGCTGTCACATCTAAGGGTGAACTCTGCCTTGATTAAATTAATCCAAAGCCTGCTCAACAGAAGACGCATAACAACAAGTCTTGGGTCCCCAACTCTAACAAGGTCTGTAAACCGCCACAAGGATGAGTACTGTCTCCACTAATTTGGAACCTAGCGTTGAATGAAATCCTGTTAGATCTAGAACGTAGTGATTGCAAAGGCGTGGCATATGCGGATGACGTGGCAATCGCAGTAACTGCCAAATTCCCAGACGTCCTCATAGACATCCTACAGCTGACTCTGAACAAATTGGCTAGGTGGCCAGAAGCAGCGGTTTAGGCGTTAACACAAACAAGACTGAATTGGTTCTCTTTACTAGGAAGAAGGTCCCACATGTGAACCCTCCTCGGAGGGTTCAAATTGTTATTCAGACTTAATGTACTGGAAGAAGGTGTAAGGAAAACCAACGTCGCATAATATTCCGGCAGGAAAGCTGTACGGTTGCGGTGGGATATCTCTCCTAAAGTCGCCCATTGGATAAATATAGCAGTGGTTCGCCCAATACTGTTATAAGGCATTGTGATATGGTGGACGGCAACTGACAAACTAACCTCATCAACAAACTATCAAAGGTTCCGATAACTGCCTGCATATTAGGCCGGGTCGATTTGTGGGGAGGCAAAAAAAGTCGCCATTGCTCAGTGAAAATCGTATTCTAGGGATCAAAATAAGAAACTTTGCCGAAGGAACCATACCTCTAAAACGAATTCTGATGTCCCGGAATTTGGGTCGAACTTTTGGGTAGGGGCAAATTTTGAAAAATCCCTGGGGGTTCCATACATTTGGACTCGATTGGAGCACTCTAAATGGGTCAAAGTGGGGTTTTTCCGGGACATCAGAATTCGATTAAGAGGTATGGTTCCTTCGGCAAAGTTTCTTATTTTGATCCCTAGAATACGATTTTCACTGAGTGAGGGCGGTCATACATTTGGACTCGATTGGAGCACTCTAAATGGGTCAAAGTGGGATTTTTTCCGGGACATCAGAATTCGTTTTAGAGGTATGATTCCTTCGGCAAAGTTTCTTATTTTGATCCCTGGAATACGATGTTCACTGAGCAATGGGCGATTTTTAAATCGACCCGCCCTACTGCATATGCATAAGCAGAGCTTTAAGGACTACAGCGACTGAGTTTCTATAAGTCCTACCCGAAATACAGCTGATTAATATTGCGGCGAGAGAAGTTGCAACCAGAGCGGCATTAAGATTCAACTGTCTATCAATGTGGAGGTACAATAAATACGGTCACATGAGGATATCACACTATGGTGTTATGGTACACGACCGTGAGGACTATGGTACCACGGTCTACACTTTCGAGAGGACCTTCACCACTAAGACACCTCCGGAGAGGAATAGGTTGGCGGAATTTTAGGTAATATAAACCACTTCGAATGGAACGAAGCTTGTGGATAAGGTTGGCTTCGGAGTACACTGTAAAGAAGATAGTACTGATATAGCTCAGAGACTACCAGATACCTGTAGTGTCTATCAGGCCGAAATAATGGCAATGTGGGTAGTCGTAACATAGTGACCAACACTGGCGTTGTTACTTACTCGGACAGTCAGGCTGCCATAAATTCTTTGGAGGTGGCTTCCCTAAATTCACAAACAGCCTTCGACTACCGCAGATCTCTTAACGAGATGGCCGAGCAGTTTAATATACGAGTATACCTCATATGTGCATTGGACATAGGGATTTCCCGGGGAACTGCAAAGAAATTATCGAAGAATGTACATCTATTGGAGCACCACTGTCCACATGCAAGCTTTGGCTTAGGCAAGAGGCAATCAGGCAGTCCAATGAAAGATGGCCCGAATCGGCAACAGTAGGGTACCTAGACACCGGTAGGTAGTTGTTCCAGATATGAACTGAGAAGGTCAAAATGTCTCCTCGCACTAGAGAGGAAAAGACTGTCTGCGTTAGCTTGATCGGCAAACACGCCATAAGGTTGGGTAGTGACTCCAATGCCTTCTGCAGAAGCTGTTGAGATGAGGAATAAGTGGAGATCATTGAGTATCTGCTGTACTAATGTCACGCATATACTGGGGTCGGTCTTTCTAGGAAGTTTAACATGTTGATATTCGTACTATTGATAACTTTGTATATCAAACACTTTGGTTTCCATGAGGGACATGCGACAGTGGTAACACTAGGGATCTAAATTTGTATATGTGAGCTGGTAAAACCGGCTGCAACCCTAACCTAAACCTAACCCTTTACGGCGGTAGTTATACCGATAATGCTGTAAGGGAATGTCGCCTGGTGGACGGCTCTAAATGAATCTACCTTCTGCGCGATTTTAAATAAAGTTCATTGAATGGCTGGTATGTGTTTCATGCGTTGAGAACGACAACAACTGAGTCACTACATATTAACTAAAATTATACATGATAGCAAATCAATATGCTACTTTTGTTAGGCTTAGAGAATTGTCACTGGCCGCGGACATAGTGCCATTTTAGATACAATGCCTAACCTTCCATGCATTGTTGATGGCACTATGTCTGAACCACTTTTTAACAAGAAGTAATGTCGTATTCCAGCGCATAGTAGATTCGTGAACTTCTATAAATACGGTTTTAAACTCAAGAACAAAGTGTTCATTGGTGTATTTTCTAAGGAAGTTGAGCTATCCTCTGCAAAAAGACAGATTGATCACTGTAGTGCTTAGCAAGCAGAAGTTGTAGCTAGAGAAATCTATATCAATATTTTCTCACATAGTCAGGTTGCCATAAAGTCCCAGGAAACTGTATTCCTGAATTCAAAAACTGCCCTCGACTGTCGCAGATCTCTAATCGATATGGCTGAACCGTTCAATATTCACCTGATTTAGATGTCGGTCCATAGAGACGTACCAGGTAACTGCAAAGCAGATGAATTTGCGCAAGACCAGAAACTAACGTACACGCTCCAGGGAAACTGAAATATGCGGACATGACTCTAGCGACCAACATGCTCTTCTTGAGGAACTATATACATTCCAGGCAGATGTGTTCCTGCCTTAACTTGAAATGCAGTCATGTCCTGTGGTCGTTACGGAGACCAGAGGTCTGCTATCGTTTCTGTTATGACGATCCAAGGTGTTACGCAACGACTTTTGTAGAAGTTGTGGAGACTAAGAAGCAGAGGAATCAATAGAACATCTTCTGTGTCTGCACCGCTTTCTACAGAAAGCGGCTGGCTAACCTAGGCACTCATTTCTGATGTTAAAATCCCCCATACTTTGAGATTTTTAAAGCAATCAATATTGTTGAAAGGGAGGGGCTAGGAAATGCTTGTGTTTTATGTCATATGTACGTCCTTATGGTAGTGCAATTGACTACATAGTCTATGTGAGCCAGTTTTATAGGCTGTCAACTTTAACATAAACCTAAATTTAGTGTAAATCTAGTAAATAGTGTAGTGATCGTTATTAGGATTTTAAACTTTAGGAGTTAAAATCGTGAAGGGTCATCCTTAGGCCATGCGATTGCCATAGGAAGCTATTTTTTGAAATTCGTTCTTTAAGGGTCACAATGGGGCAAAATGGGTTAAATATGGTTCCCAAAATTGGTTTAATATGGTTCCAGGCAGAGTAAACCCTCTTTGGATATAAAGAAGAGATAAGAAGCATTTTTCTAAATGGTACTTTATGGAGATAGTGGGCCTAAAGGGTTAATCGTGGCCCCAGAGTGCGAGGGTAGATCTTGGAACAAAAGCTATATATTAGAAGTGTTTTTTATACTCTACCCCATAGTAGGACGATATACTCATTTTGTAACACCTTCAAATATTGGTCAGAGACCTCATAGAGTATATATCAGTATTTAGAAAAGTCCGTCTGTACGACCGTCCCTGTGTTGTAATCACGCTACATTCTACAATAGTTGAACTAGATGACAGAAATTTGTTACAGATACTTCTTATAGCTGCAGGTAAGATGAGATTGAAAATGCACAATATTGGGTCATATTTCCCTTATAAAGCATATCACATATATGTCTGGCCAGACCCCTATACAATTTGTATGAAATAAATTATTATTATACACATTTTGGGTTGTTTTTCTGTGAATTCAATGCAGATATTTACTTACAGGTAGTTTCTGTGT
The DNA here is from genome assembly GCA_963930755.1 of Eudasyphora cyanicolor. Lineage (NCBI taxonomy): Eukaryota > Metazoa > Arthropoda > Insecta > Diptera > Muscidae > Eudasyphora > Eudasyphora cyanicolor. The sequence goes on along the minus strand of OZ005735.1, from coordinate 155,130,949 downwards.
TAATTTTTTTCTTATTTCTTTCTTTCGTTGGTGATTTTGGTTTTGAGTTCAGCTAGTTTATTGTTGAATGCTGAACATACAACATCGACAGTCCGAAATATGAATTTTTTGTGTACAATACACGCTTGCGTACAGGCAGCCTTACTGATAATTTCCAACAACAACTATCATCAACGTTACAGCGTGATTTCGCACTACACACAGAAGCAGACGAAGAACTAGATTTATTTGAAGACCAATGCGGTGAAAACACAGATTTTGTGTCCAAAGATGACGCCTAGGACATTGAATATGAATTATAAATTGAAGCAAATGAAATATTCGACAGCGATGAAGAATCCGAAGAAGAAAGTGAGAATGCACCAACTCAAGCTGCTGACGGTTTTTTGCTTGGAAAAGAAAAGGTACCAAGTGGAGTACAGCTGACCCGCTACAGTGAGATTCCGCAAGCACAACATCATGCGTTTCGGAGGTGGACCAAAAACAAACCTGACCACTCCGCTTGAGGTGTTCAAGCTTTTCTTTTCACCTAATATTACGTTCATCATCGTAACACAAACAAATCTGTATGAAGAAAATGTTACACGCAAATGGAACGCAGAACATGCAAACTGCACACCACGAGAATGGGTTGATATGACAAGTCTTGAGCTTGACGCTTTTATTGGGATACTATTGACTTTTGGTGTCAGTCATAATACTACATATGCAGCTCTCCGTGCAGCCATGTCATATAGACGATTTGTTACTTTGATGAGCTGTATTCGATTTGATGATAGTCGTACGCGCGCATTTCGTCAACAAACCGACAAAGCTGCTCCCATTCGCGACATATGGAACTTCTTGAATAACAATCTTACCAGTAATTTTGAACCATACGTAAAGTGTAGCAGCTATTTCCATACCCTGGGCGCACAAAGTTCACGCAATACATCCCATCAAAGCCCGCAAAGTATGGCATAAAAGTACGGTGGGCATGCGATGCGAAAACCAAATATCCGTTGCAAAGAAAACTGTACACTGGTAAGGAGGTAGAACAACGAGAGACAAACCACGGCGAAAATGTGGTCATGAGTTTGGCGAATCGATACACCAACAGCGACAGAACTATTATTGCTGATAACTTCTTTACAACATTAGACGCAGCTAAACGTCTTTAGTCGATTGGACTAGCATACGTTGGCACCATTAGATCCAACAACAGGTGTCTTCCCAAGAAGTGAAAAAAGACATCAAACGGCCAGTGATTTCATCTGTGTTCGGTTTCTATATAACCTTATATCACTGTGCAGCTACGTTCCAAAGAAGAACAAAGCAGTAAATCTACTATCCATAGTGCACTACACCAAGAAAGTTGAAGGCGTAGCAAAAAAACCCGGAAGCTATATTATTTTCCAATTCAACAAAGGCCGGCGTTGATACAATGGACCAAATGGTAACGCATTACTCCACAAAACGGTCAGCCAGACGTTGGCCATTAGCATTTTTTTGCAACATTATAGACGTCATGGGATTAGCCTCTTACATCATATGCAATGAAAATATAGAAGGAACCAGAAAAGAGAAGCGACGATTGTTCTTGAACACGCTGAGTAAACAATTGGTGCTTGCTAATACGGAAAATCGCATGAACAACAACCATATTTTGTGACAGCATTCAACCCGTTTGGCCATTGAATCTTTCTTTGGAAGGCCGTTGAATATTCCCAGCAACATGCTGCCTAACCAACAAAGCGGCCCTAGTACACTGAGTTCCAGGAAAGATTGCAGAATTTGTTTCACGCAAGACGAAAAGCTGCGTAGGAAGGCACGTTTTTACTGCACCAAATGCACTAATCCTGTGTGCCAACAACATTGTTTTTCATGCATTCCACAAAATGAAAAAAAAAAATAATAAAAAATATTTGTTTTTACATTTAGTCTAAAGACCAAAATAATATACGAACATACTTAGAAATTCAAAGTTACGATACCCTTTTTGCCATACAAATGCATGAAAACTGGCCAGGCATATGTGTTTGTTCGAAGGTTTCAGAATATTTGTTTGACGGCGGGTTAAGTTTATTTATACCCGGAACCCTTCACACGAACAATGGTCACCGTAGGTTTATGTTTTGATATAGCCCCTATAAAAAGGATTCTCTCCACATTATTATTATTTATGATTCCTGGTGAATTGTCATATTACTCGGTTTGGTGAACTTAGAGCCGCTACACGATGGGAAAATATGATGAAATATGCGCGCATAGGACTTAGAAACCAACTTTCAAAAATCAGCTTTTTTAATGTTGTTTTATTGTGGATAACATTTAATGAAAATACTTTCAATTTTTATTAAAATATCTCTAGGCGATTCCGAGTTAAGTTTGTCTTTTACAAATAACATTGCGACAATAAAATGTACTCGTATATACTAAAATTTGTTTGCGACCGGACTTGTAACATGTACGGGTAACAAAGTTATATTCATCTTAATTTTTGTGTGTAAGACGTATTTTTAACGTCTTTAAATGAAGAGATATTTCAAAGTAAGTAAATACAGTTTTTTTTTGTTTTTCAAAAAAAATATACATAGTAAATGGAGTACAACTTTTTTGAGTTACGTGGGATCACTACCATATGACATATAGAAGAGAGGTGACTTAGTGGTGAATCCAACAGCACCTAGTTTATCTGCGATTTTTTGCGCTTATGGCACATTTTTGTACTTTAAATATGTGCCTTTTTTACTTTAAATATAGAAAAATATGTGTGGGAGCTACATCTATCTATGAACCGATTTTCCCGAAACATATGGACCGATTTTATTGGTCCAAAAAGTAACTTTTACGAAATTTCGGCAATATTGGATAATAAGTACGACCGGTTTGTAGTGTCCTACGATAAAACATATTATTATTATTAATATTATTAGGATTATATGAGTAATTATCCTCTCACCTTAGAGAGGAGGGTATATATCATTTGCTACGAGCCAAAAGTGTAACACATCGAAGGAGTGACCTAAGACCCTAAGTATGTTCGGCGGATATCCGTTTTGGGTCATTTTAAGTCGAATGAGCAATGTCCGTCCGTCTGTCTGCTGGCTGGTGCGCACGATAACTCTCGAAAGAAGTAACCGATTGACTTCAAATTTGGTATGTGGTAATATTTTCTTCTATCTCCGGCTAAGTTCGAAGATGGGCCATATTGGTCCACGCCTTCTAGTACCTCCCCCACAGAGGGTTAAAATTTAGTGAAATATTGATTATTTAATAACTTCTATACTACTTATTTGAATCCTTTGATTCTATACATAGTATTAGTTTATTAGTCACTATTATCTCGAGAAAATTGGGCGAAGATGCAACGCCCCTTTGGTACCACTCACACAAATGGACCATTTTGAACCAAAAGTTAATAGCTTATAACTTTATTACCAGTGCATACAAAGACCAGACATTTTGTACAGTGTAATTGGTTAATAGTACCTACATTGCACTGAAAAATGGGCATTATTGTCACGCTCCTTTTGGTACCTCCCACACAAATGGACCATTTTGTACCAAAAGTTACCAGCTTATAACTTTATTACCAGTGCATACAAATACTTGAAATTTTGTACAGTGTAATGCTTTTATAGTATGTATAGTCCAGAGAAAAATGGGCGTTATTGGCACGCCCCTTTTGGTACCTCCCACACAAATAGACCTTTTTGTACCAAAAGTTACCAGCTTATAACTTTAATACCAGTGCATACAAATACTTGAAATTTCGTACAGTGCAATGCTTTTATAGTACCTAGAGTCGAGAGAAAAGTGGCCGTTATTGACACGCCCCTTTTGGTACCCCCTACACAAATGGACCATTTTACACCAAAAGTTAACAGCTTATAACTTTAATAATGATGATAATAATTTAATTTAAACAAAAAATAAGTAAATTTTCTAATATTTGTTTGGGGCTCAAGGTGAGGGGATTTATAAGTCGGTTTACTCGACTGAACTTTCTTACTTGTTTTTATAGTTTACTTCTTCTACAAAACGATAAACGTTTAGTTAAACGCTTCTGCAGTTTGTGTATTTTAGATTGGACCGATTATTTTTTTTTAATTTATCTTTTCTTGTATTAACAGTCGACGACCCATTTTGTAAGTGTATTAGTGCAAAAGTTCAGCTTTTAAAAATTGTATCCTATTTATGTTGTTTTGGTTTCAATTTCAAAAACATTGCCCGGTTTTGTAGACTTTTAACGCAATGTTGACAAACATATTATTGAACTTCAATGGTATATATATTTAAAACGCAGCAACACACAATCAAGTAACTCAAATAAATTTTAAACTACATTTTGTCAGCTTTAAATTAAAATCAAGATCACTGAAGTTGGCACGATATTCTGATTTTCACACTCATTTCCACAAAGTCGCTTTTATAGCCCCACTGTGCAATGTGCACGGTAACAGTAAAATAAAATCTGGGTACATCAATTTATTCTCCAAAGAATTCTCTTGAAGATGGTCCAAACCGTAGGACTGCATCTCCAACGGTATAGTCATGAGATAAACAATACTGCTATGCGCGCGTATGAACTCCTTTTTCCCCCATTGTGCGCTAGTAGCAAATAATTTCCTTCAACACGCATTTTTTTCTTTTAGTGAATTTTAACAAAAAATTTGTCCTACTAACCGTTCTCAGACATTCTTCATTCAAATTGTCTGAACAGAACATCGCCAGAATACGTAGCTGAAATGATGACCAGCAACGAATAATATGCTCTGGATAAAGGCCACCTTCTTCCCACACACAATTGTCTCGGGTCTACCGGTTTTCACCATCCACAATTTGTGAAAGGAGACATTTTTGCATGTTTAATTTCTTCTCTATTTTTTTTTTGTGGGGCATAAACCGAAACTTGATGTATTAATATTTTGGTACATATATATGTCTATAAAGTGAAATTGGCATTCCGTTGTTCTGTTTTCGGGAACCGAATAAGCGCTATAAAATAGTTTTTGCAATTAAAACGAACTGCAGATATGGAATAAACAAATTCACAAAAATTCTACTGTTTATTAACTATTTGCAAATTAAACTGGTCGTTTGGTTCTCCGACGGACGGACGGACCAAACTTTCTGGGTTTTCCAGGTATTTGCAATAAATTATTTATTTCCGCTACACTGTGCCAGCCACTGTGGGCCGTGGGCCGTGGACTGGCCCAATGGCTGGCAGGCAGCCAGTCAGACAGGCGGGTTGTTAATGACATTTCTCCCAATAGATCTGTTTCGTTTTGCAATCATATTATTTAGTTGCCCACGAATTATATCCAATTTGCATATTTTCGCCATAAAAAATACTTCTTCTATTTTGCCGTTTTACATTTTGTTGTTTTTGTTTCGATTTGTTTTTGTGGCTTTTCTAATAATTGACGGAGTTAATTTTTCATTTGGGTTGACTGCTCCATTTTCTGCTATCACCTCGAGCAATTTCGTCGCGACGACCACCGCTACTGCCCTGCCACTACCACTGCGACTGAGTGATTGTGGTCTGTTGTGGCGGCGGCGGCCGTCATCTGAAAATCTGCTACTCTACTACTATAAATAAAACAAATGGCCAAATTTATTGGCGCCAAGTAAATTAGACAAAATTAACATAAACATAAACAAATATCAGGTAATTTTACTAACCGCCAACCGCAGTCAGTCTGCAAAATGCCACTTTCAAACAAAAAACAAATGAAATATTTAAACGCTAAACAATCAAATGATAAATTACTTTTGTCGTTTGCGGCGGCGACGACGACAACAATGATCTCCAGACGGACTGAACAGTTAACATCGCTGGAAAGCAGCGCCAATGTCAAACACGACGCTCTACAATGTCATGTACGACCGACCAAACCGCTTGAGGAGGAAGAAGAAAGTTTGCAAAAACAAAGAGTACAGTGGGTTCTGAGTAAGACAAATTTATACCAATTTTAAATACGCTAACCAAACCAAAGCTTCCAGAACTGACTATATATTACGGCATTTTGACGTTTTTTTGCCTCCTCCTCGGCTAAATGGAAAAATTCTTAGATATAATCCGATATAGGAAATTGTACTTCAGACTTCACGTATTGGAATGGGTAGGGAAGGTCAACGTCCCCTTATAATCCTTTTCTAAAACCATACATTGGATATACCCACGAGTATACATACATATGTAGCAGTAGTTCGACAGCTGTAGTGTGGTAGACGGCGACTGATAAGTGATCCAGCACCCGTCAACTGATAAAGGTTCTGACAACTGTCTGATTGAGCATCAGCAGATTTTTAAGGACTACAGCGTTTCTATTCCTACTCTACCTACAGCCGATTGATATTGTATGTCAATGATAACTAGACCTCGGATTTTTGCATATCTTTAAGTTTTCATCAGATTTGAACCAATGTTTGTATTTAGACTCACATTTAAATAATTTGAGTGCATATAAAAAATATGCAAAATATATGCAAAAAATATGCAAAAATATGCACAAAATATGCAAAATGTTGTGGCGATATACGAATCAAAAATGCAAAATATCAGAAGGATATGCCAATACTATTTAAAAAATCGTGTCACAAAAATGAAAAATGGGTGATTTTAAAAATCATTCAAAAAAATTTGCCTAAATTCCAAATGAAACCGACCCACTCTGAATTTTTACATATGTACATAAGCAACTTTGCACGCGTATATTAAAAGACAGTGCGGAATTAAAGCCTTTTACCGTTTGACCAATTTCATAGTGGTTTAGATTTTATAAGGAGCCAAAGTTGGTTATCTACAATTTTTTTGTAAAAATTTAGTTATTTTGATGTCAACATAACTTTTGAACGGAATATCAGATTTGAATGATATGAGTACCATTTAATAGATTTGAACATCCTCTCTAAGAATTACACTATGCAATTTTTGTCCAAGGGATGTGGATAACAGTTTCTGGTGCAATTAGGTGTCACAAAAACGAAAAAAATATTAAAAAAAATTTGTAGGGTACATTTTTTTTTTAATTTTTATTTTGAAATTCCGCCTTTCATGGAAAGTACATTCAGTATTTGGACCATAATCAAGTATAAACCTGATTGAGCCGTGTTATGCCTCAACTTAGAGGGAATTATGAGAGCTACATAAGCTGCAAATATCGCTTTCACGTAGAATCTTTGGTTTAGTAACACTCGTCAAAAATATGAGAAAAACAATGTTTTTTTTTTTTTTTTTTAAAAAACACTTTTTCCTGGTGCAAAAAAAAAAACATAAAAAATAGAAAAAAAAATAAATGAAAATTTATCACATTTTGAAAAAGCCAGCATGCTAACGAAGAAAGCAATGTTTATTTGAAAAAATCTATGGATGTATAGATGTAAAAGTTATGAGCCATTTTGAAATGTTAGGGAAATTCAAAAAAAATCTTGTTTCATATTTTTTTTGTTTTTAAATGATGTTTTTGCTTATATTGAATTCGCCATATGTGAGAGAGACATATAAGAGACATTGCACTTGCATTTTATTTTATGAGGATTGATGTCAGACATTATAAAATTATAGAGACGACGAGATTTTATGGCCGTTAGTATCCCTCCATAAAACATTATATGCAATGTGAGAGATCCGCTCAGATAGAGGGTCATTCAACAATATTTGTGTTTTTTTATTTATGAGGTTTCCATTCAGTTACGCCTTTTAGGAGCATAGACATCCCAGTCGTATATACAGGTAGTAAAATTATATGTACGCAATACAAAGTAGTACGCGGTAGTCTTGAAAATATTGGGTGTTTACTTTCGAAGCAAACTATACTCGTATGTCAGCTACAGGTACTGCAACTTATGAACCTTAAACCCGGAATTTATGAATGAAATTTCCTAAAGAGATAAGTCGATGTTTTGCAAAATATTACAAAGTTATATTTTGAAGTATGAGTTAAAGGTAAAGAACTTTTCAATGTGTAAATGATCCCTAATTTGTGTATATTATTCGACCTTTTTTATTATTAATTATAATAAATGATTTTTCAAGCTCGAGGTCATTTTATTAGTGATTTATTTATTTATATTTTCACATCGATAATACAAACTTAAAATTAATATCACAGATGGATTGGGTAAACAAATTTAAAACATCTTTTAGATTGACCACTTACACGTAAAAAACATAAAATGAATAATACTTAAAGCTAAGGTAGCATCACTACCATCGTCTTCTGTTGTAAATATTGCACTGTTTGTTTTTATACCCTACACCACACTGTGGTACAGGGTATTATAAGTTTGTTTCACGGCAGATGTTTGTAACACCTGAAAATAACACAGCTAGACCCACCTTAAAGTATACCGATCGACTCAGAATCACTAGCTGAGTCGATTTAACGATGTCCGTCCGTCCGTCTGTCCATGTAAAGTTGTTCGTCGACTACAGGTCGCAATTTCACTCCGATCGTTCTGAAATTTTGCAGTTTAGAGTATTTCGCGGCTGTTAAGATCGCTATTGAATTTGGTTGAAATCGGTTAAGATTTAGCTATAGCTCCCATATATATGTTTCGTCCGATTTGGCCCTTTAGTCCTATAGAAGCTGTATTTTACATCCAATCGTTTTGAAATTTAGAATGGTAGAGTTTCTTGATCTATGAACCAACATTGCCGAATTTGAAGAAAATCGGTTAAGATTTAGCTATAGCTCCCATATATATGTTTCGTCCGATTTGGCCATTTAGTCCTATAAAAGCTGTATTTTACATCCAATCGTTTTGAAATTTAGAATGGTAGAGTTTCTTGATCCATGAACCAACATTGCCGAATTTGAAGAAAATCGGTTAAGATTTAGCTATAGCTCCCATATATATGTTTCGTCCGATTTTGCTCTTTAGTCCTGAAGAAGCTGTATTTTACATCCAATCATTTTGAAATATAGAATGGTAGAGTTTCTTGATCCATGAACCAACACTACCGAATTTGAAGAAAATCGGTTAAGATTTAGCTATAGCTCCCATATATATGTTTCGTCCGATTTGGCCCTTTAGTTCTATAGAAGCTGTATTTTACATCCAATCGTTTTGAAATTTAGAATGGTAGAGTTTATTGATCCATGAACCAACACTACCGAATTTAAAGAAAATCGGTTAAGATTTAGCTATAACTCCCATATATATGTTTCGTCCGATTTGGCCCTTTAGTCCTATAAAAGCTGTATTTTACATCAAATCGTTTTGAAATTTAGAATGGTAGAGTTTCTTGATCCATGAACCAACATTCCCGAATTTGAAGAAAATCGGTTAAGATTTAGCTATAGCTCCCATATATATGTTTCGTCCGATTTGGCCCTTTAGTTCTATAGAAGCTGTATTTTACATCCAATCGTTTTGAAATTTAGAATGGTAGAGTTTATTGATCCATGAACCAACACTACCGAATTTAAAGAAAATCGGTTAAGATTTAGCTATAACTCCCATATATATGTTTCGTCCGATTTGGCCCTTTAGTCCTATAAAAGCTGTATTTACATCAAATCGTTTTGAAATTTAGAATGGTAGAGTTTCTTGATTCATGAACCAACATTACCCGAATTTGAAGAAAATCGGTAAAGATTTAGCTATAGCTCCCATATATATGTTTCGTCCGATTTGGCCCTTTAGTTCTATAGAAGCTATATTTTACATCCAATCGTTTTGAAATTTAGAATGGTAGAGTTTCTTGATCCATGAAACAACATTGCCGAATTTGAAGAAAATCGGTTAAGATTTAGCTATAGCTCCCATATATATGTTTCATCCGATTTGGCTCTTTAGATCCAATCGTTTTTATACCCTACACCACACTGTGGTACAGGGTATTATTTAAGTATAAAATGTCCCAAAAGTAAATTTATGTAAACAATTTATACATGAATTACAAAATTTATATATCAGAGTTATTCAATATTACGAGAGTGGTGTAGGGTATTAAATAGTCGGCCCCGCCCGACTTTAGCCTTTCCTTACTGGTTTACTTATTGCATTGGGATCTTTGCATGTTTTTTGCTTTGTCTATCAATCCTCTGTAGTTGACTGCGCAGTTGTCAACGTCTGTCTTGAAGTTTATGCGTTTTGTTGTTGGTACATTGAGAATGTGCAGCATTTCTAACGCTCTGTAACACTCGTGTTTTGTCGAAGTTAGGGTGGTACATTTTGTTTGTACAGTGGCTCACGAGTGCAGTTTTTGGAATCACATTATTGTGTCTTAGTTTTAAATCTGATTTGTGTGCAGATAATCTAGTTTTTAATTCGTTTTTTGTTGTGCCAACATAAAACATGTCACATTTTTCCTTGTCGTTGCCTTCGCATGGAATTTGGTAAATAACGTTAGTTTTATCGATTGTGGGAATTTTTGTTTTTGTATTGCTGAACAATTGTTGTAGTATATTGTGAGATTTGTAGGCGATGTTGAATTTCTCTCTTTTGAACAAATTTGAGTTTTCTATTCTCTCAGATATATTTGGTATGTATACCATTGATTTATATGTTTTAATTTCTTCTGTGTTGACGTTGTGTTTAGTTGTGTTCTTGAAATATTCGGAAATTAGTTTTTGTATTAAATTACAAGGTAAATTGTTGTTGTATAATACGTTTTTATACCCTCACTTTAGTGTGACGAGGGTATATATCATTTGCTACGGAAAAAAGTGTAACACATCGAAGGAGTGATCTAAGACCCTAAGTACATATGTTCGGAGGAAATCCGTTTTGGGTCATTTTAAGTCGAATGAGCAATGTCCGTCCGTCTGTCTGTCTGCTGGCTGGTGCGCACGATAACTCTCGAAAGGAGTAACCGATTGACTTCAAATTTCGTATGTGGTAATATTTTTTTCTATCTCCGGCTAAGTTCGAAGATGGGCCATATTGGTTCACTCCTTCTGGTACCTCCCCCACAAAGGGTTAAAATGTTGTGAAATATTGATTCTTTAATAACTGCTATTATACGTATTCGAATCTTCTGAAATTCCACACATAGTATTAGTTTGTTAGTCGCTATCAACTCGAGGAAAATAGGCGAAATTGCCACGCCCCTTTTGGTACCTCCCACACAAATGCACCATTTTGCACTAAAAGTTAAAAGCTTATAACATTAATACCAGTGTTTAGAAATACTTGAAATTTTGTACAGTGTAATGCTTTTATAATGCCTATAGTCCAGTGAAAAATGAGCGTTATCACCACGCCCCTTTTTGTACCTCCCACACAAAATGGCCAAATTACACCACAATTTAATATCTCAACGTTAATATACCAGTCCATATAAACGGTTACAATTCGGTATTTAAGGTATCTACTGTTCAGCGAAATATAGGTGTATTTCTTAAACCCCTTCTGGTACCTCCCACAAGAATTGACTGAATAATTTGTGTAATATTCAATATTACATTACTCACAAAGTGAGGGTATACCTTAGTCGGTTTACCCGACTGAAACTTTCTTACTTGTTGATTTTAATTTTGTTACGGTTGTGGAAATCTTTATCACTGATGCTTAATATACGATTAATGAGATTTTTCGCTGTGATCCCGACAATTTCTGCTACATCTGCGGAAAATATGTAATTAAAAAAATCGACGTGCGTTTAGTAAAATAATAGAAAACATAGGTGTAATATTTTGCTATACGAGTTAAAAATATGAACGAACCGTGGACACCTAGTATTTTGTGTAATTCGTGCCATGTAAATCTTACTCGATAGACTAGTGGAAGAATGCGGTAAGTACTGTCAAATTAAGGTATTACAATGTTTTGTGGAATAAAACGTTTTAATTTTAGACTTCACGTGCAATTTGGAATTCCAATGATTTGGAGACAACCATTTATTCACGATACGGACTGCTATTTTTGTCTAAGTTAATAGATTGGAGTGGGAAGTGTCCAAGTATAGCTAACAGCCTAATAACGGATACATCATCAAGTTCAACTGAGTACTCAACTCTGAGCGATTCAAGTTTGAGTCGGAAGTCATCGCTTTTAACTCAGTTTCAACTCATTGATCTAGTGAGAGATTGGAACTGACCAAAGATAAGGCATAACTACTTGCATCTCGGATGAAACAGTACACTATTTTGGCCCCAGATGTTAACATATCATATTATAGAGTCCGTGACATACCTTACAAACAATTTTATACAACTGTGGATAACAGATGCTTTTGCAAGGACATTCCCGGATTGTTCGAGGAACTTAATCAAACATACAATTCAAAAGAATGGCGGTTACTTGTTGACAGCAGTAAAGAAAGTTTGAAAGCAGTACTTTTACACAACGGAAATCAAAAACAGTCTATTCACATTGCTCATGCTGTCAACACTAAGGAATCATACAAAACAATGGCTAAATTGATAAAATACATAAAATAAGAACATGACTGGAAAATTTGTTGCGATTTAAAAGTAGTTGGTATGTTATGCCTCTGGGATAGCCGATATTTTACCACCACTGCATATCAAGCTGGGGCTCTTTAAAAATTTTGTAAAAACCTTAAGGAAAGATGGCAATTCACACTCATATTTAAAAAAGTTTATTTAAAAGTCTTTCTTTTCAAAAAATCGAAGAAGGCGTTTTTGATGGGCCTAAAATAAGGAAACTGATGAAAGATGTGAATTTCGAACCATATTCAAATTGCAGCATGGAGGTCGTTTAAGCTTGTAGTTTCAAATTTCCTTGGATCCAATAAAAGGCCGCAATATGAAACAATGATTAATGATTTGTTAAAAAATTATGAAAAAATTGGTTAGAAATATATTTTTTATATTTATGTATATAACACATATGTATGTATTCTTCCAACTTATTTTTCGCTTTATGTATTCCAACAGGTTGTAAATATGTTCCTTAAAATTCATTTCTTGCATTCTCATTTAAACTTTTTCCCCGAGAATCTTGGGGACGTAAGTGACGAACATGGCGAAAGGTTTCACCAAGAATTGAAGTCCATCGAGCGGCGTTACCAAGGGCACTGGGATGAAAGACTGATGGGAGATTATATTTGGTTCCTCATTAGAGAAACCGATTCCGAAATCTACAAACGTCAACAAAGAACTCACAATTACTTCTTATGAAACTTGTTCATGTAAATAAACTCAAATGTTCATAATATAAATAAAAGTAATAAATAAAATCGCTATTTTAACAGAAATTTAAAAAAGATTTTTTGAAATTCTCTTACCTCTACCAAAAGGGCTATAATTTCTTCATTTATCCATAGATTTTTTTCAAATAGGCATTATTTTCTTCGCTAGGAAGCAAACTTTTAAAAAATAAAATAAAATATTTTTTTCGATATTTTTCTATTTTTTTTTGTTTGTTTTTTCGTCTCAGGATTTTTTTTTTTTTTGAAAAAAAAACTACTTTTTCCAATCTGTTTAATGACTGTTACTAAACCACTGTTCTTAGTGAAAGAGATATTATATTAATAGCTTCAATTTAACGTATAAGACGAGCTGATCGGGCATATACTCCAAAAATTATAGTGCAAATACTAAGGGTACCTTCGACGATAATAGTATTTTTAATTTAAAAAAATGTATCCATAAAAAAATTTTTGGTTTTGTTTTTATATAACAGTATGCCAAAAAATAATTTTTAGGTCTAGGACACAAATTTTTTTTTTGTTGCATAGTGTAAGTGATCCAGCACCCGTCAACTGATAAAGGTTCTGACTACTGTCTGATTGAGCATCAGCAGATCTTTAAGGATTACAGCGCATCTATTCGTACTCCATCTACAGCCGATTGATATTGTATGTCAATGATAACTAGACCTCGGATGTTTGCATATCTTTCAATTTTCATCCGATTTGAACCAAAATTTGCATTTAGACGTTTCATCACTCAAATTTAAATAATTTGAGTGCATATCAAAAATATGCAAAAAAAATATTAAAAATATATGCACAAAATATGCAAAAATATTCAAAATATGCTAAATTTTGTGGCGATATACGAATCAAAAATGCAAAATATCAGAAGGATATGCCAGTACTATTTAAAAAATCGTGTTTTCCAAAAATCATTCAAAAAATTTGCCTAAATATATGAAAAGTATGGGGTAATTCCAAATGAAACCGACCCACTCTGAATATTTACATATGTAGATTTGGATGCAATTTTGCACGCGTATATTAAAAGACAATGCGGAATTAAAGCCTTTTACCGTTTGGCCAATTTCATAGTGGTTTAGATTTTATAGGGAGCCAAAATTGGTTATCTACACATTTTTTTTACAAAATTAGCTATTTCGATGTCAACATAACTTTTGAACGGATTTTAATGATATAAGTACCATTTAAAAGATTTTATATATTTACTTAAACAAATTTGTGTATTAAGAACTCAAAAGGACGAAAATATCCTTAAACCTTGATTATCCTGAAAAGCGTATCTTATATAATGTAACTTCTGAACCAAAGTCGTCCCCACACCAAAATGTACACCATCGGTTGAGTACATATGGATATGGATAAGGATATTTTCGTCCTTTTGATGTCCTTAATACACAAAAATTCGTTACTTAATTTATAATTCTGAGAGAGGATGTTCGATCGCCAAAATCTGAAAACTATCAATGATATATTCCGAAAATTTTACCTATTATCTAAGAAATTGCATCAATTAAAAAAAAAATGGCAATTTGGCTGCTTAAATTACACTATGCAACAAAAAAAAAATGTTGTGTCCTAGACCTACAAATTATTTTTTTGTATAGATTATGGCATACTGTTATATAAAATCAAAACCAAAATTTTTTTTATGGATATATATTTTTTTTTTTTTTTAATTTATTAAAAATACTATTATCGTCGTATTAGTATTTGGACTATAATTTTTGGAGTATATGCCCGATCAGGTCGACTTATACGTTAAATTGAAGCTATTAATGTGGGCTACCAATGTTGGAAATATCTCTTACACTTAGAAACTGTGGTTTAGTAACAGCCATTAAACAAATTGGAAAACTTAGATTTTTTAAAAAAAAGAATCCTGGGACAAAAAACATAAAAAATAGAAAAAAAAATCGAAAAAAAATATTTTATTTTATTTTTTAAAAGTTTGCATCCTAGCGAAGAAAATTTATAATTTATATTTATACATAGATTTGAAAAAAATCTATGTATAAATGTAGAAATTATAGCCCTTTTGGGCTATAATTTAATTTCTAATTTTTTTAATTTCTGTTTAAATAGCGATTTTATTTATTACTTTTATTTATATTATGTACATTTGAGTTTATTTACATGAAAAAGTTTCATTAGAAGTAATTGTGAGTTCTTTGTTGACGTTTGTAGATTTTGGAATCGGTTTCTCTAATATAATCTCCCATCATTCTTTCATCCCAGTGCCCTTGGTAACGCCGCTCGATGGACTTCAATTCTTGGTGAAACCTTTCGCCATGTTCGTCACTTACGTCCCCAAGATTCTCGGGGAAAAAGTTTAAATGAGAATGCAAGAAATGAATTTTGATTTACAACCTGTTGGAATACATAAAGCGAAAAATAAGTTGGAAGAATACATACACATGTGTTATATACATAAATAAAAAAAGAATATATCTCCAACCAATTTTTTCATAATTTTTGAAGAAATCATTAATCATTGTTTCATATTGCGGGCTTTTGTTGGATCCAAGGAAATTTGAGACTACAAGCTTAAACGACCTCCATGCTGCAATTTCATCCGACTTCAAATATGATTCGAAATTCACGTCTTTCATCAGTTTCCTTATTTTAGGCCCATCAAAAACTCCTTCTTCAATTTTTTGAAAAGAAAGACTTTTAAATAAACTTTTTAAATATGAGAGTGAAAGATGGCAATCTTTCCTTAAGGCTTTTACAAAATAAATATGCAGTTGCGGCAAAATATCGGCTATCCCAGAGGCATTACATACCAACTACTTTTAAATCGCAACAAATTTTCCAGTCATGTTCATATTTTATCAATTTAGCCATTGTTTCGTATGATTCCTTAGCATGAGCAATTGGAATCGACGGTTTCTGATTTCCTTTGTGTAAAAGTACCGCTTTCAAACTCGTCAACAAGTAACAGCCATTCCTTTGAATTGTATGTTAGATTAAGTTCCTCGAACAATCCGGGAATGTTCTTGCAAAAGCATCTGTTATCCACAGTTGTATAAAATTGTTTATAAGGTATATCACGGACTCTATAATGTGATATGTTAACATCTGGGGCCAACATATTGTACTGTTTCATCCCAGATGCAATAAGTTCTGCCTTATATTTGGTCAGTTCCAAATCTCTCACTAGATCAATGAGTTGAAACTGAGTTAAAAGCGATGACTTCTGACTCAAACTTGAATCGCCCAAAGTTGAGTACTCAGTTGAACTTGATGATGTTTCCGTTATTAGGCTGTTAGCTATACATGGACACTTCCTACTCCAATCTATTAACTTAATCGTGAATAAATGGTTGTCTCAAATCATTGGCATTCCAAATTGCACGTGAAGTCTAAAATTAAAACGTTTTATTCCACAAAACATTGTAATACATTAATTTTAAAGTACTTACCGCATTCTTTCACTAGTCTATCGAGTAAGATTTACATGACACGAATTACACAAAATACTAGGTGTCCACGGTTCGTTCATATTTTTAACTGGTATAGCAAAATATTACAAATACATATATTTCTTCTATTATTTTACTAAACGCACGTCGATTTTTTTAATTACATATTTTCCGCAGATATAGCAGAAATTGTCGGAATCATTTACACATTGGAAATTTCTTGCCTTTTACTCATAGTTTGAAATATAACTTTGTAATATTTTTCAGAAAATCGACTTATCTCTTTAAGGCGCTGAATTACACTAATTTATTAATAAGAAATTTTATTCATAAATTCCGGGTTTAAGGTTCATAAGTTGCAGTACCTGTAGCTGACATATAGTTTGCTTCGAAAGTAGACGCCCAATATTTTCAAGACTGCCGCGTACTACTTTGTATTGCGTACATATAAGTTTACTACCTGTATATACGACTGGGTTGTCCATGCCCCTAAAAGGCGTAACTGAATGGAAACCTCATAAATAAAAAACCACAAATATTGTTGAATGACCCTCTATCTGAGCGGATCTCATCCAATATAGCTCTCACATTGCATATCATGTTTTATGGAGGGTTACGAACGGCCATAAAACCTCGTCCTCTCTATAATTTTATAATGTCTGACATAAATCCTCATAAAATAAAATGCAAGTGCAATGTCTCTTATATGTCTCTCTCACATATGGCGAATTCAATATAAGCAAAAACATTATTTAAAAACGAAAAAGTATGAAACAATATTTTTTGGAATTTCACTTACATCTACAAAATGGCTCATAACTTTTACGTCTATCCATAGATTTTTTTTCAAATAGACAGTGTTTTCTTGGTTAGCAGGCTGGCTTTTTAAAAATGTAATAAAATAATTAAAAGATTTTTTTTAAAAAAAATCATTTTTTCTCATATTTTTGACGACTGAAAGCGATATTTGGAGCATATGTAGCCCTCATAATTCCCTGTAATTTCAGGCATAACACGGCTCAATCAGGTTTATACTTGAAAAATTATGGTCCTAATACTGAATGCACTTTCCATGAAAGCTGGAATTTAAAAAAAAATTTACCATAAAAATTTTTTTTAATAATTTTTTCGTATTTGTGACACCTAATTGCATCAGAAACTGTCATCCACATCCCTTGGACAAAAAATTTGTTGCATAGTGTATTCAGAGTGGGTCGGTTTCCTTTGGAATTACCCCATACTTTCCATATATTTAGGCACTTTTTGGATGATTTTCGACATCATCATCCTTCTAAAATTTCGCATTTTTGATTCAAACATCGCAAATTTTTTTTCATATTTTTGAATTTTTGCACTTGTTTTTCGATTCCTTTTTCTTTGAAACGAATTTTGGTCCAATCGGAATTTTTCTATCAATCTACAAAAAAAATAAGCAATTGCATATAATCCGAGGTCTAGTTATTATAATTATTATTATAATGCCCATTATAATGACCCGACTTTGAACTTTTCTGACTAGATTAATTGTAAAGAATTTTTTTTGCTTAGAATTAGTTATTGTTTGTAAACACTGTGCAACTTCATGTTGGCCAATTTGAAAACAAGCATTCATTTTTAAAATGATTGTCAAAGAAAAAATTCCATAATTTATTGTTTATCGTCATTATGTTGGCGCCAAACTCCGTTTTCTGCAAAATTGACGGAGAGGGGCCAATAAGAAAATTAACATAAATGTGTTGTGAGATCCATCTGTAGTACCTGTATGTTTATGCAGACCATTCCATCGTTATCCATCGTCCCTCTCCCGCATCACAAATTATTATCACTTAAAAAACGTTAATATTATTCTTAACACTATTTTTGACGTTAAGTCTCTTGTTAAACAGCAAATATTTCATGTAAAATGTGATATGTAAAAAACGAACGTTGTAGTAAAGGTCGTACGATCTGTTTTTTGGTAGGTCGGTTGTATCATCGATCTGTTGTTTTGGTTTCTTCTTCTTTGTTTCAGTTTGTTTAGACGCAAAAAACGAGTATCAATACATTGTAACACCAAAAGTGTAATATTCAGAAGATTTTTATATTTATACTAAATATTTTTTAAAGTGTCAGTTTTATCAGTGTTACCATCATGTAAAGAAATATTCAATTTAAAGGGTTATTTCTGTACCTAATTCGTACATCAACGACTATACGCCGCACGTCGACTAATGAATTAGGAATAGGATCAGAATTTTAAATATTAACCTATGAACTTTTTTTTGTCTAAAAACCTGCAACAACGTTGCTAAACGGAAAAATATGCACCAAACTCTTACAAATCTAAAACAGTAAAAGGATTTTTAGGGACTCAATATTTGTAAAAGTTATGGATGAAATACTGAGGCAGATATGGCAATTTTTGATATTTTTCGTTTATTTCTGCAAAACACTGCTTTTAAAATTTATATGTGCTTTTGTATGTTTCGTTCAAACGAAACGAAGTAAACTTTGTAAAAATTGGTTCAACCGTTCAAGAGCAATAATTACTTTCTCAAAATTTTAAAAGTTTTTTTAAAAAAAAAATTTAAGTATTTTTATGCACTGGTATAAATGTTTAAAGCTGCACTGAAAAAAAAATAGTAATAAAATTAATGACGACACATTCTTAAATTAAGTATGCGACCTCGGCATAAATTCAATCACAATTTTCATTAAAATAATGAAAATTTACTTGTTTTTTACGAAATCGTTCTTAATCTAAAGTTTTTTGAATTTGAATTAATGACTATCTAATCTTTAGTTTTGTGTACGCCCTTCTTTAAATGTACGCCTTAAAATTAAAGAACAAAATCATTATTTTTGTGACATCCCGCATTATTTTATGTAATATTTCAACATTTTTAAGGATTTTTAAGGATTTTCTACATTAAAACTATGACGTTTTAATGTAGAAAATCATGTCATAGTTTTAATGTCGAATCGGACTTAATTGACAGTATGAGATATTTGAGTAATAAATTTAAGGCTATGCTCCCCTTTAAAGAAAAGTTGTCTTGGTAATAAATTTTATGATTATTGCTATTATTTTTAAGAATACATACGAGAGAATTATGTTATCTGGTGGTTGCGTGTTTTGAGACGCGGATTGTACAAAAATGAAATTGCGGTGAATATGTTGCTTGGCACCATACCATAGCAACAACAAGAACTGAAACTCATAATAACGGCAGTTGTGAATCACGAGTATTCGTGTACATGTGCGTTTGTATGTGGTTATGCCGTCGGCGTCTCCATCGATCTCGGTTATAAGGGAGTGCGTGCATCGTAGTTATTTTTGCTGTATGTTTTATATGGTGATGTATGTACATACATACATTTTTGAAGTGATCTTGTTAGAAAGTCCTGTGAAGAGATTTATGCGATGTGAAGAGATTCTGGCAATATAGAAAAAATGGACAATAAAAATGCGGGTAATAGGTTTTGTAATACTGGAAGAGGCAATAGGAAAATGTTTACACGAGTGAAATATAATATATTGTCCTGAAATAAACAACAAAATTAACAAAACTCATTTCAATTGGAAATTATATATTTATTAAAAATAACTGCTAACAGCGCATAAAGCAGATATGTAAAATTATTTCTGGCAATATAGAAATTTGTTATTAATAGTATGTTATACAACTATGTATCTTTTTATTTTTTAGTAAAACAATTTTAGGATGGGTCTTTTAGAAGTATTTCTGTCGTAGAAAAGTGACAAATTCTACCAAATATTTCAACGTAAGTATTATGTGAAAATCAAGAAACTTAGTTTGGAACGCATATATTAATAGATTACAACGAAATACATTTGCGAACTGACTTCCACAAATAAAGGATTTAAAATCACACCAAAAATATTATTGTTTTACGAATATATTTTATTTAAAAAAGTGTTACAACTTTTGACTTTTTCTAAGTTTAATTTAAATACATACACAAACGAAATACCAAAACAAACGAAAATACAATTTATTTTTTTTTTAGATTTCGCGTTATACTTTATAGTTAAACCTGCTGTTATATTAGACCAAATTGGTTCAATTTTTGCATCGTTTCCTTTATGAACGGTAATATATATTACCTTATAATTTGGTGTAAGGGTTATTTTTGTTTTACTGAAATCAAAATAATAAGCCTTTTTTTGCTTAAAAATAATTTGTAAATAAGCTGCTTTCTTATCGCGATGTTTTGAGCATTGCAGTATTTTCTCATAAACGAAATCAAAAAATCGTTTTAGGGCGAAAGGCAGAAACAATTTACCATTTATTGGCACAAAAGAAAAGACCATTATTTTTATTTAAATTAATGTTTATGAAAAAAGTGTAGATACAATTCAATTTTAAATGAAAACCCTTTTTTAATTTGTGTTATATAGTTATATGTATTTTTAAGAAGAAGTTGCATTTTAATTCAGCTGAATAATAATCAAAAGTGCATAAAATTGTAGTAGTATATTAACAATATTTTAAAAATAAATCATATGTTCTGCAAAACAATCCACGGTTTTTTTTATATTTTAAATATTCACCGTACTTAAAAAAAACGTTTTTGTGGTTTTGTTTGCTAACAAAACTTAAGGTTTTAAAATCTAATGGTGAATTCTTTTCTGCAAAAAAGTGCAACACTTGCATTGCCATTTTACCGAAAACCGCACTATTATATCGCTTTTTTGAAATTTTAGTTGTGCTAAATTCGAGTAACTTCATTACCAAATTTCAAAAAAGTATCACAAAAGTGCCGTTTTCGGAAAAAGGGCAATGAAAATGTTTCACTTTTTTGCAGAAAAGAATTCGCCATACTTTTTTAAGGAAATTATTTTTGATAAAATTATATGCGGCTAATCTGATGCCGAGTCCATCCCTAAATCAATTTATATGTAAAAATGTCGCTGACGTCACTTTTAAAACACACAGTCCAAATAATTTATAATATATTATATAAAAATATTTTTAAAATTTTTAGTAAAGCAATTTTTGAATGGATCTTTTATGAGTTATTAAGAGTGACCAATTGTACCAAATATTTCAATGTAAGTATTACATGTCAAAGATTTAATATATCTCTTATTTTTCAACATTTTGTTACTGTGATATTATAATATTTATTTTTATACTTTTTCGTATATAAATCATTCCGTTTGATTTCTTTTTAGATTATTTTAATTTTAGATCGTGTAATGAACTTTATTTGGATATATGAAAAATTCAGTGGGGAATGAAATTTACAAATTGCAGCAAATAAGAGAGCATACAAACTATATGATATGTAAAACTAATTATATAACAATTATTTTATACAATTGATATTTAAATTCCAGCCAAATTCCATGCTAAAAAATAATGTCAGTTCCAAGGAAAATTGTTCTTGGTCAACAAATGGAGAACGAATCCCACTATAGATTTTCAAATCGATACATACCAATAATAACAATATTACGTTGTATTTTGAATTTATAAGTTAACACTATAACTTGCATGAAGCATATTTTTTATGAATATGAAATGATTTCAAAGAAAACAACACCTTAATGAGAGTAACATTATAATAAATACAATGTAACGAATTTTCAATACATATTTTAAAAAACTATATTTAAATCCATGTATGCCTTAAATTAATACCAGTATATTCTTATATCAAGGACAGACATTTTAAATTTTATTACGATAATGTTTTAAATTATATGATATTTTACTACAAATAAGCACGCGACAAACTTCAATTTACGCCAAAATGTTCTTAGTTTAAGACCAAACATAATTATTTTTATTACCCAAAATTCTTTATTCAATGAAATGCATCCTCATACCAAGTACTATTCACGTCTTTAAATTAACTATAAAACCTTCTTATTTTTATAGCGATTGTCTTTGGCTCGAAATCATTGCCGAAATCTTAAACTTTACGACAAATTCTTTGATTTTCAGTACGCATTTTTTAGTGTGTTAACTTTTGGTGCAAAATGGTTCATTTGTGTGGGGAGTACCAGAAGGGGTGTGGCAACTTCGCCCATTTTTCTCAAGGTGATAGCGACTAATAAACTAACAAGTAAGAAAGTTCAGTCAGGTAAACCGACTTATGAATCCCCTCACCTTGAGTCCCAAAAAAATATTAGTAAATTTATTTATTTTTTTTTGTTGTTCTAATTAAATTATTATCAATTTAAATTGGATTTAATAACTTTAAAGTATGTACTGGAATCAAAAGCTATAAGCTGGTAACTTTTGGTACAAAATGGTCCATTTGTGTGGGAGGTACCGAAAGGGGCGTTCCAATTACGGCCACTTTTCTCTAGACTCTAGGTACTATAAAAGCATTGCACTGTTCGAAATTTGAAGTATTTTTATGCACTGGTATTAAAGTTATAAGCTTTTGGTACAAAATTGTCCATTTGTGTGCGAGGTGCCAAAAGGAGCATGACAATAATGCCCATTTTTCCCTGTAATGTAGGTAATATTAAACCATTACACTGTACAAAATTTCAGGTCTTTGTATGCACTGGTAATAAAGTTATAAGCTATTAACTTTTGGATCGAAATTGTCCATTTGTGTGGGAGGTTCCAAAAGGGGCGTGGCATCTTTGCCCATTTTTCTCGAGGTAATAGTGACTAATACTATGTGTATAATTTCAGAGGATTCAAATAAGTAGTATATACAGGGTGGCTGATATGTATTGCAACCAACTTCAGGTTGCTATCATTTCTAAACCGCTAGTCTGATAGCTGACAGATTTATTTCAGTGACAGTTAATTTTATTGTTTACAAGCTTACAAAAGCATTTTCATCTATTGCATTCAGAAAAAAGTTATTCGTGATGGAATTCAAGCGTGATAGTGTGATTGCTTTATATTTGGGTGGAAAAACACAAGTGGCTATCGTTAGAGCCCCCCAGCATTTAAATGTGAATAAATCTCTTGTTTCTCGTACCATTGCTCGTTACCGTGATACTGGCAGTGTTGCATCGCGTCCAAAAAGTGGACGAAAAAAAACGGTAACAACACCAGAAATGATCCGAAAAGTGAAGGCCAGATTTGATCGAAATCCGCGTCGCAGTGGTAGAAAAATTGCTCGTGAGCTGAACATATCGCGAGAACGGATACAACATATTTAAAAATGCGCTTGGACTAAAGCCATTGAAGTTCCAAAAAGTGCAAGAGCTCACTGATGCACAAAAAAAAGGTAGACTGGAAAGAGCCAGTTACAGAATTTGGTTTTCTCCGATGAGAAGCCATTCCAAATTGAGCAGTTTGTGAACAAACAAAATGATCGGGTTTACTTGCCAAAGAGGTCAGCTGAAAATTTACACCTTCGATTGGCCACCAGAACTCAAGCGCCGCCGATGGCAATGGTGTGGGCCGCCGTAACGGCCGATGGTCGCTCCCCGCTCGTATTCATCGAACATGGGGTCAAAATAAATAAATTTCGAACCTCCAAATCAAATTGAACAAATCTAAACTGTTTCTAAAATTTTATGTTATTTCCGACATTTTTTGCTTTTGAACAATAAAATTTACGGCCTGTTTCTGTATTTCTAAGGAAAGTCTCTGCGAACGAAAACCAGTCACTCACTATCGTCTGGAATTTGGTTTCTCTAAGGTTCGTTCTTTCGTTCGCCGGGCCTTACGTCAATGACGTTAGCCATTTACCAATTGGATAATAATGTAATTGCCATATCAATAATTTCACAACTTCCGGTCTAAAAAAGCACACCTATTTGTATGGTCGACCTTAGAAAATACACCTCTGTATCCTTTACATGAGCGGTGGCCAAAAATCAACCCTGGGTGAGTTAGCTGAGCTGATCCAACACTCATTTCTTTCTCTCTCTCTCCCTCTCACGTCTCTCTCATTGTGCACTGATGAATTTTTTCCATCTTAGCGAGCTGCCAATTTTGACTTGTTTATGCTTAAATATGTGAACATATGTATAAAATTTTATTATTATTTAATTGTTTTTACCATAATTATGCTAATATATACTTGTTTTTTGCTTTTAATAACGTTTTTTTGTCATTGTTCCTATCAGTCGACAAATAAAATAACGTGACTCGATCTGACATTTGTGTTCGCCCAGATGACAGCAAAGAGAGATAGAGAAACCAAAATTTACACTGAAATGATTACGTTTTCGTACGAGTTCATTATCGTGCGACTTGTCGTTGTGATGGTAGTTAGTGAAACCCAAATCAGCTGTTTGTCGTCTGGCAGGCGAAAGAAAGCAAAATTTTAAGTTACAGAAACAGGCTGTTAAAAAAAAATATGGCGCTTTACTTTGTTGCATTACATATCAGCCAACCTGTAAGTTATTAAATAATCAATATTTCGATACCTCCATTCTAAAACATGCTAAGTCGACTTAGCATAGTTTTAGGGAGATTGCATTTCTAATTTCTAAATATTCCAAATTATATTCAGTCAAAATTTGGTGTTTGGTATATCCGTCAACCCAATCAAAAGTTATTCAAAAAAGAGTGCAGGTCATTCGATTTGAATTATAAAGGAATTCCACACAAATTTAAAAAATTCATCAAACTATGATCGCCTCTCCTGAAAAACTACCGTTTTGCACTTAGCATAGTTTAGAATGGAGGTATCCATTTCACTAAAGGTTAACCCTTTGTGGGGGAGGTGCTATGTATGGGAGGTATGGCCCATCTTCGAACTTAGCCGGAGATAGAAGAAAATATTACCACATACAGTGTTGTCACTGCAAACAATTTTTTCCGACCAAAATGTTCTCTAAAACCGACCAAAATCCGTTGTAGCCGACCAAATTTATAAAATTAAAGTAGTTGGTATCTTGTAAAGTCTGGTGGCAACCTTTTTTAAATTTTTATGATACTTGGAATGGTTGGAAAGTTAATTAACATAAAAATATGGTAGTTATAATAAAAATTTGTAAAAAAAAGATATAAAAATACTGAAAAGTATTTTAAAACAAGTAAAAATGTGACCCATCTTAAACAATGTTATAATAGGAATAATATCTTGTATTTCTCGTTTAAATGATAGGAATATGACTAAATCTTAATATATCTTTATTCAGTAAAAACATTGTTTATCGATTTTTTTATATTTTAAGCCTAATTATCTTCACCAGGTCCCCCAACACTACAATTATATAAAACCCAAGAACAATGCTCTGATACTCGTACATCCCACTAATATTGATAAAAGTAAAATACGAACATATTCCCGATTTCTGATGGGACATACTTTACACATCAATATTTGTCAATTGCTTTTGTTTTTTTATTAATCTAATATTTACTATAAGCTTACGGCAAATAAATAAAATTCCGCAATTATGGTGAGATCTATCAACCAAAATTTCGGTTTAAATCCGATCTCGGAATACAGAACAGGAGTGAAAGCAACAATTCTTTCCCCAGGGCCGAAATTTTAGACAACTACAAACAACATTTGTCGAACCTGAAATAAATAAATATTTTCAAACTAATTATTATTACATATATTCGTCTAAAATTTCAATCGATACTGCCTCCAGCGATCAACAAAAATTTGGGATTCACAATCGACATTTGAGAGTATTCCAAACAGGCTTTGACTTTCAGTAATTTACTTTGATATTAAACTTCAAATTATTCTGTATTGTAAAACAAATTAAAAATTCTAGAATAAAGCCGGCCAAAATGGAATTGGTCCAACTATCCGACCAAATATAAAAATTTCAAATTCATCCGTCCAAATTTGGTCGGAAATTAGCAAAACGGCAAAGCTGACCACATACCAATTTTGAAGTCAATCGGTTACTCCTTTCGAGAGTTATCGTGCGCACCAGCCAGCAGACAGGCAGACATACGGACGGACGGACATTGCTCATTCGACTTAAAATGACCCAAAACGAATATCCGCCCAACATACTAAGGGTCTTAAGTCACTCATTCGATGTGTTACAGTTTTGGTCCGTAACAAGTGATATGTAACCTCGTGTCACTAAAGTGAGAGGAATAATAAATGATACAAATTTTTTAGTTTTTGAAAAAAGTTGTTTTTATATACTGAAAACAACAAAAACGATATTGAACCTAAATAAGTGCAAAAACTAAATAAATGATAGCGATATCTTATTTTACCATTTAGCAACTTTTTATAAACTTCTTAGCCAAAAATAAAATTTATAGTTTAATACTAAAAATTCTGTCCCAATAGACTTTTAATTGGTTCATATTTTTTTTATAACCCAATCCCATTAAATAGCGATTAATTTAGACATCTGTTTGCTAAATCTCCTGCGGTATTTGCTGCACGTGCAAATATTTGTATCTTTTTATAGGATGAATAAATTTGTCAGTTCATTTCCGACTTGATATTTTATTGGATTTCAATTTATTTGACATGTTTGTCATTTAATTCATTCATACTTTTATAAGGGGATGTGTTTAGCTCGAGTGTGCGCCATTTCACACGATGAAATAAATTGCTTGTGCAGTGTAGTATATTGACTCAAACATAATCTGCATGCTTAATACGAGGGAGGTCCCAAAATAAGCCAACAAAACACAACAATTTTCCCAGCAATACTTCGATACTATGTTTATAGAAAGAACTGTCTAGCTACTTAAAATAATCGTCAACCGCAGACTGCGCCTCGCCATTGTTGTCAAATCGTATAGCACACAGCCATTTTTATTAAGTTTGGAAATATAAAACAAGTAAAAAAGTTTCAGTCGGGCAAACAGATGGTATCAAGGTATACCCTCACTTTATGTGTACTGTAATATGAAATATTACACGAATTAATCTGTCAATTTGTATGGGAGGTACCAGAGGGGGTTTAACAAATACTTCTATTTTTCGCTAAACAGTAGATACTTCAAATATATTGCACTGTAGCGAATTGTAAGCACTGGTACATTAAAGTTATGATCTATTCAATTTTGGTATAATTTGGGCATTTTATGTGGGAGGTACCAAAATGGGCGTGTTGATAACGTCCATTTTTCATAGGGCTACATGTATGTATGTCAAAAATATTGCACTGTGCAAAATTTTGTTGTATTTTCGTGCATTCGTACTCACGCCATAAGCTCATAACTTTTTATATAAAATGGTACATTTGTGTCGGAGGTACCAAAAGACGCGTGGCAATAACTCCGGTTTTTCACTGAACCGTAGGTACTATAAAAGCATTACACTGTACACAATTTTAAGTATTTTTTTGCACTGGTATTAAAGTTATAAGCTGTTAAATTTTGGTGCAAAACGGTCTATTTGCCCCAAAAGGGTCGTGGCTACTTCGCCAATTTTTCACTGGATTGTAGGTACCATAAAACCATTACACTGTACAAAATTTCAAGTCTTTGTGTACACAGGTATTCATGTTATAAGCTGTTAACTTTTGGTGCAAAATATTACATATGTGTGGGAGGTACCAAAAGGGGCGTGTCAATTACGCCCACTTTTCACTGGACTATAGGTACTGTAAAAGCATTACACTCTTCAAAATTTCAAGTATTTATATGAAGAGATATTATTGTTATAAGCAGTTAACTTTTGGTCTTTCTCGCCCATTTTCTCGAGGTGATAGTGACTAATAAATTAATATTATGTGGAGAATTTCAGAGGATTCAAAGAAGTAGTATAGAAGTTATTAAATAACACAGTGCGACAAAATAAACTCAAGTTGAGAAGCAAATGACGCGATACTATTTTTTCTGTAGGTCTTGTCGAGTAAAACACGAATCTTTTTTTGGAATTCCCCGGCCACCACCAAAATCCGGTTTTATGGGTAAAAAACCGATTTTCTTGCCTTTGTTTCGCTTGAACGCCTATAAATTTGTTAATTATTAAACGATTTTCAATCCCTAAAATAATTTGGAAAGACCTTTCGAACGATGTATGTTTTGTTTATTTGAAGCTATAGGAATATAGGCTTATTTGTCCTACAAACTTTTTTTTTTAATTTTTGTCCGTCATTTTCTAGTTTATGCAATGTTTTTACCAATTATATTGTGAGATAACGGTACGATTAATTAATTTACATTTATAGTATATTTTATAAGGAAAGAAATGCAACCAGTCTCTTAAAAATCCGTTCGCAATTGACGGAGTTATTAAAGTTTCAATAAAACTAAATCGGTATATAAACACTAGTTTATACAAGTTTACACTATGCAACAAAATGTTTGTCCAAGGGAACTGGATAACAGTTACTGGTGCAACAAGGTGTCAAAAACACGAACAAAGTATTAAAAAAAAATTTATGGTACATTTTTTTTTTAAATTTTCTTTTAAATTCCAGCTTTCATGGAATGTACATTCTATATGTGGACCATAATTTCAAGTATAAGCCTGATTGAGCCGTGTTATGCCTCAAATTAAATGGAATTATGAGGGCTACATATGCTGCAAATATCGCTTTCACGTAGAATCTTTGGTTTAGTAACTGTCGTCAAAAATATGAGAAAAAAGTGATTTTTTTCTGGTACAAAAAAAAACCATAAAAAATAGAGAAAAAATCGAAAAAAAATATTTTATTACATTTTTAAAAAGTCAGCATGCTAAAAAAGTAAACAAGGTCTATTTGAAAAAGATCTATGGATAGATGTAAAAGTTATGTGCCATTTTGTAAATGTTAGGGAAATTCAAAAAAATCTTGTTCATATTTTTCGTTTTTAAATGATGTTTTTGCGTATATTGAATTCGCCATATGTGAGAGAGACATTGCTCTTGCATTTTATTTTATGAGGTCCACAATTATAAAATTATAGAGAGGACGAGGTTTTATGGTTGTTCGTAACCATCCATAAAACTTGATATGCAATGTCAGTGTAATTCAGCGCCTTCAGTCGATTTTCTGAAAAATATTATAAAGTTATATTTCGAAGTATGAGTAAAAGGCAAAGAACTTTTCAATGTGTAAATGATCCCGACAATTTCTGCTACATCTGTCGAAAATATGTTATTAAATAAAATCGACGTGCGTTTAGTAAAATAATAGAAGAAATATATGTGCAATATTTTGGTATACGAGTTCAAAATATGAACGAACCGTGGACACCTAGTATTTTGTGTAAATCGTGCCATGTAAATCTTACTCGATGGAGTAGTGGAAGCATGCGGTAAGAACTTTACAATTAATGTATTACAATGTTTTGTGGAATAAAACGTTTTAATTTTAGACTTCACGTGGAATTTGGAATGCCAATGATTTGAAGACAACCACTCATTCACGATACGGACAGCTATTTTTGTCTAAGTTAATAGATTGGAGTAGGAAGTGTCCAAGTAGTATAGCTAACAGCCTAATAACGGAAACATCATCAAGTTCAACTGAGTACTCAACTTTGGGCGATTCAAGTTTGAGTCAGAAGTCATCGCTTTTAACTCAGTTTCAACTCATTGATCTAGTGAGAGATTTGGAACTGACCAAATATAAGGCAGAACTTATTGCATCTGGGATGAAACAGTACAATATTTTGGCCCCAGATGTTAACATATCACATTATAGAGTCCGTGATATACCTTATAAACAATTTTATACAACTGTGGATAACAGATGCTTTTGCAAGAACATTCCCGGATTGTTTGAGGAACTTAATCAAACATACAATTCAAAGGAATGGCGGTTACTTGTTGACGAGTTTGAAAGCGGTACTTTTACATAACGGAAATCAGAAACCGTCGATTCCAATTGCTCATGCTAAGGAATCATACGAAACAATGGCTAAATTGATAAAATATGAACATGACTGGAAAATTTGTTGCGATTTAAAAGTAGTTGGTATGTAATGCCTCTGGGATAGCCGATATTTTGCCGCAACTGCATATTTAGCTGGGGCTCTTTAAAAATTTTGTAAAAGCCTTAAGGAAAGATGGCAATTCACTCTCATATTTAAGAAGTCTATTTAAAAGTCTTTCTTTACAAAAAATCGATGATGGAGTTTTTGATGGGCCTAAAATAAGTAAACTGACGAAAGACGTGAATTTCGAATCATAGTTGACGTCGGATGAAATTGCAACATGGAGGTCGTTTAAGCTTTTAGTTTCAAATTTCCTTGGATCCAATAAAAGCCCGCAATATGAGACAATGATTAATGATTTGTTAAAAAATTATGAAAACATTTGTTAGAAATATATTTTTTTTATATTTATGTATATGTATTCTTCCAACTTATTTTATATATATGTATTCCAACAGGTGTAAATATGTCCATCAAAATGAATTTCTATCATTCTCATTTAAACTTTTTCCCCGAGAATCTTGGCGACGTAAGTGACGAACATGGCGAAAGGATTTCACAAAGAATTGAAGTCCATCGAGGGGTGTTACCAAGGGCACCGGGATGAAAGAATGATGGGAGATTATATTTGGTTCCTCATTAGAGAAACCGATTCCGAAATCTTCAAACGTCAACAAAGAACTCACAATTACTTCTAATGAAACTCGTTCATGTAAATAAACTGAAATGTACATAATATAAATAAAAGTTAAAATAATAAATAAAATCGCCATTTAAACAGAAATTAAAAAAAAAGATTTTTTGAAATTCTCTTACCTCTACCAAAAGGGCTATAATTTCTTCATTTATCCATAGATTTTTTTCAAATAGGCATTAATTCCTTCGCTAGGATGCAAACTTTTAAAAAATAAAATGAAATATTTTTTTTCGTTTTTTTATGTTTTTTTTTGTCCCAGGATTTTTTTTTTTGAAAAAAAATCTGCTTTTTCCAATTTCTTTAATGACTGTTACTGTTTCTAGTGAAAGAGATATTTCCAACATTGGTAGCCCACATTAATAGCTTCAATTTAACGCATGATTCGACCTGATCGGGCATATACTCCAAAAATTATAGTGCAAATACTAAGGGTACCTTCGACGATAATAGCATTTTTAATAAAAATTTTTTAAAAAAAAAATGTATCCATAAAAAAATTTTGGGTTTTGATTTTATATAACAGTATGCCACAATCTATACAAAAATATTATTTTTAGGTCTAGAACACAAAAAAAACTTTTTTGTTGCGTAGTGTAATTAACAAATTTATAGGCGTTCAAGTGAAAAAAGGCAAAAAAATCGGGTTTTTACCCGTAAATCCGGATTTTGGGGGTGTCCGGCAAATTTCGTAGAACAAACGTTGTTCTACTCGCTAAGACCTACAAGAAAAATAGAAATAGAAAAATAGATAAAAAGACCTACAAGAAATAGATAAAATAGAAGAAAAATAAGACCTACAAGAAAAACACTCCTTCGATGTGTTACACTTTTGGCTCGTAGCAAATGATATATACCCTCCTCTCTAAGGTGAGGGGATAACTACTAATTTCCATGAAAAAAATCTACAGTAACAATTTGCTGAAAGTTCTGGACACAGAAGCTGTTCCAAATAGTGAATGATTTAAAATCTAAATAATTTAAACTTTAGATTAATGAATTTCTTTATTTATTATTAAAATTAGATGAATTTTAAAAAATTAAATCATGAATATACACGATACGTGGGAGTTTTATTTATGGCCAAACCGACAGTCTGTCAGTGAATGAGAGAATGAATATTTATCTTTTCCGAGAAGTTCTAGCTATGACATAAATTACTAAAGCCGTAGAAATATCGCCACCGAATTTTTAAGCAATATGTATATGTACGAGTAATCAATCTTCCTACAAGAAAGCATTCAACTTTTCTGGGAAGGCTATAAATACAAGTTTCAAATTTTTATATAGATTCAGAAGATAGCAATAAGTAATTGGTAGTTCTATAGGCTATTCCATCTTAATATCATCCCAGATTAACATACGTTTTTAAACCCTACAACTTAGGTAGGTTATACTAATATTGTAATTTCATTTGCAACGCCATGAAATATTGATCTGCTACCCTATAAAGTACATATGTATGGGGGATTTCATTTCGAGTGAGTGAAGTTTTGAAACCGATGACTTCTGATCGGGATGAAACTTGCAACAAATTTAGTCCTATTGGATAGTTGTTATGACACAAAATTTCAACAAGATCGGTTAAGGACTCTCCGAGTTCGAGGGTGTTGAATTTTGACATTTTTGTCAAACGGCTCTTTTTTCCAATCTACATAACTAATTACCTATTGCATTTTGAAAATTTTGTCCAAAATGTTGTCGACAGCATTTTCTTCAATCTTTAAAAAATCATTTTTTTGCGCAATTATTTTTTTTGACGATTTTTTCAATTTCATATACCTGAATATTTTTTTTTTACTCAAACGAAAACGTAGGCATTCTTTTTTAAGAGCTTTGTGCGACTTGTTTGTCTATCAAAATAAAGATAAACATCTACAAATACACGGAGGAAAATCGTCATTTTTGATATGTTTGAAACGAAAGAAAATATACTTGGAAACGATTTTTTTAAATATTATATATTTGTTAACAAATAAATTTTATTTGAAAATCAAGAAATTTTGTTTGGAACGCATATATTAATATATTAGAACATTATTTATTTGCAAACTGAATTTCACAAATAAAATATGTGTTTACACACAAACAAAGTTATTGTTTAAGAAGATTTCCAAATATGTTTTATTTATTTATATGAATTACAATACAAAGTAAATTTATATTCTAATTTTACGGTCCAGGGAGAAGCCGGGTGACAAAGACCATGTTGCTTGTGAATTTCTGTTGCGACAGACCAGAGCCTCTGGTGGGAATCGAACCCACGACCCCCAAACTCATAGGCAAGCTCGCTACCAACTCACCTACTGGGGCGCTCAAAAAATATGTTTTATTTAAAAAGATTTTTAAAGCATTACTGACTTATTCGAATTTTAGTTAGTTTTTCCTAGTTTTCGTGTTAAACTTTATAGCTAAAAATGTCCTTGTTTATAAATATTCCCATTCATCACTTTTTGTCAATCCATCAATGTCGTTTATTTTTACGAAAGATTGTTCGATTTAAGTTTTGATTAAATTTTACAAACATAAATTATAAAAAATTGCTCTTTGAAAATCTGAAAAACAGAAAACTTGTCTTTAAATTAAGGCATTTAATACAGTACCAAAAAATAAATAATTACAAATGAATCCTTGTTTCGGAAATACTAGTTCCAAATAAAAAATATTTGAATGGGAGCATATTTTTGTTTAGAACAATATCCCCACAAACATATAATATTTGTGTGTGTGAAATATTATATATTTGGAGTGTACCCTAAACATATGTTTATTTCAAGCCGAATATGTTTGGGGCAATATACTACAGAAGCGATTTTTTTTCGGCGTGTAGAACCAAATATTTTTAGGGTGATCCATTTCGAGATTCCCTACTTTTTTAAAGTCTTTCCATGATGAAATGCCAAACAATACTTAACAAAAATAACGTGACAGCATGCCACGACTCACACGTGATCTGTCAAAAAAGACTATTAAAAAAATATCTCTACTTGGATCACTCTTTATAACTCGAGAACCATTAATCGGTTTTTTTTCAGGAAAGCTTTAAGGAATCCTAAATTAAGTAGCCTTCAGCTTCCTCTAATGTAATGTTTCATCCGTTCAGCGGTTTCGACGTTATCTTGCAAGATATACATATGTATAACGCCCCTGAACACACATCGTTGCTTGTACGCGAATATTTGGCCAAAAACAACACAGTAATGGTGCCGCAGCCACCGTATTCCCCTGACCTAGCCACCTGTGACTATTTTTTGTTCCCAAAACTGAAAAGGCCCATGAAAGGACGACGCTACGCCACGATTGAGGAGATAAAGACGGCATCGAAGGAGAAGCTGAACAAGATCACAAAAAATGATTATTTGGCAGAAGTGTATTATATCCGAGGGGAATTACTTTGAAGGGGACAAAATAGATATTCATGAATAAATAAATACTTTTTGAAAAAATACAAAATTCGCGATATTTTTTGAACATACCTCGTATATCCTAGAACGTCATAAAATTCAAAGACAATTTAGTCATGTCCGTCTAGTATATTGAAATAACGCTATATCCTCTAATAATAATAGAGCCAAAGTGATTAAATTTGGCAGAAACATTTCGCATGGTTAGGTTAGGTTAGGTTGAAGAGAGGAGATGTTTTAACGTCTCATGTCCATGGACATACACTTAAGCCAGTGGTTCGGCCTGTTGTGCGCTCCTTATTTATGATCTTTTTATACCTCACGAGTTACAGAAAATCGGTACTAGACACGAATTTTCTCAGTATCTTCCAGTCATATTCTCTGAGATGAGTCAAGTCTGGCAATATGTCGGACCCGACAGTGACACAGAAAATGTTCCATCGTTTCGATGTTTTCTCTGCATGCCCTGCATTCGTCGTTTCCTGCTAGTCCTATGCGATGAAGATGTGCTTGTAAGCTTGAGTGTCCCGTTAGAACACTCATCATCTTACTAATATCGATCTTGTTTAGTTTCAGAAGACTTCTTGCTTTCTTTTCATTTGGGTCACCCCACAGTATCTTTGCAGTTGCTCCTACTGTTGCGCTATTCCACACAGTTTTGTGAGCCATCACTGCCCAGTGCTTCAACTCATTTTTCGTGGCTTCGAATTTTCCAAGTTTATTACTCGAAGTTCTCTGCCCTTTAAAGCCAAGCTGTTTGCCCGTTCATTTCCAATCACTCCGTTGTGTCCTGGTACCCAGTAAAGACGCAATTGACCATGGGCTGAGTAATCATTTATCGTTCTTTTACAGTCCAACACAGTTCTGGATTTGACCCTTTCCGATGTTATTGCGTTAATCGCCATTTGGCTATCTGTGAAGATGTTGGCATATTTAGGCTTTGTCGTGTTACTGAGCCAGTTCACACACTCCGTGATTGCTCGAACTTCTGCTTGAAATACAGTGTTATGGTCCGGGAGGCGGAAGTGAAGTTCGACTTCTGGTTCATCAATAAAAAGTCCCAGACCCGTCCTTCCTAGCAGCTGGTTCCCACTGGCACATGGGCCAAAGTTCCATTTTCCCAGGAGCGTCTGTCTGGCACAAACGTATCACAGGTAGCTGTAAGCCGCACTTCAGGAATGCGGTCCGAGATTTCTGGCGTTTGAATGTGACCAACTAGATATTCTAAAATCTTCTGATGGTACGACTTGTGGTCTCGATTTATCCATTCACCCATCACTTGTAGACGTCTTGCTGTGAGGGCTGCCTCATACTTTATACGGATGTCTATTGGTTGGATGTGCAGTATAGTCTCCAACGCTTTTGTTGGTGCAGTTCTAAATGCCCCGCATATGCCTAGCCCATACGTTGAATTTTTTGCAAAGGTATTACGTTGCACTTCTTGTCCATTGATGTCCACCACACTACACAGGCGTAGGTGATTATTGGTCTAATCACGCTCATGTAAAGCCAGTGAGTCATATTTGGACGTAGTCCCCATTTTAAACCTATAGCTCTTCTGCACAACGACCAACATCTGTGAGCCTTTCTAACTCTTTCTTCAAGATGATCTTTCCAGTACAGTTTCTGATCCAAAATACCCCCAAGTATTTTAACTTTTTAGTTGTAGCAATTGTCTTATTCAGTAATCGAGGCGGGGTAAAACGTGGGATCTTCGTTTTCCTTGTAAATATACATATTTCTGTTTTGTCTGGGTTAACATATAATCCCCTTGGTTGTGCCCAGTTATATGCTATGTTAAGTGCCTATTCAGCTCTTCTGCATAATAGATTTGGATGAAAGCCCCTTAGAAGTATTACAACGTCGTCTGCATAACAGACTGGTTTAAGTCCTTCATTGGTGAGGGCTTTTAGGAGACTGTGTATCGTCGTAACCCATAGAAGAGGCGATAAAATGCCCCCTGAGGTATACCACGATTTACCTTGTCTATAATTTTTACGTCATATGACCCACAAGTCTTGTCTCTAATTTTTACGTCATATGACCCACAAGTAATCCACCTATTCCTTAGCATATTGTTGATCCAGTTTTTCGGCGCCCGGTCAACCTGAAACTCGTCTAAGGTCTGGATAAGTGTATCGGTCTGTACATTGTTAAATGCGCCCTCAATGTCTATGCAAACAGCAAGTGTATACATTTCTTTACTGAAGGACTCTTCTATGTGGAGCACTACCTCATGCAGAGCTGTTTCCACTGATCTTCCTTTGACATAGGCGTGTTGTTTGAATTTTAGCCTGTCATCCGCTATTTTACCTTTGACCATGTTATCAATTATTCGCTCCATTGTTTTTAACAGGAAAGAAGTAAGGCTAATGGGTCGATAAGCCTTTGGGGTCGTATAACTCGCCTTGCCAGGCTTTGGTATGAAGTATGCCAGTTTTTTGGGGTATACGAATGGGTTAGGTATGCAGTGAACACTCCAGCCAGATGAGTTGATACCAGATCCACCTCATTCTGCAGAAGTGCTGCAAATATTCCATCCGGTCCCGCAGCCTTAAAGGGAGAGAAACTTGTTATCGCTTCTTTAAGCACACCATCTGTTATATCCGTAATAGGTACTTGATGCAATACATTTTCATTATGTAACTGTTCCTCTGTTGGTCCAGCATTACCAGTCGGAAAATGAGTTTTCATCAAGAGCCTTACGGTATCCTCTATAGTTTCCATCCTTTTGCCCGTTTCATCCAACAGTGTTTCGGTTTGGACATGAGTTTTTGAGAGGAACTTTTTCATTTTAGACATGCTGTTAACGCTGTCTGTCACAGAAAAGCCTCCAGGAGTTACGTTTCGCCGATCTAATGATTTTATTGTATTCTTTGAGTCTTCTGTGGTAGTCGTCCCAATATACTGATTGTTTTTTACGTCGAGCTCTGTTGTAAAGTCTGCGGACATCTTTGCAAATCGAGCGAATTTGTCCTGTCATCCAGGGTTTCTCAAAGGCAGATTTCCTTTCTCGAAGTGGGCAACTATCTTTGAATGATTTTACAAGAGCCTCGGTAATCTTCTTCACATTGATATCAATGTCTTCTGCACATAGATAATCGCGTGTAGGCTGCCCCCAATCGATTTCTAAGTAGATTTCCGAATTTAGTGCAGTCGGTCTTAGCCTTATTACGGAAACTTATGGGGTTTGGCGGTGGCCGTTTCAGTTTCATATTTATTTACCCAAATCGGTCGTATTAAAGTTATAAAGACATTTCAACTTAATCTAATGGTAATCTTCCTAAGCATAATTCATGAATCTAGGAATATATAATCTAATACTTATAATTAAATAACAGGCAGGCCAGCCCAGCCTATTTATACCGTCTATACACATAAATCGATACTACATCGAGCACTCACATGAAACATCTCCTAAAAAGGGCAGTAAAAAGGAGATTCCCTCGTATTATCATATCCACTTAAAACTAAAACTTAAAACTAAAAACAAAGGTAAACAATTCAGAGCAAAAGGTATGTACAAAATATTTACAGGTCAAACAAAATGATAAGGTATATACAAAACTATTCACAAACAAAAGAAAATAAAATAAAATAAAATAAATCAAACCACAATTCACGGGTCCTGGACCCCCGCAGGACACACCAAAACAAAAGGCGTCACTGAGCCACATTGTACAGCGGATTCTCAAAGCCGTATGTACGATATCTCCTGTGGTAGAAGAGTAACCTTCCATCAGGACCATACACCACTCCTTCATCGATCAGGTGCTGAAGGCACATCGGCGATAGATAACCGCCGGACTCAAACAGGCGCCGGAACTCGTCACGGGCCATAATGGACTCTCTCACCAGTCCGTTCGGATGTGAGGAGTATTTCAAGAGGAGAGCGATGGCGCTAGTGACCATGAACACGTCAATCCGACCCATCTCACTTTCATCGTATATTCTCCTACATGAGGGACTGATGTATCAACCCATCTCTGTTCTAATAGCTTCAGGCCAAGGCATTGTGACAGGATCTTACGCTCCAGTACTCGCAACCTCTCCATCTGGTGCGAGGAGATGCTGTACCACACTGGAAACGCATATGCAATGGTGGGCCTGACCACTTGTTTGTACAGAATCATTTTCACCCGTCTACTCAGGCCATTCCTCTTCGACAAAATCTGCTGGTACAACCTGAAGGATGCCACTCCCTTCTTCAGTGCATAGTCTACATGCCTCGTGAACTTCATGTTCTCCTGGAAAACCACTCCTAGGTATTTGAGGGTATCGGCATTTCTGATCACCTGACCTCCAATCCTCACTACAGGGACATACTGGCGGGCGTTCCTGTACAATTTTCCTCTATCGCCCTTGAATATGATAAAGCAGCATTTGTCAATGTTCAGTTTCAATCTCCATCTACAGAAATACTCGGCAAGGGTGTTCAGATATTGTTCCAATCTACGCAATGCCGTACCCGCCCGGGGGTGAGTGGCCGCAATTAAAATGTCATCCGCGTATGTCAACATCAGCTCATCCCCAGTGGGCTCAGGCATATCAGCCATGAATAGGTTATAAAGGACTGGTCCCAGTACAGAGCCCTGTGGAACCCCGCCCTTGAACTGGTGTGTTGTCGACCTCGCCTCATCCAGCGATATCGAAAATGATCTGCCTTTCAGATAGTTGTGTGTGATCCTTGTGATGGAGTCATCCTGCCATACGGTGTCGAAGGCCTTCTCAAAATCCAGGCTTACCGCTATAGTAGCACTTCGCCTGTTGAGGCCACTTACTATGTGTGCTGTGAGTGTAGTAAGGGCATTCGTGGTAGATGTGGACCGTCGGAAGCCAAATTGGAACTCCTTGAGTATGTGTCTCTCTTCAATATGGTCATTAATACGTCGAAGGATGAATACCTCGAATAATTTGCCGACACTGGAGAGCAGGGATATGGGCCTATAACTGTTGGCGTCCGTGGGGTCTTTGCCCGGTTTTAGTATGGGGATTATATTAGCCTTTTTCCAATTCCGCGGGAAGTATCCCAAGCTAAGGCAGTGGTTGAACACCGAGGCAAGAAATTTCCATGTCCTACAGTCGGTTCTCCGAAGTGCATAGTTAGGGATACCGTCGTCCCCGCTGATTTTCTTGTTGTTCAGTGTCCTAAGAACAGCTCCGATTTCATCGGCCTTTATTAACGTCATTGGCAATCGTTGTGAGGTATCCGCTACACTTCCATCGGCCTGAACATGTCGGCCAAATGTCACCATTGGCTCATGTCCCTCATTAGTCACGCCAGGGCCTCCCCGGATGATATTCCTCTGAGTATTATGTATGCTTTCCGCCATAGCATTTGCCTTGTCCTCATCCAGTATGATACGTTGGCCATTCCGATCCACCAGGTCACCAATCTTGTGTCTTGATCCAACACCAGCAAGAGCCTTAACCTTTCGGAACAT
This sequence comes from Eudasyphora cyanicolor, assembly GCA_963930755.1. Classification (NCBI taxonomy): domain Eukaryota; kingdom Metazoa; phylum Arthropoda; class Insecta; order Diptera; family Muscidae; genus Eudasyphora; species Eudasyphora cyanicolor. Next base: position 155,091,132 of record OZ005735.1, on the reverse strand, counting down.
ATTCTGGTCCGGGGAGATTCCATTAAGAATTTGCAGGTAATGTTGCTCCTCGAATATGCGTATTCGATCCTTTATTATCTTGTCCAGATTTCTTATCACCGCCCCCAACGTGACGGATTCCTGATAGTCATGTATTCTGTGCCTGCGTCTCCTTAGCGTCTTCTTCTGAGCGATCAGACGAAGTATTTCTGGAGGAAGGCCAATCAGGAGTCCACCACGTGGCCTGAACTTCCTGATGTTATTCTGCATCGCAACCGCAAAAGAATCCGTTAGACCCTCAATGGCCTCCTCGATCTCATCTGGGACAACATTCCGATCCAAGGGTAGCATGAACCTCGAAAGGCCATGTGCCAAATCATCATTGAAGGACCTTGTTTGCATGCTGCCGAAGTCGAAAATCTCCTTGGGCGCCACTCTCTCCAGTCTCAAAATCAATCCGGATAGCCCTGTGGTCTGAGTCATAATCCAGGGTATGTAGACCATTACGGAGCTGGGCCCAACCACTCAACTGGAGACCTATTGTAGTAACGAATATATCTATAAAGCTCTCGGACGTTGCGGTGCATCTCGTCGGCTCTGCCGTAGGTCTGATCATAAAAATTGGATTTGTCGCCAACCATTCATGTAGGACTCTGCCACTCGCATTAATATCGCCTCCACCCCATAGAGTATGCTTTGCATTGAGATCTCCGCCTATGTGCCTCCCTTTATCTGGTTCGCCCGGTTTTGTCTGTGTGAGGTGTATCCCTTCATCTCAAATTTGTGTCTGGCCGATAGGTGGTGTTCAGCTATTAACAAGGCATCCGGTCTGTGTTGATTTACAAATTGTTGGAGATAGTGTCTCCGGTGTTTAGACACTATCGAGTTCACATTTATGAATATACACCTCATGTTAATCATAGAGCTTGAGACTCAGCATCAGACCAAACAGACCCTTAGTCTTCTCACAGTCACTCCGCAACGACTTGAATGTTTCAGCATATTCACCTATCTTTTGCAGGCAGGTCAAGAAGTCCTTGCCCAACAATCTCATACACTCGCCATCGAAGAGTTTCATCGCTTGATCTATCTGCTCGGTCACTGCTGGGCGAAGAGGAGGTGCACTGGAATTAGTCGGGCGCACATCGGTATTAGGACGGGCAGCATTGGCATATGTGCCACTATTCGGGGTCACACGGGCGGCATTCGTGATTACCCTTGGGATACTGAGGGAATTCTTGGCGGTCTTCCGTTCCTCCATGCGCTTCATCAGTTGCAGCCGCGTCGGGCAATCGCGAGCACTGGCCACATGTCCATCCTCCTTGCAGTTTGCACAGTGTACAGGTTGTCCAACCTTCTTGAGTACCTGGCCAGTCGTTGGGTCGGTGGTCAAGCTTTCCTCCACGTTATCCTCCCTGCTAGGAAGTGCACATTTTTCGGGTCCATGTGATTGGCCGCATTTGACGCAGCGATATGGCATCCGGCAGTTAGTTGATATATGGCCAAATCGCTGGCAATTCCTGCATTGGATAAGTCCTTTCTTCTTGTGCTTTCCAATTTTTACCTTGCTGTTAAGCATGTATTGAATCTTTCGGAACGCCTTCACATCTGAGTTATTCGTCATCTGGACAATCCATCGGTTGCCATCCAGCTTTATAATCCGATCGACCTGGACATTCATCTTCCGCTCTTCTATAAAAGCCCGCAGGTCATCGACGTCGAATGTATCCGAAAGCCCCCTCACGATGACGGAATATGGCTTCAGGTCCCTGGGGGTGTAAGTAAAAAAGGACAGACCCCGCTGCTCGAGGAACGTCTTCGCCTTGGCATGGTCCTCGGCCCTGTTCAGCTTGAGGTTGATCATGTTCCTATTAATTATATTCACAGAAAATAGCCTATGACCTAGCACTCCTCCTAACCTATTCGTCAAATCTTTGACGTTACTATTATAGACCCTAATTACAGGTGGGCTGGCGTTACCTTTCTTGGCACCGTCTGTGCTCGCTCCATCTCGTATTGCGGAATCGTTGGCAGTCGCCCCATTCCGTCCTCCATCGTCATCGGTATTTGCGGTGGTATGCTGATTTCCGGATATCTCTGGTGCCCTTCTCGGCTTTGGCGTTTTCGGTATAGTACCTGTTAGTCCATGTCGTCATTGGTCGACTTTGTATTAATCGTGTATCTTCTTGGTGTATTTGATACTTCGGGCGTATGTGCAACGCCGGACGTGTGTGCAACGTCCCCCTTTCCCTCAACTTGTATTTTCTCAGTTGCCGCTGAGCGTGCGGCTTCTGGCGTGTGTGCAACGCCGGACGTGTATGCAACGTCCCCTTTATCACTTACTCGGGCAACGTTAGACGTAAGTGCAACGTACCTCTCTTCATACGTTCGCATCTTCTCGAGGTTTATGCGGTTTTGTTCATTTAATATGGAGACTCTTTCCTCGAGCCTAGCAATGGTTGCCTTGTATTGATCTAACAATGCCTGGAGCTTCATATCCTCGTACGGCGAATGATCACCGCTTTTATTTCTTCGCTTTCGGTGCTTTCTTCTGATAGTCTGAAAGCCATCAGCGGAGTTACATGTATCTGATACATTCGTGATTGTAGAGGCGGAACTCTCCGCCATTTGTGCCTCCTTTTGGGCACTAGTCATCAAAAAAACCTTATCCACGGTATTGTAGATATTCGTCTTCATTTTGCTTACTTCAAAACCTTCCAGTTCTGATAGAGTATTTTTTCGACCAGTATTGTCGGGGGTTTCTCTCCCCGCCAGTTTTCTGTCGATGGTCTCAGCACTATCACTGTTCTCCACTATGACTTTTTAGTCCTAAAATTCACTTCACTTTCACTTTGTATCACTTCGCTTATGTGCGCTATTGAGGTCTTGCCTCTTTGCCTGTCACAGGCACACTATATGGCGGTGGCCGTGCAATTTTAAACCTTATATAACGGTGGTCTGAATAGGAGTGTTCATCCGAAACCCTCCACTCATGAATCTCATCAATAAGATTTTCTGAACATATCGGTATATCTAATACTTCTTCCCTAATTTTGTTAACAAAGGTTGCAGTGTTTCCTATGTTAAGAGTTATGAGGTCATTTGTATTCAAAAATTCGATAAGGGCGTGTCCCCTTTTATTGGCGTTAGTACTACCACAAGCGATATGATGGGAGTTGGCGTCACATCCAGCTAATAACTCATTACTTGTGTGTTTGGATTCCCTCACCAAACGTGGTAATTCCGACGTAGGTGGCAATGTCGGCGCATCGAATGGCAGATATATTGACAACAGGTATATATTTCCATTACCTTGCCTCAGCACCGTTGCGTCCGATGTTGACAATTCTAGAGAGAAAATAAAACATACGTTTTTATGGCACAGAATACAAGTCCTTGGACGAGTACCTGTGTTAGCGTAGAAAAGGTTATAGTTCACATGGTTTAATCCAGTAACCTTGTTGCTAGTTGTCCATGGTTCCTGGATCAAAGCAATATGAACCCTGCCTTTATTTATGATGTCCATCAGAGCGTTGGATGCTGTCTCGCTCCGGTGGAGGTTTATCTGGATGACCTCAATCATTGTCCTTCCAGTAAATGTTTCCTTTGGGAGTCTATCCTATCTGGTGGCACCCCTCATTATTTGGTAGTGGGTCATTCTCCTCCTTTCGTTCACTACCTATTACACCATCTTCCAGTCGACAATTTTGGGAGGCGGTGTTATTTTTTTTGTCGCTCCCTCATTGTTTTGAATCGTTTTGTGGCTCTTTTTATTTTGATCACCACATTTGCTGGGAACTTCCTGCAAAAGTGGCGGTACTATTGGTGAACTGGTGGTGTTATTGACTACTTCCACATCAGTTTTTGGCAGTGTCTAACTTGTCTCCATGCGTTCACTACCAGTGTTTGCCTCTTCAGACAGTATATTTGACTCGATTCATCTGTCCTGCCAATCGGGACCTTTCCAATTTTGAAAAAGACTGTACAGATCAAGAAGTACGCCATGCCCTTCGCCATGGCAATATTGTTCTTGGATTCTGGGTCTATGCCCAACACGAGGAGAGTACCCTCGGTATCATCCTTCCTATAGAAGACTTCCCACTTTCTCACGGAAAGTTTTGAATTCTGTTTGCCAATGATGTCGAGTATGTACTCTGATGAGAACTTACTGGGGCATCCCTTAACATATAGGGTCGTTTTTATGAGTTCAGGAATGTCACTTTTCCTTACCAATTTTAGCTTTGCTCCGTCCCAAGGTGAGGGGAAGCTATCCACAAGTGTTACGAGAACACCAGCGCAGCGTTGTGATGCCAGCTTTAGCATCAAAACACCCCTCTCAAACTTGCAACTAATTACTTCGATTGGTGGTTCATCCTTAAATTCGAGGACGTATTCCGCTACCCTCGTATAGACCAAATCTTCGAAGATACTCTTTTGGTCTTCGGGGATTCTGACAGATGCACTACTGCTATCAATTATGGTGTAGCATAGATCGTCTCGAAAATGTTGTTTAGCTATATTAGAATAAGATGGTGGCTTCTTACCCTTCTTTATGGCCAATTGATTTTTCCGTGTCTGTAGAGTCTTTTTGTTTAAAGCCTCATCCTTAACGGATGATTTGGTTGACTTGACCTGCGTTACTGGGTCAACTTTACCGCCTACGATCGAAGGACCCAGACTAGAGACCTCCTTTTGTGTGGTTACGTTAGGCTTATCCGAATTACTGGGTGACGGCGAGCCCTTTTTCTTCTTAGTCACTTTCACAGCGCTATGTTCTTCGGGAGACCTGACTCTTTTAGCGGCCTCCATGTTTGTGTTGGAGGTATAATTGTCAGGTTCATCCCGTAATAGGTTCTGTCGGTTCAACTTACTCAGTTTCCTTCTTTGTGCCCCTGACAGTCTCTTTGAGTTAGCAACAATAGTGATATTGTTTTCATTTGATGATTCAGAGTCAGAGTCCCCACTGGCTTTTAAAGGCTGGGGTTGCTTAAAGCCCCGGCTGGGTTCTGCTTCATCTGTCTTATCATTTGTTTTGCCTGCGGCTGGATGTGCTCTTGTTTCATTTTCGACTACGGGATCCAAGGCACCAAAGCTCGTAGATGTTGCTTGCTCACGATTGTTCGATAACGACGACACATGACTCGTGAGTGAATCGACGCTTGTCGCCGGCACTGGGTTTTCCCTCCCCTACGCCATAATCTCCTTCGTCTTTTTTGGTTTAATCATAAATTGTTTGGGGGAGACACCCTCATAGCCAGTATTAACCCGTAATAGGTACGTCGGTATAGGCCTTCCAGACTGAGCTCAGAAATTTCTGTCCAGAGACCGATGCATCCAATTCAACCTGCGCTTTAAAAACAACAAACCACCTGGTTGCGTAGTAGGTAGGTGAATAGGTATTGCGTAATAGGTTAAACACTATCCGCTCTGCGATAACACGTCCGTTCGCTACGACAGGCGGCGACTGAGAGAGAACATTTCGCATACCTACAGATCATTTGGGCTTCAAAATTAGAGGTGTCGGTCAATGTTTTAATATAGCTCCGCTGTAGAGGTCGCCCCAAGATATGTTTCTTTAGGCCATAAACACGTAATTTATTTTAAAGGAATTAGCTGAAACTTTGGAGATTGTATTTGATTTTGACAGGAATTAATTACAATTCAAATATTAATCAATTCGGATCATATATTCTTATAGAGATCGCTCTCAAATACTCCTATTTATGTCACATTTTCCAGACGATTAGGCTGTAATTTTGCCGTTTGTATCGCATATCTTTTTTAATTTCGAAACCAAAAATTTTGCAGTTTATACAAAAATTCTGCAAAATGAAATTGATTAACATTTTGATATATCACACATATAGAGAACGCGCTTACATATCGTCGGCTTAATGCTATTTTGGTCCATACGCCATTTTTGTGTTTTTTGAGTTAGGAGTTGATAATATGGGTTCCAAGTATGCTCTTTCAGAATCTGCAATCATTTTTTTCCTATCTCGCCTTGGTAGGGTAAATTTGTTTTACTCTGAATAACGGGAAATAATTTCGATATTTTTGTTCTATGTCCCAATTTTTCTATCGCCCTATATTTTTCACTCAGTATTTTACGTTCTTTCGATCACAATATGTAAATTAGTGTCCATCCATACCGACCCTTTTTGTGCTCCATGTAATACAAATACGAAAAAATAGTAAAATAAAAGTGGATATGGACCAAAATGCCAAGTAGAAAAATTTTTATAACTTGCTTATTTTGGGATGTAATGGCATAGAAATGCATGAGAATCATACAAACACTGTTGGGAACCCTATGAAATAAAAAGTTTGTAACTCTTCAGTCCCGTTTTTACTCAAACAATAAATTGCGTTTTTCTCCGTTCATAGAAAATGGCGTATGGAACAAAATAACATTAAGCCGACGATATATGTATATGTATATTGGTTATGCCATAGATGATACAATTTCCAAAAAAATGGCTTGAACTTTAAATTTTATATGAATAAGAGTTCCGAATATAAAATTAAAATCCAAGCAGAGGTTATGTACGATTCAGCTCGGTCGAGCTTAACAGCGTTTTAACTTGTTTATGACTAGTTTGTTGATCGTTTGTTATTTTATTTCTAACAGAACATTCGACGTAAATTGTTATTTCTTTGTGTCCTATCAGAACATTTGACGTATATTGTCTATGCTCAGCATAATTTTATGGAAAAATTTAAAACGTAGAATATAAATATTCCATCAGGCATAGTTCAAATAACAGATATCTATATATATAAAGAAGAATGTGTGTTTGTTTGTTTGTTGGTTTGTTTGTTTGTTGGTTTGTTGGTTTGTTTGTACCGTATAGACGTCTAAACGGCAGAACCTATCTTCTTGAAATTTTCACAGAATGTACATGTGTGGGGCGTGGTGAAAATAGGGTACTTGAATTTTCGATATATGAAGTGGGCGTGGCCCCGCCCACATAAGACAAATTTAAAAATTGAGATATCTTGCACAATTTGTTAGTGAGAGTGCTGCAATTTTGTACATATGTATCTGGTGGCAGTCTGCGTGATTGGTCCAAAAATGGGCGGGATCGGACCAATGGGCGTGGCCCCGTCCATATAAGCCAAATTTTGAATTTGAGATATCTTGCACAATTTGTTAGCGAGAGAACTGTAATTTTGTTTATATATATCTGGAGGCAGTCTACGTGATTGGTCCAAAAATGGGCGGGGTCTGACTAATGGGTGTGGCCCCGCCCCATTAAGCTAAATTTTGAAATCGAGATATCTTGCACAATTTGTTAGCAATAGAGCTGTAATTTTGTGTATATATATCTGCTGGCGACTTACGTGATTGGTGAAAAATGGGCGGGATCGGACCAATGGGCGTGGCCCCGCCCATATAAGCCAAATTTTGAATTTGAGATATCTTGCACAATTTGTTAGTGAAAGAACTAGAAATTTGCATATATATATATGGAGGCAGTCTACGTGATTGGTCCAAAAATGGGCATGGTCGGACTAATGGGCGTGGCCCCGCCCCTTTAAGCCACATTTTGAAATCGAGATATCTGACACAATTTGTTAGCGAGAGAGCTGTAATTTTGTGCATATGTATCTGGTGGCACTCTACGTGATTGGTTCAAAAATGGACGGAATCGGACCAATGGGCGTGGCCCAGCCCATATAAGCCAAGTTTTGAATTTGAGATATCTTGCACAATTTGTTAGCGAGAGAGCTGTAATTTTGGGTAAATATATCTGTTGGCGGCCTACGTGATTGGACCAAAAATGGGCGGAATCAGACGAATGGGCGTGGCCCCGCCCATATAAGCCAAATTTTTAAATTTAAATATATTGCACAATTTGTTAGCGAGGGTGCTGTAATATTGTGCATACGTATTAGGTGGTAGTCTACTTAATTGGTCCAAAAATGGCCGGGATCGGACCAATGGGCGTGGCCCCGCCCATATAAGCCAAATTTTGAATTTGAGATATTTTGCACAATTTGTTAGCGAGAGAGCTGTAATTTTGTTTATATATATATCTGTTGGCGACTTACGTGATTGGTCCAAAAATAGGCGGGGTCGGACTACTGGGCGTTTCTCCGCCCCTTTAAGCCAAATTTTGAAATCGAGATATCTTGCACAATTTGTTAGCGAGAGAGTTGTAATTTTGTACATATGTATCAGGTGGCAGTCTTCGTGATTGGTCCAAAAATGGGCGGGATTGAACCAATGGGCGTGGCCCCGCCCTTATAAACCAAATTTTTAAATTGACATATATTGCACAATTTGTTAGCGAGAGTGCTGTAATGTTGTGCATATGTATTAGGTGGTGGTCTACTCAATTGGTACAAAAATGGGCGGGATCGGCCAATGGGCGTGGCAACGCCCATATAAGCCAAATTTTGAAATTGAGATATCTTACACAATTTGTTAGCGAGAGTGCTGTAAGTTTGTGCCATGTATCTGGTGGTAGTCTTCCTGATTTGTCCAAATATAGGCGGAATTGGACGAATGGGCGTGGCCCCGCCCATATAAACAAAGATTTTAAATTGACATATCTTGCACAATTTGTTAGCGAGAGTGCTGTAATTTTTGCATATGTATTAGGTGGTAGTCTAATTGGTTGGTGCAAAAATGGGCGGGATTGGACCAATCGGCGTGGCCCCGCCAATATAAACCCAATTTTGAAATTGACATAACTCGCACAAATTATTAGCGAGATTACTCTAATTTTGTGCATATATATTAGGTGGCAGTCTACGTGCTTGGTCCAAAAATGGGCGGGGTCGCACAAATGGGAGTGGCCCCGCCCATATAAGCCAATTAAATTTTGTGTTTGATATATCTTGAGCAATTTGTTAGAGAGATCAATGTAATTATGTGCATATATATTTGGTGTCAGTCTACGTAATTAGTCCAAAAATTAACGGGATCGGAAATCTGAAGTCTGGGGCAACGAAGTGGACCGGGTCCAGCTATCTATATATATAAAAATGAAACGGTCCATCTGTGTAATGGCATCACGTCAGAACGGCTGGAGCGATTTGGATGATTTTTTTCTTCAGTTCTTCGTATTTGCCTGGAGAAGGTTTGTACGAAAGAAAATTTTGGGAAAACCCTCCGGAAAAGTCGGAAAATCGAAAATTGCTATTTCTTGCGAGATTCCTACTGTTCCTATCTACTGCGAGATTCCTACTGTTCCTATCTACTGCTCTCTTTTTGAATCCAATTTTTTTTATTAATTTTCTATTAAACAAAAAAGTTTTCTATTAAACATATCTACGAGTATGTGCTATTTTTCTTGCTGCAATTCATTCGAGTTTTGCGTATTGTTACACTGATTTCGCGTATCACATCGACAAACGGTACAAGCATTACGATCAATTAAAATTCAACGCGATATTTATCAGTTCGAAAATTTTTTCAGATAATAAGTTTGAGTATAAGAGGTAAGGTTATCTTATTGGATTGCGGGCACTGCAAAATCATAATTTCGGATTAATGCACGATGGCGCATAAACGAGCTCTGGAGGCAATTGACCGAACGATGAAGGATTTACGACGTGATTTGAGACAATTTGGTGAGTCTGATATTGCTCTCCGGAGATTTTCGTCAAACGCTTCCCGTCATCCCGAAATCTACTGCCGATGAAATTAATGCATGCCTGAAATAGTGGTCTTTGTGGCTGCATGTCAAGAAGTTATGTCAAGAAGTTGAAATTGACCACGAACATGAGAGTCGCGTTGCAGAACGACTCATCGGCTCTTGAATTCTCGAAACAACTGTTGGCGCTTGGCAATGGCCAAATTACTATTGATGTTTCCACTGCATTGATATTGTTCCCGGCAAATTTTTGCGAGTTCACATCGTCGAACGAGGAACTCATCACCAAAGTGTTTCCAAATCTCGATTAGATTAGTGAATGGGCAATATTAGCAGCGAAGAATAAGGACGTCGATAGCATGAATTTTATTATTCAAAGTAAAATGGAACTCGCTTGATGTGCCAGGAGCTCCGCCGCATAATTTACAGCTGAAGGTGGAATCGATCATAATCATGTTGCGGAATCTGAATCATCCGAAATTGTGCATAGTTCGCGGTTGTCCATTATGAAACTGATGGACAATGTGATTCAGGCGACGATCATCAAGGGAAAATTCAAAGGAGAGGAAGTCCTTATCCCACGAATTCCGATTATTCCAACTGATCTTTCATTCCAATTCAAGCGGATTCAGTTCCCTGTACGATTGGCTTTAGCGATGACAATCAATAAATCTCAAAACCAATCGTAGGAAGTCTGTGGAATTAATCTCGAATTTCCCTGTTTTTCGCACGGTCATCTGTACGTTGCCTGTCTTCTGTCTTCGTTGTTTGTTGTTTATCATCTGATTCGATTTATCTCTACTGATTTCGATTCCTTTTAAACAAATCGCATTAAAATTTTAACTATCTGTGTTTTATTATCACTCTGGAGTTTATCTGAAGGCGTTAAATTGGGGCGAGGCGAAGTTCGCCGGGTCCGCTAGTTCTTTATAATATTTAAATGTCAAAAACTTTGAAATTAGTATAAACGTTTAACGAGAGCCCAATGAACATTTATTACGTGTTTACATCAAATGACGTTAATGTTGGCGATGTAACAAATTACGTCAAAACTTCTGATAAGAATATTGAGTATGTTATATATAGGTTTACGATCTCTGAATATAAATATTTAAAAGTAATAGCGTTTTTCGGCATAATAAATTTATTTAAATCTTCAACGGATTCTCTCTCACTCTGTGACGACCTTTTCAAATTTGACATACATATATCGAAATCAAGTTATAAATATGTTTTCGTTTAATATTGATTAGACGTCTGGATATAAACTAAACATAGACAGCAGCATCCCGGTGGGCCATGTCGAAAAGACATCCCCAATGACAGAATATCTTTTCTAAATATTAAATTCCATTAAAAAATTTACAGTAAAGTGCTGAATGTTCTGGAGACAAAAACTATTCCAATGGTCAATGATTTAAAGTTGAAAAACAACATGAGATTAATAAATTTGTTTATTTTTTATTGAAATTATATAAATTTTAAAAATCAAATTAAGAATATATACAATATACGTTGGAATTTTATTTATGGGCAAACCGACACCGACATTCTGTCAGTGAACAGCGGCATCTCGGTGGGCCATGTCGTAAAGACATCTCTGATGACGGGTACGAAATAGAGATATGTAGTTCGCGAACAAACACATACAGGTAATGCTATGTGTGGAATTGTGAAAGATTCTAAGTTGTAGTATATAAGTTACTAGCGGACCCGGCGAACTTCGCCTCGCCCCAATTTAACGCCTTCAGATAAACTCCAGAGTGATAATAAAACACAGATAGTTAAAATTTTAATGCGATTTGTTTAAAAGGAATCGAAATCAGTAGAGATAAATCGAATCAGATGATAAACAACAAACAACGAAGACAGAAGACAGGCAACGTACAGATGACCGTGCGAAAAACAGGGAAATTCGAGATTAATTCCACAGACTTCCTACGATTGGTTTTGAGATTTATTGATTGTCATCGCTAAAGCCAATCGTACAGGGAACTGAATCCGCTTGAATTGGAATGAAAGATCAGTTGGAATAATCGGAATTCGTGGGATAAGGACTTCCTCTCCTTTGAATTTTCCCTTGATGATCGTCGCCTGAATCACATTGTCCATCAGTTTCATAATGGACAACCGCGAACTATGCACAATTTCGGATGATTCAGATTCCGCAACATGATTATGATCGATTCCACCTTCAGCTGTAAATTATGCGGCGGAGCTCCTGGCACATCAAGCGAGTTCCATTTTACTTTGAATAATAAAATTCATGCTATCGACGTCCTTATTCTTCGCTGCTAATATTGCCCATTCACTAATCTAATCGAGATTTGGAAACACTTTGGTGATGAGTTCCTCGTTCGACGATGTGAACTCGCAAAAATTTGCCGGGAACAATATCAATGCAGTGGAAACATCAATAGTAATTTGGCCATTGCCAAGCGCCAACAGTTGTTTCGAGAATTCAAGAGCCGATGAGTCGTTCTGCAACGCGACTCTCATGTTCGTGGTCAATTTCAACTTCTTGACATAACTTCTTGACATGCAGCCACAAAGACCACTATTTCAGGCATGCATTAATTTCATCGGCAGTAGATTTCGGGATGACGGGAAGCGTTTGACGAAAATCTCCGGAGAGCAATATCAGACTCACCAAATTGTCTCAAATCACGTCGTAAATCCTTCATCGTTCGGTCAATTGCCTCCAGAGCTCGTTTATGCGCCATCGTGCATTAATCCGAAATTATGATTTTGCAGTGCCCGCAATCCAATAAGATAACCTTACCTCTTATACTCAAACTTATTATCTGAAAAAATTTTCGAACTGATAAATATCGCGTTGAATTTTAATTGATCGTAATGCTTGTACCGTTTGTCGATGTGATACGCGAAATCAGTGTAACAATACGCAAAACTCGAATGAATTGCAGCAAGAAAAATAGCACATACTCGTAGATATGTTTAATAGAAAACTTTTTTGTTTAATAGAAAATTAATAAAAAAAATTGGATTCAAAAAGAGAGCAGTAGATAGGAACAGTAGGAATCTCGCAGTAGATAGGAACAGTAGGAATCTCGCAAGAAATAGCAATTTTCGATTTTCCGACTTTTCCGGAGGGTTTTCCCAAAATTTTCTTTCGTACAAACCTTCTCCAGGCAAATACGAAGAACTGAAGAAAAAAATCATCCAAATCGCTCCAGCCGTTCTGACGTGATGCCATTACACAGATGGACCGTTTCATTTTTATATATATAGATAGCTGGACCCGGTCCACTTCGTTGCCCCAGACTTCAGATTTCCGATCCCGTTAATTTTTGGACTAATTACGTAGACTGACACCAAATATATATGCACATAATTACATTGATCTCTCTAACAAATTGCTCAAGATATATCAAACACAAAATTTAATTGGCTTATATGGGCGGGGCCACTCCCATTTGTGCGACCCCGCCCATTTTTGGACCAAGCACGTAGACTGCCACCTAATATATATGCACAAAATTAGAGTAATCTCGCTAATAATTTGTGCGAGTTATGTCAATTTCAAAATTGGGTTTATATTGGCGGGGCCACGCCGATTGGTCCAATCCCGCCCATTTTTGCACCAACCAATTAGACTACCACCTAATACATATGCAAAAATTACAGCACTCTCGCTAACAAATTGTGCAAGATATGTCAATTTAAAATCTTTGTTTATATGGGCGGGGCCACGCCCATTCGTCCAATTCCGCCTATATTTGGACAAATCAGGAAGACTACCACCAGATACATGGCACAAACTTACAGCACTCTCGCTAACAAATTGTGTAAGATATCTCAATTTCAAAATTTGGCTTATATGGGCGTTGCCACGCCCATTGGCCGATCCCGCCCATTTTTGTACCAATTGAGTAGACCACCACCTAATACATATGCACAACATTACAGCACTCTCGCTAACAAATTGTGCAATATATGTCAATTTAAAAATTTGGTTTATAAGGGCGGGGCCACGCCCATTGGTTCAATCCCGCCCATTTTTGGACCAATCACGAAGACTGCCACCTGATACATATGTACAAAATTACAACTCTCTCGCTAACAAATTGTGCAAGATATCTCGATTTCAAAATTTGGCTTAAAGGGGCGGAGAAACGCCCAGTAGTCCGACCCCGCCTATTTTTGGACCAATCACGTAAGTCGCCAACAGATATATATATAAACAAAATTACAGCTCTCTCGCTAACAAATTGTGCAAAATATCTCAAATTCAAAATTTGGCTTATATGGGCGGGGCCACGCCCATTGGTCCGATCCCGGCCATTTTTGGACCAATTAAGTAGACTACCACCTAATACGTATGCACAATATTACAGCACCCTCGCTAACAAATTGTGCAATATATTTAAATTTAAAAATTTGGCTTATATGGGCGGGGCCACGCCCATTCGTCTGATTCCGCCCATTTTTGGTCCAATCACGTAGGCCGCCAACAGATATATTTACCCAAAATTACAGCTCTCTCGCTAACAAATTGTGCAAGATATCTCAAATTCAAAACTTGGCTTATATGGGCTGGGCCACGCCCATTGGTCCGATTCCGTCCATTTTTGAACCAATCACGTAGAGTGCCACCAGATACATATGCACAAAATTACAGCTCTCTCGCTAACAAATTGTGTCAGATATCTCGATTTCAAAATGTGGCTTAAAGGGGCGGGGCCACGCCCATTAGTCCGACCATGCCCATTTTTGGACCAATCACGTAGACTGCCTCCATATATATATATGCAAATTTCTAGTTCTTTCACTAACAAATTGTGCAAGATATCTCAAATTCAAAATTTGGCTTATATGGGCGGGGCCACGCCCATTGGTCCGATCCCGCCCATTTTTCACCAATCACGTAAGTCGCCAGCAGATATATATACACAAAATTACAGCTCTATTGCTAACAAATTGTGCAAGATATCTCGATTTCAAAATTTAGCTTAATGGGGCGGGGCCACACCCATTAGTCAGACCCCGCCCATTTTTGGACCAATCACGTAGACTGCCTCCAGATATATATAAACAAAATTACAGTTCTCTCGCTAACAAATTGTGCAAGATATCTCAAATTCAAAATTTGGCTTATATGGACGGGGCCACGCCCATTGGTCCGATCCCGCCCATTTTTGGACCAATCACGCAGACTGCCACCAGATACATATGTACAAAATTGCAGCACTCTCACTAACAAATTGTGCAAGATATCTCAATTTTTAAATTTGTCTTATGTGGGCGGGGCCACGCCCACTTCATATATCGAAAATTCAAGTACCCTATTTTCACCACGCCCCACACATGTACATTCTGTGAAAATTTCAAGAAGATCGGTTCTGCCGTTTAGACGTCTATACGGTACAAACAAACCAACAAACCAACAAACAAACAAACCAACAAACAAACAAACAAACAAACACACATTCTTCTTTATATATATAGATGGGCTAATCAATATTTCACTAAGTTTTGACCCTTCGTGGGAGAGGTACTCGAAGCAGTGGACCCACATAGTTCATCTTTGACCTTAGCCTGAGATAAATTAAAATATTGCCATGTACCAAATTTTAAGTCAATCGGTTAATCCAGACGGACAGGCTGACGGACATTGCTAAAATTACTTAAAGTTGGGGTCTCTTAGGTCACTCCATCGATGTGTTACACTTTTGATTGGCAGCATCTGATACCCTTGTTCACAATAGGGGGGTATAAAAACCGAATTATGTTGAAATTATCTTATTTCTAAAGTGCTATAATTTCTACATTTATCCATAGATTTTCTTCAGATAGGCATTATTTTCTTCGTAAGGATGCTAGCTTTCAAAAATTTTCGGCATTTGTGACATTACTAACATTTGATATTGCTCCCTTATAGAAAGCTCTTCATAAAAACCACATTTTCTAAGCAAATAAGCTGAAACCTTGCAATTTGTACTCTATTTTTCAACACAATACTTGTAATAAATACAAATAACCTGAACCAGTTTATATATTGTTATAGTCCCAATACAGATGTCGCTCTAAAAAATATACTTATGTTATAAATACCACATTTTCCATTCGATTGCGTTGGAATTTGGTATTTTTTGTCATATCTACTTAAATTCTACACGCCGAAAATTTACCATATCGGTATATGTTTTGATATAGTTGAAAAAACTCTCCTACAGAGGTAGCTCTTAAATATATTTCTCCCCATATTTGTGAAATAATTTGGCTGGAACTATGCTTTTTTTGAAAATGTTCATCATAATAATTCCTCACATCAATAAAGATAAAGTTATTACTTAATGCCAAAAATATCTCATTTCTAGTCGGGTTTTCTGAAATTTTGCAGTATTTTCATTCATACTAATATTCAGTGAAAGTAAGAAAATGTCAATTGTTTTTTTTTTTTGATTTAGCCCTAATTTCAATTTAGTCGAATCGTGAATATTTGACTGAAACTTGATATGAAAAATATGTGAAACAAACTGGTTTGAAAAAACAGCATTTAATGCTTAAAATCGCAAAATTGTCGAGAAATTGTAAATTGTTGAGACATTTCTGCACATAACACTATGCAACAATATTTTTTCGAAGGGCTGCGCATAACATTTTCTGGCGTAATATGGAGTCGCACAGTGGAAAATTTTCGTAATTTTCTGATCGAAAATCAATAACTTTGTTAATTTGAGAGATATATTTTTAAAAATTTGCACACATAATATAGACAATATTTAAAAGGAAGTGTGAAAATATTTCGGATTTCGCACCACTACATATCCAGTAGTAAGCTTGCAAAATCTGTACTTTTATTTTTTTCTGAAACTGTACCACAGTTTTGACCGAATTGAAAGGTCCAAGTTGAAATATTAGTTTTCTGGAATTTGGTATGCAATTTGCATCTTTAATGGTTAATTAAAATCAATTCATTTATAAGGATAAATTAAAATTATGAGAAAATAAAGTTGAAACACAATTTTATTTTTTGTGAAAAAACACACAATATTTTTATAAATTAAAATTGTCTGTGTGGGGCATTTTCAATAACAACACCGCGTCTTCATCAAGATCTCTACAGGCTTTGCGTGTTTCTTTTCTGATGCTAGATATATAAGGATCTGAAGTACATAAAAGTCTCTTAAATACATCCTCATTTGTCGCTATCCTTGAATTTTTTCTGGAATGATTCAATCGGTAGTTTTTATAATCTTTGTTACGCGATTCTTGGGCATCTTCTGACAAATGACCCATTGGCAACATAGAGAAATGATTTAGAATGCTTTTTCCATGTATTAATAATTTATGGACAGAAGATGGCATATAATACCACTTATATTTTTCCACATATAGATTTGCTATTTGGAGAGCATACTTGTTATAATTTTCGCCATCTATCATGACACCGCATTATAAAGCTTGTAGAATATTGTACAACATTCGTATTAGCTGTACATCTATGCCTGTTATTTCAGCACTGACTTCTGCATTGGAAAAAAATCTTCGTGCAGTATACCCGTCGTTGCTGTTTCCACATCCCTGTCTAGGTTTGTCAATTATTAATCCTAATTCTTCACGGAAACGCTTTTGCACCAATTTTTTCTTGCATTTTTTTAATACCTGGTGCTCTTTAGAAATTGCTGACCGCTTTTGGAAGTCCAGGTTATAAGAAAGATGTAAAATCATTTCCATACACCGAATCCATGCATGTAAGGTTGACATTCCATATTGCAAGGCGTTTTCATTTTCAGTTCTTTTTATGGTACTTGGTATATCATTCATTTGCTTTGGACTCGAATTGCAAATAGTACATACTGCACAAGACGTCGTGTTTGTTAGGTTAGGTTAGGTTAGGTTGAAGAGAGGAGACGTTTAAACGGGATCTTGCATGTGTGAAAGCCGGGCAGTGGCACAGAAAATGTTCCATCGTTTCGATGTTTTCTCTGCATGCCCTGCATTCGTCGTTTCCTGCTAGTCCTATGCGATGAAGATGTGCTTGTAAGCTTGAGTGTCCCGTTAGAACACTCATCATCTTACTAATATCGATCTTGTTTAGTTTCAGAAGACTTCTTGTTTTCTTTTCATTTGGGTCACCCCACAGTATCTTTGCAGTTGCTCCTACTGTTGTGCTATTCCACATAGTTTTATGAGCCATCACTGCCCAGTGCTTCAACTCATTTTTCGTGGCTTCGAAAGGTTTCCAATTTTTCAAGTTTATTACTCGAAGTTCTCTGCCCTTTGAAGCCAAGTTGTTTGCCCGTTCATTTCCAATCACTCCGTTGTGTCCTGGTACCCAGCAAATACGCAATTGACCATGGGCTGAGTAATCATTTATCGTTCTTTTACAGTCCAACACAGTTCTGGATTTGACCCTTTCCGATGTTATTGCTTTAATCGCCATTTGGCTATCGTGTTTGTTAGTGTCTTAACAACTTTACCATCAACCATTGTTAGTAAGAGTTCGTGACTTATTTCGAGTTCATGCGTTCCGCAGTTAATAAATGTTGGCAACAACGACTTTATTTGGCTCTCGATATTTTGAACCACTTCTTTGGTTTTTTCAGGAGTCTCTTTACACATTTCAATCGAAATGGGTCTGCAATAACGCACTGAAGAAGGAACAGGATTTTGCCAAACTAATGAGCCACCTTCTCTATCAATAATTTTTACAGGAACCAATGAAGTAATAAACAAACTGCCATCAGATATATTCTCAGACTCCTCAGGTATAAATTGCTTATACTCACTTTGACCCGAGGAGCCATCACATCCCCATTTGCAATATAGAGTGAGCTTACGCATATTTTTGTTCTCAACATTGTCAATCATTAAAATTCGTTTGGCAGTATGGTCAAGTAGTTCTTGCAAAGATTTAACTTTTGCTACCGTATTCCCAATTTCAAGAGAATTTGGATAACAATTAAGTTTTTCTCTTTGAATTTTATAGTATGGTGGCATAAGTGGGCAATTATTATTGAGCATGATAATTCTTAAATGGGTATATTGACTTTTACTTAAGTCGAGATCGAGAAATACACTCAATGCTTCTCTGCTATCCAGAGGTTTAACTTCCTCGTGCTTCTCTAGGGTTTTTAGTAGTTCCTGCTTCTTCGACTTCTCCATGTACCTTATTAATTCTACAAGTTTTGCTTCTTCTATTTCTCCAATTGCACGAAGTTTCTGACTGTATGCACTCTGAATATGTTGTAGGCCATTGTCTTCCAAAAGTAAAACATTTTTCCGTCTTTTCGTTGAATCAGCCGATTTTTCGTATGGCAGTAAAGGTCTTCCCCTTTTCCTTAAGAGATTAATGGATTTCATAGCGATGGGCACATTTACACAATATTCTTTATTTAACCAATTTGCGTTATTTTTAAAAAATTTCTCTTTTTGCCTTCCTGATTTTAGCCATCGATCATTTATATGCGGTATTAAACCCTTCTGAATATGATTAATTATATATGATACATTTTCATCGTTCAAATTTCCATTCTCGCGCACAAACCGTTCAATAGATTGCACATTTCTATCACTGTTTATATAGACAAGAACCAGATCGTGTAGAGAACACTTAAAGTGCAACATTTTCAAAATTTAAGTAATAGCTCAATGAATATGAATATTATATTATATATTATGAATGAATATTTGACAACAAATGCGTCGACTACTATTAGGAATAATATATTGTTAAAAAAATATTTCGGAAAATACTATGTTAAACCAATTTTTTGCACACCGTTTGAAAGGGAGCAAAAAGGAGCAGCCAATTTTTTGCCACAACTTAGGTTAGGAACGTAGCTTTGAAATTATGCAAAAGTTTGAAGCTAGGCAAACGCAGCTAACAACTAAAATCTTAGCTGAAGTTGTTGAATTCAAGAAACATTTACATAAATAGTATATTGCATACAGCGAATATTCGCTGTTAATTTTTTAAACATTTTGCTACTGAATCCGATTCGTTAGAATATTTCATACACATAAATCCGCAATTTATGCTCTAAAGTATGTTACACGCCGGGTACATGTATTTTTATATGAGTGTTCAGAATTTTTATATTTTTTTAACAATCAAAAGATCTGTTCCGATGAAAATGTTCGGAAATGTTTGCAGATAATCATGACGTGATGTCTTACCTCTGAAATAGTATTAAAAAAATTTAATAATTTCAATGTTTGTGAAAAGTATTTTTGATCAGGCCTTACACTACCATTTTCCACTGTGAGTCGTAAGAACGAACAAAATTTTTATGGTAAATTAAAAATTTTTCTTTAAAATTCGGAATTTCCCGATAATGCCGGGATACACGTTAAATTAATGAAAATTATGAGGACTACAAATGTTAGTAATGACACTTTCATGTGGAAACAGAAGTTTAACATATTTTGCAAGCTAGCCTCCCAACGAAGAGAACAATGATTATTTGAAGAAAATCGATGGATAAATGTAGAAATTATAGAACTTTTGGTAGGAATGAGAGAATATAAACAAAATTCGATTTTTATACCCCAACTATTCTGAAAAAGGGTATATATCAGATTCTGTGGGCTAAAAGGGTAACACATCGATGGAGTGTCCTAATAGACCCCAAAAATATTTGGCGGAAATCCGTTTGGGGCCATTTTATGGCATTTTAGCAATGTCCGTCTGTCTGTCTGGTTGGTGCGCACGATAACTTTCGACAGGATTAATCGATTGACTTCAAATTTAGTATGTGTCAATAATTTTTTTTCTATTTCACCATAAGGACAAAGTTGGACTATGTTGGTCCACTCCTTCGAGAAGCTCCCCACGCAGGGTCAAAATTTAGTGAAATATTGATTATCTCATAACTTCTATACTACTACCCAGAATCCTTCACAATTTCACACATAGTATTTGTTTATTAATCGCTATCATTTTGAGAAAAATGGGCGAAGTTGCCGCGCCCCTTGTGGTACCTCCCATACAAATGGATCATTTTGCACAAAAAGTTAGCAGCTTATAACTTTTACCACCAGTCCATACAAATACTTGACATAGTATATTAAAAAATGCACGTTATAGCCACGCCCCTTTTGGTACCTTCCACACAAATGGACCATTTTCCACAAAAGTTAACGGCTTATAACTTGGATTCCTGCACATACCAACACTGGAAATGTTGTGGAGTGTAAGGCTTTTATAGTACATATAGTCCCGTAAAAAACGGGCGAAGTTGCTGCGCCCCTTTTGGTACCTCCCATACAAATGAACCAGCCAATATAAATACTTAAATTGATTCCAGTCAATACAAATACTTAAAATGTTGTACAGTGTAATGTTTTTATAGTACCCATAGTATATTAAAAAATGGGCGTTATTGCCACACCCCTTTGGTACCACCCAAACCAAATTGCCAAATTAAAAAATATTAAACATAATTTTTTTGAATTTCCTTCTTTTGCAATATGGGTCATAATGTATACATTTATGCATAGATTTTTTTAAATAGTCACTGTTTTCTTCGTAGGGATGCTAGCATTAAAAAATGGAACAAACTAATTTTTTTGCGAATGTTTTCTACTTTTTATGGTTTTTTTTCGTGCCAGAAAAAACGATGTTTTTGAAAAAAAAAACAATTTTTGTTCTAATTGTTTTATTGACAGTTATTAAAATATCTATATATAAGTGATGATTTCAGCACTTTTGGCCCTCATAATTTCCTTTAATTGAAATGGAATGTCGGCTTTTTCGAGTTTATACTTCGAAAAATATGGTTCAAGAACTAAAATACATTCCAAGAAAAAAAAAATTAAAAAAAAACTTTGTCATTAAAATAAATTGGTTGTGGTTTCATAAAATAGTATTCCTCAATCTATATAAAAAAAAGTTTTTAGGTCTCGGAAACAACAACAAAATTTTGTTGCATAGTGTAATCTATCATAACTCGGAAACCGCTTAGACCTTTAACCGAAGCGTACAAATACATAGTTTCAGAGGTAGCTCTCCCAAAAACTGTAATTTTTGGCTCTATTTTAACAAATCAAAACAAAAACCCTAAAATGGGAGGGCGAGGATGACATGTTCTACAATAATGTTGGCCATGAAATGTTACTACAAGGGTTGCTACATATATTTCTGGCCTAGGCAACACTAAGTGTTGCCATCTGACATTTCCATTGGAAATTATGACATTTTTAAGCATAACTTCACTCAGACCGTTTTGTCATTTGAGCGCAAATTGTTTTGGTTACAGTGTGTTGAAAATTCACCTCTAAAACATGGTTTTTGAACGCATCGACAGCTGCTTCAGGCGTCCAATAACGTTGACCAAGCAGTTTTTTCTTGATGTGCGGGAATAATAAGAAGCGGATGACCCATCAATTCGGCTGGTCAAAAAGGCGCTGGTTTGAGCCGATATGTGAGAGCTCGCATTGTCATGTTCGTTTTTCGAATTTCTCCGAAGACTTCAGGCAAAGAAATTGTGGTGTACCACTCAGAATTGACCGTCCTACGTTGCTCAAGCGGAACAGTCGCCACATGACCAGTTTTGCCGAAGAAACAGGCGACCATTTGCTTCGAAGTGCTTCTTCCACGAACAACTTTCGTTGGGTTTGGCTCGTCTTCGAACACCCACACGGTCGATTGCTGTTTTATTTCGAGCTCATACGCATAGATACAAGATTCGTCACCTGTGACGATCTTATAAACGTCTTTTGAAGCACCGCGATCGTATTTTTTCAAAATTTCTCTGCACCAATCGACACGAGCCTTTTTTTGAGCGATTGTCAAAATGTACCGGATCCAACGGCCAGGTGTTCATGCAATATCGAATGTATGCTGGTGGAAGAAATGCCCAAGGATGTCTCTATCTCACGGTATGTTACATGACGAGGACGATGAGATCTCAATTTTCACGGACGGATCGAAAATGGAGACGGGCACGGGTTCGGGAGTATTTTCCGACACCCTCAATCTCAGAATATCCACCAGACTCCCAGATGAATGCACGGTCTTCCAGGCAGAGATCTATGCCATTAACATTGCCGCGAATCAGATTTTGGAACGGGATATTTCTCCAAAAAATGCAAGATCTACGTCGACAGCATGGCAGCTCTCAAGGCCTTGAGCTCCAGAAATATTAACTCACGCTGCACAATGGACTGCTTTCTAGCCCTAAACCATATTCAGACGCACGAAATCACGCTCTGCTGGGTGCCAGGACATAGCAACATACAGGGCAACGAATTAGCAGACGAATGTGCCAGGATAGGATCAGGTGCGCGAAACGAAACCGCGACTCTGGACGTGCAAATTCCGTTCGTGGAACTTAAAAACGAAATCGACGAACGCGGAGCAACACTAACCAGATCGAGGTGGGACACAGTACAAAACGGCAGGACTGCACGAACCCTTTGGCCATCCATTGATGTGAACCGTTCCAAAGAATTGCTGTCCTTCAGGAAGACCAAACTTAGCATCCTCACAGGAGTCATCACAGGGCACTGCGTGATAGGCAATATGGCTGCACGCATGAAGCTTCCTTATGAAGACTTCTGTAGAAGTTGCTTAGATGAAGAAGAGGAGGAGTCAGTACAGCACCTGCTATGTTCATGCAAAGGACTGCAAGAGTACCGTTTGGCCTTTTTAGGGCACAGGCTCTTCGTAAACCTAGACGATCTAGCAGATGCACCGCTCAAATCCCTTCTCAAATTCATCAGCAAATCCCTCTGGTTTAGTAAAGCCACGAGGACAAACGAGAACAATTAGATCTTCTTCTTCCCCTTCCTAAATCGCCCCTCCCTCTTCCGAAACCTTTTCTCCATCTTCCTAATCTGTCAACCTCCAATTATTTCTTCTATCCTTCCTTTCTACCTAATGGGAAACACAATGGACCGAATTGTCGGCCCCGAGTGAACTCGTCAGTCGTATTCTGACGGGCGTCCCTTTCAACCTAACCTAACCTACATGACGATCTTGCATTATCAGTGCACGCCCGGCATCAATGTTTTCTGGTTCAACGGTCGTTTTTGGACGACCTTTGTCTTTGAGCGAGCGTCGGCCACGATTGAATTCATTAAACCAGTTTTTCACAGTGCTATAGGATGGTGCTTCATCGTCATACAAAGATTTAAGTTCATCGATGCACTCTTGTCGTGATAATCCACGTCGAATGTTGTGAAAAACGATCGCATGAAAATGTTCACGAGTTAATTCCATTTTTTGCCAAAATGATTTTTTCAAGTCACTGTAAACAGCACAAATGATGGTCGTACGTCAAAATGTTCTCCGTGCGTTTATGGGTAATTTCAAAATAAAACGACCCAAAAATTACAATTTAAATATTTGACCCTTTCGATTTCAATGAAATTTCACACGCGTATACTAGATGACCATGCAGACTTATGACCATTTACCGATTGTTAAGATTCATAACGGTTTAGATTTTATAGGGTGCCAAATTTGGTCACCTACAACATTCTTTTACAAATTTAGCCTTTTTAAAGCCTTCATAACCTTTGAACGGAAGGTCAGATTTAAATTATATTTGTACCATTTGAAAGATTTTAACGTGCTCTCTAAGAATTGAAAATGAAGTGATCATTTTTTTTGTGTTAAGGACGTCAAAAGGATGAAAATGTCCATAATTCTTGATTATCCTGAAAAGCGTATCTTCAATTTTCATCGTTTTATTTTTAATAATCAACCACTTATTTTCCCAAAAAATGTAAAATTTTCAACATGGGTCCTTCAAGGGTTAAAAAGATATGAATAAATTAATGTCCGTCCGTCTGTCTGTTTGACTGAATGGTTGGTGCGATAACTCTTAAAATGATTGACCGAATGACTTAAAATTTCGTACGTGGTAGTATTTTCTTTAAGTCTAGTTTATCTTTGATGAGTAACCATATCGGTTCACTCTTTGTGATATATCCCCCACAAGTGGTTAGAATTTTGTGAAATGTGAAAACTCTTATAACTTCCAAACTACTAATGCGAATCTTGTGAAATTTCATACATAGTAATCATTTCACCGTCTGTAGAAACTGAACAAACATGGGCGAAATTGACCCGCCCCTTTTGGTACCTCCCACACAAATGGTAACAATTTTGAGAAATGTTAAAACTCTTATAACTTCCAAAGTACTAATGCGAATCTTGTGAAATGTCATACATAGTAATCATTTTACCGTCTGTAAAAGCAGAACAAAAGTGGGCGAAAATGACCCGCCCCTTTTGGTACCTCCCACAAAAGGGACCATATTGTACAAAAAGTTAACGGCTTATAACATTAATACCAGTGCTCACAGAACTTAATTTACTTATGAAATAAATATCCAGGCACTCTTTTTAAATATTAAATATTTAAAATCATTCACCTGCTTATATATCCCAGATATAAAACAAGAAAATAAATAACCGCCCACTTATTCTAAGACTATTGTTCTTGCAAAAGTTCTGCAACATACCGAACGGAAACGATTTCCGTATAAATTCCTTAATTTGTATGCGAGGTACTAGAAGGGGAGTGGCGATAACGCCTATTTTTTCACTGGACTATAGGTACAATACAATTATTACACTGCAAAAAATTTCAAGTATCTGTGAGCACTGGTATTAATGTTATAAGCTGTTAACTTTTTGTACAAAATGGTCCCTTTTGTGGGAGGTACCAAAAGGGGCGGGGTATTTTCGCCCATTTTTGTTCAGCTTTTCAGACGGTGAAAAGATTACTATGTATGAAATTTCACAAGATTCGCATTAGTAGTTTGGAAGTTATAAGAGCTTTAACAATTTTCAAAATTGTTACCGTTTGTGTGGGAGGTACCAAAAGGGGCGACTCAATTTCGCCCATTTTTGTTCAGCTTCTACAAACGGTGAAATGATTACTATGTATGAAATTTCACAAGATTCGCATTGGTAGTTTGGAAGTTATAAGAGTTTTCACATTTCACAAAATTCTAACCACTTGTGGGGGAGGTACCATAAAGAGTGGACCGATATGGTTATTCATCAAACATAAACTAGACTTAAAGAAAATACTACCACGTCCGAAATTTTAAGTCATTCGGTCAATCATTTTAAGAGTTATCGCACGAACCATTCAGTCAAACAGACAGACAGACGGACATTAATTTATTCATATTTTTTTAACCCATGGAGGACCCATGTTGAAAATGTTAAATTTTTTGGGAAAATAAGTGGTTGATTCTTAAAAATAAAACGAAGAGAATTGAAGATACGCTTTTCAGGATAATCAAGGATTAAGGACATTTTCATCCTTTTGACGTCCTTAATACAAAAAAATTTATCACTTCATTTGTAATTCTTAGAGAGGACGTTAAAATCTTTCTAACGGTACATATATCATTTAAATCTGACATTCCGTTCAAAAGTTATGAAGATTTAAACCAGTAAGGAAAGGCAGAAAGTCGGGCGGGGCCGACTATATAATACCCTACACCTCCCTAACAATGCGATAACGGTTATTACGATAATAATTTGGAATAATTGGTAAATGGGTAAGAACATATATATGCGGATATATCTAATTCTGAACCGATAATCGCTTAATTAAGCAATATTCGCTCCTAAATTGAGAAACATCTTTCTGGAGAATTTTGTAATGATCGGAAGTAAAGTACAATTTCTATAGCGCTTTGTAACCAAATCAGGAGGAACATATATATGGAGCTTATATATAAATCTGAATCGATTTTCCCTGAATACTCATTCATGTAAAATAGAAACCTCTTTCTGTCGAATTTCGTACTGATCGGATATAAAATACAGTCTCTACAGCGCTTGAATGTCAAATCGGTGCTAACATATATATGGGGGCTATATCTAAATCTGAACCGATTTTCTCCAAATTTGGCAGTATTCCTTCGTGTAATAAGAAACCTCTTTCTGCCGAATTTCGCTGTGATCGGATATAAAATACAGTTTCTACAGCTATTCAAATCGGGGTAACATATATATGGGGGCTATATCTAAATCTGAACCGATTTTCTCCGAATTTAGCAGTATTTCTTCATGTAATAAGAAACCTCTTTCTGCCGAATTTCGTACTGATTGGATATAAAATACAGCTTCTACAGCGCTTACATGTCAAATCGGGTGCAACATATATATGGGGGCTATATATAAATCTGAACCGATTTCCCCCAAAATTTTGTATTGGATCTAAGTGTATCACGAGACTACTCTCTGTCAATTTTTGTACAAATCAGTTACAAAATGTTGCTTATACAGTGTATATATGCCAAATCGGAGGTACATATATATGGGAGTTATATGTAAATCTGAACCGATTTTAACCAAATTCAATAGGGATCGTCCTTGGGCCTAAAAAAAGATATGTGCAAAGTTTCGTTGAGATCGGACCATAATTGCGACCTGTACTTTGATTACAAGAATACGTCTACAGACAGACAGACGGACATAGCTAAATCGACTCAGAAAGTGATTACAAGTCGATCGGTATAATAAACAATGGGTCTATCTCTTCTCCTTTTGGGTGTTACAAACAAATGCACAAAGTCATAATACCCTGTACCACAGTGTGGTGTAGGGTATAAAAAGGACGATCGGTAAATTGTGATAAGTCTGCATGGTCCTCTAGTATACGCGTGCAAAAACTCATTGAAATCTAAATCCATAAATATTCGGAGTGGGTCGATTTTCTTTGGAATTACCCTTATGCTACAAAAATGTCAAACTTTCCAATGGAAATGTCAGAAGGAGCCAGGCAACACTTAGTGTTTCCTAGGCCAGAAATATATATCACAACCCTCGTATAGTACAATTTCCGCCCTTCCGATTTATGATAAACTATGCGCAGAAATATCTCCACAAAATGACTATTTCTGGACATTTTTCCAATTTTAAAGCATTATATGTTTTTTTTTTCAAACCAGTTTGCTTTACACATTTTTTCTCCTAGTCTATACCTACAATTATGCTGAGGATCGTAAACCAAAATACCCATGGGTTAACTAGATATAGCCGTTGGAAAAATTTAATTTTCTCGGAAAAAATGCTTAAATATGCTTTCAGCCAAAATATTCACGATACGATTAGAGCGATTTCTAAGACGATTTAGACATGTCCGCCAGTCCGGCCGCGTGTTGTCATCACGCTACAATCTGAATAAAGACTGAAATTTGGTACAGGTACTTCTTATAGCTGCAGGTAAGTTTGGATTGGACAATATCGGTCCATGTTTTGATTTAGCTCCTAACGCCATAGAGAATAAAATTTATATCTGATTGCTGTAAAAATTGATACTTTGAGTTTATATATACCCAGAATCATTCACACGAGCAACGGTCGCCACAGTTCCATGCTTTGATAAAGTCCCCATACAAAGGACCCTTCTGCTTTGGCTTCTCAACGCTCTAGAAACCAAAAATTTCAATTGATTCTTGGAATTATTCACACGAACAACGTTTGTAGTATTCTGTGGAATGCAATCCATGGTGGAGAGTAATATAACAGGTTTTCCAATAGGGATGATATGATTTTGAAGTGACGTTTCGGCCATGTGTAATATGTCATGATCTGTCATTTGTTTTTCATTGCATTCAGTAGTGTTTACAATTTCATCATGGAGAAATATGCGCAAGAACAACGTTTACAAATTATTCAGTTTTATTATCAAAATAATCGTTTTCCAATTGCAACTTTTCGTGCGCTAAGTCCTTTTTTTTTAAATCCAAAAAAACACGTTCCAATCTACCTACGACCTTGACACCCATTGGCAATATTTTAGTTCTCGTTATGAGCTATCTTTTTGCCATTGACCGATTGTGGCTACGTGCCAGACATCAAATGAAACAATTTAATTGTTGCGAGAAAAGTTTGGATAGTTGATTATTTCAAGAAATTGTGATATTGAATGGCCTCCAAGAAGTTGTGATTTAACACCATTAGACTATTTCTTGTGGGGTTATTTGAAGTCATTGGTCTTCCGAAATAAACCAGACTCTCTTCAAGCTTTACAAGTCAATATTGAACGCGCCATTCATGACATATGACTTGATTTAGTGGAAAAGTGTTCGAAAATTGGGTTCATCCAATTCGTTCCTGCAGAAGAAGTCATGGAGGCCATTTGAATGATGTTTTATTTAGAACTTAATTGTATCGATTGTACTTCACATTAAATAAAAAACTTTTGAATTTTTGAAATTTTTTATCACTCTTATTGGAAAACCCTGTATATATAAGATTCGCCGATTGATCGAATTTAACGCCGCTTTTACTTGTTTTTTATCAGACTGATGGGATGATGTCTTTACGACATGCCCAACCGGGATGCCGCTGTCTACGTATGTTTAGTTTATACGTAAAAATCCAGTGTAATCAATATAAAACCAACCATAACATATTAACAACTCGAATCTGATATATGTATGTCAAATTTTAAAAAGACGTCACAGAGTGAAGGAGAATCCGTTGAAGATTTTTAAATACATTTATTATGTCGAATAACACTATTACTTTTAAATAGTTTTATTCAGATATCTTAAACCTATATATTACATATTCGATATTCTTATCAGAACTTTGACGTATATTGTGAAATCGTCAACGTTAACGTCACTTGATCTAAACGCGTAATAAATGATCATTGGACGTTCGTTAAACGTTTATTCAAATTTCAAAACGTTTGACATTTAAATATTATAAAGTATTTCAGATATTTGAATTAAATATTCCATTTATATTGTACGTTTTGAATTTTTCCATAAAATTATGCTGAGCATAAAATGAGAAAAAAATAACAATTTTCATCGAATATTTTGTCAGCAAAAACAAACGATCAACCAAATAAGCAAAAACAAGTTAGAAGGGTGGTAAGTTCGGCTGTGCCTTACATCAAAAATTATAAAGTAAGAAGATAAGTCGTCGCCGAGCGAGTAAGTGTCAGGTACGGACGAATAGGAATTCGAACCAATTGGATTCCAACGAGTGAGTTTTTTAGCGGATTTTCAGACCGATTTTCCCGAAGATTTTGTAATTGTTAAAATTAAAAAAATTATATTAACCGATAAGTGCAAAAAAAGTTCAAACAATGTTCGCGGAAAACTGTTTTCTTTTTCGCGTGTGACAGTTCATTTCTATTCGTTCGTACCTGATAGATTTTGACGTTTCGTCCAGAAGGAATGTCTTCTTATTCTATTAGTCTTTTCCTTACATACCCTCCATCAAGGATTTTATTAAATTTTATAACCGGAAACTTTTTTGGAGTAGACAAGTAGTAAATCGTGTTCAGATAATGGTTCTTCTTTGTTGAAGAAAATTATTTTCAAAAGAAAAAAAAAAAAGGGAAAGTTTCAAAGTTTAGGCCAGTTTTATAGCAAATGTGTCGGAAATGATGGCATATGGGTGATTCCCCGTAAACTGACCCCATCTCACATAAACAAATAAATCCGATTTTTGCAAAAAAAAAATGCCATAAGGGACATCACGAACAATTGAATTTCAGAAATTCATGAAGAGTTGATCAAATTTAGGAATAGTTTTTTCTCTACCACTGAGTTTCTGTAGATTATTATAAAATTGTTGGATATACTACTTTTACTGTTAAACTGACATGAGCTATTTATACCCTACACCACACTGTGGTACAGGGTATTATAAGTTTGTTTCACGGCAGATGTTTGTAACACCTGAAAATAACACAGCTAGACCCACCTTAAAGTATACCGATCAACTCAGAATCACTAGCTGAGCCGATTTAACCATGTCTGTTCGTCCGTCCGTACGTCCGTCTGTCCTTGTAAAGTTGTTCGTCGACTACAGGTCGCAATTTCACTCCGATCGTTCTGAAATTTTGCAGTTTAGAGTATTTCGCAGCTGTAAAGATCCCTATTGAATTTGGTTGAAATCGGTTCAGATTTAGATATAGCTCCCATATATATCTTTCATTCGATTTGGCCCTTTAGTCCTATAGAAGCTGTATTATACATCCAATCGTTTTGAAATTTAGAATGGTAGAGTTTCTTGATCCATGAACCAACATTCCCGAATTTGAAGAAGATTGGTTAATTTTTAGCTATAGCTCCCATATATATGTTTCGTCCGATTTTGCTCTTTAGTCCTGTAGAAGCTGTATTTTACATCCAATCATTTTGAAATTTAGAATGGTAGAGTTTCTTGATCCATGAACCAACACTACCGAATTTGTGAGAAAATCGGTTAAGATTTAGCTATAGCTCCCATATATATGTTTCGTCCGATTTGGCCCTGTAGTTCTATAGAAGCTGTATTTTACATCCAATCGCTTTGAAATTTAGAATGGTAGAGTTTCTTGATCCATGAACCAACATTCCCGAATTTGAAAAAGATCGGTTAATATTTAGCTATAGCTCCCATATATAAGTTTCGTCCGATTTTGCTCTTTAGTCCTGTAGAAGCTGTATTTTACATCCAATCGTTTTTATACCCCACACCACACTGTGGTACAGAAACCAATTGTTCCAACTTAATACGACACTTTTATTATACCCTATACCACACTGTGGTACAGGGTATTATTTAAGTATAAAATGTCCCAAAAGTAAATTTATGTAAACAATTTGTACATGAATTACAAAATTTATATTTCAGAGTTATTCAATATTACGAGAGTGGTGTAGGGTATTATATAGTCGGCACCGCCCGACGTTAGCCTTTTCTTACCGGTTTTCGACATATTTTTTATTTTCTGAAATTTGTTATTTGACTACAAGAAAGTACGCATCCGTAAGTGTAGTTTAGAGTAAAACTCGTAACTTTTGGAAAATATTCAGTGCCTGAAAACGGTTTTGTATCTTGGAGTGTTTTGTTTGTCACACCCGATACGGTTAGGTCAAGGTTATATGTAGGGTGATCCATTTCGAGGTTCCCTACTTTTTTAAAGAAAAAAACACAGAAAATTCAAATTGAATGGGGAATGTTTATTATCATTTGAAAGAACATTCTTTGGCATTTATTTTTTGAAGATTATGTCTATCAAATGTTGGCCGCGGCTACGTCTCGGATGGTCCATCCGTTGCGTCCAATTTTCGATGACTCGTTCGAGCATTTCGACTGGTAACTGGCGAATGACACGCATGATGTTTTGCTCCAAGGCCTGAATCGAAGCGCATAAACTGTAGACTTTACATATCCCTACAGGTAAAAGTTTAACGGTGTGATATCACACGATCTTGGTGGCCAATCGACCGGCCCAAAACGTGAGATTATCTGCTCACCGAAGTGTTCTCTCAATAAATCCATTGCTTGAGTTGATGTGTGGGAAGTGGCGCCGTCTTGTTGAAACCAAATGTCGCCGAGATCACGAGCTTCAATTTCAGGCATCAAATAGTCGGATATCATGGCACGATAACTGTCGCCATTGACGGTTACGTTCTCACCGGCATCATTTTTGAAGAAATATGGACCGATGATTCCGGTACGTCGAATCGGGAATCGGTCAATGGCAAAAAGATAGCTCTTAACGAGAGCTAAGATATTGCTCATGGGTGTCAAGGTCGTGGGTCGACTGGAAAGTGTGATCTGTCAAAAAACGCTATTGAAAAAAGTATCTCTACTTAGATCACCCTATAGTATAAAGAAAACCAAAATGTTTCAGTATCAGTGCAATATTTACGCCAGAATTTGCATTCAAGGATTTGTCACACCCGTTACGCAAAGACCGCAAATAATTTGTAATCGATTTAAAAATATTTTCTATTTATTAATTTTATTTGAAGTATGAAATTAAATAATGGAAAGCAGAAATTTCGGTATAAATTGAAAAATAAATAGATGGTATAGGGGCAATCATTAAGAGCACGATGTGTGCGACAGTGAAGGTCGATAATATCATTTTAAAGGTTTTGATTGGTTCTGGAATAAAAGGCATAAGTATATTTCTCAAATGGAGTTAACAAATGTCAATATATTTTGGAAAATAGCTGGAAAACCAAAAAAATCAGGAATATAACTTTTGAAAAGAGTTCTGCTTATAATATTCTAGCAGGACGCACAGCGTATTCTAATTCAGAAATTATTCTTTGTAGAAAATAAAAGAAAAACATTATTATAAACACTGATATAAAAGAGAAAGAGTTTTAAAGATGTCAAAACTTGTTTTTGGCAACGAATTTTGTAATTGTAAGTTTTCACTCCATGTGATAAAGAAAGTCGGCAATATGAATAGCATTTGGTAGATAAAACGAATTCAATTTTGTTTTTCGCAGAAAAAAAAACAAGTTTAATAGATACATGATACATTATGGACAATATTTCGTTGTACTTTTTACTCCTCGAGATTGAGACTATTTCACACCCTTTACATTGGCATGTCACACCCGTTACATATTAATATATTTACTACAAATGGAATAATAATTTAAATTATTTGGAATGAAGTCTACAATATGCACTATACTCTCGAGATACCAAAAAAAAATTGTTGTTGTCATTACATAAAAAAATTTTACAGTATGCAATAAAGAAAGCGGCTGATCAAGATTCTATGAAAACCTAAGGTCACACCTGTAACGTTGATATATCGACCATATTTTTGTTATTAAAAATAGTATTTAATTTCCTTGCATGTCAGTAGGTAACACTTAGGAATATCTACATAAACCACCCTTTGTGAAATGTCGTTATAAATTATATAGATCAATATCAGGAAAATACTCAGTAACAATGTCACACCCGTTCCATTGGAATCACTCATAACGAATATTTATATTTAAAAGAATGGAATATGTGGTATTAATGGTATAAATAAACAAATTCTAGAGATACGTCTATATGTTGACTACGTCGAAACGTGGGACGTTATTTTCCCTTTTTTGTAGTAGGGATTGTCAAAAAAATCTAAAATTATATCAAATATCAAAATAAGGACCGATATGCCTCATTTTCACTAGAAATAATTAAATGTAATAGAAAGCACACATATTAAAATTTCAGCAAGATCGGAAAAAATGCGCTCTCTAGAGCGTAAATATGGGATTGTCCCTGGGTATCACTACGACGTAGTGATACTGTTCCACAGGGTTTTCCAACAAGAGCTGTTATTTTGAATCACCCGTTATTTCGGTAGCTGTCAATTTTGAAGCATTTATTCTTTGACATTTGACAAGTAGAAACTACGCCATTACTAAAAATGGAACGATACACGATTCAGCAACGCACTGGAATTAAAATTCGAAAAATCGAAAATCATCGAAAAATCATCTTGACTGATTTTCCACCTCGGTGGCTACGTGAACAAGCAAAATTGTCGCATCTGGGGCTCGGAAAACCCAAGAGATATTGTTGAGAAGCCTCTCCATCCTCAACGTGTGACTGTTTGGTGTGGTTTATGGTCCGGCGGGGTCATTGGACCTTACTTTTTCGAAAATGAGGTTGGATCAACAGTTACGGTGAATGGTTTGCGCTATCGAGAGATGATTAATGATTTTTTATGGTCGGAGTTGGATGGTATTGATCTGGACAACGTTTACTTTCAAGAAGACGGCGCTACGTGCCACACAAGCAACGAAACCATTGCTCTGTTACGGGAAAAGTTTCCGGACCGAGTTATCTCTCGTAGAGGTGATCACAATTGGCCACCGAGATCTTGTGATTTTACACCTTGCGTCTTCTTCCTTTGGGGCCACGTGAAAGATAAGGTCTACGCCAACAGCCCAGTATCGATTCAAGACCTCAAAGATAGAATTCGTGAGGCTATCGAGGACATAGGGCAGGAAAACAACCTAGAACTACAGATTACTTATTACGATATTCTGTTTTTATATACAAATTTTAATTTTGTATTTATAGCCTTCCCAGAAAATGTAATGCATTCTTGTAGGAACATTGATAGCTTAAATTTTCGTTGGCTATATTTCTATGGCTTTACTAATATATGTCATAGCAAGAATTTTTTGTGAATGGAAACGAATTCATTTATTCATTCACTGACAAGCTTTGATACTATACAATAAATATATATAACTCCCATGTATTTCGTATAGATTCTTGACTTATTTTATTTAATTCAAACAAATTAATATAATTTCAATTATACAAAAACAAATTATTTAATCTTCAGTTGAAATAATTTAGATTTCAAATCATTAACAATTTCGAACAGTTTCAACAGTGTCCAGAACTTTCGGCAAATCTTGACAGTACAAATTAATATTTATACCCTCACTTTTGTGGAAAAGGGTCCGTCCTTCTGTCTGGTTGGGGTCTCGAAAGGGTAAACACGTATTTTAAAACGTAAGTTAATCTGGGATGATATTTAAGATGAAATACTCCGTAGAACTAGAGATTACATATTGCAATCTTCTGAATCTGTACACAAATTTGAAACTTGTATTTATAACGTTCCCAGAAAAGTATTTTACTCGTATTATATTATAGCGTGATCCATTTCGAGGTTCCCTTCTTTGTTAAAGAAAAAAACACAGAAAATTCAAATTGAATGGGGAATGTTTATTATCATTTGAAAGAACATTCTTTGGCATATATTTTTTGAAGATTATGTCTATCAAATGTTGGCCGCGGCTACGTCTCAGATGGTCCATTCGTTGAGTCCAATTTTCTATGACTCGTTAGAGCATTTCGACTGGTAACTGGGGAATGACACGCGTGATGTTTTGCTCCAAGGCCTGAATCGAAACGGGTTTGTCCGCATAAACTTTAGACTTTACATATCCCCACAGGAAAAAGTTTAACGGTGTGATATCACACGATCTTGGTGGTCAATCGACCGGCCCAAAACGTGAAATTATCTGCTCACCGAAGTGTTCTCTCAATAAATCCATTGATTGATGCGATGTGTGGGAAGTGGCGCCGTCTTGTTGAAACCCAATGTCGCCGAGATCTCGAGCTTCAATTACAGGCATCAAATAGTCGGTTATCATGGGACGACAACGTTCGCCATTGACGTTACGTTCTCACTGGCATCATTTTTAAAGAAATATGGACCGATGATTCCACCGGCCCACAAACCACACCAAACCGTTGTTTTTTCTGGATGAAGTGGCAGCGCGTGAATCTCTTCAGGTTGCATTGTTTACATACCCATTGAGCCAGAAATGGGCCTCATCGCTGAACAAAATTTGGCTCGAAAACGTCGGATCTTCTTGGAACTTGTCAAGAGTCCATAGAGCGAAGCGATGTCGCTTGGGAAGGTCGGGCGGCTTCAGTTCTTGCACAAGCTGTATTTTGTATGCTTTCAATTTAAGATCTCGACGTAATATGCGCCAAGTCCATACGTCAGTCCGAATTGCTGCGAACGGCGCCGAATCGACTCTCCACGGTCTTCGTGTACACTCTCAGCTACGGCCGCTACATTTTCTTCGTTGTGTGCTGGACGTGGTCTATTCGGTCGAATATTATCCAATAATTAATGCTGGGTCTCAAAATGGGTTATGGTGTTGCGAATAGTATGCTCAGTTGGCCGATTATGTTGACCATAAGTTGAGCGAAGTGCACGAAACACATTCCTCACAGAATGTGAATTTTCGTAATAAAGTTGAACGATTTGTAAACGTTGTTCAGGCGTAAGTCTTTCCATGATGAAATGCCAAACAATACTTAACAAAAATAACATGACAGCATGAATGAAACGACTCACACGTGATCTGTCAAAAAAAGGCTATTGAAAAAAGTATCTCTACTTGGATTACCCGTTATAATGCATTCTTGTAGGGAGATTAATTATACTGCTTAAATATTCGGTGGCGATATTTCTATGACTTTAGTAATTCATATATGTATGTCATAGCAAGAATTTCTTGTGAACAGATAAATATTCATTCATTCATTAACTGACGGGCTGTCGGTTTGGCCATAAATATAACTCCCACGTATATTTTCGATATTCTTGATTTAAGATTTAAAATGCATCTAATTTCAATAATAGATAAACAAATTCATTAATCTAAAGTTGAAATGATTTCGATTTTAAATCATTGACAATTTGAACAAGCTTCTGTGTTCAGAACTTGGACAGTAGATTTTGATGGAATTTAATATTAATTATTATTCAAATAATATACAGTTGTTATGTGAAAGTTTACCTAGTCCACTGACAATTTGTGCATTTTCTTTTTCACCCAAAGAATAATCTAAACAACCAGACAGTATTTTATTAGAAAATGCAACATTTCTCGTGAATGGTATGAAATGCAAAAATTTAACGCTTGGTTAGCTCAAATGGTTAGAAACCATCCATTCATCTATGATTTTTCATATATCATTATTTTTGGAGTGAGAGTTTCAGGGATAAATACTTCTTGAAGATTCTCCTTTATGGAACATCTATTCCAAAGGGGTCTTTTTGGTTCCTTTTGTGGGGAAGGGTAAAAATCACCCCTTAAACAGGAGTTTAACGGGTCAAAATGTTCTACAAAACAAGTAAGAAAGTTCAGTCGGGTAAACCGACTAATGAATCCCCTCACCTTGAGTCTCAAAAAAAATATTGGTAAATTTATTTATTTTTTTTATTTATTTAAATTATTATCAATTTAAATTGCATTTAATACCTTTAAAGTAAGTACTGGTATTAAAGTTTAAAGCTGTTAACTTTTGGTGTAAAATGGTCCATTGGTGTGGGAGGTACCAAAAGGGGCGTGCCAATTACGGCTACTTTTATCTAGACTCTAGGTACTATAAAAGCATTGCACTGTACGAAATTTCAAGTATTTGTATGCACTGGTAATAAAGTTATAAGCTATTAACTTTTGGTTCAAAATTGTCCATTTGTGTGGGAGGTACCAAAAGGGGCGGGCCAATAACGCCAATTTTTCTCTGGTCTCTAGGTAATATAAAAGCATTACACTGTACAAAATTTCAAGTATTTGTATGCACTCGTATTAAATTTATAAGCTGGTAAATTTTAGTACAAAATAGTCCATTTGTGTGGGAGGTACCAAAAAGAGCGTGGCAATAATGCCAATTTTCCACTGCATTGTAGGTCCTATTAAACAATTACACTGTACAAAATTGTAAGTATATGTATGCACTGGTAATAAAGTTATAAGCTATTAACTTTTGGTTCAGAATTGTCCATTTGTGTGGGAGGTACTAAACCGGGTTGGCCTCCGGGTTGACCTCGCATGTGACAATCGAGCTACAAACAATAACGTTACGATAAAAATACGATTTTGGGCCGATTCCGCGGGATTTCAGAGGATTTAAATAAGTACTATAGAAGTTATTAAATAATCAATATTTTACTAAATGTTAACCCTTTGTGGGGGAGGTACTAGAAGGAGTGGACCAATATGGCCCATCTTCGAACTTAGGTGGAGATAGAAGAAAATATTACCACATAACAAATTTGAAGTCAATCGGTTACTCCTTTCGTTAGTTATCGTGCGCACCAGCCAGCAGACAGACAGACAGACAGACAGTCGGACGGACATTGCTCATTCGACTAAAAAAGGGCCCAAAACGGATATCCGCCGAACATACTTAGGATCTTAGGTCACTCCTTCGATGTGTTACACTTTTGGTTCGTAGTAAATAATATATACCCTCCACTCTAAGGTGAGGGGATAAATATTTGCCATCAAATTCTACTATAAGTCTCTGAATACACCAAAACTCAACCTAATTAACCTAAAAATGGATTTTAAGTTTTAACTTATTTCTGGCAATTAAATTGAGTTTTGTGTTTTGATGTATTTAGAGACTTATGGTAGAATTGTATGGCAAATATGCGATATTAAGGTGTATTCAGAGACTTATGGCAAATATTTTTGTAAAACCTTTTGACTCGCTTAACACCTGTTTTACGGGTGATTTTTACCCTTCTCCAAACAGGAGACCATAAAGACCTCTAGATTGAGGAGCTAGAGCGTTAAAATGTTCAACGAAAATATTTTCCATAAAATTCTACTACACCCAGGAAAATAATTGGTTTGGAATTCGATTGCAACAATAAAAAAAATAGTACTAGCAACAAAAAGTATATTGCCTGCACCGTCTGTCGGTTGTATTTATAAATAAATAGTTGAAACAACAATAATAACATGGATACGATCAAATGAAAATGCTTGCAACTAAATCGATGGTTGTATCAATCGAAGATTGTTTTTTACACTGACACTCGGTTAGTTGTGGTAACCAATTTTCATTATAGTACCATATGATCGACAACCAACGTTTTATTCTTGAGAAAGAGATTATTGCAGATTATTATTGCAACGAAGAAAAAAATATATAATAAAAATATAAATAATCGTTTATTGACTATCCCAATCATTTCCCAAATTTAGAATAATTAAATGTATTTTGGGAAATACAACCGAAAGATTGGTTGCTGTTCTTTTGCTGATACATGACAAACAAAAAGTAAACTTACTCGACATAAATAAATCTTCAACATTTTGTTCAAGAACGGTATAGGTAATCAAAAATAATCTCGTGTGGATAATAATGTGTGGAAAGCAGAATATGTTGTGCAAAATGTTGTACATAAATAAAAAATAAAAGCAACAATCATGAAATTGAAAGTACAGGGTTAAGCGATATTTGCATAAAAGTTTTGTTTTTTTTTTCGTGTCCTAAAATGTGTGTCAAATATTTCCACATCTCATAATAGCGATGAATTTGTAATATGGGATTTTTAATTTTGTTATGAATTGTTTTGTTTTTGTTCAATAAATAAAATAAAAATTAATGAAAACTGTTTTTAATTAATTGTCGGTAGTATATGACTGGACAAATTGTCAGAACAACCAATTTTTTAAAACAGTTGGTTGTGGCAACTACAACAGATAATTTTAGCCACCATTTTCGTAGTCGGAGCACCAAATATGGATTTTTAATTTTGTTATGAATTGTTTTGTATTTGTTCAATAAATAAAATAAAAATTAATGAAAACTGTTTTTTATTAATTGTCGGTAGTATATGACTGACAAATTGTCAGAACAACCAATTTTTTAAAACAGTTGGTTGTGGCAACTACAACAGATAATTTTAGCCACCATTTTCGTAGTTGGCGCACCAAATATGATTGTTGTCAACATGGAAGCAGAAGTATACCACAACCAAAATATTGGTTGTCCTGATGGAATCGCATGATAGTAGACAGAACTACCAAAATTCGGTTGGCAAATAATTCGGTTGAGGCAACCAAACTGTATTCTGTATGTATAAGTTTCTGAATACACCAAAGCCCAAAACTCAACTCAAATACCAGAAATAAGTCAAAACTTAAGATCCAGTTTTAGGTTAATTGGGTATTTTTTCGAATTGGTGCTGAACCTAAAAATGGATTTTAAGTTTTAACTTATTTCTGGCATTTAGGTTGAGTTTTGAGTTTTAATGTAGTTAGAGACTTATAGTAGAATTTTAATCCTATGCCGAATCATCATAAGAATGTGCAAAAGGGAGAAATATTGATCCCCTCTAAAATGACCACCATACGTAAACTTTCATAACGTCGATACACGTATATTCTTTTTTTTTACCCCCTCTATCAGAATAGATATTTAAATTAACATTCAATATGAAAATATATTACATTTGAGAAATGTAAAACATTCGAAAATCTTGCTAAAATTCTGTGGTCTCCACAAATAACCACATAAATAAGTCGAGCTAGGTCATTTCAACGTTTTTTTTTTATAAATGTAATCATTTATTGTCCAGTTTTAAAATTAAAAAATACAAATCAAAAAATTTTCCATGAGTTCAAAAATTCAAATTAATTTACATTTTTTTAATCGCATCAATAAATATTCATTATGAATAATTACAAAAACCTTTTGAAAACAGATCAGATCGTCTTTTTAGAATCAATCGTGAGACCATTGAAATGGAATTTTAGTAATTTTGTAGCAAAAACATCGTAAAAACGTTAGCCTATGGTACGAAAATCGAAATGTTAAAACCAGTAGCAATTGCGCCTTGTTTGTTTCGAGTAGAGAGTTATTAAACCGTATTAATTGTGAGTGAAAGAGCGTCCATCCTATCACTAGACACGAGGTGTTTTATGTTTTTCTTACTGTGAAGCTGTGGAAATTTACCTAATCATCAAACGCCATGGCGTTTTTCAGTACCGTAACATAACAATGATTTTGTAAACATCTTAAACGATTTAACTATATGCTTATCTTATTTTTGTGTATACTAGGGCGTTCCCAAGATTAGCCGAGCTACCAAAGAAAACACAACAAATTTGGGAAATTTCTTTATATCTCAACATAATCTCCTTTAACTCGATACACTTTTTTTCAGCAACTTTAATAGCTTCGATACCCTGTTTACATAGCGTGATCCATTTCGA
The DNA here is from genome assembly GCA_963930755.1 of Eudasyphora cyanicolor. Taxonomy (NCBI): domain Eukaryota; kingdom Metazoa; phylum Arthropoda; class Insecta; order Diptera; family Muscidae; genus Eudasyphora; species Eudasyphora cyanicolor. The sequence continues at coordinate 155,050,294 of OZ005735.1, read as the reverse complement.
GGTTCCCTCCTTTTTTAAAGAAAAAAACACAGAAAATTCAAATTGAATGGGGAATGTTTATTATCATTTGAAAGAACATTCTTTGGCATTTATTTTTTGAAGATTATGTCTATCAAATGTTGACCGCGGCTACGTCTCAGATGGTCCATCCGTTGAGTCCATTTTTCGATGACTCGTTCGAGCATTTCGACTGGTAACTGGCGAATGACACGCGTGATGTTTTGCTCCAAGGCCTGAATCGTAGCGGGTTTGTCCGCATAAACTGTAGACTTTGCATATTTTTTTCGATGACTCGTTCGAGCATTTCGACTGGTAACTGGCGATTGACACGCGTGATGTTTTGCTCCAAGGCCTGAATCGTAGCGGGTTTGTCCGTATAAACTTTAGACTTTACATATCCCCACAGGTCGCCATTGACGGCTACGTTCTCACCAGCATCATTTTTGAAGAAATATGGACCGATGATTCCACCGGACCACAAACCACACCAAACCGTTGTTTTATCTGGATGAAGTGGCAGCTCTTGAATCTCTTCAGGTTGCATTTTGCTTGTTTACATACCCATTGAGCCAGAAATGGGCCTCATCGCTGAACAAAATTTGGCTCGAAAACGTCGGATCTTCTTGGAACTTTTCAAGAGTCCATAGAGTGAAGCGATGTCGCTAGGGAAGGTCGGGCGGCTTCAGTTCTTGCACAAGCTGTATTTTGTTTTCGGTCAAATATTATCCAATAATGAATGCAGATCACTCGTGATCTGTCAAAAAAAGCCTATTGAAAAAAGTATCTCTACTTGGATCACCCGTTAGTAAGATCTATGTATATATTTCCTGAAAATAGCCATCAACCGCAACCTACATCCCCTTCATCGAGTAATTTGTTCATGTTGGGAAACAAAAAATAATCCGAGGGAGTTAAATCTGGCGAATAAGGTGAGAGCTGAAGCTATTTGAACTTTAATTCATTGATTTTGGCCATCGTAATAGTGCATATGTGAACTGGTGCATTATCTTGATTGTGAGCAAATGCGGCAACCTTCCTTTGACTTCAGCTAGTTCATGATCCTTCAACCGACGGCCATCTAATACCATTTTGTGTATTATTATAACCATTACTGGTGTGGGCATCTCAATTGATCGGGCACTACGGTGTTCGTCTTGGCAGCTCGTACGGCCCCGTTTAAACTCTGCCACACAATATTTTATAGTTGCAAACGAAGGAGCAGACTCCCCCAAATAGAATCTAGCTCGGTTTTAATATTTATTGGACTGAGACCTTTCAAATGAAAGTAGTGTATAACATTTCGGTGACCAATTTTGTCCATGTTTACAAAATTCACTGAGATTGTTTACTTTTGAGTGCTCAAAAAATAATTAAAAATATTTTTTTAAACTACTACAGGGTGTTTTTTTGTAAACGTGTGGTTTTCAATCTGGCAATACTTTTTTCGGAGTTGGTCTTTTTGACAGTTGCCACTTGATTTATGTTCAGTTTGATTTGCCATTTCATAATGAATACTCTTACTCCGGAAAAACGTTTTCAAATCGTTCAAACAGAAGTAATGGTTCGGCTCCCGCGAAGAATCGCGCGCTGCTTCCAATATTCGGTCGACATAATCGTCCAGCAGAGTCGGTAAATCGAGCAACCATGGATCGATTTCGCACCACGTTTACTCTAGTGGATAATGCGCATCCTCATATACGCCGTACAGTTCGAAACCAAAGCGCAATTGCTGCTGTGGAGCAGAGTATCGAAGAAAACCCGAATGAGTCCATCCGCCATCGCGCGCAGCAATTGGAGCTGTGCCCATCCATTTTATGGAAGATTTTGCGGAAGAATCTTGGTTTGCGAGCTTACAAAATCCAACTCGTGCAAGAATTGAAGCCGAACGACCATCAAACGTGTCGCACGTTTTCATAAAAAAATTTTGTTCAGCCATGAAGCTCACTTTTAGATAAATGAGTACGTTGATGAACAAAATTGTCGTATTTGGTGTAATGATAATCCACAAGCCATTACATCCACAAAAAGTCACTGTTTGGTGTGCTCTATTGGCAAGGGAATCATTGGTCCATATTTCTTCAAAAATGAAGCCCGCCATGGTTCCAAACGAAAGGCGCTACATGCCATACAGCCAACGAAACAATCAATTTATTGAAGGAAACTTTTGGTGAGCGCATTATCTCGCGTTATGAACTTTTTGGAATGAATGAATGTTCGTTGACAGCAAGAGAAACTACGTTTACGATAAATGTTTGCATTCACTAGAAATATTTCAACCGTGGCAAAGTAGAGCGTTTGAGACAAAGAACTATGTTTGCAATAAACGACATCCAAACGTTTTTTTTATCTTTGCGTGTATCTCAGGCTAAATTCGAAGATGGGTCATATTAGTGCAGTCCTTGTGGTGCGAACTTAATATTCTTTCCGAGTTATCGTTCGAGAGTTTCGTGCGCACCAACCAGATAGATGGACGGACAGACATAGCTCAAATGATTTTACATATATCGCAATGATTTTTGATGATTTGTCAAATTTCCTCTAACAATTAATAAGGCTTAATACTCTCGACTGAACCAAACAAGGCACAATTGCTACTGGTTTTAACATTTCGATTTTCGTACTATAGCATTACGTTTTTACGATGTTTTTGCTACAAAATTACTAAAATTCCATGTCAATGGTCTGATGATTGATTCTATGACGGTCTGATCTGTTTTCAAAAACGTTTTTGTAATTATTCATATCGTTTTTTATCTTTGCGTGTATCTCAGGCTAGGTCATATTAGTGCAGTCCTTGTGATGCGAACTTAATATTCTTTCCGAGTTATCGTTCGAGAGTTTCGTGCGCACCAACCAGATAGACGGACGGACAGACATAGCTCAAATGATTTTACATATATCGCAATGATTTTTGATGATTTGTCAAATGTCCTCTCACAATTAATAAGGCTTAATAACTGAACCCAACAAGGCGCAATTGCTACTGGTTTTAACATTTCGATTTTCGTACTATAGCATTACGTTTTTACGATGTTTTTGCTACAAAATTACTAAAATTCCATGTCAATGGTCTCATGATTGATTCTATGACGGTCTGATCTGTTTTCAAAAACGTTTTTGTAATTATTCATAATGAATATTTATTGATGCGATTGAAAAAAATCTTAATTAATTCGGGTTTTTGAACTTGTAGATACAAACAGCCCAGTCTAAACAACATACTTAATTAAAAAAAAAAGAAAATTTTTTGATTTGTATTTTTGTATTGTATTTCATTAATAAATTCGAAATAAAACATTTTATTGAAATACACGTATGTGCTCATAGTCAAAAAAAAATTGCATTCGAAAATTTCACCTGAAATAATGCATTGTAGGATCATTACTTTCGCAATTTTTTTTTATAGAAATTAAATCTACCTATCAGCAGTTCTATAACACGCCATTGAAAGGGAAAATTGTGTCAAAATTATAGAAATTATTCGGATTCATTTTGAAAAAAAGATTAATGACGTTTGGCAGCAAATGACTAGGTTTCTATTGCCTAATGATTTCTGAGAAAATTGAGCACTACAACTTTTATTGACCTGATTTTTGGAGTTGATTTCGATAGCGAATCGCTTGTAATTCAAGAATCGCACAAACAAAATATTTTTAATAAATAATTGCAATACTTGTAATTAATTTTGTTAGAAAAATATATTTACAAAACATCAGTACTATTTTTATACCCTTACTTTAATGTAATATATATCACTAGCTGGACCCGGTCCACTTCGTTGCCCCCACACTTCAGATTTCTGACAGTAGGAATCTCTTTAATCTATTCGTAGGTACGAACAGTAGGAATCTATTCGTAGGTACGAACAGTAGGAATCTATTAGTAGGTACGAACAGTAGGAATCACTTAAAAATTGCCTTATATATAAAATGGACCCGGTTCACTTCGTTGGTCCACTATTTGCAAATTTTCCAAAACCATCTCAGACAAAATAGCTTTCAAACAAAAGAAAAAATTTTAAAATCGGTCCAGTAGTTTAAGCGTCTATAAAACACATACATACATACATACATACATACAAACATTTTTCCATTTTTATATAGATAGATAGATAGCTGGACCCGGTCCACTTCGTTGCCCCCACACTTCAGATTTCTGACAGTAGGAATCTCTTTAATCTATTCGTAGGTACGAACAGTAGGAATCTATTCGTAGGTACGAACAGTAGGAATCTATTAGTAGGTACGAACAGTAGGAATCACTTAAAAAATTGCCTTATATATAAAATGGACCCGGTTCACTTCGTTGGTCCACTATTTGCAAATTTTTTTTTCCAAAACCATCTCAGACAAAATAGCTTTCAAACAAAAGAAAAAATTTTAAAATCGGTCCAGTAGTTTAAGCGTCTATAAAACACATACATACATACATACATACATACATACATACAAACATTTTTCCATTTTTATATATATAGATAGCTGGACCCGGTCCACTTCGTTGCCCCCACACTTCAGATTTCTGACAGTAGGAATCTCTTTAATCTATTCGTAGGTACGAACAGTAGGAATCTATTCGTAGGTACGAACAGTAGGAATCTATTAGTAGGTACGAACAGTAGGAATCACTTAAAAAATTGCCTTATATATAAAATGGACCCGGTTCACTTCGTTGGTCCACTATTTGCAAATTTTTTTTTTCCAAAACCATCTCAGACAAAATAGCTTTCAAACAAAAGAAAAAATTTTAAAATCGGTCCAGTAGTTTAAGCGTCTATAAAACACATACATACATACATACATACATACATACATACAAACATTTTTCCATTTTTATATATATAGATAGCTGGACCCGGTCCACTTCGTTGCCCCCACACTTCAGATTTCTGACAGTAGGAATCTCTTTAATCTATTCGTAGGTACGAACAGTAGGAATCTATTCGTAGGTACGAACAGTAGGAATCTATTAGTAGGTACGAACAGTAGGAATCACTTAAAAAATTGCCTTATATATAGAATGGACCCGGTTCACTTCGTTGGTCCACTATTTGCAAATTTTTTTTTTCCAAAACCATCTCAGACAAAATAGCTTTCAAACAAAAGAAAAAATTTTAAAATCGGTCCAGTAGTTTAAGCGTCTATAAAACACATACATACATACATACAAACATTTTTCCATTTTTATATATATAGATTTGCTACCGGCAAAAATTGTGGAACAGATCGAAGAAGTGATGTAAGACTCTAAGTATGTTCGACGTAAATCAGTTTTATGACATTAAAAATCATTTGAGCAATGTCCGTCTGTGTGTTTGAATAAATCATGTATACAGGGTGTCTGATATGTATTGCAAACAACGCCAGGTTGCTATCATTTCTAAACCGCTAGTCTGATAGCTGACAGATTTATTTCAGTGACAGTTCATTTTATTCTTTACAAGCTTACAAAAGCATATTGATCTATTGCATTCAGAAAAAAAGTTATTCGTGATGGAATTCAAGCGTGATAGTGTGATTGCTTTATATTTGGGTGGAAAAACACAAGTGGCTATCGTTAGAGCCCTCCAGCATTTAAATGTGAATAAATCTTTTGTTTCTCGTACCAGTGCTCGTTACCGTGATACTGGCAGTGTTGCATCGCGTCCATAAAGTGGACGAAAAAAAAACGGTAACAACACCAGAAATGATCCGAAAAGTGAAGGCCAGATTTGATCGAAATGCACGCCGCAGTGGTAGAAAAATTGCTCGTGAGCTGAACATATCGCGAGAACGGATACAACACATATTAAAAAATTAGCTTGGACTAAAGCCATTGAAGTTCCAAAAAGTGCAAGAGCTCACCGATGCACAAAAAAGTTAGACTGGAAAGAGCCAAGGAGTTGCTTCGCTTGCACGAAAGTGACCAGTTACCGAATTTGGTTTTCTCCGATGAGAAGCCATTCCAAATTGAGCAGTTTGTGAACAAACAAAATGATCGGGTTTACTTGCCAAAGAGGTCAGCTGAAAATTTACACCTTCGATTGGCCACCAGAACTAATGCGCCGCCGATGGTAATGGTGTGGGCCGCCGTAACGGCCCATGGTCGCTCCCCGCTCGTATTCATCGACCATGGGGTCAAAATAAATGCCGAATATTATCGGGAAAATGTCCTAAAGACAGTATTGAAGCCCTGGGCAGACAAACATTTCGGCCGCAGACCATGGACATTCCAACAGGACTCAGCACCATCGCACTCAGCACGCGCCACGCAAGAATGGCTTTAAAAGGAGGTTCCTCGCTTCATTTCTACCGCACAATGGCCACCAAGATCTCCGGATCTCAATCCGTTGGACATTTGCGCCTGGGGCATTTTAGAGAGTAAGGTTCGCACTAAAAAAGTATCGATCATCTCAAGACAGCGCTTCGCCGGGAACGGGCCAAAATACCGTAGAGCCACTTTCGTGCAGCGTGTGATGGCTTTGTCGGCCGTTTGAAGGCCATAATTCGTGCCAAAGGTGGCCAATTCGAACAAATCTAAAATGTTTCTAAAATTTTATGTTATTTCCGACATTTCTTGCTTTTGAACAATAAAATTTAAAAAAAATATAGCGCTTTACTTTGTTGCATTACATATCAGCCACCCTGTAAATACAATACGTTTCCGTAAACGTTTATCGTTTACCATAAACGTAAATTATGAAAATTTTGAAATAAAAGAATGTTCGTTGACGGCAAAAGAAACTACGTTTACGATAAACGTTTTCATTCGCTATAAATATTTCAACCGTTACGGGAAAAGTAGAGTTTTTGAGACAAACGATTTATGTTTGCGATAAAAGACCTCCAAACGTTTTTTCTTTGCGTGTAGAGAGAACCGTTAGGATAAATTACGGGTGCAGAAAAAACACTAATTTCTTTAAATCGCCGTTTCATGTTGTCGGAAAAGGCATTTTATCAGAACACAGTACTAATATTACCCACTATAAAAACACCCCCAGGGTAATCCGTAGAATATGGTTTTTGTTCAATATATCTCAGTCTGTACGCAGATCGAATACCTCTAACTACGTGGAATACACATATATAAATGATAGCAGAATTTAGGACTAACGTCCTAGAACCTATTAAAATTCCAAAATACTTTAGAGACGGGTAAAGCGGCGAGCTATCAGATTCAAATTTGGATATAAACTTCCGAAATCCAGTATGATCTGTTATAAACTGTGACGGAGTTCGATCCACTTGCTGTCTGTTAAGCCATTTCTATTTCGCAGATAACAATTCGAAGCATAGGTGGAATATACTGGACGACCACTCATTCTCAGATCACAATTATATAGAGTACAAACTCTCTGAAAAAGTACCTAAACCTGCCATCCACACAAATGTAGGGATGACAAAGTAGCACCTGTATGAGAAGAATTTTAAAAAAGTCCTTAACTCTAAACTGCTGTACGAACCGAATGACATAGTCGATCTGGATAATCCGGTCGATCACATCACAACATCATTCAATAGTTCCCCTGAAGAACCCCGTCCAAAACCAAGGTACCAGGGTAAAACTAAACCACATTGGTGGACTGAGCTCAAGGCTAGGAAAAAGACATGCAACAAGCTATTCAACAAAGCCTGTTGTTCTGTTAGGCTCACTAATGTCTGGGATGGCTATAAAGCAACCCAAAATCTATAAGCAGCTGCTTAGGAAAGAGCATAGGCGTTCTTGGTACAACTGCTGTGGAGAAGTGGAAAAGGTATCAGACGCCCCAAGACTGCAAAAGATACTATCCGCTACACCCTGCAGGATAAGGTCAACAACTGGACAAAAAAAACAGCGTTTCCTGGAGGAACTCACCTACAGAACTCGACCAATAAGAGAGCGAGTGAACTGCAAGCGCCGCTAGGACTGATAAATTCTGCTGGGCGATTAATAGCTTTGAGCCCTTTAAATCACCTGGACCAGACGGCATTACTCCAGCAGAAATGCAGAAAATGTTGAAGCATGTTATCCGCTGGCTATATGTATAACCCCAATCGAAGGAGGGATGCCAAAGAGGTATTCATAACCAAAGCGTAAAAGATATCGCACACTAGGCCAAATGACTTCAGGCCAATTATCCTATCCTCCTTCCTATCGACACGCGTTTCCTGGAGGAACTCACCGACAGAACTCGAGGAACAGCAGGACCAATAAGAGAGCGAGTGAACTGCAAGCGCCGCTAGTTTGTTGACTGATAAATTCTGCTGGGCGATTAATAGCTTTGAGCCCTTTAAATCTCCTGGACCAGACGGCATTACTCCAGCAGAAATGCAGAAAATGTTGAAGCTTATTATCCGGTGGCTATATGTATAACCCCAATCGAAGGAGGGGTGCCAAAGAGGTATTCATACAAGGACTTTTTTTAAATGTTTAACTAGTTTACGCTATTAAGACCTAGTTTAAAGTTAAATAAAAATTCCTTTGTATTTCATTTTCTTCCCGACGTTTCGTCAATGTTTATTGACTTCTTCTGGGGATACGTCTATTTAAATAAAAACATCACAATTACAATTTTAGTTTTCTTATGAGAACATACAAAACTTACAAAATTTAGGAAAATTATTACATTAAACTTGTTTAGTATTTTTTATAAATGCACATAATGACAACATAATATAAGGATATAACATAAATAAGGACTTCATGCCAATTAGCCTATCCCCCTTCCCATTGAAATGTCTGGAAAGACCTTAAGATTTTTTCATTACAAAAAATGTGGATACAAAACTTCTGTCGGGGAACCAACATGCCAACAACAAGGGAAAGTCTACAGAATCTGTCCTGCACAAACTTGTGAACACTATCGAATCGTCCCTACATTTTAAGGAATTCACTATGGTGGCCTTTCTTGACATAGAAGGGTCTTTTAACAACATTCACGCAGGTGCGGTAAGTGCGGCGCTGTCACTTCTGACAGAGTGACCCCACAAGAGGGAGTAATGTATACACTAATTTGGTACTCAGTGGAATCCAGTTAGATCTAGAACGTTGTGGCTGCTAGGTCGTTACATATGCGGACGACGCACAGTGTGACGGATAGCAAATTTAGGAGGACATTATATCAAAATTCAATGTCACTAGATTCCAAAAAATTTTCTTAGAGTTATGCAGAACTTGTGCCTGACTACGAATATGTATTCAAAAGAGAATTAAAAAGCACCGTTAGGTTACAGTTAAGCACAAACTTGATATTTACTCGTATACACACGAGGTAATGTGACGTTTTACTATTGACAGTTTTTAGTAAGTTTTCAGTGCGTGCAGTTCTGTTAAAAGTGCAAATATTTTACACAAATTTGTTAGATTGTTGAGGAAGTCATTCCAAGAAAAATTAAAGAATGTTAATTGAGAAAGTCTTTTGCCTTAATAATATATTACGGCGCACAATATTGCCTTAAAATTTGTAGCCATAAACGATATAATTCATATTCATTGGTGAAAATCTAGCTTAAATTCAAAATATTCTTAAAAAGTAAACTGTGGAAGGTAGAGCGATTTCTGCTAAAATGGTATGTACCTTGGGAGTAAACGTTCTTTTTAAAACATGGTTGGAGAGCAAGAAAAAGTGTGATGCCTCTATCAATTCTGTTTTTAAAATGCTGAAAATGGATTTGGATTATGAAAAACTGAAAGTTAAATTAAAAAGCTTATGCCAAACATTTGAAAATCATGTAATAGAATGCCAAGCCGCTTCAAGGAAATGCATGCCGATTCAAGGAAATGCATGCCGAATACAATGGATTTGTCTACATTACTTCTTCCTGTTTTCCCGTCAACAAGTAAAACTCCAAAAATTGAGTACTAAAACTAAACGCAGAAGAGTCAAGTATTTGCTAGATAACAGCAACGAGCATGAGCTATTTATGGTTGCGGAAATTAAACTTAGATCCGGCGGTAAGAGAGATTCAGCTGCAATTTTGAAAGATCTTGGCAACGCTTCTCCTAACAGAGGGACATCCATAAAAAAGGCAAGGTCATCCAATCAATATTTAAATGAAGTACCCAAAGGATTATCACCCGACCAATACTTGCGATGATGATTGACGCTGGGTTGTCGACTCACCAATATAGAACACTGAGGGAGAGTGTTATGCATATTAGTCCTACATTATATCCTTCCTATTATGAGGTTAAAAAATCGAAGGCACGCTGTTATCCAGATAACATCAAAGTCACAGAATTAGCGGTGGAAATTGAATTGCAGTCTCTTATAGACCATACAGTGAAACGACTATGTTTGGCTCAAGAACCAGTGTTTATTGCTAGACAAGATCTTTGCAATGAAGATATGTTAATTATTATGAAATGGCGTCACAACCCCATTTCATAATTGAACAAAATTGCTATAAGCAAAAGTTCTCAGATACTGGATCTACTGATGAACATTTATTTAATATTTCACTAGTGCCTCTTCAAATAGTATCACGTTTTGACAACGATACTGAAAAAATTATTATGTGGCAAAACTCGGCTCCATCATCCGTTAGATATTGCCGACCAATAAAGTTTATTTTTGCAAAGGAAACTCGAGAACGTACAATCAGTGAAGTAAGCAATTTGGAATCACAAATTTCTCAACTGCGTCCAACAGAAGTCGATTTGGGAAATCTAAAAATTAGAATTTAAGCTAAACTCATACTATGTATGATTGACGGAAAGGTATGCAATGCATTGTCGGCATACACTTCTCAACAAACAAAGACAAATCGGCCAACACACTATGAAGTTTGACTTTTATTCGAATATTGTATTGTTATGTATCGATTCTATAGCGGGATTCGTTTCTCTATTTGTTGTCCATGAACAATTTTTATCGGAACCGACCTTAATGATTTTTAACCCAGAATTTGGCTGGAACTTAAATAGAAATTATATAAAACAAATATTATATTATTATATCATATACATAGTTTGCATGCTCACTCATTTCCTGCAATTTGTAAATTTTTAATTCCCCACTGTATTTTTCATATATCCAAATAAAGTTCAATTGCGCGAACTGAAATAAAAATAATTTGAATAGAAATCAAACAGAATGATTTATATACGATAAAGTATTAAAATGAATCTTATCTTATAACTGTCACAAAATGTTGAAAAATAAGAGATATATTAAAATCTTTGGAATATACTTACTTACACTGTAATATTTAGTCACTCTTCTACGACACAAATTCTCATAATAGATCCATACAAAATTTGCTGTACTATATGTTAAAAAAATATTAATGTAAGATATTATTAATAATAGAAACTGATTGTTTTGAAAGTGGCGAAAGTGACATTTTTCATATAAATTGAGTTATCAAAAATAATTTTCTCAAAAAAATCAATCGTGACTTAGATTTTAAAATCTTAAGTTTTGTTAGCAAACAAAACTTCAAAAACTTATTAAAAATTACTTCTGTAAAACAAAAGCTAATGCTGCTTATGACATTCTTAACCCTGGTGGCAAATCTGTACGAATCCTAGATTAAGAGTCCATTTGGTCAACATTACATTTTTCATATAAAATGAATATGGAAGACAATATTTTATATTTATTTTTATTCAATACTTCGTGAAAAGAAAGCAGCTTATTTACAATTATTTTTAAGCAAAAACGCTTATTATTTTGATTTTAGTAAAACAAAAATATCCCTTGGACCAAATTATAAGGCAATATTTATACATACATATATTACCGTTTATAAAGGAAACGATACAAAAATTAGACCAAACGGGCCTAATCTAACAGCAGGTTTAATTATGAAGTACTTATGAAGCAATTATGAACACGAAATCAAGGAAAAATTTAAACTAAAATTCAAAAAAGGAAAACATCTTTTTAAATAAATTATATTTGGAAAACTTTTTAACAATAACTTTGTTTGTGTGAAAACACGTATTTTATATGTGAACGTCAGTTCGCAAATATATTTTGTTCTAATACATTAATATATGCGTTCCAAATTAAATTTCTTCATTTTCAAACCAGTAAGGAAAGGCAGAAAGTCGGGCGGGGCCGACTATATAATACCCTACACCTCCCTTACAATGCGATGAGGGTCATTGGTAAGAACATATATATGTGGATATATCTAATTCTGAACCGATACTAATCGCTAAATTAAGCAATATTCGTTCCTAAATTGAGAAACATCTTTCTGGAGAATTTTGTAATGATCGGAAGTAAAGTACAACTTCTATAGCGCGTTGTAACCAAATTATGAGGAACATATATATGGAGGTTATATATAAATCTGAATCGATTTTCCCTGAATACACATTCATGTAAAATAAAGGGTGTCCCAAGAAGAGCGCAATTTTTTAATTACTGATGCAGCAATTGAATTGTTTCTCTGGCTGTATGACATGTGGCGCCGTCTTGTTGGAACCACATGCCCTCCACATTCATTTCTTCAATTCTAGGCAAGAAAAAACTGTTTATCATTTCACGATACCGAACACCATTGACTGTTTGCGCTTGACCTGCCTCAAAGGTCCAATGATTCCTCCAGCCCAAAAACCACACCACACAGTGACACGTTGAGGATGCATTTGCTTCTCGTGAATCACTCGAGGATTTTCCGCACCCCAAATGCGACAATTCTGCCTATTGACGAAGCCATCAAGATGAAAATGGGCCTCGTCACTGAAGATGATTTTATCGGCAAAATCAGCATTTTCATGTTGTCTCTCCAATACCCAATTAACGAACTCCCTTCGCTGTCCTTCTCCATTTTTACTAACCTCGTACCTTCTACTAACAAACAATAACAATTATTCAAATGTCAAACAATGACACTTCGAATGTTGCGAGATTTAAAAATTGCGTTCTTCTTGGGACACCCTTTAGAAACGCCTTTCTGTCGAATTTCGTACTGATCGGATATAAAATACAGTCTCTACAGCGCTTAGATGACAAATCGGGGCTAACATATATATGGGGGCATTATCTAATTCTGAACCGATTTTCTCCGAATTTGGCAGTATTCCTTCATGTAATAAGAAAACTCTTTCTGCCGAATTTCGCTGTGATCGGATATAAAATACAGTTTCTACAGCGCTTGAATTTCAAATCGGGGGTAACATATATATGTGAGCTATATCTAAATCTGAACCGATTTTCTCCGAATTTAGCAGTATTCCTTCATGTAATAAGAAACCTCTTTCTGCCGAATTTCTTACTGATCGGATATAAAATACAGTTTCTACAGCGCTTACATGTCAAATCGGGTGCAACATATATATGGGGGCTATATATAAATCTGAACCGATTTCCCCCAAATTTTGTATTGTATCTAAGTGTATCACGAGACTACTCTCTGTCAATTTTTGTACAAATCGGTTGCTTATACAGTGCATATATGCCAAATCGGAGGTACATATAAATGGGAGTTATATGTAAATCTGAACCGATTTTAACCAAATTCAATAGGGATCGTCCTTGGGCCTAAAGAAAAATATGTGCAAAGTTTCGTTGAGATCGGACCATAATTGCGACCTGTACTTTGATTACAAGAATACATCTACAGACTGACGGACATAGCTAAATCGACTCAGAAAGTGATTACAAGTCAATCGGTATAATAAACAATGGGTCTATCTCTTCTCCTTTTGGGTGTTACAAACAAATGCACAAAGTCATAATACCCTGTACCACAGTGTGGTGTAGGGTATAATAAAATATATTTGTTCAGAAATACATAATACTTACAAATATTGTTTCCAAATCTCACTTATTTGTTGTAATTTATAAATGGCATTCAGCACTGCATTTTTCATATATCCATCACATTTATCTTCAAATATTGCGTGATCTAAAATTAAAATAATTAAATTTTTTCTGAAAATAAATCAAATAAAATTATCTATAAACAAAAAAAATGCAAATAAATTTTATCATATCACAATTGGAAAACGCTGAAAAAACTAAGAGAAATATTTCAGCCGTTCATATATAATACATACGTTGAAATATTTTGTAAAATTTGACACTCTTCTCACAAAAGACCCATTCTAAAATTATTTTACTAAAAAAATTAAAAATGATAGTTATATGTATAACATATTATTAATAATAAATTTCTATATTGCCACAAATAATTTTACATTTCTGCATTATGCGCTGGTATTTTTAATAAATAAATACTTTCAATTAAAATGTGTTTTTAATTGAAAGTATTTATTTTTGGCAGTATTCCTTCATGTAATAAGAAAACTCTTTCTGCCGAATTTCGCTGTGATCGGATATAAAATACAGTTTCTACAGCGCTTGAATTTCAAATCGGGGGTAACATATATATGTGAGCTATATCTAAATCTGAACCGATTTTCTCCGAATTTAGCAGTATTCCTTCATGTAATAAGAAACCTCTTTCTGCCGAATTTCTTACTGATCGGATATAAAATACAGTTTCTACAGCGCTTACATGTCAAATCGGGTGCAACATATATATGGGGGCTATATATAAATCTGAACCGATTTCCCCCAAATTTTGTATTGTATCTAAGTGTATCACGAGACTACTCTCTGTCAATTTTTGTACAAATCGGTTGCTTATACAGTGCATATATGCCAAATCGGAGGTACATATAAATGGGAGTTATATGTAAATCTGAACCGATTTTAACCAAATTCAATAGGGATCGTCCTTGGGCCTAAAGAAAAATATGTGCAAAGTTTCGTTGAGATCGGACCATAATTGCGACCTGTACTTTGATTACAAGAATACATCTACAGACTGACGGACATAGCTAAATCGACTCAGAAAGTGATTACAAGTCAATCGGTATAATAAACAATGGGTCTATCTCTTCTCCTTTTGGGTGTTACAAACAAATGCACAAAGTCATAATACCCTGTACCACAGTGTGGTGTAGGGTATAATAAAATATATTTGTTCAGAAATACATAATACTTACAAATATTGTTTCCAAATCTCACTTATTTGTTGTAATTTATAAATGGCATTCAGCACTGCATTTTTCATATATCCATCACATTTATCTTCAAATATTGCGTGATCTAAAATTAAAATAATTAAATTTTTTCTGAAAATAAATCAAATAAAATTATCTATAAACAAAAAAAATGCAAATAAATTTTATCATATCACAATTGGAAAACGCTGAAAAAACTAAGAGAAATATTTCAGCCGTTCATATATAATACATACGTTGAAATATTTTGTAAAATTTGACACTCTTCTCACAAAAGACCCATTCTAAAATTATTTTACTAAAAAAATTAAAAATGATAGTTATATGTATAACATATTATTAATAATAAATTTCTATATTGCCACAAATAATTTTACATTTCTGCATTATGCGCTGGTATTTTTAATAAATAAATACTTTCAATTAAAATGTGTTTTGTTAATTTTGTAATTGCCAATAAGATGTTTATTTCAGGATAATAATATTATTTTTCACGTACCTAAACATTTTCCCATTGTCTCTTTCAGTATTACAAAATCTATTACTCACTTTTTTGTCATCCATTTGGCACAAATCTCTTCACAGGACTTACAAACAAGATCTCCTTCAAAAACGCATGTACATCGCCATAAATACCATACAGCAAAAATAACTATACACACGCACTCCCTTATCACAGAGATCGATGGTGACGCCGACGGCATAACCACATGCATACAGACATGTACACGACGGTTTCATTTGTTGTTGTTGCTATGCTTTAGCAAAAATAACTGTTAACAGCCCATATTAAAATTATTTTCGGTGCAATATGCACGTATGTATGCACGTATACTTACATATTCACAGCAACCAAATTTTTTCACAATCCGCGTCCCGAAAACAGACAACCGTTTCCTTCCATCGCTTGTAAATAACTGACGATTTAAAAGAAAACGAACAACAGAACTGTTCTATATTTTCTCTTCTAACATTCCATAACAATTATTGATTCACACATTACCAAACAAAACTGATTCTCCGAGCGAGAGAGGGAGGGAGAGATTGTATAATTCTCTCGTATGTATTCTTAAAAATAATGACAATAGTCATAAAATTTATTACCAAGACAGCCTTTGCTTTAAGGGGAGCATAGCCTTAAATTTATTACTCAAATATCTCATACTGTTAATTAAGTCCGATTCGGCATTAAAACTATGACATGTCTACGTCATAGTGTTAATGTAGAAAATCCTTAAAAGTATTGAAATATTACTTAAAATAATACGGATTAGTACAAAAATAATGATTTTTTCTTTAATTTAAATGCGTACATTTAAAGAAGCGCGTATACAAAACTAATGATTAGATAGTCATTAATTCAAATTCAAAAAACTTTATATTAAGGAAAATTTCATCAAAAACGTGTAAATTTTCATTATTTTAATGAAAATTGTCATTGAATTGATGCCGAGGTAGCATACTTAATATAAGAATGTGTCATCATTAGTTTTATTACTATTTTTTTTCAGTGTAGAGGAGATGAAAATAAAGCAAAAATTTTGGAGAGGAAGAAACTAATTCAATCTCGATTTAAACAAGATTTGGGACTTCTAATAGATGTACCAAAACACCAACACGGAAATACAAATGATGGGAATACCGCCAGACGATTTTTTAAAAACGCTGCGGTTTTCCCATAAATCCGATTTCATTCAAAAATTTTGTAAGTGAAACAAGAGATTTGTATTTGGAACACTATGGGTGGTACAATATGCCAGTTAGCGTACATAAGGTATTGTTTCATGGATATGAAATAATAAAATCAAGCATATTGCCCATAGGCCAATTGTCCGAAGAAGCACAGGAAAGAAGAAATAAGGACAACAGGCGATTTCGGGAAATTTTTACGCGGAAACATCAAGAGTAGATACCAATACTGACCTAATAAAAAGATTACTAATAACATCTGATCCATATATATGCAGCTTGCGCAATATTCCAAAAACAAAACGTGGTATTCTCAGTAATATGGCAAGACTTCTGTTGCTTGCTCCCGCTCCTAATAATCATAGTTATGACAGCGAATCAGAATCACCATCATACATGGATTCGGCATAAAATTAAAACTTTGTTTTGTCCATTCTTTTCCTAAATAAAATATAAATAAAATAAAAAATAAAAAAAAAAATAAAAAAATTAAAAATTAAAAAAAAAATAAACTGCAATAAAACACGGCTATTATATAATTTTTTTATATACCATTCAAAGTCATATGATAACCAATTTTTATATATTTTTTTAGCATCGTTTGATATATAGTTGAATTGTCCCTCTAGATCCGTCACACTGTGCGACGTGGCAATCGCAGTAACTGGAAAATTCCTCGACGTGCACAGAGACATCCTACAGCTGGCTCTGGCCAAATTATATAGATGGGCCAGAAGCAGCGGTTTTGAATTGGTTCTGTTTAAAAGGAAGACTAAGATCCCACATGTGGACCCTCCTCGGATAAGTGGAACGGAGCTAGTTTTTTGAATGTGTAAAGTTCCCAGGAATAATACTAAATTGTCATCGTTGTTCGAGAGGAACTATGTACATCACTATGATTCCAGCCAGAGATGAATGGGTTGGCAGAATACCAGGTAATAGAAACCATCTCCACTTCCTTATGGATGGTTCCAAGCTTAATGAAAAGGTTGGCCTCGGAGTACACAGTAAATAACTTACTCTGGATATAGCTCACAGACTAGCAGATACCTGTCTATCAAGCCGAAATAATGGCAATAGGGAAAGTCGCCAAATGGCTGAGTCGCAACATAGTAACCAACACTGGCGTTGTCATTCACTCGGACAGCCAGGCTGCCATCAATTCTCTGGAGGCAACATCCCTAAATTCACAAACAGCCCTCGACTGCAGCAGATCTCTTAACGAGATGGCTGAGCAGTTTAATATACACCTCATATGGGTGCCTGGGCATAGGGATATTCCGGGGAACTATAAAGCCGATGAACTTGCTAGGAAAGGGACGACATTACAAATTCTCGAAGAATTTGCAGAGACTCCCATCAGCCCGTCTGTGTCAGAAGTAGAGCTTTCGTCCTCAGAGAAGGACGTTACATATCTTCTGTTAGATGTGGAGTCACCAGAAATAATGGGCGTGGGTACCTCCGCACTTCCAGAAAGCCGTGTATCAATCACGGTGGACGACTCACCTTCCGCAGTGGGAGCTATGTCCTGCTTGTATACCTTCAATACTATAGTCTTGAAGCCATATTGTAGGGTTGCACTTGCACGTTGTATGTGGGAGGTGGATTCAGCGTTAAGGATCAAATGGACCTGCCGCTTTTTACCATCCGCCTCAACCACCTTGCTGATTCTCCAATTATGGGTCGCCAGACCAGGATTGGAATCTTTTATTATTTCTAATATGTCAGCCGGGTTAGAGGGCTCTTCTGTAATTCTGGGATGTTGTTTTTTACGACAACATCCAACTGGGCACCAGACCACACCTCACCCGCTCGACTCAGAACAGCCTTATACAGGTCTACTGATCTGGCATCTCCGAAATATAAGAGCTAGAGTTGTGTAGTTCGTGAACGAACTAGTTCAATTGAACGGGTCACTATACTGAACTGAACGAACTAGTTCACACAACTCGTTATATTCAGCTCAGTAGTTCACTATGTTTTTTTTTCTTCAACCATATCATTTCGTTCTCTCTTCTCTGCTGTTATGTGTTGTTTCCATTTTTATGTCATCATCAATGTATGATTCTACCTATACAAACGCCTTTGTATTACATTTTCCAACTCTTCCATTCATATTCCAATCAGATTCCTTTAATAGCGGCTTATTTGAACTGGTGATCTACTGCACTCGTGCTGGTGTGCTAAAGTGAGCTGTTGAACTAAATGAACGAACTATGTAGTTCACTCAATTGAACTGAACTAAAAAGAGCGATCACTGATGCCATCAAGCATCGTTGCAGATTGGTGGTTTGCACGGCATTTCTCTACGGACGTCGAGGCATAATGGCTGATTGCACATGGCTCCATTTGTCCTTGAGGATGCATCCATCCTCACTACTCCTGTCTATGATGGTCATCACTAGACTTTCCTTCGCCATTTCATTGAAGGGCTTGGTGAGTGTCCTGTTGATGGTGACATTAGGGCCTCTTGCCTTTTTCGAAGGCAGGGGTTCATCAGGTGATCTGATTCTTTTGACTTTATTAGCCGTTAACACAGCTGAATTTGTGTCTCTTTCAGCCGGCTCATTGGCCTTAGAAGCATCTATGACGCCTTTAGCCCAGGTAAGTGATTCTTTTTGTTTTTCGGTAAGAGCCGAAACCTCAACAGCCTCCAACTTCGTCAAAACTCTGAGCGATATCCGGTGCTCATTGTGCTTCCGTTTTGGCGGTCGGACATGACGTTTTCCCCTCACCGTACCACCTGTTGTGAGTACTGGGGGACAATTTTCACCATTTTTGGTGTGGTCGGCTTTGGCCAAGACCAACGGACGGGCAGTAGCACGATTGGGGAACCCCGCTCCATCGGAACACGAAGGCATCCCCTCATCGAATTTATTAATTTTTTTGTATGTGTTAGCCCGTAATAGGTACTACGATGTAGGCCTTTTTAGACTTTGTACAGAATTTTTTGGCGATAGGTACTGCGTAATAGATTTTAACTATCCGCTCTGCGCTCCGTCCGTTCACTACGACTGATCGGCAACGTTAGCTGACTTTTGACGAAAAAAATAATCGTGATGATGTACAAATTCGTCGTCATGACGAAGCTTTTTCTATCAGTGTAGTAACCAACACTGGCGTTGTCATTTACTCGGACAGCCAGGCGCCATCAATTCTGTGACTGCCGCAGAACTCTTAACGATATGGATGAGCAGTTTAACATAAACCTCAAAGGATTGCCTGGTACCCCGGGGAACTGCAAAGACTATGAACCTGCTAGGAAAGGGGCGAAATTGCAATTTCTCGAGAAATTTGAATATATTGGTGCGCCACTATCTACACGCAAGCTTTGGCATAGGCAAGAAGCAATCAGGCAGTCTAACGAAAGATGGACAGAAATGGGCACCTGAAGGATAGCTAGACAAATTTAGCCAAGATATGCCCTGAGAAGGTCAAAATATCTCCTCGTACTAGAGAGGAAAAGATTGTCTACGTTTGAATCAGTTCTGACGGGACACTGCCTGATTGGCGAACATGCCAGAAGATTGGGTATTGACTGCAATGACTTCTGCAGAAGCTGTAGAGATGTGGAAGAATTGGAGAGCATTGAGCACCTGCTTTGCCACTGTCTCTTATTAAGTAATCGACGTCTGGATATATTGGGATCGACCTTTCTAGGAAGTCTGACAGATCTTTCCGGTAGGGACCTACATTGGTCTATGTGAACTGGTAAAGCTGACTGTCAGCCTAACCTAAACTTAAATGGTCTTTCTATCCAAAAAGAACCACTTATGTCGTAAGGGCGGACCCCAGACGTGCGAATGAGTGTTCCTAAGTGGTTAGGTGAGCATTGCATATGTGATTATAACGATATCATTCGCAATCCTATACTATAGCATTTGCATCTCCTCAGATCTATAGAGATTACCAGTTTCTTTTAAGTTATTAGAAATCGTTGGTGTGTTGCAATTTATTTCATGTTTATCTGTACAATTACCATTTATTTGAAATAACGTTTCGTGAAATAATTACATTCGTGATTAGAATACGTCAGAGACAAATGTTCGAGAGGCAATTGAATGGTGTCAGCACTGACTGCAGCAAGAGGGGTTGGACCGGATGGTTTGACAGTTCAACAAAAATACGATGTTTGTAAATCATTTGTTAAATAATATCAAAATAAAACTATTATTAATTATACACTGTAAATACAAACATTTATAACTGATCGTGCCGCAATAAGAGACCTTGAAAATTGATCAATTACAAGGGCCCACGATTTTTGGTTATTGTGCAGTATTGAGAAATAATAAGATAACGACTTCCATACACAGTGCAACAGCATCTACAGTTTATAGCTGCATTTTATAATTTAAAAAGTTTAAATTGAATCTTAGTTTTTTATGCAACAACTTCTACAATTTATAGCAACATTTAACAATTTACAAATTTTCAACTTTTTCTTAAATTTGTATGACAAATTCTTTACATTGACTTTTTAGGATTACTCTAAAATTTTATTACAAGTCATTAAACAAAGTATCCAAACCTTTTCTACTCGTGTAAAAACCCTTTTTAAAACAAAAAAAAACCTTATTCATATAACGTATAATTCCCCCCCCAAAAAATAATAAAAATCCCAAATGCAAAGTTCATTAGACGATTACGTCTGAAACGGGGTGTGAATGTGAGCTTAATTAAATCGGAATTCTTTATTTTTTGCATATTTCAAGCACAATTATTACGGATTACTCCGATCAAAACAAACAAAGCGTAGAGGCTTCTGGTTTTAACATTTCAATTAAATGCACCAATTGACCGAGTGCATTTTTTACGATCTTTTTCCCCCCAAACATATTACTCGCGAGAAGCTATGACGGTCGGGCATTTATTAATTTCATTTGGGTTTCTTCAAAATGAATATTTATTGTTTAGAGTTTTTTTAATTATAATTAAATCAAAATGTTGTTAGGAATTCTGGGAGGAACATGATTGGCATTCTAGTCCCTTATGATGTATAAATTGTTTATAAGAGATTTTATCAAAACAAAATTAATTAAACATTGCTAATATTATATGCAACAACATAACATTAATTACAAAAATCTTTATGCTTCGATCAGTACCAAAACTGACAAGAGCTTTTTTGACTCAGGGACTATCAAATGGGTGAAAATCGGTTCAGATTTGCGTACGTATTTCTGTAGGTTTCAGATTTAAATATAGCCCCATATTCAGTGGCGAGCACATGTGGATACATAATTATCAAGTTTGACTTTGATTATATATAAAATGCATAAACACACAAAAATTGCAACCGTATTTGTTTTAATTAAATCTTTATTTATACTAAAAAAGGTAACAAATCGAAATTCTCCAATTTTTAAAGAAAAACTTAAATTTTAGTGCATTTAATAAAAAAGTCCAAAGTACACGGGGCAAAATCGCCTTTTTTGATATGTTTGAATCGAAAGAAAATATATTTGGAACACAAATTTTTAAATATTATATATTTCTGAGCAAATACATTTTATTTGAAAATCAATAAAATATATTTGGAATTTGTATATTAATATGTTACAACATATAATATTTGCAAACTAAATTTCTCAAATAAAATATGTATTTGAATACAAATACAATTATTGTTTAGGAATTTCTCCAAATATAATTTATTTAAAAAAGATTTTCAAAACTTTTGTTAAAATTTTCGAATTTCAGTTTTATTTTTTTTTTGGTTTCGAATTGAACCTCCCAGTGCAGCATTAACTTATGTTTTAAATCATTTCTAAAATTTCCGAGTATTTCAAGCCATCATTAGTTGTCAATCCAAGTAATATACTTCGATCCAAGATTATATGATTTCAATTATTATTAATTATTATTTTTACGACATGAAAAATTTCTAAAAAAAATTAACTTTGAATTACTAAAAATTTAACACAATTTAGGTATTTTCTGAATACTTCAATGCAAATAGATATTTGTTTCGGAAAAAATAGTCCAAAATAAACACATATTGGGATGTATACAATGACTTGTTTAGAACAACATCGTCCCAAATATATAATTTTTGTGTGTACCAAATATTATATGTTTAGAGTGTACCCTAAAGATATATATGTTTCAAGCCGAATATGTTTGGGACAATACACTACAGAAGCGATTTTTTTCCAGCGTGTATCCACTTATGCCCGTCCAGGCCCTTGACCTTAATGACACGTTTAACTCGATTTGGCATACTTTCAACCACTTTCTCGATGTCGTGGCGCGGAATATTGGACCATTTCGTTTGAACCAGGGTCCACAGTTCATTTAAATTATGTGGTACCGTGCCAGTCGTTTTTTTGAAATTTTTGGTTAGAAAGCTAATTTTTAACTGTTTTGTCTGTATGCTTACACTGAATAAAATGTTAAAGACAGCGGCAATGATATCGAGCCAAGGATAAGTTGGCTTTAAAGTTAGAACATTTCGTACATAAATTAAAACTAATTTACTACATATTAAGAAACTCGGCTTAATTTTTATTAAATTGTCTTAATATTAAGTGTGAAATGCTCTTTGTTTAAAGATTATTTGTCATTGGCTCGAAATCATTGCCACTGTCTTACGTTAGTAAACTTTTTTTCTGTGTAGGGTCTCCGCCCTGCTGAAAACCCACTGTACAGGGTGAAGCTGATAGTATTTTCCCCAGCCTAGCGGCGTCGGAAACCTTTTCCACTTCGCCACAGAAGGTATACCAAGAGCGTCTTTGCGCCTTTCTAAGCTCCTTCTTATATGTAGATCTTGAGTTGCTCTTTATAGGCATCCCAAACATTAGCGACCCCAGTAGATTTAGCCTTGTTGAATAGCTTCTTGCTGGTCTTTTTCATGTACCTTGTTTTTGGACAGGCTTCTTCAAGAGAACTATTGAATAACAAATAGTAACAAAATATGTTAATCTTCCAAGCGAAATGTTGTTTTTCATAAATCTCGCAATAATTCGAGTAACGGTAAATTTTCGACATTTGGCTTTAGACCCAAAAATTAGTGTTACCATATTATTAAAACTACAACGTGCATAAGTGGATATACAGGGTGGCTGATATGTATTGCAACCAACTTCAGGTGGCTATCATTTCAAAAACCGCTAGTCTGATAGCTGACAGATTTATTTCAGTGACAGTTCATTTTATTGTTTACAAGCTTACAAAAGCATTTTGATCTATTGCATTCAGAAAAAAAGTTATTCGTGATGGAATTCAAGCGTGATAGTGTGATTGCTTTATATTTGGGTGGAAAAACACAAGTGGCTATCGTTAGAGCCCTCCAGCATTTAAATGTAAATAAATCTTTTGTTTCTCGTACCATTGCTCGTTACCGTGATACTGGCAGTGTTGCATCGCGTCCAAAAAGTGGACGAAAAAAAACGGTAACAACACCAGAAATTATCCGAAAAGTGAAGGCTAGATTTGATCGAAATCCACGCCGCAGTGGTAGAAAAATTGCTCGTGAGCTGCACATATCGCGAGAACGGATACAACACATATTATAAAATGAGCTTGGACTAAAGCCATTGGAGTTCCAAAATGTGCAAGAGCTCACCGATGCACAAAAAAAGTTAGAGCCAAGGAGTTGCTTCGCTTGCACGAAAGTGGCCAGTTACCGGGTTTATATGTTATGGTTTATATGATAGTTATGGTTTATATGATCGGGTTTACTTGCCAAAGAGGCCAGCTGAAAATTTACACCTTCGATTGGCCACCAGAACTCAAGCGCCGCCGATGGTAATGGTGTGGGCCGCCGTAACGGCCGATGGTCGCTCCCCGCTCGTATTCATCGACCATGGGGTCAAAATAAATGCCGAATATTATCGGGAAAATGTCCTAAAGACAGTATTGAAGCCCTGGGCAGACAAACATTTCGGCCGCAGACCATGGACATTCCAACAGGACTCAGCACCATCGCACTCAGCACGCGTCAACCAAGAATGGCTTAAAAAGGAGGTTCCTCGCTTCATTTCTACCGCACAATGGCCACCAAGATCTCCGGATCTCAATCCGTTGGACTTTTGCGCCTGGGGCACTTTAGAGAGTAAGGTTCGCACTAAAAAATACCAAAGTATCGATCATCTCAAGACGGCGCTTCGCCGGGAATGGGCCAAATTACCGCAGAGCCACTTTCGTGCAGCATGTGATGGCTTCGTCGGCCGTTTGAAGGCCATAATTCGTGCCAAAGGTGGCCAATTCGAACAAATCTAAACTGTTTCTAAAATTTTATGTTATTTTCGACATTTTTAGCTTTTGAACAATACAATTTTAAAAAAAATATATAGCGCTTTACTTTGTTGCATTACATATCAGCCACCCTGTATTGTCGTTTTTCATTGTATACCCCAGAACATATTTTTTTTTTCAAATTTTGCAGGATTTCCAGTTGTAACCCTTTTTATCCCCTCACCTTAGAGAGCATGGTATATATCATTTGCTACGAGCCAAAAGTGTAACACATTGAAGGAGTGACCTAAGACCCTAAGTATGTTCGGCGGATATCCGTTTTGGGTCATTTTAAGTCGAATGAGCAATGTCCGTCCGTCTGTCCGTCTGTCTGTCTGTCTGTCTGCTGGCTGGTGCGCATGATAACTCTCGAAATGAGTAACCGATTGACTTCAAATTTGGTATGTGGTAATACTTTCTTCTATCTCCGGCTAAGTTCGAAGATGGGCCATATTGGTCCACTCCTTCTAGTACCTCTCCCACAAAGGGTTAACATTTAGTGAAATATTTATTATTTAATAACTTCTATACTACTTATTTGAATCCTCTGAAATTCTACACATAGTATTAGTTTATTAGTCACTATTACCTCGAGAAATATGGTTGCCGAAGTTGCAACGCACCTTTTGGTACCTCTCACACAAATGGACAATTTTCAACCAAAAGTTAATAGCTTATAATATTGTTACCAGTGCATACAAAGACTTGAAATTTTGTACAGTTTAATGGTTTAATAGTACCTACAATACAGTTAAAAATTGGCATTATTGCCACGCTCCTTTTGGTACCTCGCACACAAATAGGCCGTTTTGTACCAAAAGTTACCAGCTTATAACTTTAATGCCAGTGCATACAAATACCTTCAATTTTGTACAGTGTAATGCTCTTATAGTACCTAGAGTCCAGAGAAAAATGGTTGTTATTGGCACGCCCATTTTGGTACCTCCCACACAACTGGACATTTTTGTAACAAAAGTTAATAGCTTTTATCTTTAATACCAGTGCATATAAATACTTGGAATTTTGTATAGTGTAATGATTTTATAGTACCTAGAGAAAAGTGGCCGTTATTGGCACGCCCCTTTTGGTACCCCCCACACAAATGAACCATTTTACACCAAAAGTTCACAGCTTGTAACTTTAATACCAGTCACACAAATACTTGAAATTTTGTTCAGTGTAATGCTTCTATAGGACCTACAATCCAGTGAAAAATGGTCGTTATTGGTACGCCCCTCTTGGTACCTCCCACAGAAATGGACCATTTTGCACCATTATTGAATGTAATTTAAAATGATAATAATTTAATTAAAACAAAAAAATAAATAAATTTACTAATATTTTTTGGGACTCAAGGTGAGGGGATTCATAAGTCGGTTTACCCGACTGAACTTTCTTACTTGTTAGGATTAACAAAGAGCATAAAATAAAAAAAACGCTGTTGTATTTGATGCATTTTTTAAGGTTTTACACATACTCAAAGTCAAAGACGTTCACGATGTATCCACATGTGCTCGCCACTGTACATTTACCTCCGGTTTGAGATGTAAGCGCTTTAAAGCTACATTTTCTAACAAAAACAAGTAAAAGCGTTAAGTTTGGCCATGCCGAATCTTATATACCCTTCACCATGGATAGCATGTGACCTCACAAAATAACTCAATCCTAAAGAAAATAACACCGAAAAACACACAATGGACCGATATTGCCCATTTTCAATCCCAAGTTACCTGCAGCTATAAGAAGTATCTGTACCAAATTTCAAACACCTAGCTTAAGTATTATAGATTGTAGCGTGATTACAACAGACGGACAGCCGGACGGACGGACATGGCTAAATCGTCTTAGAATTTTAAGACGATTAAGAATATATATACTTTATGGGGTCTCAGATCAATATTTAGAGGTGTTACAAACGGAGTGACAAAATGAATATACCCCCCATCCTATGGTGGAGGGTATAAAAAACTTGAATACTGTTTAATATTTAGATATATCGGGTCCGTCAATAAGAGCGCTACAAAAGTTTTTTTTAAATAAAACAAAAACGGTTTTGGATATCAATGAAATTCTTTATTCCTGTGAAAGTACGTTCGATGCCATTATGTATGGAACCCGATTTCTTTTGCATGACCACCGGGCACGCTTGCAGAAGTCCAGACGCTGAACCCAATTTTCGACGGTTTTCATAAATCGGCCGATACTGCTGCAATTTCACGTTCGATATTCGTACGAAGTTCATCAATCGTCGCTGGCTTGTTGGCATAGAACATAGACTTGAAGAAGCCCCACAGGAAATAGTCTAACGGCGTCAAATCGCACGACCGAGGCGGCCAATCGACTGGACCATTTCGTGAGATAACACGTTCTCCAAACTTGGTTTCCAATAAATTGATTGTGGCATTTGCTGTGTGGCTTATGGCGCCGTCCTGTTGGAACCACATGTCCTCCAAGTCCATATCATCCAATTGGGGCCAAAAATATTCGGTTATCATTGAACGGTAGCGATTCCCATTCACAGTAACGTGCCGGACTTGATCATAGGTGGCGCTAAAGTAATCCTCCTATCAGAAAATGCTATAAATTTTGCGATTGGTCCCTAATGTCAGTTCTGTTTTGGCATTTGTGTAGAAAACACATGCGAAATACACGTTAATAAACAATGTTACGCTACACTGCTCCAGAACGCGGAATATTGCTGACTATGAAGGAAAATGATTTTTCATCAAAAATAATCATGAGTGATGAGGCCCATTTCCATCTTAGCGGGTACGTAAATAAGCAAAATTTACGCTTCTGGGGCACTGAAAATCCGCGTGTAACCCACGAAGAGCCATTACACCCGCTCAAAGTCACTGTATGGTGTGCTGTTTTCGCTGGAGGAGTCATCGGACCTTTTTTCTTCGAAGACGTCGCGGGCCAAACGGTTACTGTGAATGGTGAGCGCTACAGAACAATGATCAACGAGTCCTTTTTGCCGCAACTTGATGAATTGGGATTGGAAAACATGTGTTTCCAACAGGACGGTGCAACGGCACACACTGCACGTGCCACAACCGATATGCTGAAGGATGCATTTCCCGGGCGCCTAATCTCCCGTTTTGGCGATTTGCACTGGCCAGCAAGATCGTCTGATTTGACCGCTCCAGACTTCTTTTTGTGGGGCTTTTTGAAGTCGCGGGTTTATGTCAACAAGCCTCAGACTCTTGCAGCTCTTAAAGACAATATCCGTCAAGAATGTGAGGACCTATCGCCGGAAGTTTTGGCCAAAGTGATGGAAAATGATATAAAAAGGGCTCAAATGACAATCAACTGTGGCGGCGGCCATTTACATGACATCATATTCTCGACTTGATGTAAAAAAAATTAAAAGACCAAATAAAAAGAATCCACAAGAAGAATCAAAGTTTTTCTTTTTTTTTTAAATTACAGCCAAAAAACATCGAAAGGTTACTTTTGCGCCACCTGTTACATTTTCTTTTTTCCAAGCAATTTTTTTTTTTCAATTTCAAAGAAAGCTATTTTTTGATCCAAGAACAAACTCTGGGAGTTATAAAGTACTAATTTCATATTTAGAGCAACTATACTCTCATCTGTGTTTAGTCTGCTCTAAAAAGGCGGTGTAGAGTATTCGCCTGAAATTTACATTTTCTCGCATGTTTCCATTTTACATCGATTTTCTTTGATTTTGAGGTTTATGTGGCGTTACGAAGTAAAATCTAGAGGGACCAAAACATAAATAAACCTCAGTTACCAATTCTCAGCCCGATCAGTTGACATTTTGGGTCTCTATGGCGTTAAGAAGTCAAAGCGGAGAGATGCTACATATGCCCATTTTCAATCCTAAATTACCAGTAGCTATAAGAAGTATCTATACCGAATTTCAGTCATCTAGCTCAATTATTGTAGACTGTAGCGTGATTACAACAGACGGACGGACGGACAGAGGTGCATGGCTAAATCGTCTTATAAGTTTACGACGATTTAAAATATATATACTTTATGGGGTCTCAGATCAATATTTAGAGGTGTTACAAACGGATTGACAAAATGAATATAAAAATAAATATGATTTCACTTATTTAAGAATTTAAGGAGATTGGTTTAAGTGCGAGACGGGCCTCAATATTGAATATTTGGATTGGATTAAACCTGATCACTACTCGATTTAACCATGATCAATACTTGGTATTTTTTTGGTATTAAAATCATTTAGATTTTACTTTTGTGGAACTTTATTGCTATGGAATGAAATACTGCAATTATTTGACAGCAAAATGAAAAGTTTAGCTGTAATTATTTGGTTTGAAACTCAACCCTATAAGGAGCAGCTTCTTCGGAATGAAGAAGAGTGTTACTCACTTCTTTTATTTCAACTAAAAATGCTAGGTAGGGGGAATTATAAAAAGAAAGTATAACATATTTATCCTAAGGAATCTTCCTGTGAAATAAAGGGTAAACAAATGTTTTAGTAGTTTTTGCCACACTTCTCCAAATTACACAATTTTTTTACGAAAATTTATAACATTTTAGACAATCGCAAAGCTATAATAGAAACCTTTACAATTTGTGCATGCTGCAATATTTTACACAGTAACCTGCAAACGGAATTTTGAGCCCTGCTTTTAGAATAACTGATTTAGGGGAAAACTTACCTTTAAAAATATAATAATTTTAGAATTAGCCTCGATTTTTGATATCAAGACGGACAAATAGATGTAATTTAAAAATAATAATTTTTAAATATTTTAGGAATATGTACAGGGTTTTCCAATAAGAGCGATATGATTTATTTGAAAAAAAAACACAGTTATTGTTAAGGAAATTCAAAAGTTTTTTATTTAATGTGAAGTACAATCGATACAATTATGTTCTAAATAAAACGTCATTCAAATTGCCTCCACGACTTCTTCTGCAGGAACGAATTCGATGAACCCAATTTTCGAGCACTTTTTCCACTAAATCAAGTCGTATGTCATGAATGGCACGTTCAATATTGACTTGTAAAGCTTCAAGAGAGTCTGGTTTATTTCGAAAGACCAAGGTTTTTTGGATTTAAAAAAAATGGACTAGGCGCACGAAGAGTTGCAATAGGAGAACGATTATTTTGATAATAAAACTAAATAATTTGTAAACGTTGTTCTTGCGTATATCTCTCCATGATGAAATTGTAAACACTACTGAATACAATACAAAACAAATGACAGGTCATGACATATCACAAATGTCACTTCAAATCATATGCGTTACATAAAGTTTCCGTCTGTGTTTGAAAAAAAAAATGTTTCCCGATCCTTTCCTAGGAATCGGTATATATTAGAACCGGATATATACCGATTTTTTATTATTATTATGACATGTTTATATATGATTAACAATTAAACTTAGTCTATTTACAAAGTCTTTCAAATTATCTCGATTATTTGCTAAAATCTTAATTCATCAATGGAAGAGTTGGTTTCTGCTATTAGAGTTCTTCTCCACGTATTTCTTGGTCTGCCCCTGTTGCGCTGACCTTGAGGATTCCATTGAAGAGCTGAGTGTGAGATTTCATTTTCGCTGTTTCTGAGCGTGTGTCCGAGTCAGTCATACTTTCGCTTGGTGATATCGATTCTTATTTCCTGTTGGTGTTATATTCCATAGGCGTGTATTTGATATAGTTTGAGGCCACCAAATTTTCAGTAGACTTCGAAGGCATCTGTTTATAAATACATGCAGTTTGTTGGTTATAGTGCTGGTAAATAGCCATGTTTCGGAACAGTATAATAAAATAGACTTCACACATGCATTGAAGATGTTCATTTTTGTTTTGAGGACTATGGGTTTCTGATGACCAAATATTTCGAAGAGACGCAAATGCATCTTGCGCTTTCTTTATTCTGTTTTCCCCGTCCTCCATCGTACCACCAGTTGTTGATAAAATGCTGCCAAGATATTCAAAACGATCAACATTTTATATTTCGCTGTTGTAGATTTTAAAAGGCTGATCGTTGTTTGCGTTTATCCTCATGGTTTTTGTTTTGCCACTATTTATCTTTAAGCCAAGTTTGCGTGAATCTTCCGATAATTTATTTAACTTGGTCTGCATATCCAAATAGTTGGTTATTAGAAGAACCGCAATGTCAGCATACTCTAGATCACCGAGTTTCCTGAACATTTTCCAATTTAGTTGTTCCATCATAGCTCTTTTCTACTATTGACACAATTTTATTGGGTATTCCTCTTGATAAAAGGGCACTCCAAATGTATTTTCTATTTAGGGCGTCGAATGGTTTTTCGTAGTCTACGAACGCCAAATACAGGCTTGCATTATATTCGATCGAATGCTAAATAATAATTCTAGTTGTACATATGTGATCGATACATGAGTTCCCCGCTCGGAATGCGACTTGTTTTTTTCGCAGCATAGTGTTTAATGGATCACCAATTCCGTTCAGTGTGATTTTGTTGAAAATATGTAAGATCGATGGTAGTAACGATATCCATCTCCAATTACCACATTTTGTTCTAGTCCCTTTTTTTAGGGAGCTTTACTATTATTGAATCTTTCCAGTCCTGTGGGATACTTTCCTCATCCCATCTTTGTTTAAATAAAGGATACAGTTTATCAGCCTGAAAGCCTTGAAACATTCTGTTGGTATACCGTAATTTCCAGGGGTTTTTCCGTTTTTCAAGCTGTCAATTGCTTTTCTGATTTCTGCATGGGATGGGTTTTCTATTGTAATATGCGTGTTCGTTGGGCATTTTTAGTGATACTTCGTAAGATTTGTGAACTAGTTTTAGTAATAATAAATAGAATTGTTAGAAGAACCGCAATGTCAGCATACTCTAGATCACCGAGTTTCCTGAACATTTTCCAATTTAGTTGTTCCATCATAGCTCTTTTCTACTATTGACACAATTTTATTGGGTATTCCTCTTGATAAAAGGGCACTCCAAATGTATTTTCTATTTAGGGCGTCGAATGGTTTTTCGTAGTCTACGAACACCAAATACAGGCTTGCATTATATTCGATCGAATGCTAAATAATAATTCTAGTTGTACATATGTGATCGATACATGAGTTCCCCGCTCGGAATGCGACTTGTTTTTTTCGCAGCATAGTGTTTAATGGATCACCAATTCCGTTCAGTGTGATTTTGTTGAAAATATGTAAGATCGATGGTAGTAACGATATCCATCTCCAATTACCACATTTTGTTCTAGTCCCTTTTTTTAGGGAGCTTTACTATTATTGAATCTTTCCAGTCCTGTGGGATACTTTCCTCATCCCATCTTTGTTTAAATAAAGGATACAGTTTATCAGCCTGAAAGCCTTGAAACATTCTGTTGGTATACCGTAATTTCCAGGGGTTTTGCCGTTTTTCAAGCTGTCAATTGCTTTTCTGATTTCTGCATGGGATGGGTTTTCTATTGTAATATGCGTGTTCGTTGGGCATTTTTAGTGATACTTCGTAAGATTTGTGAACTAGTTTTAGTAATAATAAATAGAATTAGATAGTTGTTAAATGTAAATACGAACGTCTTATTACTACATCGGCAACTATATTGGTGACCCCGCTTTTCACGCACAATCTGAAGTGGTATTTTTTACATTGCTACAAAAACTTCTTGGAAGCAGAGCAGCGAATAAAACTTGATAGCAGAACAGCAGCAGCGCTTTTAAAATTTGCAACGTTTTTTCATGCATCATTTTGCCAAAATAGTCTACGTTTTTGCTTATGCATTCCAGACACAACTTGAGGCAACGAGAACACTCTAATTACAACGAGAAATCGCTCAGTGGTGACGATATGGAATTTTTCGACAGTAGTAGTATAAACATGTCGGAAATGGAAAAATTAATTCAGCAAATAGAGACGCTACAACGTGAAGTACACTCTCTTCGAAAGTCATCAGTGAACGCATATGAAGGACAGCGATCGAACCTGCATAAAGTGCATATTCCAAAATGTAACAGACAAAATCCGGAATTATTTGTTGCTCAGCTTGAACGTTCCTTTTCTCTCTGTGGTGTTTCAACGGATGCGAGCAAATTTGATGTTGTTTCTGTGCGCCTTGAAGACGACATACTCTTGTCGGTGGAAGACCTTATAACAAATCCGCCGAAAGACGACAAATATTCTACATTGAAGGGGAGACTAATTTCGAAATTTGCTGAGTCTTCCGAGTCTAAATTGCAACGTTTATTGCAAGGTGGTGAGACAACAGGTATGAAGCCGTCGGAAATGCTATCCCACATGAGACGTTTGGCACCGGGTAAAGGAAGTGAAACAATTATTCGGACACTATTTATCTGGCAAATGGCAGATTCGATTCGCCCTCTATTAACTGTGTGGGAAGAGGAAGATTTAGACAAACTAGCTAAAAACGCAGAAAAAATGTTTGAGGCTATAGGAAATACTGTGTGTGCTGTCTCCGAGGCACCACCACATTCTGATACCACTATTTCGATTGACGCAATTAATTCGCCTGTGTCTTTAGCTGATATTTGCAAGACATTAACGGATCTTTCTGCTAAAGTGGACACCTTTCAAGCGAGCAATAAAAGCAGATACGGTCATCATCGATCCAGATCTCACAGTCATTTACGTTCAAATGATAGACCTCCTAACAACAAATTGCTTTGCTGGTATCATCAAAAGTTTGGAGATTCTGCCAAACTTTGTAAACCGAATTGTCCCCGCTACAATACTAGTTCGAGAAAATTAATAGGACTGTCGTCAGTTAACACGACTGGCGATAGCGGCAATGACAATCCAGTAAAGGAAAATCGTCTACATATCTACGACACATGTACAAAGTCTCGATTTTTAATTGATTCCGGATCGGTGGTGTCAGTTGTACCCCCATCCTTAATCAGAACAACTAAAGCCGTCCGGCATGAGACTTCTTGCTGCAAACAGCAGCGAAATACAAACATATGGTAATTGTGTTCTTAAATTAGACCTAGGTCTATGTCGTGAACTCAAGTGGTTGTTTACCATTGCCGATGTCCACTCATTTTGGGGGCAGACTTTCTAATTCATTACAATTTGATGATTGATTTCAAACGGAAATGCCTCATCGATAATACAACAAATTTAACAAGTCGTGGTGAAATTCGTAAGACCAAAGATTTTTGTATTTCAACATTATCGCCATCGACAGGACCATTCCAAGAATTACTAAAAGAGTTTATTGACATCACAACTACTACTTTGACGCGTATGTCGACAAGTGATGCAATTATTGTTCACAACATCGAAACAATCGGAATCCCTGTTGCAGACCGCCCACGAAGACTTTCTGGAGAGAAACTTGCAGCAGCTAAAGCGGAAATTGACTTCCTATTAGACAATGGTATATGTCGTCCCTCCAAAAGTCCTTGGGCTAGTCCGCTCCATATGGTGTCGAAAAAAGATGGTGGTTGGAGAGCGTGTGGAGATTACCGAAAGCTGGATTCGAAAACTGTGCCTGACAGATACCCAATTGCCAACATCAACGATTTTTGTGAGAAATTATATGGTAAGTCAGTTTTTTCTACACTCGACCTTGTTAAGGCTAATTACCAAATACCAATGGCTGCGGAAGACATTGAAAAGACAGCAATGTGCACCCCTTTTGAGCTTGTGGAATTTTTATATATGCCATTCGGGTTGAGAAACGCCACAAAAACCTTTCAGAGGATTGTGGACTCCGTTTTGAGAGGTCTTGATTTCGTTTATTGTTATATTGACGATATGATTGTTATGTCCGAGTCTATTGAAGAACACCAAATACATTTACGGCAGATTTTTGACCGCCTTCGACAATACGGTCTAACAATCAACGTCAATAAATGTAAATTTGGACAATCTGAAGTACAGTTTCTTGGTTACATCATCAACGGCAATGGTTGTACACCTCCAACAGATCGTGTTGCCGCTATTGAAAATTACACCAAACCTGAAACTATTTGCGAGCTTCGCAGATTAATCGGCGACGTCAATTTTTATCGTCGTTGCATTCCACATGCCGCTCAGCTACAGGCACCACTCAATGAATTCCTTAAGGACTCCAAGAAAAATGATAAGAGGAAGGTTCCTTGGACACTTGAAGCTGAAAATGCTTTTGCATCTTGTAAACGCAGCCTTCGTGAAGCAACTATGCTAGCTCATCCAGCACCCAATTCAGATTTGGCCCCTACAACCGACGCATCAGACATCGCCATTGGAGCTGTGTTGGAACAAAAAGCAAATGGAATTTGGCAACCACTCGGATTTTTCTCCCGAAAATTATCTGCGGCAGAGAGAAATTATAGCACATATGACAGAGAGTTGCTTGCTATCTACGAGGCCATAAGATATTTTCGTCATTTGCTGGAGGCAAGATATTTCATAATTCGGACCGATCACAAAACGCTCGTCTATGCATTTTCGCAAAAACCGGAAAAAGCCTCGACGGTTGAGGCACCTAGATTTCATTTCGCAATTCACGACAGAAATTTTGTACTTGTCGGGTTCTGAAAACGCAGTGGCAGATGCACTGTCCCGCCTGAACGCAATTTCAATGCCAACATCAGTCACTCTAATGGAACTCCAATCAGCTCAAGAGATGGACGAAGAGTTGAAAACTATTTTGGATGGCGCAAATTCTTTAAAACTACAAATAGTACATTTTGATACGACATCAGTATACTGTGACGTATCCACAGGATATGTTCGCATGTATTTTCCTGAGTCACTACGTCAAGAAATCTTCAATTCGTAATCTTTCACATCCTGGCGGCCGTGCTAGTTTTCAACAGATACGTGAGAAATACGTATGGCCCGGAATGAAGAAACAAATCATAAATTGGTCTCGGAATTGCTTATCGTGCCAAAGAGCAAAGATCACCAGACACAACCGCCTTACTCCAGACAAGATAGATGTCCCAGACAATCGGTTAGATCATGTTCATTTGGACATCGTGATAATGCCGTTAGTACAGGGTTATAGATATTGTCTCACCATGATCGATCGATTTTCACGAAGGCTTGAAGCAGTTCCTCTGAGGGTCGCGACTGCATTTTGGTCCAACTGGATTTCACGCTTTGGTTGTCCTAAGACAATTACGACAGACCAGGGCACACAATTCGAGTCCGCGTTATTCAAGGCTCTAGCGAATTTAATAGGTTCGAAACGTACTCGAACAACGGCTTACCATCCACAATCGAATGGAATGTGGATGGTAGATCTTTCAAAGCGGCTTTAATGTGTCATTCACAAGTATCGTGGGTCGATATGCTTTCAACTGTTTTGTTCGGATTAAGGACAGCTGTCAAAGAGGATCTTCAAGCTTCGCCTTCGGATCTTCTTTATGGTGGGCACTTACGGTTACCTCAAGAGTTCTTCACCGAATCAGAAATTCCTGCCGATTCATCTAAATTTTTAAGGAAACTTCGTGAATACATCAACTTCCAATTCCAGAGTCTCACCACAACAAAAACAAAATGTTTACTTTCAAGAACATCAATGATTGCACCCACACTTTTCTTCGCTTTCACAAGTATCGCAGTACGAGCACCACTTGAACCACCTTACACTGGACAGTTTGAGATAGTGCGACGAATTTCAGATCGGTTATATACGATACGAATGAAGAACAAGGACGTGAACATATCGGTAGATCGACTCAAGCCAGCTTTCGTCATCAATAATACTGAGCCTGAACATCCTCAAACAACACAAACACCTCTACCGAGTCCTCAGACATTCTCTCAAGACTCATCGACTCAGAGTACACAGTCCACCGAACTTCCAATTGTGCGGAACACACCAACTAGGAGAATATCGTTCCAAGCGGATCAGGTATCAGATCCTGACTTGGTCACTGGAGAGGGAGTGGCTGTGGCAGCACCAAGACCGCCGTGTTCGAATGACAAACAATCTGGCAACGTGGTAACGAACCAGAGGAGGAGAAAACAACAGCTTATTCCTATAGAAGTCTTCGCCGTCAACGGTAGCATTTTTAGTAATACTTCGTAAGATTTGTGAACTAGTTTTAGTAACAATAAATATAATTAGATAGTTGTTAAATGTAAATACGAACGTCTTACTACTACATCGCCAACTATATATGTATAACCACAGCTATGAAAGTAACGCCCATTTTATTTTTATTTTTTTGTTTTAATTAAATTATTATCAAGCTAAATTGCATTTAATATCTTCAAAATATATACTGGCATTAAAGTTAAAACCTCTTTACTTTTGGTACAAAATGGTCCATTTGTGTGGGAGGTACCAAAAGGGGCGTGCCAATAACGGACTCTAGATACTATAAAAGTATTACACCGTACAAAATATAAAGTATTAATATGCACTCGTATTAAAGTTATAAGTTACTGATATTAAAGCCATAAGCAGTTAACTTTTGGTGCACAATGGTACATTCGTGTGGGAGGTACCAAAAATGGAGTGGCGGCTTCGCCCATTTTTCTTGACGTGTTTGCGACTAACAAACTAATACTATGTGTGAAATTTCAGAAGATTCGAGTAAGTAGTAGAGAAGTTATTAAAGAATCAATATTTCACTAAAAGTTAACCCTTTGTGAGGGAGGTACTAGAAGGAGTGAACCAATATGGCCCATATTCGAACTTAGCCGGAGATAGAGAAAAATATTACCGCATACAAATTTTAAGTCAATCGGTTACTCCTTTCGAGAGTTATCGTGCGCACGAGCCAGCAGACAGAATGACGGACGGACATTGCTCAAATAACTTAAACTGACCCAAAAAGGTATTTCCGCCGAACATACTTAGGGTTCAGGTCACTCCTTCGATGTGTTACACTTTTGGCTCAAAGCAAATGATATATACCCTCCTCTCTAAGGTGAAGGTATAAAATGGGCCTATCAATTTTTTGTTGTTTCGTAAAAGGGGCACGAAAAACCGAATAAAAACCAAACAAAGTCTGACTATATTTATGGGGTTTGCACAATACCTATAAATTCTATAGTTGCAAATATAGTGTCCGACATTTAAAAAAAAAAAAAAACTAAGGTGCATTTGGAAGCTTTCTACCAGAGTAAACGGAAAATGCAATTATGACAGAAACCAAGATACGCCTTTTTTATATTAAGCCATCGATATAGACATTTTTGTTGTTAATGTAGAAAATGTTATGTGGGAGAAATCGGTATATATTCTGCCCTGACATTAACATGATACTTCGGGAACTATACGATCAAAAATAATAAATAATAAGATATGTCATCCCGGAGCGAGTAAGTTGTCAGTTACGAACGAATAGAAACTTCAACAAGTAGGACTTCAAATAGTGTTTTTCCGCGGATTTCGGACCGATTTTCCCGAATTTTTTGTAATTGTCACAATTAAAAAATTAATATTAATCGATTAGTGCAAAAAAAGTTGAAACTATCTTCGCGGAAAACTGTTTTTCGCGTGTGACATTTCATTCCTATTCGTTCGTAACTGATAGATTTTGACGTTTCGGGCTGACGGCACGGCACATCTGTATAATTTAAGGTCTGTGGTAAAACAGTCAGACAATGAGTTCCCTATTTCCAATGTTTGGGGTTTAAGTACACAAAATTACAAAATCCGAAAGAAGTCCTAAAATCTAAATTTCCATAGTCCAAAGTTGGTTGGTAGAATTGTTAGAATTTTAAAGCGTCGTGAGATCATATCGGAAGGTTGACCTTCAAAACGTCGAATCTGGTTCGGCTTCTCTGTGGATTTGGGAGCTATGTAAATGAAATTGTGGAACTTTGTGGATCATCTTCATTATGGACCGCCCTTGTTGCGATGTGTTCTGTGCTTTGGGCTAAGATCACTTCATATTGCGAAATCTTTGTTCACAAGGACATTGGACAGACGGGAGGACTGGGATAAATTGACACAAATGATTACAATCAGTACAATAAACAATGGATCTATCTACCCTTCTTGCATTCTTGGCTGTAAAAAAACGCACAAATCTTGGTAAAATGGAATGCTGATTTGAATTCAGAGCCCTTGAAGCGTTGTCTGATTTCAGTTTTGCACAAATATTTTGGATTTGCATTATGCACAATAAAAATTTACAGAATAGTAAATACTAGGGAAATAAATACATATGTTTGTATGTACAAGTAAATATCATTATAAATATTATGTACTTACGTGCTAGACTTAAAATTTTCTGCTTCTACATAGAAGTTTGATGCAAAAATACAAACATATTTAACGTAAATATTCCAAATGACATTATCAGCTTTCCTTATTTACTCCCATTCACGGTAGAGAACAGTTTGATACAAGTCGATAACATTCATTCCACAATTTATCGATTCATATACATAGTTAGGTGGCAACACTTTGGATCAAAATCAAATCACGGTAGTTTCGATAATTTATAATGTTATCGATTCATATTGAAACAACTATCAAAGCTGTGTGTGTGTATTTACCCCTCCAAAACTAAAAGAACATAAATTATTTTGTATTTCGGCAATTATATTTGCAAATGTTATTGTTTGAATAAATTAAACATTAAAATCGACATAAGTGATTTGACACAAGCGCAAAAACAACCAAAACAAAGCGAGGGACACGCCAAAAATTCGTTTTAAAGATTAAAGCCAAGGCCGTAGTTGAGTGTTTTTTGTTTTGCTTCGAGTTTCTTCATTTTTTGCAAAACGAGGGAGCCACACAACAAAATAACACAGATATTGTTACCATGACTAGTTACTCGACAAGCAATGAAGGTGCGATTTGCGAAATCAGCTAAAATAGTATCTGTGGCAAAAATTTACTTTTCTGCGGGCGTTCTAACAAAGTGTTGAAAAAGAGTGCTCGACACCCTCATCCTCTATAGGGGTTGAAGGGAACCGCCACAGCTAAAACATTATTGATGATGTCCACACAAAACATATGTGGTTCCTCTTTTTCCAAATTTTGCAATTACGCCCTTGCTATTCCAACAAATACAATTATTAACCAATTTGCTTTTTTTGCAGGTACATTTATACCAGCTTCTCAAAGACCAGACGGAACATGGCGCCGAGCTAGGCGCGTTAAAGATGGTTATGTGCCTCAAGAGGAAGTACCACTGTATGAAAGCAAAGGCCGACAATTTGCCCAACGCCGGACCGGTCTGCCGCCTGGCCTATGTCCCGAAATGGTAGAAGCTGCCAAAAAGGAACGTGAAAAGAAAGAAAAGGCTAAGGCCAAAAAGGAAGCCGCCGCTGCCAACAAACAAATACCCGGTGTCTTGAAATTACCCGCCAACACAACTACATCAACAAAACAAACACCTGTGGCCAATGGACAAAAGCCGAAGGCTGTACCCGTCGCGACCACCACCCCGTCAACATCCACCTCAAATGGCTCCAAAGCCATTGAGGCTTTGAGTAATAATCTCGCCAGCAGTTTGAAGGTACAAGAAGAGCCTCAAGATCTGCAAAAGAAATGTAAAAAACTGCAAAAGAAATTAAGGGAAATTGAAGAAATCGAAAAGAAACTTAAGAGTGGAGCCTTGAAGAAACCCGAAAAAGATCAACTGGATAAGGTGGCACGAAAGCAGACTATCGAAAAAGAACTGCAGCAGGTTTTGGCGCAAATCGGCGAAGAAAGTTAAATTAGGTTTAAGGCAGAGCACAGAGATAGGAGGAGCACAAGGAAATGCAAAATTATTTCAATGTTGTGCGGTGCGGTACATTGAAGAAAGCATATGAAGATGGTTATCATCGGTAGGGAAATTAAATTTGGTGCGAAATTATTTGGGTGGAATCTACACCCGAAAGACATCAATTGAATACCACGTGTAATACAAGCGTTTGCCTGTGGTATACCTTCCTGTATGTTTCCTAGAAAATTGAGGTAATGAGACATTTTCATATCTACAAATAATTCTCTTAATATTTCCATTTAAAATCGATTTTGTAATTAATATTCTTTATACTGATCAATGCCGATGTGAATGAAGGCTTTGCGTTCACTTTAATTTGTCAGTTCAATACGGTAAACATTTCTGTTAAAACAAAATCAGCGTAGGACTTTTCTGGTGCAATATGAAATTCTAAATATCTATCACCCAAAACAGAACATATTGGAAATTTCTTTAAATCAAAATATCGAGCTCAACTAAGAAATAAAAATCTACTCTTCTGGTCAGAATTTTTAAAATCCGCCAAAGATGTCTTTGCTCAAAAGCGCAATTTTAAAAAAAATTCTAAAATTTTTAGAAGCGTTTAAAAATTAAAAAAAATTAAATTGTAAATATTTTGAGTTGTCTGTAGAACTTGTCCCCGTCATTGAAATATATTTTATGGCATTACTAAAACGAAATGGTAGATAGTTTTCTCGTTCCAAAAGTGATCGATATCGAAAAACCGTGGCTTTCGATTCTTGTTATTTTCCACTGAGACAAGTTATTCACTAAATTGTGACAACGTAACTGACTATTTTATGTAGTCACATTTACAAAACAATATTGAACTGCCTAGGTAACTGTATTGAAGCTTTACGTCGCATTTCCAAAAATAAGTTTGTAAAATTTGCGGACATAGATAGCTCTGTCTCTTAAATTAGAAAAAATGTTAAAAATGTAAGCCCCATAAAAGCTACAGATACAAAATGATTTTAATATTATATACATAATGAAAAAATATTTATTTTGTACCAAAAAATCTATATTAAAAAATCTGCTCCTATTCGATTTTGACTCTAGACTTTGTAAGATGATAACTATTTAGCTAATACGACAAAACTGAAAAAGTCCATTAAGATAAGAAATATTTCGATGTAAAAATTCAATGTTTCGTTTTTTAATTTAGATCTTTTTGTTACATTACAAAAGATATAAAACTCAAAAAAATATAATACAATCATAGGACTTGAAATAAAATTTCAATAAGACATTTTGATCAAAAATGGACTTGATCAGTTGTGTTCTCAATACCGTCAAATAATCTCTTCAAGCTAATCCGGACTACTGCAAAACAAATCATTTCCTTGTGTTTTAAATCCCCATATTTTCGGTGGATTACAACCCTCAACTCCTCCGCCCAAGCCAAGAGAGGGAACTCATTTTAACAAAAAAAAAAATCATTACGTTTTGGTTCCTTATTTTAAATTATATGTTTAACATTTTCTCAATTTTGATTTTCTTTCTTTTTTTAAAACTGAAAACAATTATTTTTTTTGTTTAAGATTTTATGCCGAAAATTATTTTAGTCATTTGTATATTTTGTTCTCTAAATGTAATTATAAGTTTTATTTTTATTTAAGTCTAATTTAAATAGTTTTGTTTTAAATGTGTCCAACTTTCCATCACTGTATTGAATAACTGCCTTTTTTCAAAGAAAGAAATCATTTCCAAGCTGAGAAGCAGAAGAAAAACGAAGTCTTTTAAATATAATTTCTTTTTAAAGTACATAAATAGAATATAATAAAAAAGCAAATTGTTGTATATTTTAAAATAATGCATGAGATTATTGCTAATTATAATGATAATATTGAGTCAAACTACAGATCATTTTTCCCTAATTATTTGTATGTGTCTTTTTCTTTTAATATTTATAAATTATAAAAATAAGTAAGATCGAAAAGAATGAAAAAACAAAACAGCAATTATACTTTAATAATAAAGAATTTTAAAATATCATATACAAATACACATATGTACGTTGTTTGCAATATTTATAGGCAACCATCAAGATTGCTTGGGAAATTGAGGGGTATACACATTTGGCCAATACGTTCGTAACACCTCGAATCGTTGATCAGTGACCTCATAAAGTACATATCGTCATCAGAAACGAAAAAGGGGGCCTATCATCATGTTTGGAAATTTTACAGGAGAAGCAAAAAACTAAATAAAATGAAAAGTGCTGCCGATAGAAAAATGTGGGATTCAGGATAATATCTAAACATAATGATGCATATATAAAACCACACAAACATGATTTATAACGTGTTTGTGAAAATTGCGTGAAATAGCACTTTTTAACTATGAAAAAAGAAATAATTTGTTGTTGGACCCTTTTAAATTTTGTTCATAAATTCGCCATTTAAATTTGTCAGGATGTGTATTTTGATGCAATGTACCGAAATCCATCAAAAACTGAATATCAGTTTTTCTTGTTGTTACGCCCTTTTTCGTTTCTTATGACGATATGCCAGTTCTTAGTCCTGCAAGTTCATCAGCTTTGCAGTTCCCTGGTTAGAAAAAAGCCAAAGCCCACATGGTTGTTGAGTTTGTAAATGTCTACATTGAGGTTCACGAATCTCCTATGTCTTGGGATGTGACGATTCTATTCTGATCCATCAGGTGTAAGAGAGAGAGACACTTGTCAAAAAGTTGTTCAGTCATAGTGAACTCAACAAAGACTGAAAGGTCAGGCATTGTGTCTAGAATGGACCATGTCCGTAGCCATATTGTCTTGCTATAATGACCAGCGGAATTAAATGTAGTATAACATTTAATGCCTCTCCCGGTTTTGTTTTCAACGCACCGGTAATATACACACCAGCCATTTGCTGAAATTTATTCAATAACGCGTAGAATATGCATTTGTGTAGAGCCGTTCAGCAGACAATAATGCATACGATTTTCTTTGACAGTTATTTGCCCCCTTAAAGTGCAACAGGAAAAACACTGGATCTGAACCTGCGGTTGTCATTATTGTCTGCTGAACGGCTCTGCAC
Source organism: Eudasyphora cyanicolor (assembly GCA_963930755.1). Classification (NCBI taxonomy): domain Eukaryota; kingdom Metazoa; phylum Arthropoda; class Insecta; order Diptera; family Muscidae; genus Eudasyphora; species Eudasyphora cyanicolor. Next base: position 155,006,769 of record OZ005735.1, on the reverse strand, counting down.
AAATGCATATTCTGCGCGTTACTGAATAAATTTCAACAAATGGCTGGCCTGTGCATTACTTTGGTAAGTAATTTGTGCTTTCCGAGAAGGGAAACATCCTCAAGTAGCTACTTACAACTGTTGGTACATTTTATCTCCTGCTGAAAAGTACTAGTTCTGTCTACTTTGGATTCTCTAAGAGTGCTCGGAAACTTCTTAACACTCATCTTCTGCACACCCAAAAAAAAAGTTTGCAAACAACGTCTGCTAATTTTCTGCAAACATTTTTTCTGCTAATACAGCAAATGTTTTGCTGTTATAGCAAAAAGTTTGCAGTTTTGCATTAGCAAACGCACTGCTGAAAAATTTGCAGTTTGCTGAAAATGTTTGCTGTTAATCAAAATATGTGAAAATAAGACGAAAGTTGCAATAATTTACATGATAAAGTTCAACTACCAAAATCAAAAAGGTTAAGATCATTCCTGCGCTGAAAAAGGTATATTTTGAAAAAATTTAAATAATTTGTCGGCGATATCTATTTTCCGAGTTACGGTTCTCAATATTTTTATTTTTTCATTTGATTTTATAAATATTGGAAATAGGAGTCGAATGAAACTGCAAAAAGTAAAACACAAATCGATAACGAATATGATTTGACGTGGAAATAGAGCGATTTCAAAATCTAAGTACCGGACATAAAATTAAAATGAATCTATTGTGTTTAGATTTTAGTTTCTAATGTTTTATATTTTAATGAAACCAAACCTAAACATTAACATTTTCAGTGCGATTTGTAAAATTTTTTATAAAGTGCTGATTTACACAAGGCAATTTTTTCAAGCAAGTGTCAATGTTTGTAGCTGAGAGTGGCAGAGAGCTCTTGTGAAATTTTCGGTTTGAAATGGAAAGTCCCGATTTACGAGGGGCGATTTTTATATTCTCTAATTCTCTTTTGAACTTGCCTTTGCGTTCCCACGGCTAATTAAAAAAGAATTTATATTCCTTGCCATTGAAACCAATTTTTCCATTAAAATGTGCTTGTGATAAGTTATACATATATTCATATTTGTGCAGATGACAAAATCTCATATTAAAAGTTTATTTCGCATATCAAAAAATATTGACAGACGTAATATGCTTTCACTAACATTCAAGAGTAGCCCTCTTTGACAGATATCGTGCGCCGACGACGGCTATTTAAGCAGCACCCTTTGAAGTGAAAAATATTTGACGCCAAATAAAATAGAAATTTTCGTTCTGTTTGTTAATTTGCATTACAAAGGCATCCCGCTGGCGGAGTACAGAAATCTTTTTGGCAAAGAGATCACAACCATCAAAGAAGATAATGCAAATGATTTTAATGAGTAAAACGATTACGGGGGACAGATTCGACCACGCCTACAATTGGCTAAAGAAAGAAATCGGTTTACTATTTCCCGAAAAGGCGAAATTGTTTGTGCCTTCACGCTGAAAAAAAATCGCTTCTGTAGTATATTGTTCCAAACATATTCTGCTGGAAACATACATATGTTTAGGGTACACTTCAAATATATAATATTTGACACTCACAAATATTATATGTTTGTGAGGATGTTGTTCTAAACAAAATTATGTTTTCATCCTAATATTTTTTTATTTGGAAATAATATTTCCAAAACAATGATTAATTTATATTTAAGTATTTTGGCAATGTACCGATGCCTTAATTTAAAGGAAATTTTTTAGTGTTTTAGAAATTTTATATGTTTGAAAAATTTAATTCGTATAATGGGTTACGACAAATATAAATCAGTGCTGTAAAACAAAAAAAAATGCTGCTTATGACATTATTACCTATAAAGTATAACACAAAATCGAGGAAAAAATAATATTAAAAATTGCCAAAATCAACAAAGTTTTAACATTTTTTTTAAATATAATGTATTTGGATAAATTCTTAAACAATATCTATGTTTGTTTGCAAACACATATTTTATTTGTGACAGTATGTTCACAAATATATTTTGTTGTAATATATTAATATATGCGTTCCAAACAAAATTTCTTGATTTTTAAATAAAATATATTTGTTCAAAAATATATAATATTTAAAAAATTTGGTTCCAAGTATATTTTCTTTGAATTCAAACATATCAAAAATGACGATTTTCCTCCGTGTTGGAGGATAGAAGGCACAGTACTGAAAATATTGAACGGTGGATGGGTGTTTACGATTTCAAAATGAAATTCATAAGGCATGTGGCACATAAAGAACCACGTTATCAATCAAACAATCGTACACAAATTGCAAATTAAATTCACTATGATTGTGAAAGGCTTATTTCTGGTTGTTTTCACGATTCTCAGCAAGCAGTGTCCTATTAAAACCCTCTACTTAAATACGGCTACAAAAGATGAACTTAAATTTCATAGCAAATATATGCTGTCCATACAGAGAACTTGTGATAGCGATGGACTAGCAATTTATTTCCTTGTCTACTTTTCGAAATCGCATACACCTCTTGGAAGTGTGACCCTACATAATGAAAATACCTGCAACAACTGGTAAGTATTTTTTTCCTTTTTGTTATAGTTTAACGAAATGGCAACATTGATTTTTTTACTCCATATGCTCCAACGATGGCTAATATCCGATTCACGAAGCAACCTATTGGCTCCAAAAAAACTCGGAATAATGTAGTCTAATTTGGATGTAATACATGGATAAGATAATTGTTTCCAATGATATGGCTCTGGACATGTACAATTACCGTGTCTATAGGTTGAACCAAACACATTGGCCAACATTGACAGGGTTCGCGTCGATGTCGTACGATTTATGTTCTTTATATTTATCCTTCGGACAAAAAGAAGATAATTGTTAATGCCAGTGACCGTTAAGTATTGTTTGTAGATACTCCTATTGCTATTCAATTTTACTAAATGATTTACTTTTCATTTATATTTTTATATCAAGCGTACATACAGATTTCACAGTTCGAAACGCTTATCAATACATGGGCTGAATAACTTCAGGTTGGAATCCTGATTGATAACTCTTCTCAAATATCAGGAAAATATAAAATTTGTATTTCTTTTATTAAAATAAAAAAGAAAAAGACGTATGCTAGAATAACAAAAATAATTTGTTCTTCCAGCCGTTTTTTTTCTGTTAAATAATAGCAAAATTGTTTGTTAAAACGATTGTTTTAGTTGTCTATAGTAGCAGGCAAATTTGTGTGCTAGAATGACAACCATAGGGTTGCTAAAATAACAGACGAAGCCTGCTTTCCCCTTTTCAGCAGACACAGACTGTTGAAACAACAAACATTTTTTCTAATGATGTTCACAAAATTCTTTGAGTGCAGAGAAAGCCTAATAGAGAGATACCACAGCAGAGGAGACAGAACAGAAGTTTTGCTTGTAAATTCAAGAAATAACTAATTTTTTTGCTGTTTTTATCATATTTCTTTCGGTGTACAAAAAATAAAACAAAATTCACCATTTCTCTCCAGGGGACTTATCTAAGGAGTTATAACCATTTTAAGTTTGTTATTAACGTATTGTTTGAGTGCAGAAATGATAAAATTAAACACACTGAATTTGTATAGAATTGTTTTTTTGACTCCTTAATAAGTATTGCAACTTTTAAATATTCGTAATATATACTGGAGAGAATGTAGCGTGTCATGTGGCCTCCGATTACACGCTGAACAGGTATCAGGCACACTGCTGTAAATTCGAACTCAGTATGAATAGTGCCGACTACACTATCCTGATATCAGCTGCACCAAATATACACGCGAATTTGTAATAGCAGTCATTCTTCTTCAGGTGATCACTTGTGTAGTTGGACCTCGCTTTTCGATCGTGAAGATGACTCCCGAACTTTTTGGGTGGGGGAGTCTATCCTGCCTAAGGTGGCAGGTTTTTGTTTAAATGTACAAAAGAGGTGAGAAATTTCAGTCGGGTAAACCTAGTATAGTAAGGTATACCCTCACTTTGTGAGCAATTTAATGTGTACTTGTAGTTATATGTACTAATATTATGAGCTATTTAATTTGTTATGTCTTGGCTCTTTTTGTATGGGAGGTACTAAAACGGGTGTGGAGATAGCTCTCATTTTTAACAGGACTGCAGGAATTTTAAAAACATTACACTATTTGTTTTGAGTATTTATATACAATGTTAATCACGATATAAGCTGTGAACTTTTTGTACAGAATGGTACGTTTGTGTGAAAGGTACCAAAAGGAGCGTGATAATAACGTCCTTTTTCGACAGACTGTAGGTACTATAAAAACATTACACTATACAAAACTTTAAGTATTTATATGCACTAGTATAAAAGTTGTAAGATGTTAACTTTTTGTAAAAAATAGTTCCTTTGTGTGGAAGGTACTAAAAGGGGCATGGCAATAACGCCTATTTTTCACTGGACTGTAGGTACTATAAAACCATTACACTGTACAAAGTTTCAAGTGTTTGTATGTACTGGTATTAAAGATATAAGCTGTTAGCCCATTTTTGTGGGAGTACCAAAAGGGGCGTGTCAAAAAACCCCGATTTTTCACTGGACTGTAGGCGGTACCAAAAGGGGAGCGGTAAATTTGCCTATTTTTCTCGTGGAGGTAGCGACTAATAAATTAATACTATGTGGAATTTTAGAAGATTCGAATAAGTAGTATAGAAGTTATTCGAATATCAATATTTCATTAAAGTTTAACCCTCTGTGGGGAAGGTACTAGAAGGAGTGGATGAATATGGCCCATCCTCGAACTTAGCCGGAGATAGGAAAAAATATTACCACATACGAAATTCAAAGTCAATCGGTTACTCCTTTCGAGAGTTATCGTGCGCACCAGCCAGCAGACAGACGGACGGACGGACATTTCTCATTCGTCTTAAAATGACCCAAAACGAATATCCGCCGAACATACTTAGGGTCTTAAATCAATCCTTCGATGTGTTACACTTTTGACCCGTAGCAAATTATATATAACCACGTATCACTAAAGTGAGGGTATAAACAGGATCGGAAGAATCCTGTGGGATGAATCCGGTGAGGATGTAATTCAATCGGACATAGACGACGATACAGATATAACGGTGGTGGCGAAACCTGATAATAGTCCGGTTTCTAAAGATAAACCTCCAAGATATCTACTTGTACTTTAAAGATGAAAGGTCGGCTTTGCCAAGTCTCTTAAGAATCCTGAGAGAAAGGCTCCATTGGATCGCTGGACCTATTGTAAGGTATTGGTTAAGATCCTCGTGTAATGTCTGTCGCTCGTTGTTTAAATTGTTGTTTACAGTTCTCGTATTCATAGTTATGCCAGCTATAAGCACATATTATAATTAATTCAATGATTCTTAAACCTCGAATGATACTTCAGAACCTGGAAGATAGATTAAACTCAGTTTATTTTTATTTGTGGCTTAATTAACTGCATGTTCAAACTAGGCTTAACTTGCATATCCAAAACCCGCTCTAAGACACACGTAGCTGTAGGTACATTATTTCAATTCTTAACAATCGGATTGCCTCCCTGATGTGCTTTCAAAAAAACATGCCAAAAGAATCCCAATTATATTTAAAATTACAGTCGTTCAACTTTTCAATGAACATTTGCTACAACAAAAAAGCCATATGACTAACTAATTCCAACAAATATTTATTGTGAAAGTCAAACAGAATTATGACAATTTTATAATTTATATAATTTTTTTGTAATTTATATAAATAATGCTTTCTACATTTTTGGTCAAGTGAAAAGTTATAAAACTGAAATCATAAGTTTTATTAAGTATTCTACAGAGATTTAAAGTTCAAACTGTGTTAAATACATAATAAGATATTGGATTTTATGTACGAGTATGCAAAATTCTTGAATGTCATCATTACAACAACAACAAAAATCAGCTCTTTATCACGATTTGAAAACGCTTTGAAGTGATGAAAAACTTGTCATAGTTTGCATCAGATTTCAATATTTTAGTAGATTTATAATATGCTTAGATAAACTCCATGTCCAATGACTTGGATTCAAATTTATTTATAACTAATAAATGGTTTAATCGTAGACGGACATTGCTCGAATTACTTAAAATAGCCCAAAACGGATTTCCGCCGAACATACTTGGGGTCTTAGGTCACTCCTTCAATGTGTTACTCGTCACACTAAAGTGAGGGTATAAACAATATTATTCATACAGGTGATTTATCTAAGGAGTTATAACCATTTTAAGTTTAATGTTGATATTAACGTAAAATAAAACAAAAATCCATTAAATTTGTATAGATTTGCTCTTTTTGACTCTTTATTAAGTATTGCAACTTTCAAATATTCGTAATACATTTTGTTTGTAACTGCATCCTATTGAAATTGAAAGGGATATCTTTTTTATTTCAGATTAACAGCGATATAATTTTCACTTAATTTCATTTTAACAATGTAACATTTTTAAATGTTTTTTTTTATTTAATTTTTTTAAGCTAATACTAAACTAATATGTATAACATAAAAATGAGGTATACATAGATACATAAATACAAGAAGAATATATAAAAAACACACACAAAATGTTGAAGATCATCAATTGATTTTTTTGATCTATTCCGATCTGAAAATGATCTCTATAGCCAAACAAATTAATTGTCTTTAATTTTGGAAATTTCATTTAAGTAAATAGGGCTTTCAATGAGAATGTGTCCGCTTGGGGATATTCATAGGGGGGTATATGGGGTTTATGTATATATATAGTAATAAATACTTTGAGGTTTTCATTGTTTTTGAGTTTCTTTTCGAAGTTTTGCGATGCTTTGAAAAGAAACACTGTTGAATACTTTTTCGTAAATTCTTGGTTTTGATCTTTGATTATTTTTTTGGTTTGCCTTTTTGCTGATGTGTGCCAAATTCTGATCCTCTTTTGCAGCCTACTTTGTATTTCAGTAATTGTTGGCCAAGAAGCGAGCATTCCTTTTGCGTCCCATGTTGCAAATTTTGAAATGACACGGAGACATATCTGTAAATATCGGAAAAGGGACTAAAGTCATTTTATTTTTTATTAATGAGTAAGAAAGTAATGAGAAGAAGAGATAAGAATATATGATATAATAAATAACACTATGCAACAAAATATTTTTTTTTTGTGTCCGAGACCTAAAAACTTTTTTTAAATAGATTCATAAATACTATTATATGAAGCCAAAACAAATTTTTTTTATAACTACTAAAGTTTTTTTTTGAATTTTTTTTTCTAAAATTCAAATTTTCCTGCAGTTTACGTTTAGTTGTTGGACCATATTTAATGTATATATAAGCTCGATTAGGCCGGGATACGATTTAAATTAAAGGAAATAATAAGGGCTAGATATGCTGCAAACATAGCAACTGTCGTTAAAACAATGAGAAATAAAAATGTGATTTTTCAAAAAAATATTTTTTTGCTGGAACGAAAAATTCATAAAAATAGAAAAAAATCGCAAAAAAGGTTTCTTTCATTTCTTGAAAGCTATGATCCTATCGTTGAAAATAATGCCGATTTGCAAAATATCTATGGATAAATGTATTAATTATGACCCATATTGTAAAAATAGGGACATTCAAAAAAATAATTTGTCGTACCAAAAGGGGCATGACAACAACGCCCATTTTGTAATATACTATGGACACTATAAAAACATTACCCTGTACAAAATTTCAGGTATTTGTATGTGCAGGAAATCAAGTTATAAGCCGTTAACTTTTTGTGCAAAATGGTCCATTTGTATGGAAGGTACCAAAAAGGACGTGGTATTATGCACAGCCCTTCGACAAAAATTTTGTTGCATAGCAACAATTTTTCAATTTGTGTAGATTTTTTCAATTTGTGTATGTATCCTTGGATATTCGGCATAAATTAATTTACTATATTTTAAAGCAAAAATCTATGTCAAAAATAATATTTCTACTGCTAAATTCTGACGTTGCAACAAACGTGTTCTGATCTGTTTATTAGGATAATTTGGTTAAGGAAATATTGTTAGGAAAATATTGTAGAATATCATAAAATTATAAAAACTAACCACCATTTTCACCAAGTCTGGTTAGAACTAACCGAATTATAAACAAGTAAAAGCGTTATGTTCGGCCATGCCGAATATTTTATACCCTCCACCGGTTTCGGGTACTAATAAACTCATTATACCAAATTTCAGCCCAATTCGTTAAAATTTGAGGGTTTTGTGGCGTTAAGAAGTCAAATCTAGAGGGACCTTTGTATGGGGGCTATACCAAACATGGACTTATGTCTATCGTTGCTCTTGTGAGGTATACCGGGTATAAATAAAACCCAGTTACCAACTTTCAGCCCGATCAGTAGACATTTGTCGTCTCTATGACGTTAAGAAGTCAAATCGGGGAGATGCCATATATGGGGGCTATATCCAAAATTGGACCTATATTGCCCATTTTCAATCCCAACATACCTGCAAATATAAGAAGTATATGTACCAAATTTCAGCCACCTAGCTCAAGTATTATAGATTGTAGCGTGATTACAACAGACGGGCGGACGGACGGACATGGCTAAATAGACATAGAATTTTACGACGATTAATAATATATATACTTTATCGGGTCTCAGATCAATGTTTAGTGGTGTTACAAACGGAGTGACAAAATGAATATACCCCCATCCTATGGTGGAGGGTATACAAATAAATTCCATACAATGTGACAGCTATAATTGTAGTTTAGCTCTAACTAAAATTGTGCCATAAATGTAATATAAACAAACAAAAAATTCTAAGTTTCAACTAACTTAAATTTTTTGTCAACTAAAATTGCACATTAATTTAGTTTAACGATAACACACCAATACACCAAAAGAAGTAATTAATTTAACATTGAGTTTAAAAACTGAACTGGTCAGCATTTCACTTACATTGAACATTTTTTTTGGTATTGTGTTGCTTGAAGATAATCTGATTGGCTGGAGCCTTTGAGGCTTTAGGGGAATTACTACTGATCGATGACGATCCATCATCACTATCCTCACGTACATCGTCGTAGAGATCATTGGGTGGAGAGCCACCCAATTGTCGGAGACGTTCAAGAAATTCATTATTTTCCATAGTGGTTGTGGTGTCATCGTCGTAGTCGATGGTTAAGACCAGATCTCGGAGGCCAGGCCATTTTGCCAAATAGTTGGGCTGTTTTTGGTGATATTTTTTCTAAAAAAAAATAAAAAAAATATTTAATTTATGTTTATTCAATGTTTAATTTATGATTATAATCAAAGACGAGCATATTACATAGTAATCACAGCAAAAGGTTTGCTGTTACAGAAGATTTTCCACCGAAAAGGGTCGAATTACACTAAACTTTCCAGATTATACTTAAGATAAAAAAGGTTTTCATAAATTTACATTTGTGAAACCCAGCATCTTCAACGCTAAAGGGCAAAATCGAAAGAAACATATATACACGGGGCAAAATCGCCTTTTTTGATATGTTTGAATCGAAAGAAAATATATTTGGAACACAAATTTTTAAATATTTTATATTTCTTAGCAAATAAATTTTATTTGAAAATCAATAAAATATATTTGGAACGCATATATTAATATATTACAACAAATTATATTTGCAAACTAAATTTCTCAAATAAAATATGTGTTTAAATACAAATAAAATTTTTATTTAGGAATTTTTCCAAATATATTTTATTTAAAAAAGATTTCCAAACCTTTTGCTGATTTTTTCAAATTTCAGTTTAAATTTTTCTTTGGTTTCGAATTGTACCTCCCAGTTATGATACCATATGCGGCATTACCTTCTGTTTTAAATGAATAATTTAAAATTTCTGAGTATTCCAAGCCATCATTAGTTGTCAATTCTCTAAGTACTTTATATTGACCCAAGATTATATGATTTCAATTATTATTTTTTTTACGAACATTGAAAATTACTAAAAATTTAACTTTGAATTACTGAAAATGTTGACACAATTTATGTATTTTATGAATATTTAAATGCAAATAAATATTTGTTTCACAAATAGCAGTCACATTGGGATGTAAACAAATATTTGTTTAGAACAACATCTTCCCAAATACACAATTTTTGTATGTACCAAACATTACATGATTAGAGTCTACCCTAAACATATATATGTTTCAAGCCGAATATGTTTGGGACAATATACTACAGAAGCGATTTTTTTTCAGCGTGTATGGAGGCTATATCTAAATCTGAAATGATTTACCTAAAATTCGGCAATGTGGGTCTTGGATGAGAAAAATCTACACTACTAAATTTCAAAATGATTGGATACAGCTTCTGTAGCACTAAAAGTTCAAATCGGGACATATATATGAAGTGTATATCTAAATCTGAACTGATATTGCTCAAATTCGACAATGTGGTTCCCTGTATTAAGAAATTTCATCCTACTAAATATCAAAATGATTGAATGTGAAATGTAACTTCAATAGCCCTAAAAGGCCCAATCTAAGGAATATATATATTGGGGCTATATCCAAATCTGAAGCGATTTTTGTGACCAATTTCAATGGGGTTTTCCCAGTTGTGAAATAGTCCTTGTTGCCAAAATGAAATTGCAGCATGTACTTAGCGAACAACATACGATGTACAGACAAACGGACTTACAGGCATGGTTGAATCGCTTCATCTAGTTATTCTGAGTCGATCGGTGTACTTAATGGTGGGTCTAGCTGTAGTATTTCTGGGTGTTACAAACATCAGCTACACACAAACTTATAATATCCTGTACCACCGTGTGGTGTAGGGTATAAATATTACAATGCCCTAAAAAGTGACAGTGCCTACAAAGTTTTCTAGGAAATATTTGTGTCCATCGCAGTGTATTTGCTGTCTTGGCAGGGCCTCATCTGCCTAGAACGTATTTAGTTCCTGACATATGACCACCTCTCATTTGTAGACGTTAGGGCACTATCTCTCAAGAAGAGCTTGCAGGTCGCTACAGGCATATCCACATATTCCAGTTCCCCTGGGGGGTGTAAGCTGGTTCCTAGTATTGCAAGTTCATCTGCTTTGCAGTTCTCTTGAATGTCTCTGTGTAAATATATGGCTGTTAGGGTTAGGTTAGGGTAGCAGCCGTTTTTTTGTCAGCTCACATAGAGCAGTTTAGATCCCTAGTGTTACCACGGGCTGAAATGCCCTTATCGAAACCAACCTGTTTGATATAAAAATGTATCGATAGCACGAATCTCGGTAACGGAAAGATCTCTAACAGATCTGCCCAGAAAGGCCGACCCCAGTATGTCCATTCGTCGTTTACTCAAAGCGGGACAGTCGCATAGCAAGTGGTCAATGCTCTCCACTTCTTCCTCATCACCACAGCTTCTGCAGAAGACATTGCAGTCAATACCCCTAGTCTTCTGGCGTGTTCGCCGATCAGGCAGTGTCCCGTCAGAAATAATAATAACGTTAATAATCTTTTCCTCATCTCAGGTCAAATCTTGGCCAGATTTGTCTAGCTATCCTACAGGTCCCGGTTTCTGTCCATCTTTCCTTGAACTGACTGGTAGCTCTTGCCTAAGCCAAAGCGGTGCACCAATATAAGCAAATTCTTCGAGAATTTGTAATGTCGTCCCTTTCCTAGCAATTTCATCGGCTTTGCAGTTCCCCGGGATATCCCTATGCCCAGGTACTCATATGAGGTGTACATTAAACCGCTTAGCCCTCTCGTTAAGAGATCTGCGCCAGTCGAGGGCTGTTTGTGAATTTAGGAATGTGGCCTCCAGAGAATTGATGGCAGCCGGGCTGTTAAGTCATATTGTTAAGAGTTCTGCGTCAGTATTTTAATTCAGCAATACAGTTTCTAGGGACTATTTGACTATCAGAGAAAATATTGATACCAACTTTGGTCAGAACATTAATGTTCAGCCATTCCGCTACCTCTTTAATAGCTAAGATTTCCTCCTGGTAAACACTACAGTGATCAGGCAATCTTTTTTCTATAAGATATAAAAATGAAATACTTCTTGACAAAAAGTGTTTCAGACATAGTGTAATCTACTATGCCCGGAAGGTCAGGCATTGTGTCCAGAATGACGCTATGTTCGTAGCCATTTCCTGACCAGGGAGCAAATCACGGCATTCGATAGCGAGTGCTTTACCATCGAAATCTGTATTTTATTATCGTTAAGAGTATAAGCTTCTGCTGAATTCAGGTAGATTTTTTTAAAGACATTCTTAAACAGCTTATCTGGATAGGATTTAATTAATTCCAATGCTTACTATTTCTTATTAACAAAAATTAAAAAGGGTTTTCGATCGAAAATTTCTTGTTATCGAATGCCGCGATTTGGCCCCAGAGCGACAGTCCCCTAGTCTAATTGCAGTAGGTGCGGCATATTGTTGTGGTATAATGTCTACCGGAATTAAAAGTTCGAGTATAACATTTAGTACATCAGCCAGTGTCATTTTAACCGCTCCAGAGATAAACAGACCAGCCACTCGCCGAACAAAAGTGAATTTATTTAGAGTAGACATTGACATACTATTTTTACTATTTTTCTTTTACAGATATAACCATGACCGGAGTGACTGTCCCCTAAATCTAATAGCACTAGCTGTGATGTATTGCCTTCCTATAATGTCGAAAGTTTAGCAGTCTTTCGCTGTACTTTGGTTAGTATAGCGTATACGTTGGATTTCTGCAGAACTGTCCACCAGAAGACAATGACATACAGCATGATCGGTCTGGCTACTGTCGTAAAAAGCCAATAAATCCTTCTACAAGTATATAGCGCTATCACAGCCTTCGTTGCTCTTTCTAGAATTTTGGCCTTGAAGTATTTTCCGCTTTCGGTACCCGCCAAGGAGATAGGTGCAACAGTTAGTATATTATATTTCCTGCAGAAAAAAAACTAGTTGTGTCTTGGTTGGGTTCACACTAAGACCATTATATTAAGCCCATATTGTAGTCGTATGAAGTGCCTGTGGTTGTTCTTTTGTCCGATGACAGGTATAAATCCTTTTTTGAAGAATCTATGCGTCTCTTAATCAGAAGGTTATGAAAGAACCTTCATTGATTGCTATTAACCCCCAGGGTTGGCAGAGTCGTAAGTATTACCTTATGTTTTTGAAGGCCCCTCTACATCTAAGAAACCTACCGTTGTATATTATATTGACAGAGAGGGATCCTTCAGTAAAGTAGACAAGAGTAATACAGGGCGGTTTCGGTGGACCCGCCCTTGCTTTAGGCATGCTGTTGCTTGGTACATACGGTATTCTAGATTTAGAATTTCTTCCGTTAGGATTAACTCCACCGTGCTCTAATATGATGCGTTGACAATCGCCCCCACACACTTTGTGCATGAGTGCAAATCAACTCCTTACCATTCTCTGGGTCATGGCGCCTGGTTGATTTGCAACTCCACATTCGAGTCTACTCTGTTCCAGCGATTTTGGTTTAATCCACAGCCAACCTGGATGCCCCCGAAGGGACCACACCAACCGGCTGGATCCGAAATTCCAGGGGCTTCTCATTCCCGTTGTACCAGATTATAGATTCTGGTTCTGGTTAGACCGCGTAGCAGAATATACTACCAGTTAGATCCCAAAAAGTGAAGAACTGCTGACCCATCTGGAATCACTGTCCAGATCATACCCTGGGAATAGCTAGAGACTATAGGATTCGTACATCCCCCGCTCTTCATTGTGTAGTAGCCTGTGATCAATTTTAGTCCTAATTTAACCTATATATTAATCTCTTCGGGGTTTTTTTTAGAGAAATGACCATAGACTTATCCGCCTGAAATCCTTAGAATGAGGACAACCTTGGTTTCTATCTACTTTTATCGTACTCGTATGTGGGAGACACATACCATGAGACAGGGAGCCGGTGTATAAGCCAATGCCTGTAGCTCCGCCGGCGAGACATTGCCTGGTCCTTAAAAGCTTTTTAAATTCCAAGATTCGATTACATTCTCTTTGGCAACCTCTGTATGCTGCACTTCAACAGAATCTTCAACTGAAGTATCGAATTCCACTTCAGAGTTGCCCGGGAATGTCTATACAGGAGCAAGCCCAACGTTTCTCCTGTACATCGTCCAAGAACTATCATATTGCTATCAGAATATTGTTCAAGAGATTCCTTAACAGAGAAGACAGAATCTCTGTGTATATGTATTTCAGCTAGCTAAGTGTCAAGGTTCTGAATTAACATTCATATATTGTTATCAACCCTAGGGTTGCCAGAGTCATGTTGTTGTTGTTGTCGTTATAGCAGCTTAGAGACGCTGCGTTGATAATAATCCTTTAGTCTATTTCTATTATAGACTTCGTTCCGAGATATATATTCGATTTTAGCGGGAATCGTTGTAGTGGTAGTGTGTCCGGTGAGTTATTTTTTGCTGCAGAAACTCGAATTATGTTGAAAACATGAAAATCTTGATGTTAAATTTAGCCGTGCCCTGGCTGGGAATCGAACCCAGCACCTTCGGAATTCAAGTCTAACACACTAACCACTGAGCCACCAAAGGCCACGTCGCCAGAGTCATAATTATTTTGGCTGATTTATATTATTGATGGCCCCCTCTATATCTAAGAAAGCTGCCATAGTATATTCCTTAATAGAGAGAGAGAGATCCTTCAATACAGCTGACTAGATCATGCATGGCGGTTTCGGTAGATTTGCCCTTGAAGGGGGTATGCCGTTGATTGGACAGTAGCCTGTGATAAATTGTAGACCTAAGGTAACTAACTATCCATTAATATCTCCAGGGATTTAAGGAGAAATGACTATTTCGCCGAAAATCCCTAGCTCTTGTATGGAATGGCTTTCTTGTTTTTTTAATGAGGACAACATTGGTTTCTATCCGTTTTTATGATACATAGACCTGCTTGATACAACCAGTATAGAATCCTTCGAGTCAAGAAAATAGTCTATCAACCACTGTCTGTAGCTCCGCTGGCGAGTCATTGCTGGAGGCTTTGAAAGAGCTTTCTACGTCTTTGCAACTCTATTTTATAATGTTGGAGTTCTTCCTTTTAGATGTCAAAGTCCTGTGGAGCTCCTGTAGCTTTAGTCTTATTAAAGAGCTTCCCGAAGCACTTCCAACTAATTGAGACGAAAACCATGGAGGACGTTTTCCCCCTTGGCTTAATTTTGGGACATGCGGATTGCAACGAGCAGTTTCGAGGTTTGTGCTGTAATTTATATTTTATATCTGTGCGAGGTTTTATTACAATCGATTGATTGATTTAGTGTCGATATTGTAAATTCCGACCCATATTGTTATCGAATCAATAATATTAGAAATCAATTAGATATGTATTTGTTCTGCTTGCATACTTACCAATTCATGAAGGAATCTATCACCATTTGCACTTGCCAACAATTCGTCCAGGAATAATTGCGAGACATCGTTTTGTTTGGCCAACAATGCATCCAGACTGGGACGTGCCATAGCTCCGGTAAACAACATTGTCCAAATGACAGACAACAATACGATCGTCGAGGCAAATTGACATTTGCGATTCAGCATTCTCCTCGTTGTTGTTATTGGTGTTGTTGTCGCTGTTGTCAATGGCGTTGACAATGACGTCTGAGGAAAGGACATTTTGAAAACTGCAAAAACACATATACATAATAAAGAAAAATCATTAAAGAAAACAAAAATTCGAAATGTGTAAACGATAAAGGATAACGAGGGTGGTGAGAGAACATTAAAAACATCTACAACCAAAAAAAAATATACAACGTAATTATAAACGTAAGCACAATTCATTCATTCATTTGCAGTGGTCACAATTTTGCCGAATTCTGGGAAAAAGGGAGACCTTAAAGGACACTTTAAACAATTAGCCTATGGTGCTATGTGGCGATGCCATTATTTTAGTATTCATACCAAGAGTTCTTGTTGTTTTTTTATTTTGTTTTGTTTCAGAAACTTTACGTAGTACATTATTGTTGAGTCGAGTCCTTTTTCTGTTATTGTTTTTGCATTTGATGAGGTTTCCAATTACAAAACAATGTGTAAGTTAACACCTTCATGCTAAATATGTACTGCCTCCTTCTCCCACCCATCCCCACAGTCCAACAAGTCCCTAAGCATGTGTCAGAAACGTGGGGTGTTCGCTGCAAACGAGAAATTCTGGTGTCCTATTCAAGAAGTGTTGAAATTTCAACACTTGACAAAAGTCACGTTGGTTGTCCTCAATTCCCTCTTTTCTTCTGTTGTTCTTTTAGCCAAACAACAAAATTATGCTTTTATAACAGTTTGAGTTTGTTTTGTTGTTAATTGTTTAATTGTTGAATATGGAAATTCTACAAAGTTTTAGATTTTTGTTTCGTAAAATCATACAAAAAGGCAAATACGAGTATCAATCATCCTACACTCATAAGTCATCTCTGTGTATGTGATTTGAAATCGAATAAGGTCGTCCTAAATTTAGATTTACATTAAAAGGAATTACGATACGAAGAGTACAATATGGAAATTTCTTAACTCCTTCGTATGTAACAACAAGGACATGGAACATAAAACACACACAAATTTTATAAGGATGTGGAGCAAAAACGTGTAAATTCTTAAAAAGGTTTACGGACATGTTCTGCATTTCATCTCACTTTATTTTCGGCGAAGTGAATTGGAATTATTACTTAAGTGGCGATGTTATATTTCGCATAAATAATTGAAATTCTTCAATTCACATGACAGTAATAATTCAACGATCGTGAATTCGCTACAATTTCACCGATACTGATTTTTCCGAACAATTGTGGACATATTTGCATTTAAAGTTTTAAATTCTATAAATCTTTAAAATAGAGGCTGGAACTACAAAGATCTTTGCAGAACTTCTACAGTCTGCGACTACAATATTTTTAGAACATTTTAGAAGAAAGTCTGTAGAAAGTTGTTTGGATCTTTTAAATCCTTTAATCATATACAACGAAAATTTTATATTGTCTATATTTGGAGTCCACGACTTTAGTTTACGGTCTTTTTGTCCAAAGGATATGTATAATATGTGTATGCCCTCCGCCATAGGATGGAGGGTATATTAACATTGTCAATAGATAGATAGGCTACGGTCTAATCAACAAGGGCATATACACCGAAACCTCTCTGCATTATCTAGTCAGCTGTATTGAAGGATCTATCTTTGTTAAGGAATATAACGGGTGATCCAAGTAGAGATACTTTTTTCAATAGCCTTTTTTGACAGATCACGTGTGAGTCGTGTCATGCTGTCATGTTATTTTTGCTAAGTATTGTTTGGCATTTCATCATGGAAAGACTTACGCCTGAACAACGTTTACAAATCGTTCAACTTTATTACGAAAATTCACGTTCTGTGAGGAATGTGTTTCGTGCACTTCGCTCAACTTATGGTCAACATAATCGGCCTACTGAGCGTACTATTCGCAACACCATCACCCATCTTGCGACCCAGCATTCATTATTGGATAATATTCGACCGAATAGACCACGACTATTTGATGCCTGAAATTGAAGCTCGTGATCTCGGCGGCATTTGGTTTCAACAAGACTTCCCATACATCGCATCAATCAATGGATTTATTGAGAGAACAGATAATTTAACGTTTTGAGGCGGTCGATTGGCCACCAAGATCGTGTGATACCACTCCGTTAGACTTTTTCCTGTGGGGATATGTAAAGTCTAAAGTTAATGCGGACATTTCCCATTCAATTTGAATTTTCTGTGTTTTTTTCTTTAAAAAGGGACCTCGAAATGGATCACGCTTTTCAAAGGTAGCTTTCTTAGATATAAAGGGGGCCTTCAATAATGTAAATTCAGCCAAAATAACTACGGCACTGACAACCCTGTAGGCATAGTTTCAATATAGGAAGGTTCATTCAAAATCTTCTATTTAGAGACGTGTTTCAGCTCGCTAAATTTTTTAATGATCTCCATAGATGTGTCAGCAGGTTGTGTCTCCTCAGCTATGAAATCTCTCCATGAACAACATTCTGCTTTCTCTGCAGAAGATGAGTGTTAAAGTTGTTGCCTATGAAGATGACCTGGTAATAGCTGTTAGAGGGAAGTTTCAGAGTATTCTTAGAGTCTCCCTTCAGCAAGCCTTTCATACATCCGCAAGATGGGCTTCCGATAATGGTATTGGTGTGAACCCGCCCAAGACAGAACTAGTTCTTTTCAACAGGGGATATAAGGTACCACCTGTTGTAACTGCCTCCTTGGGGTATTGAAATTCCTTTCTCTGAAAGCGTTAAATATTTAGATATTTTACTAGACATGAAGTTAAAATTCAAACCCAATATTCTGGAATGAGTAAAGAAGGTTGTGGAAGCGCTATATACCTGAAACCGGGTATAGTTTATTCGTTCTATAAGGCTATAGTCAGACCGAAAATGCTGCAGGGCATTGACGTCTGGTGGACTATATATTTGTTCCTGAAATTCCTACAAGTAACATAGGATCATTACAAATTCATTCCAACAATTCTGTCACTAGCCAATCGCTTATTTCAGCACAGCTACTTCCGGTCGGTCCAATTTCTTTCTCGAGCTGCCTTTCAATGCAGGTCTGCCAGAACGTCTCTGGCCTTGAGGGTTACAGTCAAGGCAGTTCTGTTGATATCTTGTTGCTTCCTTAGGGTATGAGTCACTCGTTGCTAATGCGAGCAGCTCATAATATTCTTTATAGTCTACGTAAGCAACATAGGCCTTTGTTTAGTATCGCGTAATAGTGAATTTCTACAGATACGTATAGTGGACAGCTCTGCGGAAATCTACCTTCACTTCAGCGAATGGCTGCTATATGTAGCACTTGTGCATTGAGAACGACTCCAACTGAGGCACTAAGGGTCTTATTCATAAAAGGTTATTGAAGATTAAAAATACATGTTAACGTTGAAAATCAGTTCAATAAACCTTCCATAACTTTTTATGAATAAAGCCCTAAATGTTTTACTCCATTTAACGCTTGCTATCAGACTTAGAGAATTGTCACTATGGCCAGGAAATTACTACGAACATAATGCCATAATGCTAGACAAAATGCCTGACCTCTCGGGCATTGTTGATTACCCTACGAGTATGTCTGAACCACTTTTTGACAAGAAATATCTCACTCATATACCTGAAAAAAATTAAATGATCGTTTCCCAGGACATAGCAGATTCGTGATACAGACGATTCCAACCTCAACAACCAAGTGGGATTTGGTGTCTTTTCTGTGAAATTTGAGTTATCCATTTTTAATCTTTGCTATTAGATAGGTAGCAGAATGGCAGAACATTAATGTTCTGACCAAAGTTGGTATCAATATTTTCTCTGATATTCCTAAATTAAAAAACTGTCCTCGACTGTCGAAGAGCTCTTCACAAGATAACTAAACCATTCAATATCAGTACATACCAGGGAACTGCAAATCTTAATAACATTCCAGACTAGGTACTATCTTCCTCGCTCTAGGGGAACTGAAATACGTGGGACCTGCAATCGCTTCGTAAGAGATAGTGCCTTTACGGCAACAAATGACAGGTGGTCACTAGTCAGGAGGTGCATACATTCCAGGCTGATGTGGCCCTGCCTAAACTCCAAACGCATCAACGCCCTGCGGTAGTTATTGAGACCGAACGTCTCACTTATCGTGTCTGCAACGACAGGTCACTACTTCGTTATTGGAAGGCTCTCAGAGAGATTAAAGCTCTTGCTAATTGGCTATTGCAGAAGCTGTGTAGCCAAACAGGAGCAGGAATCAAAAGCACACCTTCTGCGTATGCGCCCCGCTCTCTCTAGAAGGCGGCAGACTACCCTAGGCTCTATTTTCTTTGGGGAGTTATCAGGATTGACAGATGTAAAAATCTGTCACGTTTTGAGCTTTTGTTCAACAGGAAGGGCTAGGGAAAAGCTTATGTTTTTCCTTGGTTGCACAATGGACTACATAGTGAGGCTGACATTCCGTTTGAAACACCTTGAAATATTGATTTAGAAAACAAGTAAGAAAGTTCAGTCGGGTAAACCGACTTATGAATTCCCTCATTTTGAGGCCCAAAAAATGTTAGGAAATTTATTTATTTTTTTTGTTTTAATTAAATTATTATCAATTTAAATTGCATTTAATAACTTTAAAGTATGTACTGGTATTAAAGTTGTAAGCTGTTAACTTTTTGTGTAAAATGGTCCATATGTGTGGGGGTACCAAAATGGGTGTGCCAATAACGGCCACTTTTTTCTAGACTCTAGGTACTACAAAAGCAATGCACCGTACGAAATTTCAAGTATTTGTATACACTGATATTAAAGTTAAAAGCTGTTAACTTTTGGTACAAAAAGGTCAATTTGTGTGGGTGGTACCAAAAAAGCGTGACAACAATGCCCATTTTTCCCTGTATTGTAGGTAATATTAAACCATTACATAAAATTTCAGGTCTTTGTATGCACTGGTAATAAATTTATAAGCTATTATCTTTTGGTTCAAAATTGTCCATTTTTGTGGGAGGTACCAAAAGGGGCCTGGCAACTAGGCCCATTTTTCTCGAAGTAATAGTGACTAATAAACTAATACAATGTGTAGAATTTCAGAGGATTCAAGAAGTTATTAAATAATCAATATTTCACTAAATATTATTACCACATACCAAATTTGAAGTCAATCGGTTACTCCTTTCGAGAGTTATCGTGCGCACCAGCCAGCAGACAGACGGACGGACGGACATTGCTCATTCGACTTAAAATGACCCAAAACGGATTTACTCCGAACATACTTGGGGTCTTACGTCACTCCTTCGATGTGTTACACTTTTTTCCGTAGCAAATGATATATATGTACCCTCGTCACACTGAAGTGAGGGTATAATACAAATTTTTCTCCTATATTAACTTTTTGTAAACTGTTTTTATCCCCTCACTTTAGAGAGGAGGGTATATGTATATCATTTGCTACGAACCAAAAGTATAACACATAGAAGGAGTGACCTAAGACCCTAAGTATGTTAGGCGGATATCTGTGTTGGATCATTTTAAGTCGAATGAGCAATGTCCGCCCGTCTGTCTGTCTGCTGGCTGGTGCGCACGATAACTCTCGAAAGGAGTAACCGATTGACTTCAAATTTGGTATGTGATAATATGTTCTTCTATCTCCGGCTAAGTTCGAAGATGGGCCATATTGGTCCACTCCTTCTAGTACCTCCCCCACAAAGGGTTAACATTTAGTGAAATATTGATTATTTAATAAATTCGATACTACTTATTCGAATCCTATGAAATTCTACACATAGTATTAGTTTATTAGTCACTATTACCCCGAAAAAAATGGGCCAAAGTTGCCAAGCCCCTTTTGGTACCTCTCACACAAATGCACAATTTTGAACCAAATGTTAATAGCTTATAACCTTATTACCAGTGCATTTAATGTCTTGAAATTGTGTACAGTGCAATGCTTTAATAGTACCTACAATACAGTGAAAATGGGCATTATTGCCACGCTCCTTTTGGTACCTCCCACACAAATGGACCATTTTGTACTAAAAGTTACCAGCTTATAACTTTAAACCTGTGTATACAAATACTTGAAATTTTGTACAGGGTAATGCTTTTATAGTATTTTTATTATTTTTTGGTACCTCCCACACAAATGAACCTTTTTGTACCAAAAGTTAACAGCTTTTAATTTTAATGCCAGTACATACTTTAAAGTTATTAAATGCAATTTAAATTGATAATAATTTAAATAAAACTAACAAACAAGTAAGAAAGTTCAGACGGGTAAACCGACTTATGAATCCCCTCACCTTGAGTCCCAAAAAATACTCGTAAATTTATTTTTTTGCTTTAATAAAATATTATCAATTTAAATTGCATTTAATAACTTTAAATTGCATTTAATAACTTTAAAGTATGTACTGGTACTAAAGTTAAAAGCTGTTTACATTTCGTACAAAATGGTCCATTTGTTTGGGAGGTACCAAAAGGGGCGTTCCAATAACGGTCATTTTTCTCCGGGATCTAGATACTATAAAAACATTACACTGTACAAAATTTCAAGTATTTGTATGAACTGGAATATGAAGTTATAAGCCGTTATTTTTTGGTACAAAATGGTCCATTTGTGTGGGAAGTACAAAAAAGGGAGTGGCAACTGCGTCCATTTTTCTAGAGTGTTAGCGACTAACAAACTAATACTATATGTGAAATTTCAGAAGATTCGAGTAGGTAGTATAGAAGGCACATTGCTCAAACGACTTAAAATGACCCAAAATGGATTTCCGCCGAACATACTTAGGGTCTTAGGTCACTCCTTCGATGTGTTACACTTTTGGCTCGTAGCAAATGATATATACCCTACTCTCTAAGGTGAGGGGATAATAAATAAATTTACTAACATTTTTGTGAGACTCAAGGTGAGGGGATTCATAGCCGGTTTACCCGATAATATAAACTTCAAAAAATATGATCCCAATATTAAAGGCACCTTTCTAAGAAAATTGGAATTATAAAGAAAAATTGTTTAAAAAAATTTACGATAAATTTTTTTTAATATTCTTTTCGTGTTTAGGACTCTATATTACAACAGAAACTGTTATGCGCAGCTCTTCGACAAGATTTTTGTTGCATACTATTATTGGAAGTAATGTACAATATTTGGAATTGAAAATTAGCATTATCGGTTATTATGCGTATATTGATATAGTTCCCCTATAGAGGTCGCTTCCAAATATAAAGTGGTTTCCAACAAGAGGTGTTATTTTGAATCACCCGGTATTTCGGTACCTGTCACTTTTGAAGCTTTTATTCTTTGACATTTGAAAAGTAGAAACTACGCCATTACAAAAAGTGGACCGATACACGATTCAACAACGCATTGAAATTATTAAAATTCGAAAAATCGAAAATCATCGAAAAATCATCATGACTGATGAGGACCATTTCCACCTCGGAGGCTACGTCAACAAGCAAAATTGTCGCATCTGGGGCTCGGAAAACCCAAGAGTTATTGTTGAGAAGCCCTTCCATCCTCAACGTGTGACTGTTTGGTGCGTTTTATGGTCCGGCGGGGTCATTGGACCTCACTTTTTCGAAAATGAGGTTGGATCAACAGTTACGGTGAAGGGATTGCGCTATCGAGAGATGATTAATGATTTGTTATGGTCGTAGTTGGATGGTATTGATCTGGACAACGTTTACTTTCAACAAGACGGCGCTACGTGCCACACAAGCAACGAAATCATTGCTCTGTTACGGGAAAAGTTTCCGGACCGTGTTATCTCTCGAAGAGGTGATCACAATTGGTCACCGAGATCTTGTGATTTAACACCTTGCGACTTCTTCCTTTGGGGCCACGTGAAAGATAATGTCTACGCCAACAGCCCAGCGTCGATTCAAGACCTCAAAGATAGAATTCGTGAGGCTATCGAGGACATAGGGCAGCCTCTTTGCGATTTGGTGATGGAAAATTTACTGAAAAGAATATGGTCCTGTAAGCGTGGTCGTGGTGGCCATTTGGCTGATGTTGTTTTTCATTATTAACGGCATGCCTTCCTCTTTATTATGAAATAAACATCCGACCATTTATCTCAAAAAATTGCATTTTTCTTTGAATACCAAAACAACACCTCATGTTGGAAAACCCTTTGTTTCTTTAAATGTCTTCTAATATACACATATTTCTCAGAATATACTCGTATCGAAAAAATCAATTCTCAAGCAGAACAAAACAACTACATATTATTTTGTTTTATGCATTAAATAATAGCAAATTAATTAATCAAATAATAGATAATAGTTAGCTAACAATCTCTCCCTATCTGTCTCTTAGATATTCATATGTAGACACGTTTCAAACATTGCAACTTATAATCTCATGAAAATGGTAATCAATGAAATCATTTTGCTTATACTCAACTTTTTTCAATTTTAAACGGATTTTCTCTGCTTTGTTAAATTTGGAAATATTTGGTTTATGCCAGTTTTCAAGAGATCTAATGTGTTTAAACCTATCATCACTCGTACAAAAGTAAAAACACTTGTCAAACGAATGCAATGCGACCAACCAACCGTCCCACACGGAATTTGCTTTGGGAGAATACTAATGTTAATCTCGTTTTTACAATCTCTGACAAAAGCTGGTAAATTCGCATAGCATTAGAATATTGTTTAAAGAAACACTCACAACATCTGTGTAATTAAAATGATCAAGCGTTTTAAGTATATGTACGTTAGTTTGATCCAGTTCGAATTGGAACAAAATCTAGAAAATCTTTGAGATATCAAACAAATGCAGCGAACATTAGATGTTTAATAAATAGCATTTCTCTTTGTCTAGGAAAACTATTTAATGTTATTATTTTCGTCATCATCTTTAAAATGGACCGACATAGATTTTCCACTGCAATTTACGGATGTATTTTGGCAAAAGTGATGAAATTTATATCAATGGAAGCCTTTTTTTCCAAGACGAGCAAAAATACTTACAATTTATTATGCCCTCAGATCATACGGATCAAGAGTGTAACACAGCGAATCAGTGACCTAAGGCCCTAATTGTGTTCGGTGGAAATCCGTTTTAGGACATTGTAAATCATTTTATCATACAAATTGTAGTCGCCTTCAAATCAAAAATTATTTGAATCAATTGATAAATTAATTGCATAAAATTATTCAACAAATTAATTTTTAATTTCAAAATTGGTAATTTTTGTAATAATTTTTATTTGCGATATTTAATTACGCATTTTTTTCTGAATAGTGTTAAGCTAAGTATACACGATAGCCTGATCGGACAACGTTATCAACCCTGTTAAAGTGCTGCAAATGTACGGACAGTGACAGATTGTTAGGCAAACGTGAATTGACAGTTCAGACTATTGCAAGAAAACCTTACAATTACATATTACATATTACATATTTTGTAAATATTTATATGCAGGATTGCCAATAAAAATATGTTGTAGACAGTGTTGCCAATAAAATGTTTTTCTGGCAATTGTCACATGTATAAACTTCACACATCTAACAATCTGCAAATTATCTCGCAATGACTTGTCTGCTAACTTTGCGAAACAAAAATTGTATGTTCACATGATTGTATTTCCGATATTTTTCTTTCAATATTTTCCGATCTGCAAATCGTGAGTACTTAGCTTTATTGGTGAGTATATGATATCAAGGCGTATGATAAATGTAAAAATCGGACTAAAACATATTACGCATACGTCACAGCTTTGACTTACGTATATGGGGGATTTCATGTCAAGTGAGTGAATTTTAAAAACCGATGTCTTCTAATCGGGATGAAACTTGCACCAAGTTTAGTCCTATTGGATAGTAGTTATGACACAATTTCAACCAAATCGGCTAAGGACTGTCCGAGTTAGAGGGTGTTGAATTTTGACATTTTTGTCAAACGTCCGTTTTTCCAAATCCATATAACTAATTACCTATTGTATTTAGAAAATGTGACCAAAAGTGTTTTCCATAGCTTTTTCTTCAATCTTTTTTGGGGATTTTTTTTTCGAAATTTGCCAAAGACGATATTTTTATCCCCTCACCTTAGAAAGGAGGGTATATAGCATTTGCAACGAGCCAAAAGTGTAACACATCGAAGGTGTTACCTAAGACCCCAAGTATGTTTGGCGTATATTCGATTTGGGTCATTTTAAGTCATTTAAGCAATGTCCGTCCATCCGTCTGTCTGTGTGTCTGTCTGCTGGCTGGTGCGCACGATAACTCTCGAAAGGATTAACCGAATGACTTTAAATTTGGTATGCGGTAATATTTTCTCTATCTCCGGCTTATTTCGAAGATGGGCCATATTGGTCTACTCCTTCTAGAACCTCCCCCACAAAGGGTTAACTTTTAGTGAAATGTTGAATCTTTAATAAATTCTATAGTGCTTACTCGAATCATCTGAAATTCCACACATAGTATTAGCTTATTAGTCGCAAACAAACGTTGCCACGCACCTTTTGGTACCTCCGACACAAATGGACTATTTGGCACCAACATTTAACAACTTATAACTTTAATGCCAGTACATATAAATACTTCATATTTTGTACAGTGTAATGTCTTTACAGTACCAAGAGTTCAGAGAAAAGTGGGCATCATTGGCACTCCCGTTTTGGTACCTCCCACACAAATAGACCATTTTGCACCAAAAGTAAACAGCTTCTAACTTTATTACCAGTGGATACAAATACTTGCAATTGAGTAGAGCGTAATGATTTTATAGCACCTAGAATCCAGAGAAAAGTGGGTGAATTTGCCACGCCCCTTTTGGTACCTCCCACACGAATGGACCATTTTGCAGCAAAAGTCAGCTGGTAGCTTTTATACCAGTGCATACAAATTTGTACAGTGTAATGCTTTTATAGTACCTAGAGTTCGGAGAAGAGTGGGCATTATTGGCAAGCCCGTTTTGGGACCTCCCACACAAATGAACCATATTGCACCACAAGTTAACAGCTTATAACTTTAAACCAGTTCATATTTTAAAGTTATTAAATGCAATTTAAATTGATAATAATTGTATTAAAACAAAAAAAAATAAATAAATTTACAAATATTTTTTGGGACTCAAGGTGAGACGATTCATAAGTCTGTTTACCAGACTGAACTTTCTTACTTGTTATTTTTATTTGTAGCTCAAACGCAAGCTTATATCATTTGCTTTAATAGTGCTGAAGTGTCAACAGCTGATCTTCAACACCAGCGCCCCCAAGATTTTATTTTGATTCACGTTGAACTACATCACCACCTACCGACACCGATTAAAACTGAAAACTCAGTGACGTTAACGCCGTCGCTGTGACATTTTGATCCCCTCACCTTAGAGAGCAAAGAGATTCAATATACAAAAGAGTGAGTTTTTCTATCGAAGTGGTAGACGTAAAAAGAAATTGTAATTGATAAAAGAAATAGTTTTTTCTCCGTTTTCTTTGTTTCAACTAACATATAAGAATTTTATTTTGTCTGTTTATTGACATGCATGTGAAAAAGTGCAAGAAAAGCACGCAAAATACGCTGAATTTTAAATGAAATTTTTCATGTACTCATCTTTGCACATGAGGTGGAATTCACATTTTCTGTGTGGTGAATGAAATGGTATCTCTTTTTATATTGAATCTCTTTGTTAGAGAGGAGGGTATATATCATTTGCTACGAGCCAAAAGTGTAACACATTGAAGGAGTGACCTAAGACCCTATGTATGTTCGGCGGATATGCGTTTTGGGTATTTTAAGTCGAATGAGCAATGTCCGTCCGTCTGTCTGTCTGTCTGCTGACTGGTGCGCACGATAACTCTCGAAAGGAGTAACCGATTGACTTCAAATTTGGTATGTGGTAATATTTTCTTCTATCTCCGGCTAAGTTCGAAGATGGGCCATATTGGTCCACTCCTTCTAGTACCTGCCCCACAAAGAGTTAACATTTAGTGAAATATTGATTATTTAATAACATCTATACTATTTTTTTGAATCCTCTGAAATTCTTTATATAGTATTAGTTTAGTAGTCACTATTACCTCGAGAAAAATGGGCCAAGTTGCCACACCCCTTTTGGTACCTCCCACACAAATGGACAATTTTGAACCAAAAGTTAATAGCTTATAACTTTATTACCAGTGCTTACAAAGATTTGAAATTGTGTACAGTGTAATGGTTTAACAGTACCTACAATACAGTGAAAAATGCGATTTATTGCGACGCTCCTTTTGGTACCTCCCACACAAATGGATCATTTTGTACCAAGAGTTACCAGCTTATAACTTTAATACCAGTGCATATAAATACTTGAAATTTTGTACAGTATAATGATTTTATTGTACCTAGAATCCAGAGAAAAATGGGCGTTATTGGGACGCCCCTTGTGGTACCTCCCACACAAATGGACCCTTTTGTACCAAAAGTAAACAGCTCTTAACTTTAATACCAGTACATACTTTAAAGTTATTAAATGAAATTTTAATTGATAATAATGTAAATAAAACAAAAAAATAAATAAATTTACTAATATTTTTTGAGACTCAAGATGAGGGGACTCATTAGTCGGTTTACCCGACTGAACTTTCTTGCTTGTTAGCTATAAAGTTTAGCCCGAAAACTAGGAACAACTAACTAAAATTCGAATAAGTCAGAAAAGTTTTAAAAAAACTTTTTTAAATAAAATATATATTTGGAAAACTTTTTAAACAATAACTTTGTTTGTGTGTAAACACATATTTTATTTGTGAAATTCAGTTTGCAAATAAATTATGTAGTAATATATTAATATATGCGTTTCAAACATAATTTCTTGATTTTCAAATAAAATGTATTTGTTAACAAATATATAATATTTAAAAAAATTGTTTCCAAATATATTTTCTTTCAATTCAAACATATCAAAAATGACGATTTTCCCCCGTGCATGTGTACACAGATCTTAACCATCTTAAAATAAACAAGTAAGAGCGTTAAGTTCGACCATGCCGAATCTTATATACCCTCCACCATGGATAGCATGTGACCTCACAAAATAACTCAAACCTAAAGAAAATAACACCGAAAACACACAAAAAAAAATATAATATAAAGAACAGTAGGAATCACAACAAGTTAGATGCTATATATGGGAGCTATATCTAAATATGGACCGATATCGCCCATTTTCAATCCCAAGTTATCTGCAGCTATAAGAAGTATCTATACCAAATTTCAGCCACCTAGCTCAAGTATTATAGATTGTAGCGTGATTACAACAGACGGACGGACGGGCGGACAGACGGACATGGCTAAATCGTCTTAGTATTTTAAGACGATGAAGAATATATATACTTTATGGGGTCTCAGATCAATATTTAGAGGTGTTACAAACGGAGTGACAAAATAAATATACCCCCCATCCTATGGTGGAGGGTATAAAAAAAATAATTAAATCATTTATTTGGTTGAACCCATAGTTTTAATTTGGAATTGGGTAACATTAATTTGCGACATTTAATTATGCCTTTTTCTAAGTAAGTAGTTTAATGTTTGAGTAATGTATCCACCTGTACCATCAAGGCGTATGATAATATAATGTTATTGGTTAAAAACACATTACGTATACGTATACTTATGTCAGGACTCGGCTAGGCCACTAGCCCGGGTTCTGCTCGCACACCACCTCTGCATACCTGGCCTCACAATATTATATTATCGGTCTACAAAGAGAGGCGCAGGCACAACTCACAAATCCAAGCTAAATACACATGTGTATGTTGGTGCCCTGCCCTGCCCCGACTTATGTGTATGTATATGTATCATTTGATATTGATGGAAGTGGTAAAAAAAGTACTTAGCAAACCTTTCTTAGTGTAAACTGAATGAGGTATAGCCTAACCTTCTGAGATATTGTGCTGTGGATACCAGAACTTTATATTGTATTTTATACATTTTAACATAAATCACGTCACTTTTCAAAGAACATAAATTACGTCACATTTTTGCACCTCATGAATAATTAAAATGTGTTTTTCTTTTAAAAGAAAAAAACCATCCGATGCTATTTTTATTATAATAATTCAAGGTTGTGAACTGCACACGCATTTTATGGTTTCAATGATCTTATTATTCAACATAAAAAGATCATCTGACAATAAATCAATTAACGTGATTCTTTAACGACTCTGTCAAGTTCAAGTGATCATTTACTTGAATTGATAATACTGATATAGTATTATCGCTTAATTTTCCAGAAAGTGTACTACGGTCTACTTAAATCCAAAAAAAATATATTTTTTATTAAAATAATAATTTACGTCTGTGATAGTTTTCCTATTTTGAATAAATTTGGTGACGTTCTTTCAAAACGAAATTGGTGAAAACTTTCAACTCGACTGAAATTTTCTTATTTGTTTCTTGTAAAAATCAAGGTGAACCATGATCAAGGGGAAGCCGGTCTGGCACTTTTTATTGCAAAACCAGAGTTCAAACTTTACTCCCGCCTCCCAGATGATAGCACGGTCTTTTAGGCGGAAGTTCAAGCAATCATGTAGTATCTGAACTGACTCAGTAACACCACAAAGCCTAAATATGCTACCAAACGTAGAATACAGGGCATGCAGGGAAAACTTCGAAACGATAGAACATTTTCTACGCCACTGGCGGGCTTTCACACATGCAGGATCGCGATAGTTCAGGTCAGACATATTGCCAGACTTGACTCATCTCAGAGGATACTCGTATGACAGGAAGATACTGAGAAAATTCGAGTCTAACTCGTGAGGATTAAAAAGATCATAAATAAGGAGCGCCCAACAGGCCGATCTACTGGCTTATATGTATGTCCATGGACATGAGACGTTAAAACGTCAATCTTCTTAAATTCAATTTGTAATCAAAAATATTCATGTTTTTTTATGAATTGCGTAAATAAGTCACCCTAATTTCGTTAGAATGTGCCAACCATTGAAGAATAGCTAAAACGTCTATATTTCTCCATCTATATCCCTTCATCTATATTGGGTTTTCCAATAGGGATGATATGATTTTGAAGTGACGTTTCGGCCCTTTGTAATATGTTTAACATTGTATTCAGTAGTGTTTACAATTTCATCATGGAGAAATATACGCAAGAAGAACGTTTACAAATTATTCAGTTTAATTATCAAAATAATCGTTCTCCAATTGCAACTTTTCGTGCGCTAAGTCCATTTTTTTAATCCAAAAAAACACTTTCCGGTCGACCTACGACCTTGACACCCATGAGCAATATTTTAGCTCTCGTTAAGAGCTATGTTTTTGCCATTGACCGATTCCCGATCCGACGTACCGTAAAGGAGCTAGAGCAAAAATAAAGTCGACCTACGCCTTGACACCCATGAGCACTATTTTAGCTCTCGTTCAGAGCTATCTTTTTGCCATTGACCGATTGTGGCTTCGTGCAAAACATTTTGCACAACATATTCTGCATTCCACACATTATTATCCACACGAGATTATCTTTAATTATTTTTGTGTCGAGTAATTTTATTTTTTGTTTGTCATGTATCAGCAAAAGAACCGCAACCAATCTTTCGGTTGTATTTCCCAAAATACATTTAATTAATCTAAATTTGGGAAATGATTGGGATAACCAATAAACGGTTATTTATTAATATTTTTTCTGTTGTAGTAACCAATTATTCGTTGCAATAATAATCTTTGGTCTATTGATACAATTTCTGTTGTCAAGAATAAAACATTGGTTGTCACAACCAAAAATCGATCATATGAACAACTAACCGAGTGTCAATGAAAAAAACAATCTTAATTCGATTGATACAACCATCGAGTTAGTTGCTAGATTTTTCATTTGATCGTATCCATATTATTATTGTTGTTTCAACTAATTATATATAGACTGTGTAGGCAATATACTTTTTGTTGCTAGTACTATTTTTTTATTGTTACAATCGAATTCCAACCAATTATTTTCCTGGGTGTAGTCCATTTCTTGTGGGGTTATTTGAAGTCATTGGTCTTTCGAAATAAACCAGACTCTCTTCAAGCTTTACAAGTCAATACTGAACGTGCCATTCATGACATACGACTTGATTTAATGGAAAAAAATGCGTTCATCGAATTCGTTCCTGCAGAAGAAGTCGTGGAGGCCATTTGAATGACGTTTTATTTAGAACTTAATTGTATCGATTGTACTTCACATTAAATAAAAAACTTTTGAATTTCCTTAACAATAATTGTGTTTTTCTCAAAGACTTAATAAAACTCTTATTGGAAAACCCTTTATATAGTACATAATTTTTTTAAAAAAAAAAAACTTGTTGATACCTTAATTGCAATTTCAATATATTGTCTCACATTCTGCTTTCATTTTAGTCGCTTTGATTTTTGTAATACATATTAAAAAAATTCAATTTCCGATATTTTTACGTTTAGAGCCATGAAGTTTTTGACATGGTTGTTCATAGACATATGGTTGAAAAGTTTTGGATGCCCTATGCTAGTGGTACTACATAATGTATGTTGTAATACATAAATAAAACAAGTAAGAAAGTTTCAGTCGGGTAAACCGATTTATGAATATCTTCACCTTGAGACCCAAAAAAATATTCGTAAATTTAATGGTCAATAACGATCACTTTTCTCTGGACTCTGGATACTTTAAAAGCATTACACCGTACAAAATGTCAAGTATTTATATTCACTGGTATTAAAGTTAAAATCTGTTAACTTTTTGTACAAAATGGTCCATTTGTGTGGGAGGCACCAAAAGGGGGCGTGCCAATAACGCCCACATTTCTGTGGACTCTTGTTACTATAAAAGCATTACACTGTACAAAATTTCAAGTACGAACATGCACTGGTATTAAATATATAAGCTGGTAACTTTTGGTACAAAATGGTCCATTTGTGTAGGAGGTACCAAAAGGGGCGTGCCAATAACAGCCAATTTTCTCTAGACTCTAAGTACTATAAAAGCATTACACTATACAAAATTTCAAGTTATTGTATGCACTGGTATTAGAGTTATAAGCTGGTAACTTTTGGAACAAAATGTTCCATTTGTATGGGAGGTACCAAAAGGGACGTGGAAATAACGCCCACTTTTCTCTGGACTGTAGCCACTATAAAAGCATTACACTGTACAAAATTTCAAGTATTTGTATGAACTGATATTAAAGCCATAAGCAGTTAACTTTTGGTGCAAAATGGTCCATTTGTGTGGGAAGGACCAAAAAGTACCAGTGGGAAGTAGCGACTATCAAACTAATACTATGTGTAAAATTTCAGAACATTCGACTAAGAAGTAAAGAAGGTATTAAAGAATCAATATTTCACTAAAAGTTAAACCTTTGTGGGGGAGGTACTAGAAGGAGTGGATCAATATGGCCCATCTTCAAAAATGATATTTACCCTCCTCTCTAAGGTGAGGGGATAAAAGAAATACTTAAGTGTGGTGTTTTGCTTTTCATTGTGCAGTCCATCTCACAATAGCACATACATACGTGCACGTAATGTGATTTAGACCGATACATATATATCATACGCCCCAATGGTTAATTTGGATACATTACTCAACCATAATTGATTCTATCATGTTTTTAGCAAATGAATTAATATGCCTTTTTTATTTTTCTTAATTGGTGATAAATAATCTGAATAGGCTTTTGTATTTAAAGTTTTTTTGGGGCCAAAAATTAAAATAAATTATTATTATTTGTGTTTAATCTTTATATACATATAAAATCATTTGAACGTTTGTTTGTAACGAATGGGTTAAATGGTTAATTCCAGAGATTAGCTAAGCCTATTATTTTCAAAATTGAAACACAAACAACACTCGTTTGAAAAAGAATATTAGAATGGCATAAGAACTTCATTTTCGTTTACATTCATACATGTGTAACTCGCCTCAATATTCGTAACAATATTCGTCTAACAGTCTAAATTAAATCAAACACGTAAGTGACGTCGCACAGTGCTCTTCTGTCCCATTGGCAAAAATCGATAATAATGAATTGGCTCAAATAATGGTAAAATTGGTATTCATCACATCTTAAAAATCCAATTAAGATAAATAATAACAATATTTTTATTTAGCTCTTTTTAACACCGCAAGCGGGCGCCAAAGTCAATTCGTCGGCTTAATGCTATTTTGGTCCATACGCCATTTTTGTGACTTTTATAAACTTTTTTTGCATTTTTTTTTTAATTTTTTTCTGAATAGAGAACCTTTCAAGAATATTCTGTGAAAAATTGAGGTGAATCGCAATAATCGCATTTTGTCACTTCAAAGTGTTCCCAAATATTGAAAAATTTTAATTTAAAAAAACGTGACAGCGTTACCTGGCTATAACGATTATCTATCTAAACAAATTTTTTTTTTGATCCGGTATCGATTTATGAGGGGCACCGCAATTCAACATTTTTTCGAGACGCTTCCGCATAAATGCTGTCGTTGCCATATTTTTTAATATTTTTTTATGAAAATTTTACACAATAAACTTTGAAAGTTATACTTTAATGTACCATTGGTTTCAATCAAAAATCATAAAAATATGTCTTTTTTTGCACGAATTAACGTTAAATATACAAATGTTTAGAAACTATCTATACAAATGTTTAGAAACATATATGTATATATCGCCTAGTTTTTACAAAGATATGGCAAAAGCATTAATACTATAAAGAATTTCCAAAAATTTCAAAATTTCCAAAATATGTCAATAAATTGTCAATTCTTTTCTCTATTTCATTATTTCTTTTGTATTCGAGAGAGTTCTTTATAAAATGCATAAATCTGAGGTCTGTTGTAACGCCATCTGCACGTCAAGTTCTCCTTTTTACGCCAAAATGCATTTTGGTGTGTCTTTATTGTTTTCAGTTCTTTGGATATGGCATCATTGTCACTGAGAAAGTGAGAGACCTTTTGAGAGCGACGCAAAATTTTGAGCTACTACACATTGGCGTAACAGTTGTGAAATGTTTAATAACATGTCATACTACAGATTTAGGTATGTTTTAATCTTTAATTATAACGATCAACAATTAATACAACGCAATTGCTTTGACATATCTTGTCAGATGATTCAAATCGTATTTTTTTCGTCTAATCATACTCATATCATGAACAGATAAGAATTTAACAAATACGCATGAATGTCACATTAGACATGGCGATGCTTCTTAATACCCTCACTTTAGTGCGACGAGGGTATACGAGTATATCATTGGCTACGGGCAAAAAGTGTAACACAACGAAGGAGTGATCTAAGACCCCAAGTATGTTCGGCGGAAATCCGTTTTGGGCCATTTTAAGTAATTTGAGCAATGTCCGTCGGTCTGTCTGTCTGGCTGGAGCGACCGATAACTCTCGAAAGGAGTAACGGATTGACTTCAAATTTGGTATGGGATAATATTTTTGTCTATCTCAGGCTATGTTCGAAGACGGGCCATATTGGTCCACTCCGTCTAGTACCTCCCTCACAAGGGGTTATAATTTAGTAAAATGAATCATTTGAAAGCAAAGACAATATAATTTAAGAAGACATTCCTTCCTGTAGCGAGTAATTGTCAGTTACGAACGAATAGGAATTTGATTCCAACGAGTGAGGTTTTTCGCGGATTTTCAGACCGTTTTTCCCGAATTTTTTTTAATTGTCACAATTAAAAAATTAATATTAATCGATAAGTGCAAATAAAGTTCAATCAATGTTCGCGGAATACTGTTTTTTCGCGTGTTACAATTCATTCCTTTTCGTTCGTAACTGATAGATTTTGACGTTTCGGCCTGAAGGAATGTCTTCTTATATTCTATTTGTCTTTGGCATTTATATTTTGAAGATTATGTCTATCAAATGTTGACCGCGGCTACGTCCAGATGGTCCATCCGTTGAGTCTAATTTTCGATGACTCGATTATGTTGACCATAAGTTGAGTAGGTACCAACAGGGGCTAAGTCACGCCCCTGTTGGTACTTCGTGATTTTTTGGTCAGGATAATCGACCAAATGTGTCCACAATCGGGAGAATTGTGCGCAAAATTTCAGCAAACTGCATCGTTCTGCGGAAAATATTGATGCTGTTCACGATAGTGTGGCAGAAGATCGGCCAAGAAGTTACCGTGAATGGTGTTCGCTATTGGGAGATGAAAACGAACTTCTTGTGACCGGAAATTGAGGATATGGACCTGGACGATGTGTGGTTCCAACAGGAGTAGTACTTCAAATGTAATATGCGGCATATTTTATTGGCAGAAATATAATTTCTTTCGATTTTAATACAATTCGATCGAACTAAATTTTTTTTCAAAAATTTTGATTCTTCAAATATTTTGTTTAGATACTCGTATAACCAAAGTTTCTCGGAAAAAATAACAAGTTAAAATATTTATTGTAGGCAAATTCGCAAATATTCGCAGCTGGAATTTATTTACTTTAAAACAACAACTACATTATAGCAAAAAATCAAAAAAATGTCGTTGGTGAACTGTGGACACAAAATTTTTGTGTCGTATTGCAGAAACATTTTTGTACAGCAACAAGATACACGTTTTGCAATTTTTTATGAATAAATATTAATTTTAACCCTTAAAAGATCATACAAATTTTAAATTATTTGATGTGATATAATGGGTGATCCAAGTAGAGATATTTTTTTCAATAGCCTTTTTTTGAGCGATCACGTGTGAGTCGTGTAATGCTGTCATGTTATTTTTGTTAAGTATTGGCATTTCATCATGGAAAGTCTTACGCCTGAACAACGTTTGCAAATCGTTCAACTTTATTACGAAAATTCACGTTCTGTGAGGAATGCGTTTCGTGCACTTCGCTCAACTTATGGTCAATATAATCGGCATACTGAGCGTACTATTCGCAACACCATCACCCATCTTGAGACCCAGCATTCATTATTGGATAATATTCGACCGAATAGACCACGTCCAGCACGCAGTGAAGAAAATGTAGCGGCCGTAGCTGAGAGTGTACACGAAGACCATGGAGAGTCGATTCGGCGCCGTTCGCAGCAACTCGGACAAACGTATAGAACGACTTGGCGCATTGTACATGAAGATCTTAAATTGAAAGTATACAAAATACAGCTTGTGCAAGAACTGAAGCCACCCGCCCTTCCCAAGCGACATCGCTTGAAAAGTTCCAAGAAGATCCGACGTTTTCGAGCCAAATTTTGTTCAGCGATGAGGCCCATTTCTGGCTCAATGGGTACGTAAACAAGCAAAATTGCCGCATTTGGAACGAAGAGCAACCTGAAGAGATTCAAGAGCTGCCACTTCATCCAGAAAAAAACAACGGTTTGGTGTGGTTTGTGGGCCGGTGGAATCATCGGTCCATATTTCTTCAAAAATGATGCCGGTGAGAACGTAACGTAACGTCAATGGCGACCGTTATCGTACCATGATAACCGACTATTTGATGCCTGAAATTGAAGCTCGTGATCGCGGCGACATTTGGTTTCAACAAGACGGCGCCACTTCCCACACATCGCATCAATCAATGGATTTATTGAGAGAACACTTCGGTGAGCAGATAATTTCACGTTTTGGGCCGGTCGATTGGCCACCAAGATCGTGTGATATCACACCGTTAGACTTTTTCCTGTGGGGATATGTAAAGTCCAAAGTTTATGCGGACAAACCCGCTTCGATTCAGGCCTTGGAGCAAAACATCACGCGTGTCATTCGCCAGTTACCAGTCGAAATGCTCGAACGAGTCATCGAAAATTGGTCTCAACGGATGGGCCATCTGAGACGTAGCCGCGGTCAACATTTGATAGACATAATCTTCAAAAAATAAATGCCAAAGAATGTTCTTTCAAATGATAACAAAAACATTCCCCATTCAATTTGAATTTTCTGTGTTTTCTTCTTTAAAAAGTAGGGAACCTCGAAATGGATCGCGCTATATATACACACAACTTCAACTTAGAAGCCCCATATCTCTGAAACGGATGAATGAATGTAAAAAATATTTTATGTGCACAGTTCTTAAAACACTGTATTTCGAAAAAATAAAGATAGGGTCAGAATTTTTAATACCTACCTATCAATGAAGTTCTTTTTTGCGTATAAAGTTTATAAAAATTTGTTAAGTGGTAATATAAGATATCGCCAGTGTTGCCAGAAATGACGATTTTCAGAGCCAAACAATAGGACATGACGATTTGACGATTTTTGCCCCGAAATGACGATTTTTTATGATATGAAAAAAAGTAAGGAAAACTTCACAAATTGTTCTTATATTAAAAATTTTTTATAATTCCTTCAGAAATTTTAGAAAATGTCTCAAATATTATGGACCGCACTCAATAACATAACAAGAAAAATCTCCAAAGTTTTGTTAAGTTGTAAAATTGGCAGAAGAAATTATAGTGAATTTTTTTAGGTAAAGTAAGGACTACGTCAAAACGTGAATCTAGGTCATTATTCCAACGAATCGTTCCAGCTAAAATTAATCACATGTATAATTTTTAAGCCAATTTGAAGGAATTTTTTCTTTGGGGCTATGAAGTCAAATCGGTTTTGACAGTTGTATGGGACTACTTGAAATGGTTCTGGGTTAATAAAATATAAATTGCCGAATTTTAGCCCAATCGATTGGTGTTTGTGGTTTCTAACGCGCTAAATAACATCGCGTGGGAGCTATACCAAAATGTTTACCAATGAGGTCAGTAGTTGTATGAATGATTATGGGTAAAAGTAAACACAAATAACCGAATTCCAGTCTCCCTTTGAGTTGTTCTAGATAATATTAAATTGTCAAAATTCAGTCTAATCGGTTGGTACTAGTGATTTCTAATACGCCACGAATTTATGCATTTTGTCAAACTTCGTCCCAATAGTTAAAGCTAGTGGCTTTCATGACGTAAAGAAATAAAAATATATGAGCAAGACTATTTTCAAACGTAAGAAATTTATATGTATGAGATACATATGTTTCCGCCAAATTTAGTTATTAATGTCGTTCAAGAATGTGAGATCCGCCAACAAAACTTATTTTAAGTTCACTTTAAGGAATCCCAAAAATCATTTGATTAGTACAAATTAATACATATCTATCTCCGAAACATGTCCTTCGTCATAAAAAAAACTCAAAAGCTGTACGTTGCTGGTAGATTTTTGTGTTGACGATTTTGAAAATTTATTTTGACGATTTTTATACCCCCATTTCGTCGATTTTCGGTGAAATTTTTGAAATTTTGTTGGAGTTTTACGGAATTTCAAAAGCTCTTGATCGGCTAACCCGTTTTTTAAAAAATCTACGTCGTTTTAAAGAGCATCCCTTTGTCTGTAGAAAAGGTTTTTTTAAAAATTTACAAAATGATTTACTTTTTAATTTTGCTAATCGACCCTAATTATTAACTATAATCTCGTTGGTTTGATAATCAAGCTCAAGGCCATAGGATATTTTGTTATATTATCTTTATTTGTTTATGTTTCCTTTTTTAACTCAATATTTCGTTCTTAATCGAAGAACATCATGAAAATGTTACAAATAAAAACAAATGAAAATAATTTCAAGTGAGGAACAGCCCTTTTTCGTTGTCATCATTGGTATACAAAATTTGTTTTTTAAACTTGAATTTAAAAATTATTGCTCCACTATCGATTTTTAGAAGAAAACACCCAAAATTACCAGACCATGCTTAGTATTTTGTCCATAACTTTACGCTCCAAAAATCCAAATACTATTTTGGATTTGTGAGAGTGCGTCGAATTTTTAAATAATAATATTAAAATATGATATTAAAAATTCTGACCCGATAGTAACAATTGTTTTGTATTATGCGAGCCGATTGGATGCCTCCCTCCGAAATTGTGGTCAAAACAATAACAAACAATTAATTTAAACAAATCCATTTAAAATATGTACTATTTTTCGGGCTATTTTTGGGAGCGTGAATTACTGCCCAAATGTTCATTTAACCTCCGACAAAAAATTGAATTAAAAAATTAAATATAAATAAAAAATATTTTTTTTAGTTAATAAAAAAATAATCACATTCCTTCTGTTGGTGTTTTCTAATATTGCATATGTTTTTAATTAAGATTTTATCTGACGTTACACTTACCTAATGCAAGTTCTTGAAATCGAATAGAAAACTATTAAAGTTATTATAAAGTCACAGTTTATTTTGCTTTTAAATAAATGTCTTCGTTTTTCTTTTCTTCACTCAAATTGATAACTCAGTTCTTTTTTTGTGAATTTAAATTATATCTTTACTAAGTCACACGCGCACACAGAGTTTAATTACAATTTTAATTATCTATTTCCTTCCGTTTTTCGAACGTGGGAAATTTAGAAATTGACGTTTTGTCGTGCAGTCGCCGCTTCGTCCTCCTCCAATGATGGACAGTTGCAATTGACAGTATTTCGAATAATGATGTCTCGAGCGATAAGCCAAATGCTTTTATAGATGCCAACAGCAACAGGTTGAGGTGGACCTAACACCAATACATTGACAGCGAATAGAGAATGCGAATGCCTGGTATTAGAGTGTGTGTATAGCAGTAACAGTTTAAACAGGTAACACGACGATGACGAACAACGAGGACGACCATGGTATACGAGTGACGAGTGAGAATAACATTTTTGAGCAATTGTTTGGCGAATGTTCCTTGGTTCGTTTGCGTGTGTTCCCAACACGCGTTCACTTGCTCATCACGGATATCACTGTGACGATATCCACCCTTTTATCCGTTTGTGCGTTTAACGTCTAACATATACTCATACTAATACAGCGTGTAGTATAGACAGACGACCATAAATACGATTGTTGCAATATATATGTACGTAATTCGATAACGAGAGAGGAGAGAGATGTACAACTCATGAAGTTCAAAGTGTAACCCTTTACTCTCTGACAAGGGTTTGATGTCAAGTGTTGAAAAGTTTTTCTATTTGAGTATCGTGCCTGTGTGGGCGTCTTGAAATCTGAATCATTGATACGAACGCCCCCGAACGCCTTTTGAAAGTGTGTGCGTGAGTGTTGCTGAGCGTATCTTGAGATTTTTGCTAATGCAATTTCGGTTTGAATTAAAAATTAGAATAATTTTAAATTTACTTTTTTTTGCGATTTGTTTGTTTGTTTTCAGTTATTCGGTTTGAATTACAAATTAGAATATCTTTTTTAATTTATTTTTAAACAGACGACATTGTCGATTTGTTTTGTTGTCTTTACGGTTTGAGTTAAAAAATATAATAAATTTGAATTTATTTTTTCAAAAACACACGCAACTTTTTCTCGATTTTTTTATTGTATTTTCTCCGTTGACAGCTTTCACTAAACTGATTATCTTCAGATTATACATATTAGTCTTATACTCGTACTTTGATGTACTGAGTGTGATTGGTGGAAGAAAAACAATAACAATAACAACAAAAACAGCAACGAATCTCAACAATTGTCAACAATCTCAATATTTGAAATCGTTTTGAGATTTCATGAGATTTATTCAATAATTTATTTCATTACTCAATTTACAGATAGAATGAATGTGTGTATGAATAAAGCTGCCGAAGGAAAGCCGTCCGGTCGATAATAGTTTTCATTACCGCATAGTGGGACATTTTTGAAAACTTCACAAACTTACAGAAGCGGTATTGGCAGACCGTCGTACACATTCAAAGTGATAAAAAGGTCAGAATAAAACATATTTTAGATTCATCTTTTACATAATCGTATACATCATTAATAGTCGTATAGATCATCAATAGTCATCATTAAAATCACTGTTGTTCTAGGGCCTGTTTCTGTAACTTATTTCCGTTCGTCTACGGCAAACGGTCAAAAAACACTCAATTATTCCGAGAAATCTATAAGTCACAGGAGTTTATAATTCGTTGTGTATATAGAAAACACAAAATATTTCCTACCTACGTTTTATAGAATTCAAGTAATAGTTGATAGATTTTTGATCGTTCGCCGTAGACGAACGAAAATAAGTTACAGAAACAGACAAGGGTCTTTCTGAGGCGAAGTATTGATTAGAAAATAAGGACAAAAAAGGAGCGGTTCGAACGCGACAAAACTAGAAAGAGTTTCCGTGAACATAGAATATGTTAAATATGACAATTTTAAAATGTTAAAAAATAATAAAGTTTTTAAATGCTCTTTGTTTGGTCGAAATATCTTGGGTAGATTTTTTATCCCCTCACCTTAGAGAGGAGGGTATACTCGTATATCAATTGCTACGAGCCAAAAGTGTAACACATCGAAGGAGTGACCTAAGACCCTAAGTATGTTAGGCGGATATCCGTTTTGGGTCATTTTAAGTCGAATGAGCAATGTCCGTCCGTCTGTCTGTCTGTCTGTGTGTCTGCTGGCTGGTGCGCACGATAACTCTCGAAAGGAGTAACCGATTGACTTCAAATTTGCTATGTGGTAATATTTTCTTCTATCTCCGGCTATGTTCGAAGATGGGCCATATTGGTCCATTCCTTCTAGGTACTCATGCTGTGAGCTCTTAACTTTTTGTGCAAAATAATACCTTTGTGTGGGAGGTACAAAAAGGGACGTGAAAATAGCGTCAATTTTTCACAGTGCAAAAGACACTATAAAAGCATTACACTGTAAAAAATTTCAAGTATTTTTATACACTGGTATTAATGTTATAAGCTGTTATCTTTTGGTGCAAAATGATACCTTTGTGTAAGAGGTACCAAAAGGGGCGTGAATATGACACCCATTTTTCACTGGACTGTAGGCACTATGAAAGCATTACACTGTACAAAATTTCGAGTATTTTTATGCACTGGTATTAATGTTATAAGCTGTTAACTTTTGGTGCACAATGGTGCATTTGTGGGGGCAGACAGACAGACGGACGGACGGACATTGCTCATTCGTCTTAAAATGACCCAAAACGAATATCCGCCGAACATACTTAGGGTCTTAGATCACTCCTTCGATGTGTTACACTTTTTTTCGTAGCAAATGATATATACCCTCGTCACACTAAAGTGAGGGTATAAAAATGAGTAAATGAACCAAAACCACAATTTTGCACTACGCAATTGTTTTTTTCTTAAAATGTTGAGTAAATACATGTGACATTTTTTCGTATTATTAAAATTTGAATATTTTTGTATAATAATAAATTACATTAATGTGATTTTAATAACATACATTTTTTTGATCACGGTAGACCTTTTGGTGGAATTACCCATATGTACAGGGTGGCTGATATGTAATGCAAACAAAGTAAAGCGTTATATTTTTTTAATTTTTTTTTTAAATTTTATTGTTTAAAAACGAAAAATGTCGGAAATAACATAAAATTTTAGAAACAGTTTAGATTTGTTCGAATTGGCCACCTTTGGCACGAATTATGGCCTTCAAAGCGACAAAGCCATCACACGCTGCACGAAAGTGGCTCTGCGGT
This sequence comes from Eudasyphora cyanicolor, assembly GCA_963930755.1. NCBI lineage: Eukaryota > Metazoa > Arthropoda > Insecta > Diptera > Muscidae > Eudasyphora > Eudasyphora cyanicolor. Next base: position 154,963,979 of record OZ005735.1, on the reverse strand, counting down.
ATTTTGGCCCATTCCCGGCGAAAGGCGTCTTGAGATGATCGATACTTTGGTATTTTTTAGTGCGAACCTTACTCTCTAAAATGCCCCAGGCGCAAAAGTCCAACGGATTGAGATCCGGAGATCTTGGTGGCCATTGTGCGGTAGAAATGAAGCGAGGAACCTACTTTTTAAGCCATTCTTGGTTGAAGCGTGCTGAACAAATGCTAAAACAAATGACAGATCATGACATATTACAAATGGCCGAAAAGTCACTTCAAGATCATATCACCCCTATTGCAAAAACCTTTACTTACAATATATTATTTTGTAATAACATGTTTCTCTCATGAAAATCTCATAATGTCGTCACTTCCTTTGACTAACAAACTTATTGCCAAATCAAAAATAACTTTGTCAGATAAATTAGACCACGCAACAAAATTTTTGTCGAAGGGCTGTGCATAACATTTTCAGTTTTAACATAGTCCTCAACACGAAATAAAAAAGTTTAAGTTACATTTTTTTTTAATTTTTCTTTAAAATTATTTGAACTGTATGCTCGATAAAGCCAGGAAAACGTTAAATTAATTAATGACACTGGAAACAGAACTTTTGTAACTGTCATTAAAACAATTAGAAAAAAATTTTTTTTTTTTTCAAAAAAATGGTTTTTTGTTGACACGAAAAAACCATAAAAATAGAAAAAATTTGCCACAAATTGTTTGTTCCATATTTTAAAAGCTAGTATCCTAATGAAGAAAAAATGCCTATTTGAGGAAAATCTATGGATAAATGTAGAAATTCTACTACTATTGGTAGAAATAAGAGAATTTCAACAAAATTCGTTTTGTATACCCCCTTTTGGGAACAAGGGTATATATCAGATGCTGTGGGCCAAAAGTGTAACACATCAATGGAGTGACCTAGGTTAGGTTTAGGTTAGGGTGGCAGCCGTATTTTTTTATACAAGCTCACATAGACCAGTTTAGGTCCCTAGTGTTACCACGGGCTGAAATGCCCCTCATCGAAACCAGCCTGTTTGATATACAAATTTGTCGATAGTACGAATATCGGTACTGGAGAGTTCTGTTAGGCTGCCTAGAAAAGCCGACCCCAGTATGTCCAGTCGTCGTTTACTCAGAGCGGGGCAGTCACATAGCAAGTGCTCAATGGTCTCCACTTCTTGCTCATCTCCACAGCTTCTGCAGAAGTCATTAGAGTCAATACCCAATCTTTTGGCGTGTTCGCCGATCAAGCAGTGTCCCGTCTGGGTTGTTATAACTGGAATGTGCTGGTTCGAGGCAATTGGCTGGCTTCTGCGGCGGTCGCAATTGTTACTTGGTCCTCGCTTCTGCTATACACATCTTAAAACATCAATTGATCATGGAGTGACCTAAGAGACCCCAAGAATAATTGGCGGAAATACGTTTTGGGCCATTATAGGTCATTTTAGCTATGTCCGCCATCCTGTCCGTCTGTCTGTCTCGTTGGTACGCACGATAACTTTCGACAGGATTAACCGATTGACTTCACATTTGGTATGCGGTAATATTATTATCTATATCCGGCTAAGTTTGAAAATGAGCCATATTGGTCCACTTCTTCGAGTACCTCCCCTACGAAGGGTCAAAATTTAGTGAAATATTGATTATTTCACTTTAAAAAACACCACGCATAGCATTTTTTTTATATTTTGTATTTGAACAACATTAAGGGAAAGCATTTATTTTTTACTTATATATGTAACAAAAACAGTAAATTATAATTTTTATTCGTTCGGTTGAAAAATTGCCTGCAAATATTGGCGATAATCCAAATTTATATGCATCAGTATTATCTACTGATTTTTCCGGGACTTTGTTTAATTTGCTTGATGTAGATTGACATATTATGCAGCTGGATGAAGCCTTTGTGTCAGTCAAAGCCTGGCCAATATTTCCATCTATCATCGTTAGCACTAATTGGTAGTTAACTTCAATTGTCTGGCCTTCAAGTTCTACTTCTAATGGGTTCTAATGGGCAGTCTTGAAATTTGGGTTCATATATCATTGACTTCTTTTTATCCCCTCACCTTAGGGAGGAGGGTATATATCGTTTGCTACGAACCAAAAGTGTAACACATCGAAGGAGTGACCTAAGACCCTAAGTATGTTCGGCGGATATACGTTTTGGGTCATTTTAAGTCGAATGAGAAATGTCCGTCCGTCCGTCTGTCTGCTGGCTGGTGCGCACGATAACTCTCGAAAAGAGTAACCGAGTAAAAGAGTGACTTCAAATTTGGTATGGGGTAATATTTTCTTCTATTTCCGGCTATGTTCGAAGATGGGCCATATTGGTCCACTTATTCTAGTACCTCCCCAAAAAAGGGTTAACATTTAGTGAAATATTGATTATTTAATAACTTCTATACTACTTATTTGAATCCTCTGAAATTCTACACATAGTATTAGTTTATTAGTCACTATTACCTTGAGAAAAATGGGCGAAGTGTCCACGCTCATTTTGGTACCTCCCACACAAATGGACAGTTTTGAACCAAAGGTTAATAGCTTATAACTTTATTGCCAGTGCATACAAAGACTTGAAATTTTGTACAGTGTAATGGTTTAATACTACCTACAATACAGTGAAAAATTGGCATTTTTGTCACGTTCCTTTTGGTACCTCCCACACAAATGGACCATTTTGTACCAAAAGTTACCAACTTATAACTTTAATACCAGTGCATACAAATACTTGAAATTTTGTACAGTGTAATGCTTTTATAGTAGTAGTACCTCCCACACAAATGGACCATTTTGCACCAAAAGTAAACAGCTTTTAACTTTAATACCAGTGCATACAAATACTTGAAATTCCGTACAGTGCAATGCTTTTATAGTACCTAGAGTCAAGAGAAATGTGGCCGTAATTGGCACGCCCTTTTGGTACCTCCCACACAAATGGACCATTTTGTACCAAAAGTAAACAGCTTTTAACTTTAATACCGGTACATGCTTTAAAGTTATTAAATGCAATTTAAATTGATTATAATTTAAAAAAAAAACTAATATTTTTTGAGACTCAAGGTGAGGGGATATATTAGTCGGGTTTTTTTTTATTGTTATTATTATTATTTTCAATAAAATTTCCTTAACAATTGGATTACTTAATGCCTCAGCGCCATAAATGGCTTTATAGAGGCTAGCTGGCAACTTATTATTTCGTAGTTACAATTAGGTAAATTATATATAATTTTAACAATTCAGTTTAAACTACAGGTAAACTTATAATGTTAGAAGTATTTCAACATTTTCAATTAAGTATTTTTTCAATTCGATTTTAAAACGTGGCAAATTAGAAATTTCCTTTAAATTGTCTGGAAGCATATTATATTCCGTGGGACCAGAGTAGCGGATACGCTGCTTTGTTACTTCTAAACTGCATCTTTTAGTGCTCAAATTCCGTGCTTGTCTTGTCATTCGTTGTGTGAGCATTAAATTTGGTTGGAAGCTTATGGTATGAGATCCCATGTCTCTGATGCACTTATAAACATAAATATTGAGTTGTTGTTTGTAGAGTCCTTTAAGAGGAAGTATGTTATTGGCATAATTTTTGTACAGATCCTTGGTACTGAATCTTCGGGGAAGGTTGAAAACCATTTTCAGCGCCCTATTTTGAGCTGACTGTAAAGATTTCAAGAAGCTGTTACATTTAGCTGCGTACACGATTGGTAGGTATATTAGATGTGAATGAATTAGTGTCTTGTAAAGCATCATTTTTACTTCAATATTAAGCCTGTTTCTAAATTTATGTATGATTCCTGTTCCACAAGCCAATTTGGACTTTAAGCGGCCAATGTGATTTTCCCATAACAAATTTTTGGCTTATGTGCATGCCAAGGTAATCCACACTTTCCGATTCTTCAAGGTCATGACCATCTATATGCACAGTCATTGTTATGTCCTTTTTGGTCTAAATCTGACGAATTTGGTTTTATTTGCATTCAGAAATAGCATATTTACTTTTAAAAATTCTGACAAAATAGAAGCATCATACTCAATTTGTGTCTGTAGTACTTTCGGGTGATCATATTCATAGAAGAAAGAAATATCATCTGCAAACATAAACAACTTGCCTTTGAAATCAATATTTTTGATGTCGTTGATATATATTTTAAATAACAATGGACCAAGAACACTGCCTTGCGGAACTCCACATAATACCGGAATGGTATCGCTCTTCTCATCGCCAATTTGTACATAATGCCTTCTATTCTTTAAAAAGCTTTCAAATAATAAAAGGGTTTGCTGAGAAAATGATCTAAATGATCATGATCTACTAAATCGAAAGCCTTAGTAAGATCAAAAAATACTCCTGCAACTCCTTTGTGGCCAGTATCTAAACCACTGCAGATGCACTCCAATACATTAACGACAGCTTCATCCGTTCCACTCCCCTTTTTAAAACCATATTGGCGTTCATATAATATGTTGTTACTTTCTATGTACTCTGTTAATTGCTCAAAAATAATTTTTTCAATTATCTTGTCAATAATAGACATAGTGGTGATTGGGCGAAAATTTTGTACCTTATTTACCCCTTTAAGCTTAGGAATCGGGGTTATTTTTTGCATTTTTAGTATTTCTGGATAAATAGACTCATTTATCATCATATTAAAAACTGACGTGAGTATTTGGGCTATGGAATATTTCCTTGTTAGCAGCAATTTCGTCGTGATTTTATCGAAACCTGGAGCTTTATTCATTTCCAATTTGTCCATGATATCTTCTACCTTATCAGAATTCACGGGTTCTAAGAACTTCAGAAAAATACTTTTAAAGATTCTAATGCATCTGTCATCCACGGATTCATTTCACGTTTTATATTCATCTGTTTTATAGTTGTTGTGGAACATTGTTGTAGTGCTAATGAAAAGGTATTTATAAGATTTCTACACAACTCTGATGAGTTACTTGCTTCAGATACTACAAGATTCGCATCAAGAAATCTTCAAAAAATTTCGTAATCGATTCTGCATTTCTTTTTATATAACACGGATTCTGTATTATGCATAGTAAGGTTCAACTGGCAAATAATCATATTGTGATCTGTAATATTATTCTCAACCGAATTTACCGAAGAGATTTCTAATAAATTGCTAAACACACAATCCAAACAAGATTGGCTTAGCGGTCTGGTTACAAGATTGTGGCAGGAAGCTATATTCATTTCCGCAAAAGTATTGTTTAGTCTGTGGCTCTGGTTATTGGAACATAGCAAATTTATGTTAAAATCACCCATAAAAATGCATGAAAATGTACTCGTATTAATACCAGGTAACAATGTCTCTAGTTCCGAAAAGAAAAAGTTAAGATCACATTTTGGAGATCTGTACAGGGAGTTCACAATTAAAGGCTTATTATTTATTACAACGGTTGGCAAAGAGACCATAATCATATCCAAAAAATTATTACTCCGATTAACAAGAAATTTGTATGCGATATTTTGTCTTATATACCCTGAAGTTCCACCAAAATCCGTCCTTTCTACAGCAGTGAACCACCTCAAATCCAGGAATTGAATACATATTTGTAAATCTCTCATCGAACCAAGTTTATTGAACTGCAATAATTGCCGGAATTACTTATCTCTCTTTTGAATTGATTGAATTTGTTAATTGAAGAAATACTTCTGACATTTAAAGACAATAGATTTAAATAATTTGTATTTAATTCATGAGAAAATTCATTAAATGAGTTTATATTATAAAAGTAATTAACATTCATTAGAATAAAGAATAAAATATTTAAAACAATAAATGTATTATACACATAAATATACAAATTTAGGTCGAACCATCTTCATCACTCACAGTCGTCTTCAGAGTTGATTTCGTTTTGATCCACCGCAATTAATCGCCTTCTGCCCTCCGTTACACCTCCAGCGCGCTTACATAGGATATCATCAACATCATTCATAGATCTCAATCGAATTTGTCTTGTGTTAGTATCTCGTTTAGCAAAAACAGCCCCTCCTTTAGCAAATATGAATTTGAAACCGACGGATTTTAGTGATTTCGCATAATTCAGCAGTTGTAGTGATTCTTTGCAAAGAAAGTCATTGATATACACACTTTTTAAATCATCGAACTGTTTCAACTTTGACTGCTTCCATAAGATTCTTCTTTGTTTTTTTGTTGGTAAATTTGACTATTACAGATGCGTTGCTGTTTGTTTGTTTGGGTTTGTTTACAAAAAATGCTTCTTCTACTTCATTCTCGCATATATTAACACCCACTTTTTTTGCCACATCCAAAACAACATCCATCGCTTTAGCATTCTCATCTCTTTTAACGCCGTTTATCACACGCTCATTTTGAACCCGCACATCATTTAAAAATTTTACCGATGTTTTTAAACTGTTTACTTCTTCTCGTAAGTTTTTATTCTCTCTCTCTAGAGTGTCGATCTTCTTGTTTTTAACTACGCCTTTTAAAATCTCATCATATTGAGATGACATAAATTGAATTGTCTCTTTAATCTCACTGAGTTGATTTAGTTGAGTTGAGCCTTAATTTCACTCAATTCGCCAGCTACCGAAACTTCACTTGGCGCGCACAAAAAGCATTTATACTCAAGAGAGAGGTCTTTGACAAGTTTATCGATTTCTTTTTTGTTCAGTTTCGTACACTGAGAATGGAGAGTTTTCTCACAAGCGTCGCACTGCATCGAATCGTCATTTTCCAGTATTTGCATTTTGCAATGAGCGCAAATTAATTTGTTTTTATTTATGCTCTTTCTGGATTTGCCCGGCATATTTCACTTTCCTCTTGTTGAGAATTACTTGCTTTATTAGCTCAAATGTCACTCTTAACGAAAGGAATTGTGTTTACACGAAAAAAAAATAGATTTTCCACAGATCGATCGCACGGGTGTTAAAAAGACGTTTTGACAGTTGCAAGGTTGCCAGATACCCGACTGAACTTTCTTACTTGTTTAATGGTATCATGAGTTTCTTTTTTAAATACAAATTTGATTGGTCTGCAGTATTTCGTAGAAGATGGTGTTTGATTTTTCCAAATATACTTTTTCTGCATCGTACTGGTCGAAGGTTTCGAGTCTTCCTAATTCTTTATCAATCGCAATGGCACAAATGACAACATGAACATATCTGCGTCTGAAGTATTTTCACATACAGATTGCTTGCATTGTTTTTGTCCAGAAGAACCATCACATTTCAAAAGAGAGTTAACTTGCAGTTCCCATATTTCTTCAAATCATGTCCTTTAAATGATTGTAGCACCTGTGGAAATATGTTACGAGTATAACAAACCACGTGTAAACAGTACAGTAATACTTTCACTTTATCAAAGAGTACTTTCTTACCTACGTAACAAACAACATTAACCCTCTATCGATAATAGTTTGGGAGAAATTACAATTTCCTTCTACAAAAATTACGTTTTTTAAATTACATAAAATATTTGTTTTCAGCAACACACCACGCCCACAATAATAAATATGTTGATCTAATTTTTTGGCTACCCTAGTCTCAATATGTTTGCTATTGAATGGCAGTAAAATTTTAGAAATCGGCGATGACAAAAAATTTGACTTTTGGCCAGTAAAATTCAATTCTGAACCACAGTGCGGTGTACACCTACGATAAAACTTTGCCACGAAGTTACCTGCCAGGGAGGACTGGCTTGGCGGAATACCACGAAATACAAACTGTATCTACTTCTATACAGATGGTTCGAAGCTTAATGAAAAGGTTGGCTTCGGTTTGCACTGTACAGAACTTTGCCTTAATATAGCCCACAGAGTACCAACTACTGGCAGTGTCTATCAAGCTGAAATAATGGGAATATGGGAAGTCGTCAAGTGCCTCAACATAGTGACCAACATTGGCGTCGGCAATTACCCGGACAGCCAGGCTGCCATTAAATGTCTGGAGGCTAGATCCCTAAATTATTTCAAGAAATGGTGATATTGAATGGCCTCCAAGAAGATGTGATTTAACTCCATTAGACTATTTCTTGTGGGGTTATTTAAAGTCATTGGTCTTTCGAAATAAACCAGACTCTCTTCAAGCTTTACAAGTCAATATTGAACGTTCCATTCATGACATACGACTTGATTTAGTGAAAAAAGTGCTCGAAAATTGGGTTCATCGAATTCGTTCCTGCAGAAGAAGTCGTGGAGGCCATTTGAAAGACGTTTTATTTAGAACTTAATTGTATCGATTGTACTTCACATTAAATAAAAAACTTTTGAATTTCTTTAACAATAAGCGTGTTTTTTTTTCAAATAAATCATATCGTTTTTGTTGGAAAACCCTGTATTTACTGGTCAGCGCAAAATATTAGTATTTGTCAAACCCCTTCTGGTACTCCTCCACACAAATTGACAGATTAATTCGAACACATCTTCACCATAACTTCAGTAGCAATCATCATCAAGTAAGAAAGTTCAGTCGGGTAAACCGACTTACGAATTCCCTCACCTTGAGTCCCCAAAAAATATTCGAAAATTAATTTTGTATAGCCTCAATTTTGTGTGACCAGGATATATATCATTTGCTACGGCCAAAAGTGTAACACATCGAAGGAGTGACCTAAATCCCAAGTATGTTCGGCGGAAATCCGTTTTGGGTCATTATAAGTAATTCGAGCAATGTCCGTCTGTCTGTCTGCTGGATGTTGCGCACCATATCTCTCGAATGTGGTAACCGATTGACTTCAAATTTGGTATGTGGTAATATTTTTATACCACATCCTTCCAGTACCTCCCCCTCAGAGGGTTACAATTTATTGAAATATTGATTCTCTAATAACTTCTATACTACTTATTCGAATCTTCTAAAATCCACACATAGTATTAATTTATTAGTCGCTAGCACCATGAGAAAGCTGGGCGAATTTACCCATCCCCTTTTTGTACCCATCTTGTTTTGTTAACATCTTACAACTTTTGTGCCAGTGATTAAAAATACTTGAAATTTTGAACAGTTTAATGATTTTATGGTGTCTACAGTCCAGTGACAAATGGGATTTATTGGGAGACCCCTTTTTGTACCTCCCACACAAATGGACTATTTTGCACCAAAAGTTAACAGCTTATAACTTTTATACTAGTGCATATATGTTATAGTACCTACAGTCTGTCGTAAAGGGACGTTATTATCACGCACCTTTAGGTACCTCCCACACAAACGTACCATTTTGTACAAAAAGTTTACAGCTTATATCGTGAATACCATTGCATATAAATACTCAAAACTTTTGGACAGTGTAAAGTTTTTAAAATTCCTACAGTCCTGTTAAAAATGGGAGTTATCACCACACCCGATTTAGTACCTCCCATAGAAAAAGTGCCAAGACATTAGAATACATAAATAGCTCATAATATAAGTACATATACAAGTACACATTTAGCTCGAAAATTGGGTTCATCGAATTCGTTCCTGCAGAAGAAGTCGTGGAGGCCATTTGAAAGACGTTTTATTTAGAACTTAATTGTATCGATTGTACTTCACATTAAATAAAAAACTTTTGAATTTCTTTAACAATAAGCGTGTTTTTTTTTCAAATAAATCATATCGCTTTTGTTGGAAAACCCTGTATTTACTGGTCAGCGCAAAATATTAGTATTTGTCAAACCCCTTCTGGTACTCCTCCACACAAATTGACAGATTAATTCGAACACATCTTCACCATAACTTCAGTAGCAATCGTCATCAAGTAAGAAAGTTCAGTCGGGTAAACCGACTTACGAATTCCCTCACCTTGAGTCCCCAAAAAATATTCGAAAATTAATTTTGTATAGCCTCAATTTTGTGTGACGAGGATATATATCATTTGCTACGGCCAAAAGTGTAACACATCGAAGGAGTGACCTAAATCCCAAGTATGTTCGGCGGAAATCCGTTTTGGGTCATTATAAGTAATTCGAGCAATGTCCGTCTGTCCGTCTGTCTGTCTGCTGGATGTTGCGCACCATATCTCTCGAATGTGGTAACCGATTGACTTCAAATTTGGTATGTGGTAATATTTTTATACCACATCCTTCCAGTACCTCCCCCTCAGAGGGTTACAATTTATTGAAATATTGATTCTCTAATAACTTCTATACTACTTATTCGAATCTTCTAAAATCCACACATAGTATTAATTTATTAGTCGCTAGCACCATGAGAAAGGTGGGCGAATTTACCCATCCCCTTTTTGTACCCATCTTGTTTTGTTAACATCTTACAACTTTTGTGCCAGTGATTAAAAATACTTGAAATTTTGAACAGTTTAATGATTTTATGGTGTCTACAGTCCAGTGACAAATGGGATTTATTGGGAGACCCCTTTTTGTACCTCCCACACAAATGGACTATTTTGCACCAAAAGTTAACAGCTTATAACTTTTATACTAGTGCATATATGTTATAGTACCTACAGTCTGTCGAAAAGGGACGTTATTATCACGCACCTTTAGGTACCTCCCACACAAACGTACCATTTTGTACAAAAAGTTTACAGCTTATATCGTGAATACCATTGCATATAAATACTCAAAACTTTTGGACAGTGTAAAGTTTTTAAAATTCCTACAGTCCTGTTAAAAATGGGAGTTATCACCACACCCGATTTAGTACCTCCCATAGAAAAAGAGCCAAGACATTAGAATACATAAATAGCTCATAATATAAGTACATATACAAGTACACATTTACATTGCTCACAAAGTGAGGGTATACCTTAGTCGGTTTACACGACTTAAATTTCTTACTCGTTTTTTTGTTTTAATTAAAATATTATCAAATAAATTGCATTTGATAACTTTAAAGTAAGTAACGGTATTAACTTTATAATCTCTTAACTTTTAGTGCAAAATAGTTCAATTGTGTGGGAGGTAGCAAAAGTGACGTGCCAATAAAGTCCACTTTTCTGTGGACTCTACACGCTGAACAAAATCGCTTCTGCAGTATATTGTCCCAAACATATTCGGCTTGAAACATATATATGTTTAGGGTACACTCTAAACATGTAATATTTGGTACACACAAAAATTGTGTATTTGGGAAGATGTTGTTCTAAACAAATATTTGTTTACATCCCAATGTAACTGCTATTTGTGAAACAAACATATAAAACTTATAAAAAAAATTGCTCTTTGAACATCTGAAAAACAGATGCCCTTAAGTTAAGGCATTGATACATTGCCAAAATAAATAATTACAAATTAATCTTTGTTTCAGAAATACTAGTTCCACATAAAAAAATATTTTAATGGGAGCATATTTTTGTTTAGAACAATATCCTCCCAAACATTTAATATTTGTTTGTGTCCAATATTATATATTTGGAGTGTACCCTAAACATATGTATATTTCAAGCCGAATATGTTTGGGACAATATACTACAGAAGCGATTTTTTTTTCAGCGTGTATGCATTTAAGCAAAATACATATAATTGCAAAAACACCTTCTCCTCTGAATTTTTGCGATTGGCGCTTACGTCTTTTTGGCGGTTAAGGCTCGAAATATTTGTTTGCATCTAAGTATTCATAAAATACATAAATTGTGTTAAATTTTTCAGTAATTAAAAGTTAAATTTTTAGAAATTTTTAATATTTGTAAAAATAATAATAATTGAAATCGTATAATAATGGATCAATAAAAAGTACTTAGAGGATTGACAACTAATGATGGATTGGAATGCTCAAAAATTTAAAATGATTGATTTAAAACAGATGTTAATGCTGCATATGGTATCATAACTGGGAGGTACAATTCGAAACCAAGGAAAAATTGAAACTGAAATTCGAAAAAGTCAGCAAAAGTTTTGGAAATCTTTTTTCAATAAAATATATTTGGAGAATTTCCTAAACAATAATTTTATTTGTATTTAAACACATATTTTATTTGAGAAACTTAGTTTGCAAATATTATATGTTGTAACATATTAATATAGGAGTTCCAAATATATTTTATTGATTTTCAAATAAAATTTATTTGCTCAGAAATATATAATATTTAAAATTTTTTGTTCCAAATATATTTTCTTTCGATTCAAACATATCAAAAAGGGTGATTTTGCCCCATGTAGGTACTTCATTTCATTTCATGTCAAGTATTTGTATATACGAGGGTTGCTATTTATATTTCGGTCCTGGCAATGCTGCACGCTGAAAAATAATCGCTTCTGTAGTATATTGTCCCACACATATTCGGCTTGAAACATATATATGTTTGGGGTAGACTCTAAGCATGTAATATTTGGTACACACAAAAATTGTGTATTTGGGAAGATGTTGTTCTAAACAAATATTTGTTTACATTCCAATATGTTTTTATTTGGGACTATTATTTCCGAGACAAATATTTATTTGCATTTAGGTATTCATAAAATACATAAATTGTGTCAAATTTTTCAGTAATTCAAAGTTAAATTTTTAGAAACTTTTAATGTTCGTAAAAAATAATAATTGAAATCATATAATCTTGGATCAATATAAAGTACTTGGAGGATTGACAACTAATGATGGCTTGGAATACTCAGAAAATAGAAATATGGTATCATAACTGGGAGGTACAATTCGAAACCCAAGAAAAATTGAAACTGAAATATGAAAAACTCAGCAAAAGTTTTGGAAATATTTTTTAAATAAAATATATATGGAAAAATTCCTAAATAATAATTTTATTTGTATTTAAACACATATTTTATTTGAGAAATTTAGTTTGCAAATATAATTTGTTGTAATATATTAATACATGCGTTCCAAATATATTTTATTGATTTTCAAATAAAATTTATTTGCTAAGAAATATATAATATTTAAAAATTTGTGTTCCGAATATATTTTCTTTCGATTCAAACATATCAAAAAAGGCGAATTTGCCCCGTGTGGTGTTGCCAGATGAAAACTGGAACTTCCATTGGAAAGTATGACATTTTTTAGCATAACTTCACTCAGAACGCTTTGTCATTTGAGGGCGAATTGTTTTGTTTACAGTGCGTGGACAAATTCACCTACAAAACATTTTTTTTTTCAACTGATTCAGGCGTCGACAAAACGTTGACAGTTGTTTCTTGATGTGAGTGAATAAGAAGAAGTCATTGGGTGTCAAATCAGGGTTGTACGGCGGATGACCCATCAATTCGACGTTTTGGCCGGTCCAAAAAGGCGCTCGTTTGAGCCGATGTGTGAGAGCTCGCATTGTCATGGTGCACAATGATTCGTCTTCTCTTGTTCGTTTTTCGAATTTCTCAGAAGACGTCAGGCAAACAAATTGTGGGGTACCACTCAGAATTGACCGTCCTACGTTGCTCAAGCGGAACAGTCGCCACATGACCAGTTTTGCCGAAGAAACAGGCGACCATTTGCTTCGAAGTGCTTCTTCCACGAACAACTTTCGTTGGATTTGGCTCGTCTTCGATGACCCACACGGTCGATTGATTTAAGTTTATCGATGCACACTTGTCGTGATAATCCACGTCGAATGTTGTGAAAAATTATCGCACGAAAATGTTCACGAGTTAATTCCATTTTATTGCCAAATTGATTTTTTCAAGTTACGTTCGTTTTTTAAACGTTCTGAGTACGTTTATGCTAAAAAATGTCAAACATTCCAATGGAAATGTCAGAAATATATATATATATATATATCGTACTGGTATTAAAGTTATATGCCGTTAACTTTTGGTGCCTAATGGTCCGTTTTTGTGGGAGGTACCAAAAGGGGCGTGGCAATAAGGCCCACTTTTCTCTGGACTCTAGGTACTATAAAAGCATTACACTGTACAAAATTCCAAGTTTTTGTATGAACTGATATTAAAGCTGTAAGCAGTTAACTTTTGGTGCAAAATGGTCCATTTGTGTGGGAGGTACCAAAAGGGACATGGCAACTTCGCCCATTTTTTTTGAGCGACTAGCAAGTTAATACTATGTATGGAATTTCAGAAGATTCGAGTGCGAGTGCGAGTGCGGTTCGGAAACTTCTTAGCCTATCAATGAAAGAGAATAGATAGTATTTCAGAAATATTTTTATTTTTCAATATAATCTCCTGAAACTTCAATACACTTAGTCCAACGCTTATCTAGCAATTCTATCCCTTGATTAAAATAGTTTTCCTCAAGGTCTTCAAAATAGTGGTTTACAACTGTAATTGCATCTTCATTTGAGGTAAAACGCTTGCCAGCAAGCATTTTTTTTAGATTTGGGAACATGTAAAAGTCGCTGGGAGCTAAATCAGGAGAATAAGGTGGGTGGTCAAGCAACTCGTACTTTAATTCGTTGATTTTAGCCATTGTTAAAACACTCCTGTGCGCTGGTGCGTTCTTATGATGAAAAATTATTTTTTGTGTTGTAAGCCTGGACGTTTTTCTCGAATTTGTACATTTAATTCCAAATCCAAAAGGTTGCAATAGTACTCTGAATTTATTGTTTTACCCTTTTGCAGGTAGTCAATCAATAAAATACCTTTGAAGTCCCAAAAAACCGTTGCCATAACGTTACCAGCCGATTGAATTGTTTTTGCCTTCTTTGGGGCACTTCCTCCAGCTTCAGTCCATTGTTTGGATTGTTCTTTTGTCTCTGGAGTATAGTGGTGGATCCATGTCTCATCAACAGTTATGAAACGACGCTTAAAATCCATTTTATTTCGCTTAAAACGATCCAAACAAGCTTGAGAAATGTTCACTCTTATGCGTTTTTGGTCGACTGTTAACAAGTGCGGCACCCATCTTGCAGAAAGCTTTTTCATCTGTAGTTCTTCATGCAAAATTAAATGGACTCGATCATTTGAGATGCCCATGATATTAGATATTTCACGCACTTTTATTCGTCGATCATTTAATACCATATCATGCACTTTGGCTACAATTTCTGTTATTGTTGCTGTTTTTGGACGTCCACTACGTGGTTCATCTTAATGCTTGTACGACCACGTTTAAATTCAGCAACCCAATTTTTTACTGTTGCATATGAAGGAGCACTTTCACCTAACACATTCACCATATCATTATGAATTTCTTGTCCCGATAAACCTTTTTTATGTAAATATTTAATGACACCACGCATTTCTATTTTTTCCATTGTGAAAAAATCGCGGATGCGTCTTTTGTGAACACCTGTTTCTATATGAAGGAGTTGCCAGATCGAAACAAAATTTAACATGTGTTCATAGCAGAGATGGAAGTTTCCAAAACACTTAACTTTTTTCTGTTTATACCGCGCTTTTTGTGCTAGGCTAAGAAGTTTCCGAACCGCCCTCGTAAGTAGTATAGAAGTTATTAAAGTATCAACATTTCACTAAGTATTAACCCTTTGTGGGGAGGTACTAGAAGGAGTGGGACTGTATGGACCATATTCGAACTTAGCCAGAGATAGAGAAAATATTACCGCATAACAAATTTGAAGTGAATCGGACGGACATTGCTCAAATGACTTAAAATGTCCCATCTCGAATTTCCGCCAAACACACTTGGTGTTTTAGGTCACTCCTTCGATGTGTTACACTTTTGGCTCTCTAAGGTGAGGGGATAAAAAGTACATCAATAAGTTTGAATTGGTGCTGTAACGCCACTACGAAAGTAAGGAAAAATCATCTGAACTGTTGCAACAATATACAGCTTCTCATTGTTTTTTATATATTCGTGAAGAAAATAATTTTTGTTGTTTGTTTCTTTATTGATAGAGAAATATTATTTTTTTTTAAATATAGAAAGAAAATAATTTTAAAACAAAACAAAATTTATTTTTGTGAATTTAAAACATTTTCTTGGTATTCTATACATCTTTTGCCGAAGGGTGCCACACAAATTCGTTGTTAAGACTTCAATCGAATAAACACGGATTCAATTCACGCTGTTCTACAAACATTAAATCTATCTATTGCTCTCAGATGACGCCGTAAATATGTTTCACTGACAAATCGCTGATAATTTAAAATTTATTGGCCTTTTTATTTCGGTATTCCATTCCATTATCATCCCACAAAAAGCATTCAGTGGATCTTTTCGGCTAAAGATTGTACAAATATACGAGTAATGTATGTCCATACTGAAGCGTCCACCTAAACGATGTTCAGAACCAGAACTTTTGAAAAATTATTGCGTTCCACAAATTACTATCTTTACTTAATAATGCTCCAGAGGCAGGGGGAAATCCATGACAAATCGCCGACCATTGGTTTGGAGGCATTTATTTAATCGATATTAAGCATAAATTAGAACGAGGGAGAATTGGAAAAATCAAGTTCATGATGAGGCAAACAAACTTTAACGATTATTCATTCAATGCAATTCAATGCACAGTTGATACTCAAACAATGCGATAACAGTGCGAACAAAATAATAATTTTCTATAACATTGAGACTAATTTTAGATTATTCGGATTTTTTTATCGCAAAATGTGATGATGAGTATATTTTAATAAATGTATTATTTTCATCCAGACATTAGATTTTAGATTTTTTTGTACAGTCAAATCCAATAGCATTGGTAAATAAGATCATGATAAGAAGCTTATTTTCAAAAGGGGTGTGTCTTTTCACTACTATAGCAGAGGAAAAAAACATGTGTTATTAATTACACTTGTCGGCAGTCTTTTTGACTTTTTGTCACTCGAAAAACTAGCACAGTCGTGCAAAGCCAAATATACAGGGTGGCCCAAAATGACCGAAGGGGTTTGAGTATCATACTCTACTTATTAGACAATGAGCACGCATATAGTTGCTGTATATAACGGTTTTTCCAATAGGGATGATATGATTTTGAAGTGACGTTTCGGCCATTTGTAATATGTCATGATCTGTCATTTGTTTTTCATTGTATTCAGTACTGTTTACAATTTCATCATGGAGAGACATAAAATACAAATTATTCAGTTTTATTACCAAAATAATCGTTTTCCAACTGCAACTTTTCGTCCATTTTTTTAAAAATCAAAAAAAAAACGCTTTCCAGTCGACCTACAACCTTGACACCCATGAGCAATATTTTAGCTCTCATTAAGAACTATATTTTTGCCATTGACCGATTGTGGCTACGTGCCACACAGCAAATGAAACAATTGAATTGTTGCGAGAATAGTTTGGAGATTTGATTATTTCAAGAAATTGTGATATTGAATGGCATCCGAGATGTTGTGATTTAACACCATTAGACTATTTCTTGTGGGTTTATTTGAAGTCATTGGTCTTTTGAAATAAACCAGACTCTCTTCAAGCTTTACAAGTCAATATTGAACATGTTATTCATGACATACAACTTGATTTAGTGGAAAAAGTGCTCGAAATTTGGGTTCATCGAATGCGTTCCTGCAGAAGAAGTCGTGGAGGCCATTTGAATGACGTTTTATTTAGAACTTAATTGTATCGATTGTACTTCACATTAAATAAAAAATTTTTAAATTTAAATTTCAAAACAATAAGTGTGTTTTTTTTCTAAGAAATCATATCACCCTTATTGAAAAAGCCTATATAAAAACTCACATTCTTAAATCAAGAAACTACTCTCCTTTTAAGATGAATTGGAAATTTGCCACCTTGCTAAATTGTAATAACACTATGCAAAGAAAAACATTTTTTTTGCATCCGAGACCTAAAAACTTTTTTTAAAAAGATTGAGGCATACTATTTTATACAACCAAAACAAATTTTTTTATGGCAAAGTTTTTTAAAAACTTCTTTTTTCTAAAATTCAAATTTTCATGAATGTTTCCTTTAGTATTTTCACCATATTTTTTGAAGTGTAAGCTGGATAAAGTCGGGATACAATTTATGTTAAAGGCCTACACGGGGCAAAATCGCCTTTTTTGATATGTTTGAATCGAAAGAAAATATATTTGGAACACAAATTTTTAAATATTATATATTTCTTAGCAAATAAATTTTATTTGAAAATTAATAAAATATATTTGGAACGCATATATTAATACATTACAACAAATTATATTTGCAAACTAAATTTCTCAAATAAAATATGTGTTCAAATACAAATAAAATTATTATTTAGGAATTTTTCCAAATATATTTTATTTAAAAAATATTTCCAATTTTTCTTGGGTTTCGAATTGTACCTCCCAGTTATGATACCATATGCAGCATTACCTTCTGTTTTAAATCAAGTATTTCAAATTTCTGAGTATTCCAAGCCATCATTAGTTGTCAATCCTCTAAGTACTTTATATTGATCCAAGATTATATGATTTCAATTATTATTTTTTACGAACATTAAAAATTTCTAAAAATTTAACTTTGAATTACTGAAAAATTTGACACAATTTATGTATTTTATGAATACTTAAATGCAAATAAATATTTGTTTCGGAAATAATGGTCCCAAATAAAAACATATTGGAATGTAAACAAATATTTGTTTAGAACAACATCTTCCCAAATACACAATTTTTGTGTGTACCAAATATTACATGCTTAGAGTCTACCCCAAACATATATATGTTTCAAGCCGAATATGTTTGGGACAATATACTACAGAAGCGATTTTTTTTCAGCGTGTAGACATGCTAAAAAAATCAGTTTCACGTAGAAAAGGAAGTTCAGCAACTGTCAACAACAATTAGAAAAAATTTAATATTTTTTAAAAAAAATCATTTTTTGCTGGCACAAAAAAATCCATAAAGAATAGAAAAAATTCGCAAAAAAATTGGTTTGTTCCATTTCATGACAGCTAACATCCTAACGAATAACACAATGCCTATTTGCAAAATATCTATGCATAAATGTATAAATTATGAGGTACCAAAAGGGGCGTGACAATAACGCCCATTTTGTATGGGTACTATGGGTACTATAAAAACATTACACTGTACAAAATTTCAGGTATTTGAATGTGCAGGAAACCAAATTCTATGCCGTTAACTATTTGTGCAAAATGGTCCATTTGTATGGGAGGTACCAAAAAAGAAGCGTCGTAATATCGCCCATTTTTCACGGGACTATAGGTACTGTAAAGGCATTACACTCCACAAGTTAAGTATTTTTATGGACTGCATACAAAGATGTTCATTTGCATGGGAGGTACCAAAAGGAGCGTGGCAACTTCGCCCATTTTTCTCAAGATGATAGCGACCAAGAAACTAATACTATGTGTGGAATGTTCATAGAAGTTATAAGATAAACAATATTACACTAAATGTTGACCCTTTGTGGGGGGAGCTACTCGAAGGAGGGGACCAATATAGTCCACCTTAGTCTGGATAGAAAAAAATATGGAGACATACCAAATTTGAAGTCAATCGGTTAATCCTGTCGAAAGTTATCGTGCGCACCAACCAGATAGACAGAAGGACAGGCTGACGGACGTTGCTAAAATGACTTTAAATGGCCCAAAATGGATTTCCGCCAAATATCTTTGGGGTCTCTTAGGTCACTCCATCGATATGTTACACTTTTGACCTACAGCATCTGATATACACCTTTGTTCAAAATAGTGGGTGTATAAAAACCGGCTTATGTTGAAATTCTTCTATTTCTACCAAAAGTGCTGTAGGCTTCGTTAGAATGCTTGCTTCCAAAAATTGGAACAAACTTTTTTTTGCTGTTTTTTACTCGTATGTTTTTTATTTTTTTTAGTCCTCATAATTTCCTACAATTTAAAGTATATCCGGGATTTGTCGAGCATATACTTCAAAATGGTCGAAATATTAAAGACACTTTCCAAGAAAATGGGAATTTTAAAGAAGAAATAAGGAAAAAAGTTCCCCAAAATATTTTTTAAATATTTTTTTCGTATTTAGGACTCCATATTACACCAGAAAATGTTATGCACAAACATTTTGTTGCATAGTGTAATAATTTTTTTAGGGGCTATAAGATAGGTTAGGTTACAGTGGCAGCTCGTATTTTTCAGTACCTGCTTCCTTCAAACATGCACTGAAGAAGTCATTGGGCTCAATACCCATCCTTCTGGCTGTGTCTCGTCAGAACTGGAAATCCCGTCATTGTGAAGAGATCAGTTCTGTTGAAATCCCCGCTGAAACCTTCTTCTCTCACTTTCCTGGTTGAGACTGCAACTCTTACACCATCTGTGGTAGCGGTGACAGCAGCTCCCACTAATATACCTCCAAAGGTACAGATCAGTGTTGGCTCACAAAAGACCACACATACTATCAAACAAGATACTGGTAGTAACTTTCTGCCTCTTTTCGAAGGTCCCTCAACCTCACGGCAAGCTGCGCCCTCAATACGATCTTCTGCTTTACATAATACTGTGAAACGGACGAGGAGTCGCACCCGGCGCGAATAAGCGTCAGCATGTGACCGCCGAAAACGAAGTAGGAATGTTAACACCTAACCGTCAAGTCCAACAGAGCGTAATACCTTCGGGTGGTAAAGAACCCTCTGGGTCTAGACCAGCAAGGAATGTGTTTAAGCCCTATTAAAGACTTCAAGGTAGGAAACCAGATATCCCTTCCCAGAAAACCTTAGACCAGCAGGTGGCGGTAGTAGACATGGCCGACCCCGACGGGAGGATAAGTCCTTCTAATTGGAAGCTATTAAAACCGAAGCTGCTCAATCTAGCACTTTCAGATAGGTGGAGCTGTAGCGATGTAATCTTTGATGGAGCGCAATGGAAAGATGGTATTAAGCTTATCAAATGTGCCAACACTGAGTCCTTGTACTTTCTTCGATGGGCCGTAGATAACGTGGCGCACAAATCAAAGTTCTGCCTCCTACTGCTTTACCTCTTCGAACGACAGCGACAGCTTGGATCCCAACTGAATTAATTCAGACTGATCCACTGAAACTGCTCGCGAAGCAGGACGCCGGTCTCAGTACAGCTGTTTGGACGATACAATCGACTAAGGGGTGTGCTGAAGGTGGTGGTCTGACCTTCAAAGTTGCAATTGACAAAAAATCAGAGAGTACTTAAGAGAGAGAGGGGTATGGTAAGATGGGGATTTGGTATCAGCCACTTCCGCATTCAAACCTCAAAAGGAAACTAGTTCGAGTAAGCTAAGAGTAGTGCAGATAAATAGTTGCCCTCTCTAACTCTTCAGTTGACATCGCTCTAATCCAGAAACCCTATATCGTTAAGAATAAGGTAACTGGACTGAGCAATGTAAATTTTATCACGTACTCTCCTACCACTACAGATAAGGTGAGGACCTGTTTTGTAGGTAGGACAAATTTAAACCTAATCCTTCTACATAATTACAGCAATGGTGATCAGACAACTGTGAGGTTAGAGACGAAAAACAACCAACCGTTACTACTCGCATCAGTTTATCTACCGTATGAGGAAATCAACCCGCCAAACTAGTTAGTGAGCAAGCTGGTGCATGACAATATGGTAACTTGTAATGAACCCCCCTTCAGAAACCCAAGGAAGACCAACTGGGCTCAGTATAATGAACTTGTTGGTAGACAGCTACTGTCGTTGAAGCATAACTTCACTGACAACACCGAGCTGGAAGCAGCAGTTAATGATTTTACTGCAGCCTTGCCAGTTAACTTTGAGAAATCATGTCCCCTTACGTACCCGGGTAAAAGGTCTCAACCTGCGTGGTGGACCAAAGACCTTCGTAGTTTGAGGCAGAATGCAAGGAGACTGTACAATAAAGCCAACCAAACCAAATTGAGTGCAGATTGGGATTACTATAAGGAATCTTCCAAACAGTACAAGAATGAGGTCAAAAAGGCTAAGCGAGTCTCCTGGATCAAATTCTGTAAAAGTGTAGAAGGTGTAAA
The DNA here is from genome assembly GCA_963930755.1 of Eudasyphora cyanicolor. Taxonomy (NCBI): domain Eukaryota; kingdom Metazoa; phylum Arthropoda; class Insecta; order Diptera; family Muscidae; genus Eudasyphora; species Eudasyphora cyanicolor. The sequence continues at coordinate 154,942,304 of OZ005735.1, read as the reverse complement.
CAAGTCCTCCAGATTCCGACGACTGCTATCAAAAGATCCAAAGGCGCTGGGTAGCATTAAGAAGGAAGATGGGACTTGGACTAAGTTCAGCTGGACCTTTTAGCCACGACACACTTTCCCGGGTGTTCGAACGTAGTCCAGGAGGAATTTCTCAATGTAAGTACTAGATCAAGTGCACCACATTTTGATGAACGCGCGTCCACTGTGGTAAATGACCTAGTAACCGACAAGGAAATTCTGTTCTTTAAGTCTGCCGGACCAGATGGCATATCACCAGCCATCCTACAAAAAAGGCGGGGCCAATAGCAGTTAATATGCTGTCGCTGATTTTTAGGCAATACCTACTTAGGAATTAAAAAATCAAAATGGCGTGAGGTCAAGGTGGTTTTCATTCCCAAAGCGGGAAAACCCAGCCACTCAACGCCCAAGGACTATAGAACAATTAGTCTCTCATCGTTTATTTTAAAAACGCTGGAAAACTTATTGACACCTATATTAGGGGTAGTTTACAACCGTCATTAATCAGTAACTATCAACATGCTTACATTAAAGGCTGCTCGGTTGATAGTGCACTTCATGACGTGGTTGGTTACATTGAAAATAACCTGGAGAAAATCCAATTTACTTAACTCTAACAGAGTGTTCCTTTAGGAAGACAGTGACTAGAGGTACACCACAGGAAGGGGTTCTATCTCCTCTCCTGTGACTTCTTGCCATAAACGGGGTATTCAAATCATTCGAGGAAGATAGAGTGAAAGTTGTCGTTAGGAAGCTGTCTAGATGGGCAACGGCGAACGGGCTTGGAATTAATCCAACTAAGACAGAGGTAGTATATATTTCATACACGCAAAGAAAAAATTCGTTCCCGCGAAACAAAATATTAGACAACTACAATTCTCGTTTACAACGACTTAAATTCTTTTGGTCAGAACAAACAATTGTTTACGCGAAATAAGTTTCTGTCACAACAAACGAAATTTCAATTCCGGCAAACGAGAATTGTAGTTGTCTATTATTTCGTTTCTCAGAAACGAATTTTTTCTTTGCGTGTAGCTGAGAAACAGAACCGCCCCGTTAAGACGCTCCTCTGCCCATTAATCTATGGAGGTTTGTTGACCATAATCTAGAAGAAAACACGACTCTTAGTGATAAGGATATAAATATACCTTCGTATGGTGTTATAAACCCCTATGGCTTTCCTCTATGTCTGATAAATCTACCAGCCATAGAAACTTCTGTAAACCTGACCACTTCATGCAGGGCACCATTTTAGTTTTACAGTAGCCTGTGGTGAATATAAGTCATATAATAACTATCGATTACTCTACATGGTATAAGAATAAGAAATGACGATAGACAAATCGACCGGAATTGCTTAGGTCCTGTATGGGCCGACTTTCCGGCTTTGGGAATGGCGACTACGTTAACCTAGGGTTTTATAAGTCGATTTTCGACTAATCGGTTAATCGACTTTTTGGTACAAAAAAGTCGAAATCGTTAGTCGACTTTTTCAGGTACGAGTTTTATCAAATTTATATTACATTTGGCTAATATGAATAAAAACGAGTTGTGGGTTAGAACAAAAACCTTTATTTTTATATACCACACTCAGAAAAAAATGAACCCAAAGATAAGTTAAAATGAACTAAACTTCAGGAAAATTAAACTTCATATGGCGCTAAAGCAATTTTTTCCCAAATCAAGTTCACATTTGTCCTTAATATTAGCAAATGATTTGAACTTAGTTTTAGTTAATACTAACTTGAATTTAGTAAATATTCCTTTATATCTAGTTCAATTGAACTCATATTAAGGAAAAATTAACTCAGTTTAAGTAAAAATTTACATGAAATTTGGAAAAAATCTAGTTAAATTTTCACTAAAATCAGGTACATTTTTACTTGAAATCAGGAAATTTTTACTAGAAATTAAGAAAATGTTAACTAGTAATTTTTTTACTAAGATTGTGTTACATTTTTACTAAATGGAAGTAAAATAATTCCTCAAATCAAGTTCATTTTTACTTGAATATACGAAAATTAAACTAAAATGTAAGAAACGTTTAACTATAAATGAGTAATTTTTGAACTTGAAACTTGTAGAAGTACAGGGTCTCCCATATTCGACGGACCCATCTGGCAACGCCATAACTTTTGACAGAGATGTCAGATCGCTTAATGACATACCGCGTTTGAAGCGTCAGTCCAAGCAGATTTTTACCATGGAACAATACACGCCACGCGAGCGCTCTGAAATAGTTGAAATTTACATTCAACAGAAGAAGTCAAGTCAACGTGCTTTTAAAATATTAAAAAATGTGAGAAGTGCGCCTTCTAAGAACACCATTAAGCGTTTATACGAAAAATTTTCGACTGGTGAGGCTCTTTCTAATCCGAAGAGGCCAAATAAAAGTCGACCAAGGCGATCGGCCGAGAATATCGCTGCCGTACGAGCCAGTGTTGAGAGGTCCCCAAGAACATCCCAAAAACGCCGTTCTCAGCAGTTGGGCATGGCTCGGTCCACTTTACAACGGATTATTCGCGTTGATTTGCATTTGTTCCCGTAAAAAATTCAATTGACGCAAAGATTGTTGCCTGCGGACAAGCCTCGTCGATTGGAATGGGCCCAACGAGTCCGTGGGTCCGTCGAATATGGGCAACCCTGTAAACTACATTTTAGTTCATTACTACTAATATAATTCAGCAAAATATTCTCGAGAATTTTCCAATAATTATTTTGCTCCAATGTATTTAAAACAAATTCAAAAAACCTGAAACAAACAGAATTCTCATTCAATGGCTCAATCTTATGTCTTAAGTATTTCACATATAATCCTATATATTTGCTGCGAAGTTAAATTACTTAACTTAGCAGCTGCTGTTTGAAATGATTTTTGAGCAGTTAAGGAAAGAATCTCTTGAAACGAACGGGAATTTTTTGCTGAACGAATATTCAAGGATTATTTGAAAACCGTATTATAAATTTCAGAAAAACATGAACTAGAACTAAGGAAATTCGGATATTTCTAGTTAAAATTTCCTAAAATGATTTATTTTCGAGGAGTAGTAAATGTTTCTTCGACGCTAGGAAATCCTTCCTCGGTAAAAGTCGAAATTTACCAAATAGTAGGAAATTTTTACTTGGTCGATGGAATTTTAAGTAAGTAAAATCATATCCCATTTCCGAGTATGTAACCAATTTGCTATATCTTTGAATTTAGTTCAATTTACTCATTGAAAGTAAAATGTCCCAGTTTTAAGGAAAATTTAACTAAACATGAGTAAAAATCTTGAACTAAACTGAGATATAGTTTTTACTCACATAAAAGATTGCCATTTTTCTGAGTGCAATATTGGACCAATTTAACATCGTGATAATGTGAATGCAGAGTTAACGCATATGCCATAACTAAATAGTAAGATACAAAATTAACGTTTTGACCGGATCCAAACCATGTGCAATATTGATGAGAATAATATTCCAATAAAGTCACGAAAATATTAAAGTATTGGATCAGGGGTTTCTTTGGGCTTATCGTCACACAAGCTTATTTTTTAAGGCCAATTGATTTGGATATGTTCCGTGAATATGAATTAATCTCTCACGCTTTAGATCCGCCTGCGAGACATTGTCCGGTTAAAATCTATCTTTTTGCCATTGACCGATTCCCGATCCGACATACCGTTAGGGAGCTAGAGCAAAAATAAACTTTCCGTTCACATTTGAAAATGATGCTAAGTCCATTTTTTTACATCCAAAAAATAAGACTTTCCAGTCAACTTACTACCTTGATACCCATGAGCAATATTTTAGCTCTCGTTATGAGCTATCTTTTTGTCATTGACCGATTGTGGCAACACAGCAAATGAAACAATTGAATTGTTGCGAGAAAAGTTTGGAGATTCAATTATTTCAAGAAATTGTGATATTGAATGGTCTCCAAAAAGTTGTGATTTAACAACATTAGACTATTTCTTGTGGGGTTATTTGAAGTCATTGGTCTTTAGAAATAAACCAGACTCTCTTCAAGCTTTATAAGTCAATATTGAACGTGACATTCATGACATACGACTTGATTTAGTGGAAAAATTGCTCGAAAATTGGGTTCATCGAATTCGTTCCTGCAGAAGAAGTCGTGGATGCCATTTGAATGACGTTTTATTTAGAACTTAATTGTATCGATTGTACTTCAGATTAAATAAAAAAACCATTGAATTTCCTTAACAATAAGTGTTTTTTTTTTTCAAAGAAATCATATCACTCTTATTGGAAAATCCTGTATAATTAATTCAATGATTCTTAAACCTCGAATGATACTTCAGAACCTGGAAAAAAGATGAAAATCAGTTTATTTTTATTTGTGGCTTATTTATCTGCAAGTTTAAACTGGGCCTAACATGCATATCCAAGACGCGCTCTAAGACACACGTGGTTGTACGTACATTATTTCAATTCTTAACAATCGGATTGCGTCCTTGATGTGCTTTAAAAAAAAAAAAAACATGCCAAAGGAATCCCAATTATATTTAAAATTCCAGTCGTTCAACTTTTCAATGAACATTTGCTACAACAAAAAAGCCCTATGGCTAACTAATTCCAACAAATATTTATTGTGAAAGTCAAACAGAATTATGTGGTGAAGGTCATCCATAAGAATTTTATAATTTATATTATTTTTTTAATTTATATAAATAATGCTTTCTACATTTCCGGTCAAGTGAAAAGTTCTAAAACAGTAATCTTTAGTTTTATTAATTATTCTACAGAGAATTAAAGTTCAAACTGTGTTAAATACATAATAAGATATTGGATTTTATGTACGAGTATGCAAAATTCTTGAACGTCATCATTCCAACAACAACAAAATCAGCTCTTTATCACGATTCGAATGTGCTCTGAAGTGATGAAACACTTGTCATAGTTTGCATCAGATTTCAATATTTTAGTAGATTTCTAATATGCCATTAGATAAGCTCCATGTCCAATGACTTGGAATCAAATATATTTATAACTAATAAATGGTGTAATCGAGCAAGAGCGACGCGTTATGTACTATGTATCTGATACCCTACACAAGGCATATTCGCAATGCTGAAATTCGATCTAAGAAGATCTATGAACCATGATGGACAAGAGGGCTTTCAGCATTCCGAATCTCGCATAGTTTTCAATTTTTGTTACAGTAGCGTCATACCCGCCGTAGCTGCCCAGCTAAAAACTTTCCAGCAGGTTAGTAAATGAGAGATGAAGTAAGATTAGGCTACCAAGCTGAATATAGACCCATTCAAAATTTATTGCTGATTTTGGACTAATTTAAGCTAAGCAGATTTCATAAAATACTCCTATGTATGTTCTCTATTATTATTTTTTTAACAACAAAATATATTATCAAATTCTTTCAGCTAAATGGCTTGTGTCACCGCCGATACTATTTATTTGCATAGCGAAATCCATAGATTGGCGATTATCAGTTTATATTTATATAAATATGTGGACAAATATGTATTTTTATTCTTAATTGCCAAAAATGGTTGACAATTGTGATGATTAATTAGTTCAATAAATGGCACTATCATCACGTGCTCCACCACATCATATACACATGTAACTAACCTAATATGATTAGCATTCAGAGTCAAAAACAAAAAACAAATGCCCACACATCAGTCCATCACGAGATGTCAACCGAAAACAAATTTATTTCTGTCGCTCATATCACCACCGTCCATGTAGTGAAGACATGATTTCCCCTCGAGAATAGAAACGATGATTCCGACATTCGGTATTGTTCTAGAGAATAGAAGAACACGTGACTTTCAATATAGAATGAGCCATAGACGTTAATTTTGTTGTAGGTCCAACGCTGATAATATTTCCAAAATCCCGAATATAGGTACATTAGCCCATTAAATGTCATGAAAGAACGAACGTATTCTTATACGTTATACATTAAGTGACGAAAAATACCTCGTACACGATTTCGGCAATATTTACGTTACTTCGAGTTCTGTTCTAAAACTTCGGAAATAAATTCTTTTTGGCACACTAACTCACAAGTACATTAAGGCTGGTCGAAAATAATATATTGCGGTTGTCCGCTTCTTAACTGAAATCTTATTTTGTTTAAAGAATATCCTTAAAATACAGGGTGGCTGATGAATATTGCTACATTAAGAAACTCAAATAACATTTTTTTAAGTGTATGGAATTCAGTTTTCATTTATTCATGTTAAAGCTCATTAAATTTAATTAAATATAGGTTAATTAGTTTTAAAAATAATGGAATTTAAATGCCCCCTCTGTTCGTTGATGCATGTGCGGCATCTTACCAAAAAGTTGTTCATTACTGCTTGGAGAGTTGAGACGGGAATAGCCGCAATTGTTTCTCGAATGGATTGCTTTAGTTCATTCAAATTTGTTGGTTTTGCTTTGTAGACTTCCTGTTTGCAATAACCCCACAAGAAAAAGTCAGGTGCAGCAAGGTCAGGCGAACTGGGGGGCCAACGGAATGTGGAGTTTCTGGATATCATTGGGAAATTTTCGCCGCAATTCTGTCATAACAGGCCGGGCTATGTGAGGAGTTGCACCATCTTGCTGAAACCACACAGAGTTGAAAGAAATTCTCATTCGGCGTAATTCTGGATAGAAAAACTCTCTCAACATGCTCAAGTAACGGCCTCCAGTAACTGTAACGGTGTGACCGTTTTCTTCGAAGAATTAGGGCCCGACAATGCAGCGTGATGAAACTGCGCACCACACTGTGACACGAAGTGGATGCAATTCCGTCTCATGGAGTATCTGTGGGTTGGAAGTACTCCATATTCGACAATTTTGTTTGTTTATGTTGCGGTTTAAATCGAAATGGGCCTCGTCAGACATGAAAAGACAGTTCAACATGTTTCCGTCCTCTTCCACCATTTGAAGCATCTTCTGGCAAAATTCCAAGCGAATCGGGAAGTCTGCTGAGTTCACTTTGTTGGCCATTTGAATTTTATATGGGAATAACTCCAAATCTTTGTGCATAATTGACTGCAATAACTGTCTGCTTATACCCATTTGAGCAGATAAGGTCTCCGTCTCATGGAGTATCTGTGGGTTGGAAGTACTCCATATTCGACAATTTTGTTTGTTTATGTTGCCGTTTAAATCGAAATGGGCCTCGTCAGACATGAAAAGACAGATCAACATGTTTCCGTCCTCTTCCACCATTTGAAGCATCTTCTGGCAAAATTCCAAGCGAATCGGGAAGTCTGCTGTTCTCATCTACTTTGTTGGCCATTTGAATTTTATATGGGAATAACTCCAAATCTTTGTGCATAATTGACTGCAATAACTGTCTGCTTATACCCATTTGAGCAGATAAGGTTCTTGTCGAAACTCTTGGATTGTTTTGTATGGCATCAGCTACAGCAGCGATTGTTTCCTCCGTCCGAACTGAAGGGTTTCGATGGTAATACCACAAAACCACAAAGCCTAAATATGCCAACATCTTCACTGATATCCAAATGGCGATTAAAGCAATAACATCTGAAAAGTTCAAATCCAGAACAGAGTTAGACTGTAAAAGAACGATAAATAATTACTCAGTCCATGGTCAACTGCGTATTTTCTGGGTACCGGGACACAACGGAGTGATTGGAAATGAACGAGCAAACAGCTTGGCTTCAAAGAGCAGACAACTTCGAGTAATAAACATGGGAAATTTGAAACCTTTCGAAGCTACGAAGGATGATTTAAAGCTCTGGGCAGTGATGACTCACAAAACTGTGTGGAATAGAGCAACTGCAAAGATACTGTGGGTTGACCCAAATGAGAAGAAAACAAGTAGTTTTCTGAAACTAAACAAGATCGTGATTCGTAAGATGATGAGTGTTCTAGCGCGACACTCAAGCTAAAAAGGCGCATCCTCATCGCATAGGACTAGCAGAAAACGATGGAACATTTTCTGTGTCACTGCCCAGCTTTCACACATGCAAGATCCCGATATTTCGGTTCCGACATATTGCCAGACTTGACTCATCTCAGAGGATATGACTGAAAGATACTGAGAAAATTCGTGTCTAGTACCGATTTTCTGTAACCCGTGGGGTATAAATATCATAAATAAGGAGCGCACAACCGGCCGAACCACTGGCTTAAGTGTATGTCCATGGACATGAGACGTTTAAACGTCTCCTCTATTCAACTTAACCTAACCTATGCCTCTTCTCACACCGTTTTGCTGACATCGAAGCGAAACTTCATCATCTCTCCATAAATGCCAGCAAAGCTGGTTTACAAATCAATATCAAGAAAACTAAACGTATGCGAATTGGCACCAGCAACACAATACCACTGACATTAAATGGGATTCCTATTGAGGACGTTACATCGTTCTCATACCAGGTAGCACCATCACGACAGATGGCGGATCAGGTGCAGACATAACCAGTCGAATACTAGTATATTAGGCTAGATTAGCGTTTCGGGACCTGCACAAAATATGGCCCTCAAACAGTATTTCAGATCGCACAAAACTGAAAATTTTTAACACCAGCGTAATGTCATAACTTGGAGCACGACGCAATACACCCAAAAGAAGCTACAAACGTTTGTCAACCGCTGCCTCAGACAAATTATTCGCATCTATTGGCCCAACAGAATATCGAATGAAGAAATCAAAAGACGTAAATGGAACTTGATCGGTCACATACTTAGAAGACCAAACGATGACATTGCAAAACAAGCGCTAGACTGGAACCCGCAAGGTCATCGGCGACCAGGCAGGCCGCGTAACTCGTGGGTGAGAATGTTGAAGAAAGAATGCGAATCGAATGATATGTCATGTAGTCAGGTCAAGACCATGTCAAGCGATCGAAACAGGTGGAAATAGTTTATTGACGCCCTGTGTTCAAATTGAATATTTGTATCATGTAGTGTAATTTTTATTTCCAAGCTATTGAAATAATAAGAGAAAAAAAATAAATAAATTGCTTACAAAGTTCTGATCTACTGAATTCTAATTCTTATTCATCTTACTTAAAAATGGCAGAAGCACTACATTCTTCCGCTATATCATTGAAAACACGTTAAGCTGGCGAAAAACAACGACAAATTGTTTTTATTGGCCTTGTATCACATCAAATTGTTGGAACAAATTGCCGTCAAATAGGCAGGCTTTGGAGGTATTTTTCTACAATATGCGATTTGTAAAGCTATCCTCAAGAGAGAGTGCGCGGCTAACAATTGAAGCAGTTATTATATTTTGGCAACAAGCTCGTATTCCAACTAGGGATTCTCATAAATGTGCTGAAAAGCTACATAAAACTTACGAAGATTGGAAAAACTTTAATAAAACGAATCCCAAGAAAATGTCAGTCGGAATGAAACAAAAATGTTATACATATAATGGTCTCTTTGATATTGCAGCTGCCGATGCATTGACTGCAATGAGAAATGAAGAAGGTAAGCGGTTTCTGGAAAAACAGCTGCAGAAAGGACGTTCCAGTTCAATGTTGGGCTTTGTTATGAAATTGGCATTAAAGGAAAAAAGATCGAAATTGAGAAGAGAAGGAAGAAGCGGAAAAATTTAGTAAGCCCAGATGGACTCAGTATATTGTAAAAATATAAATCATTAAATTAATTTGTTCTTCTCTTTTGTATTATAGTTAGGTTAGGATAGGTTGAAGAGAAGAGACGTTTCAACGTCTCATGACCATGGACATACACTTAAGCTAGTGGTTCGGTCTGTTGTGCGCTCCTTATTTATGATCTTTTTATAACTCACGAGTTACAGAAAATCGGGGAAAACGAATTTTCTCAGTATCTTCCATTCATATCCTCTGAGATGAGTCAAGTCTGGTAATAAGTCGGACCCGAAATGTTGGAATCTTGCATGTGTGAACAGAAAATGTCCCATGGTTTCGATGATTTCCCTGCATGCCCTGCAGTCGTCGTTTCCTGCAATTCCTATGCGATGAAGATGTGCTTGTGCTTGAGTGTCCCGTTAGAACACTCATCATCTTACTAATATCGATCTTGTTTTGTTTCAGAAAACTTCTTGTTTTCTTCTCATTTGGGTCACCCCACAGTATCTTTGCAGTTGCTCCTACTGTTGCGCTATTCCATACAGTTTTGTGAGCCATCACTGCCCAGTGTTTCAACTCATTCTTCGTGGCTTCGAAAGGTTTCCAATTTTCCAAGTTTATTACACGAAGTTGCCCTTTGAAGCCAAGCTGTTTGCCCGTTCATTTCCAATCACTCCGTTATGTTCTGGTACCCAGCAAATACGCAATCGTTCTCTTACAGTTCAACACAGTTCTGGATTTGACCCTTTCCGATGTTATTGCTTTAATCGCCATTTGGCTATCTATGAAGATGTTGGCATATTTAGGATTTGTGGTGTTACTGAGCCTGTTCACACATTCCGTGATTGCTCGAACTTCTGCTTGAAATACCTTGTTATGGTCAGGGAGGCGGAAGTGGAGTTCGACTTCTGGTTCATCAATAAAAAGTCCCAGGCCCGTTCTTCCTCCTCGATTGGACCCATCCGTGTAGCAGCTGGTTCCCACTGGCACATGGGCCAATGTTCCATTTTCCCAGGAGCGTCTGTCTGGCACAAACGAATCACAGGTAGCTGTAAGCTGCACTTCAGGAATGCGGTCGGAGATTTCTGGCGTTTGAATGTGACCAACTAGAGATTCTAAAATCTTCTGATGGTACGACTTGTGGTCTCGATATATCCATTCACCCATCACTTGTAGACGTCTTGCTGTGAGGGCTGCCTCATACTTTATACTGATGTCTATTGGTTGGATGTGCAGTATAGTCTCCAACGCTTTTGTTGGTGCAGTTCTAAATGCCCCGCTTATGCCTAGACAGCACATACGTTGAATTTTTTTGCAAAGGTATTGCGTTGCACTTCTTGTCCATTGATGTCCACCACACTACACACGACCAACACCTGTGGGCCTTTGTAACTATTTCTTCAAGATGATCTTTCCAGCACAGTTTCTGTTTAAAGATTACTCCCAAGTATTTTACCTGTTTAGTTATAGCAATTGTCTTATTCAGGAATCGAGACCGGGTAAAACGTGGGATCTTCGTTTTCCTTGTAAATAGACATATTTCTGTTTTGTCTGGGTTAACATTTAATCTCCTTGGTTGTGCCCAGTTATGTGCTATGTTAAGTGCCTCCTCAGCTCTTCTGCATAATAGATTTGGATGAAAGCCCCTTAGAAGTATTACAACGTCGTCTTCATAACAGACTGGTTTAAGTCCTTCATTGGTGAGGGCTTTTAGGAGACTCTGTATCGTCGCAACCCATAGAAGAAGCTATAAAAGGCCCCCCTGATGTATACCACGATTTACCTTGTCTCTAATTTTTACGTCATATGACCCACAAATAATCCACCTATTACTTAGCATATTGTTGATCCAGTTTTTCAGCGCCCGGTCAACCTGAAACTCGTCTAAGGACTGGACAAGTGTATCGGTCTGTACATTGTTAAATGCACCCTCAATGTCTATGCAAACAGCAAGTGTATACATTTCTTTACTGAAGGACTCTTCTATGTGGTGCACTACCTCATGCAGAGCTGTTTCCACTGATCTTTCTTTGACATAGGCGTGTTGTTTGAATTTTAGCCTGTCATCCGCTATTTTACTTTTGACCATGTCATCAATTATTCGCTCCATTGTTTTTAACAGGAAATAAGTTACGCTAATGGGTCGATAAGCCTTTGGGGTCGTATAACTCGCCTTGCCAGGCTTTGGTATGAAGACCACCCTTGATTCCTGCCAGTTTTTTGGGGTATAAGAATGGGTTAGGCATGCAGTGAACACTCCAGCCAGATGAGTTGATACCAGATCCACCTCATTCTGCAGAAGTGCTGGAAATATTCCTTCCGGTCCCGCAGCCTTAAAGGGAGAGAAACTTTTTATCGCTTTAACCATACCATCTGTTATATCTGTAATAGGTACTTGATGCAATACATTTTCATTTTGTAACTGTTCATCTGCGGGTCCAGCATTACCAGTCGGAAAATGAGTTTTCATCAAGAGCCTTACGGTATCCTCTATAGTTTCCATCCTTTTACCCGTGTCATCCACCAGTGTTTCGGTTTGGACATGAGTTTTTGAGAGGAACTTTTTCATTTTAGACATGCTATTAACGCCTCCAGGAGTTACGTTTCGCCGATCTAATGATTTTATTGTATTGTTTGAGTCTTCTGTGATAGTCGTCCCAATATACTGATTGGTTATATAGTTAAGTACCAACAAAAATTTAGTAGTGGAGATCAAATGTTGATCGTAAAGCAGTTATCGTGAGCTACAATAAAACGGCTAAGTTTCTAGGTGCTCCCAAAAATTGAATCGGGCAGCGGAAAAACATCACAGAAGCTGATCATATTACTTTAGTAGAAAGGTAAATTTCTGAAAAAGTTATGGCCTCGAGCTTTGATACTGCTTCCACAAATGCTGGCCTTGAACGAGGTGCCTGTACTATTTTGGATGAACTTCTTGGCCGAAAACTCATCAAATTTGCATGTCGTCATCACATGTTTGAGATTTTCCTAAAAAAATTCTTTGCTAAGAAGTACGGTAAAAGCAGTACACCGGAAATACTCATTTTCAACCGGTTCGCTGAAACGTGGGAGAATATGAAACGAGATGAATGCAGAAGTGGTCTCGATGATCCAATTGTTAAAAAAATCAAAGAGTTTGCCGAAGCAAGATCAATCAGACACAGATGGGAGAATATGAAACGAGATGAATGCAGTAGTGGTCTCGATGATCCAATTGTTCAAAAAATCAAAGAGTTTGCCGAAGCAAGATCAATCAGACACAGATACATGGCAATTATGAAGAACTCTTGGAGCTCACGATCTCATTCCTTGGTGATAATGACTTTGCAAGGTTCATGTCGAAGGCAATTTACAGCCTCAACATTCAGAGCTGAATTGTATTCGAAACATAACAATTTTTATCGCTAAACTTTATATTGAAGTTACAAATTGGCAGCACCTGATGACATGCGATTAATCTGATTTTGTATTGAATAAAACAAAGAGTCTCTTTACCAAGTTTGATCTTCAAACAGACTTTTTTGATTTAGACCCAGCATTGTGGAAGGACAATGAGGAACATCGAACTACCTCAGAATTGTTTAACAAATTATTTGTCGTTAATGATGTTGCAGACCGTGGAGTTAAATTTATGAAAGATTATAACCGCATTTTAACTCGCGATGAGGAAGAAGTTCAGTTTGTCGAAGTTCAAGTTGTCGACTGTTATAGAAAGAAATATCCATCACATTCAAAATCATCATTGTAAAGTATATTATGTGTATTTATGTCGTAGTGAACGGACGTGTTTATCACAGAATCCTATTAGGCAACCGCAAAAAAAATATCTGTACAAAGTCTGGAAGGCCTACATTGTAGTACCTATTACGGGCTAATTCAGACAAGAAAATTAAATAAATTCACTTGACGGGGATGTCTTCATGTTCCGATGGAGCGGGGTTCCCCAATCGTCCGACTGTCCGTCCGTTGGTCTTGGCCAAAACCGACCACACCAAAAAGGGTGAAAATTTCCCCCCAGTACTCACAACAAGTAGTACGGTGAGGGGAAAACGTCATGTCCGACCGTCAAAGCGGAAGTACAACGGATAGCGCTTAGAGTTTTGACGATGTTGGAGGCTGTTGAGGTTTCGGGTCTTACCGAAAAGCAAAAAGAGTCACTTGCCTGGCCTAAAGGCGTCATAGATGCTTCTAAAGCCAATGAGTCGGCTGAAAGAGCCACAAATTCAGCTGTGTTAACGGCAAATGAAGTCAAAAGAATCAGATCATGAACCCTGCCTTCAAAAAGGCCAAGCCCTTCAATGAAATAGCGAAGGAGAGTCTAGTGATGGCTGTTATAGACAGAAGCAGGGAGGATGGATCCATCCTCTAGGTTAAATGGAGCCATGTGCAATCCGCCATTATGGCTCATTACCTCGATGTCCGAAGAGAAATGCCGGACAAACCACCAGTCTGCAACGATGCAGGATGGCATCAGGGGAGAGTAAAGCTCTCATATATTTCGGTGATGCCAGATCAGTAGATCTGTATAAGGCTGATCTGAGTCGAGCGATACTTACTATGGCAGTTTCGCGTTGGGGCCTCTCTTCTAAAATCTTTCATTGGATATATTGCAGTAATTCGACAAATAGTGTTGTACGGCATTGTGGTGTGGTGGACGGAAACTAATAAACTATACATTACAAACCAATTATCAAAGATTCAGAGAACAGCCTGCCTATGCATAAGCGGAGCGTTGAGGACTATAGCGACTGAGGGTCTACAAGCCTACAAGGTCGATGGAGCTAAGTTTCCACCAGAGCGTCATTATGATTGAAATGTCTGTCAATGTGAAGAACTACTGCCACATGAGGATATCACAATGTAGTGTCATGGTAACCGACCGAGTGGACTATATGCCAACGGTGTACACCTTCGGGAGGAACTTCACCACTATGATACCTGCCAGAGAGGAATGGTTGGTAGAATACCTGGAAACAGAATCTTCACTACTACACAGATGGTTCGAAGGATGATGATAAGGATGACTTCGGAGTTTACTGTAAATAACTCAATCCAGCTTCTATAATTACGGAAATGATTACTCAGCCCATGGTCAACTGCATATTTTCTGAGTACTGGGACACAACGGGGTGGTTGGAAATGAACGAGCAAACAGCTTGGCTTCAAAGGGCAGATAACTTCGAGTAATAAACTTAGAAAATTGGAAACCTTTCGAAGCCACGAAGGATGAGTTGAAGCACTGAGCAGTGATGGCTCACAAAATTGTGTGGAATAGAGAAACTGTAGAAGCAACTGCAAAGATACTGTGGGTTGGCCCAAATGAGAAGAAAACAAGTAGTTTTCTGAAACTAAACAAGATGGAGATTTGTAAGATGAGTGTTCTAATGGGACACTCAAGCTTACAAGCACATCTTCATCGCATAGGACTAGCAGAAAACGACGAGTGCAGGGAAAACATCGAAACGATGGAACATTTTATGTGTCACTGCCCAGCTTTCACACATGCAAGATCCCGATATTTCGGGTCCGACATATTGCCAGACTTGTCTCATCTCAGAGGATATGACTGGAAGATACTGAGAAAAGGTACAAAAAGATCATAAGTAAGGAGCGCACAACAGGCCGAACCACTGGCTTAAGTGTATGAGACATGGAAATGAGACGTTTAAACGTCTCCTCTATTCAACCTCTATTCCTGGGGGTTGATAGCAGTATAAGTACATTCTTGCATAATATTCTGATTAAGAGAAGCATTCCAGCTAGCTTAGGGCCAAATTGACGTCCATGGATTTGTCGGCAGGAGAACGTCCCAAACGGGTGTTATGTCTTCTCTGCTATGGAATCTCTCCATGAACAATATTCTGCTTTTTTGGAGATAATGTGTGTTAAGGTTATTGCCTATGCAGATGCTGTTAGAGGGAAGTTTCCTAGTACTCTTAGAGACTTGGTGTTAACTCGACCACGACGGAACTAGTTATTTTCAGCAGCAGATATATGGTACCACTACTTACGCCGGTCTCTTTGAGGGGTATCGAAATTCCCTTCTCTGAAAGTGTAAAATACTTAGGTATTATACTAGACAGGAAGTTTAACTTCATATCCAACATTCGGGAAAGAGCAAATAAGGGTGGGGTAGCGCTATATACTAGGGATGTAACGAATATTCGCAGTCGCATATGCGAACGCGAATTATTCGCATCATTTTAACATTCTCTTTCGCAAAAACCATCTTTGGATTATTCGCATTCGCAAAAATATATTTCAGTATTCGCTTCCATTTGTTAAAAGTGTTATATCTTCTTATTCGCTTCACACATTTTGAAGATAATAATACTTCTCTTCAAAACAGTTGAAAAATATGCTTGTCCTTGTGGTAACAGGAGGTAAAAATATGGAAAACATTCTTAATACTTGAATATCCTGGAAAAGTATCAATTTAGTTCTTTAATTCTGTTGGTACTAAAGGGTCAAACTATTATTCGCATTCGCTTTCGCAAAAATCCATATTTTACTATTCGTTTTCGCATTCGCAAGAAATATATTTCAATATTCGATTTCGCTAAAGTCACTTTCGTTACATCCCTACTATATACCTGTAAATGGGCGATAGGAAACTTCTGGGGTATAAACCCGCGTATAGTTTATTGGTTGTACGAGTATATGGCAGTAGTCAGACCGATAATGCTGTACGGCATTGTCGTCTGGTGAACAGCTCTGCAGAAATCTACTTTCTGTGGGATACTAAACAAGGTTCAGCGAATGACTGCTATATGTATCACTGGTATGCTGAGAACGACACCAACCGAGGCACTTCATGTTATACTAGATTTAATGCCGCTAGACATTATAGCAAATCTATATGCCGCATGTACTGCGGGACTCAGGGAACTGTCACCATGGTCAGGAAATGGCTACACTCAAAGAATTTTGTGAGTACCATTAGCAAAAATGTTTGTTGTTTCAACAGTCTGTATCTGCTGAAAAAGGGAAAGCAGACTTCGTCTGTTATTTTAGCAACCCTATGGTTGTTATTTTAGCACATACATTTGCCTGCTACTGTAGCATACTAAAACAGTCGTTTTAGCAAAAAAATTTGCTATTATTTAACAGAAAAAAGCGGCTGAAAGAACAAACTATTTTTGCTACTCTAGCATACGTCTCTTTCTTTTTTATTTTAATAAAAGAAATACAAATTTTATATTTTCGTGATATTGGAGAAGAGTATATCAACCAGGACTCCAACCTGAAGTTTTTCAGCCCATGTATTGATAAGCGTTTCGAACTGTGAAATCTGTATGTACGCTTGATATAAAAATATAAATGAAAAATAAATCACGTAATAAAATTTAATAGCAATAGGAGTATCTACAAGCAATACTTACAGGTCACTGGCATTAACAATCATCTTCTTTTTGTCCGAAGGATAAATATAAAGAACATAAATCGTACGACATCGACGCGAACTTTTGTCAATATTGGTCAATGTGTTGGGTTCACCCTATAGACGCGGTATCTAATTGTACATGTCCAGAGCCATATCATTGGGCAAAATTATCTTATCGCGGGATTACATCCCAATTAGACTAAATTATTTTTTGGAGCCAAAAGGTTACTTCGTGATGCTGATATTAGCGACCATCGTTGGTGTAAAAAAATCAATGTTGCCATTTCTGGTGATACAGGTGTAATTAATGAAATAAGTAAGCAAATCACAAAACAATTACTTACGTTGTTGCAGATATTTTCGTTAGGACCACACTTCTAAGAGGTCTATGAGATTTGGAAAAGTAAACACGGAAAGAAATTGCTAGTCCATCGCTATCACAAGTTCTCTGTATGGGCAGCATATATTTGCTAGGAAATTTTAGTTTACTTTTGTAGCCGAGGGTTTTAATAGGACACTGCTTGCTGAGAATCGTGAAAACAACCACAAACAAGACTTTCACAATCATAGTGCAATTTTGCAATTTGTGTACGCATACCTGTTACAACTTGATTAATTGATCCTCCAAGCATTCACCAGTTCGCCTTTTTATCCTTAGCCATTTGTAAGTGTGGTCGAAGCTTTCCCGGAACCGTTTTACTCATTAAAATAATTTGCATTATCTTCGTTTCTTCATTGCCAAAAAGATTACTTTACTCCGCCAGCGGAATGCCTTTGTAATACGAATTAACAAACAGAACAAAAATTTCAATTCAATTCAATTTATTTGGCGTAAAATGTTTTACTCTTCAAAGGGTGCTACTTAAAAAGCCGGCGTCGGCGCACGATGTCTGTCAAAGAGGGCAACTCTTTCCAAGCAAGTGTCAAAGTTTCACGGAGAGAGAGGCGGGCGGAAACAGCTATATGCCTCTCTCTCCTACAAACTTTGACACTTGCTTGGAAAAGTTGCCGAGTGTGAATCTGGACTATCTCCTACAAACACCGAATTGCCGTGTGTTGAGGTGTCTATGTTCGTCCCGATTTACACGAGGCAATTTTATCAGCGGCTTAATGGTGTTTGTAGGGGAGACAGTTGGAAAGGGAGGGGAAAAAAACTCTCGTACTTGATTGAACGTTTTGTTTTTCATTCGCACTTTGAAACAACAACAATACACACAGGAAACAACCGTATAAAAATCGTCTTTGCACAGGATGATACAATCTTGCGAAATTTTCTCTTAATACTCACCTTAAAGCTGAGTATAGACGATTGCCAGATCGGCAAACGTTATCAACCCTGCTAAAGTGCTGCAAATATACGGACAATAACAGATTGTTAGGCAAAGCTGAATTGACAGTTCAGACGATTGCAAGAAAACATTACAATTTTATATATTTACAATATATGTTCTAAATATTTATATGTACGATTGCCAATAAAAATACATTATAGACAGTGTTGCAAATAAAATGTTTTTCTGGCAATGGCGCCGTTGTCACATGCAAAAACTTCGCACATATAACAATCTGCAATGACTTTTCTGCTAACGTTGCAAAACAAAAGTAGTGTGTTCACACGGTTGTAAATTCACAGGGTTGCATTTTTCCGCCATTTTTCTGCTAATGTTGCCCGATCTGCACATTGTGTGTACTTACCTTAAGCCTTTAGGAATTCTCTTGTTTTTTTTACTTTTTTTGCATACACAATACTTAGCCCTCGATCACACGAGGCAATTTCTTCCAAGCGGAAAGTGCTCTCTGTCTCTCTCTCTCCTACAAACTTTGACACTTGCTTGAAATAAAATTACCTTGTGTGAATCAGGACTTTATAAACATTTTTGCAAATCGCACAGATAATATTAATGTTTAGCTTTGGTTTCATTAAAATATAAAAAATTAGAAACTAAAATCTAAACACAATAGATTAATTTTAATTGTATGTCCGGAACTAAGGTTTTGAAATCGCTCTATTTCCACGTCAAATCATATTCGTTATCGATTTGTGTTTTACTTTTTGCAGTTTTATTCGACTCCTATTTCCAATATTTTTAAAATCCAATGAAAAATAAAAATATTGAGAACCGTAACTCGGAAAATAGATATCGCCGAGATTAAATATACTTTTCTCATCGCATGAATGACCTTAAACTTTTTGATTTTCAATGGTAGTTGAACTTTATCATGTAAATTATTGCAACTTTTGTCTTATTTTCACATATTTTGATTAACAGCAAGCGTTTTCAGCAAACTGCAAATTTTTCAGCAGTGCGTTTGCTAATGCAAAACTGCAAACTTTTTGCTTTTACAGCAGAAAATTTGCTGTATTAGCAGAAAAAATGTTTGCTGAAAATTAGCAGACGTTGTTTGTAATTAACAGCAAACTTTTTTTTTTGGGTGTACGGACATAGTGTCATTCTAGACAGAAGGACTGACCTTCCGGGTATTGCTGATTTCACTATGACTGAATAACTTTTTTAACAGGAAGTATACCTGATAGATCAGAATGGAATGGTCGTATTCCAGGATATGGGTGATTCGTTAACTGATATACTGATGGTTCCAAACTCAACAGCAAAGTGGGCCCTGGCCATCCTTAGCCATCCATTGCAAAAAGGCTGCCTGATCACTATTGTGTTTACCAGGCAGAAATCTTAGCTTTTAAAGAAGTAGCGAAATAGCTGAAATTTAACGTTCTGACAAAAGTTAGTATCACTATTTTCTCTGATAGTCAGTGAATGGAAACAATATTCCTGAATTCAAAAACTGCCCTCGACTGTCGCAGATCTCTTAACGAAATGTTTGAACAATTCAATATTCACCTGATATGGATGCCAGGCCACAGGAACATTTCAGAGAACTACAAATCAGATGAACTTGCAAGACTAGCAACTACCTTACACGCTCCAGGGGAACTAGAATATGTGAGCATGCTTCTTGAGAGATAGTGTCCTTACGGCAATAAGTGACAGATGGTCACTTGTCAGGAACTGCATACATTCCAGGCTGATGTGGCCCTGCCTAAACTCCAGACACACCAACGCACTGCTGTCGTTATTGAGACCGGACATCTCATTGATATAGGGTGATCCATTTCGAGGTTCTCTACTTTTTTAAAGAAAAAGCACAAAAAATTCAAATTGAATGGGGAATGTTTATTATCATTTGAAAGAACAATCTTTGGCATTTATTTTTTGAAGATTATGCCTATCAAATGTTGGCCGCGGCTACGTTTCAGATGGTCCATCCGTTGAGTCCAATTTTCGATGACTTGTTCGAGCATTTCGACTGGTAACTGGCGAATGACACGCGTGATGTTTTGCTCCAAGGCCTGAATCGAAGCGGGTTTGTCCGCATAAACTTTAGACTTTACACATCCCCACAGGAAAAAGTCTAACGGTGTGATATCACACGATCTTGGTGGCCAATCGACCAGCGCAAAACCTGAAAAGATCTGCTCGCCAAAGTGTTCTCTCAAAAAATCCATTGATTGATGCGATGTGTGGGAAGTGGCGCCGTATTGTTGAAACCAAATGTCGCCGAGATCACGAGCTTCAATTTCAGGCATCAAATAGTCGGTTTTCATGGCACGATAACGGTCGCCATTGACGGTTACGTTCTCACCGGCATCATTTTTGAAGAAATATGGACCGATGATTCCGGTATGTCGGATCGGGAATAATGGCAAAAATATAGCTCTTAACGAGAGCTAAAATATTGCTAATGGGTGTCAAGGTCGTGGGTCGACTGGAAAGTGTTTTTTTTTAGTTAAAAAAAATGGACTTAGCGCAATTGGCATGGCAAACGATTATTTTGACAATAAAACTGAATAATTTGTAAACGTTGTTCAGGCGTAAGTCTTTCCATGATGAAATAACATGACAGCATGACACGACTCACACGTGATCTGTCAAAAAAAGGCTATTGAAAAAAGTATCTCTACTTAGATCTCCTATTATTTGCCTTATTTGACAGCACGCAGGGAGATTGAATGTCTTGTATAATAGACGTACGAGTATATAGAAATAGACGTTATGGAAACGAAAAAGAGGAGGAATCAATAGAACACCTTCTTTGTCTGTGCCCCGCTTTGTCCAGAAGGAGCCATGCAACCTTAGGCTCTCGTTTCTATTAGAAGTTAGCTAACTTGTGGGATATTAAAATTCGACAACTTCTGAGCTTTTTAAAGCAATCAGATTGGTTCAACGGGAGGGCTAGATGTAACTTATTTTTTTCGTCCCTGTGGTACGATAATGGACTATATATTCTAAGTGACGCGGACAGTGGGCAGAAATGTTAATGATGTATCATCCCAGTCGGACATGAAATTCATATTTCGATGTCTTCTTCCTCAAATAAAGAAAGAATACATAAAAGGTATTTGAAGAATAAAATAATATTGTTTGCGCTCTTTGTACATGTATACATATTTAGATGTGAACCTTTAATCAAACAAACTTTGGTCTTGTCTGCAAATGGAATACGAGTAATACAGAATAAAGTGTTGTCAATCGAATTCTGTTTTAAAAAATACAATGACGGACGAAATTGACCAAAGTCCAATCGCACAATATTTAAGAGGAAATTTTTTTTAGATTTGTGGTGGTGCGATTTTTTTAAAACATGATGAAATATTAAACTAGACGAGGTAATCGTGGAATTATGCCTCAATTAATTTTAATATAGCCAGTTTTGATAACCAAGGTTTGCAGTCGTCGAAAATCTCCAAAACTATTGAACCGTTGGTGTTCATGTTTGCCCAACATATTCGCCTAGACACGAGTAAGGTTCATGGCTATTTTTTCAGATTCCGGCAGGTGGAGATCAAGGCTTATCAAATTATGACTAAATTCTTTGTTTATTTTCAGAAATGACTCATATTCATAATTTATACCAGCCATGGGCAAAAGCTCTACCCGGAGTTTTTCCTCTCACGTGTACATGAGCGCACACATTGAATGAGAGTTCACTATCATTCAGTCGCGCTTGGACATTCGATAGACTAGCAGGCAATGAAGCCGACCCAAATCAAATTTCAACAATCGTCTGAGCCGATAAGGTTCCAACAAGCGATGGCGCACGAATGGCATTCTCCGGCAAAGATGGCGCTTTGAGATATTTACAATTAGACGAAAAACTTCAGAAATGTTATGGAAGTTTTGATGTAATGTCGAAAATCAGTTCAATAAACCTCCACTTATTAGTCTTTGTTGTGAAAGAGAGATTTATTGTGAAAGACAAAGTGCCCGCTGTGTTCTCTTTAAAACGACGTAGACTTCTGTAAAAACCAAACCATTTTCGTAATAACCAAAAACACATTGTTTTATTTCAAATCCCCATAACATTTTTGGATTTTTTTAAATATATGATAGCAAGATCCATTTAGAAACTTTTTACGCAAAAAATGAAGTCCATAGGTCAATATTAAAAATTCTGACCATATTGTATTACTTAGTAGTCACTTTTTTAATCTTCATGGTTGCATAAAAAAAATCTTTTTGACTCACTAAATAAACTTCGGCGGCTGAGTTTCAGCCGATGTGAGCCGCTAAAATCGGCGGCGCCGGCTGCTTCGTGCCGCCGATTGCGCCGCGTCGGCTTCATAGCTTGTCGCTTAGCATGCACATAAAGAAAAAGTTTATGATAAATTGCAGCAACATTTTTTGTTTTTCGGTAAATACAAATTTTTAAGTGTGCCAACGTACGTTGTCGTGCGTAAACTCATATGACCTTTTTTATAATGGTAGAAGCATATCCGATATTCTTTGTTTACCTACATGTACTGTAGGCCGGGTCGATGTGTGGGGAGGCAAAAAAAGTCGCCATTGCTCAGTGAAAATCGTATTCCAGTGGGGGTCGGTCATACATTTGGACTCGATTGGAGCACTCTAAATGGGTCAAAGTGGGATTTTTCAAAATTTGCCCCTACCCAAAAGTTTGACCCAAATACCGGGACATCAGAATTCGTTTTAGAGGTATGGTTCCTTCGGCAAAGTTTCTTATTTTGATCCCTAGAATACGATTTTCACTGAGCAATGGGCGATTTTTAAATCGACCCGCCCTAAAGTACAGGGTTTTCCAACAAGAGGTGTTATTTTGAATCACCCGGTATTTCGGTAGCTGTCACTTTTGAAGCTTTTATTCTTTGACATTTGACAAGTAGAAACTACGCCATTACTAAAAATGGAACGATACACGATTCAACAACGCATTGAAATTATTAAAATTCGAAAATCATCTTGACTGATGAGGCCCATTTCCACCTCGGTGGGTGGCTACGTCAACAAGCAAAATTGTCGCATCTGGGGCTCGGAAAACCCAAGAGTTATTGTTGAGAAGCCTCTCCGTCCTCAACGTGTGACTGCTTGGTGCGGTTTATGGTACGGCGGGGTCATTGGACCTTACAGTTACGGTGAATGGATTGCGCTATCGAGAGATGATTAATGATTTTTTATGGTCGGAGTTGGATGGTATTGATCTGGACAACGTTTACTTTCAACAAGACGGCGCTATGTGCCACACAAGTAACGAAACCATTGCTCTGTTACGGGAAAAGTTTCCGGACCGTGTTATCTCTGGAAGAGGTGATCACAATTGGCCACCGAGATCTTGTGATTTAACACCTTGCGACTTCTTCCTTTGGGGCCACGTGAAAGATAAGGTCTATGCCAACAGCCCAGCGTCGATTCAAGACCTCAAAGATAGAATTCGTGAGGCTATCGAGGACATAGGACAGCCACTTTGCGATTTGGTTATGGAAAATTTCATGAAATGGATATGGTAAGCGTGGTCGTGGTGGCCATTTAGCTGATGTTGTTTTTCATTATTAACCTCATACCTTCCTCTTTATTGTGAAATAAACATCCGACCATTTATCTCAAAAAATGGCATTTTTCTTTGAATACCAAAATAACACCATTTGTTGGAAAACCCTTTATATTGTGTTAATAACATATTTAAAAGTTCAAATATTTTTAAATACACACAACCAAAAAAAGGTTGAACACCCGAAAAATTTAAATACAATAAATAAGGAAAAAAACAAGTAAGAAAGTTCAGTCGGGTAAACCGACTGAGGGGATTCACCTTGAGTTCCAAAAAATATTCGTAAATTAATTTATTTTGTTGTTTTTATTAAATTGTTATCAATTTAAATTACATTTAATAACTTTAAAGTATGTACTGGTATTAAAGTTATAAGCTGATAACCATTTGTGTGGGAGGTACCAAAAAGGGCGTGCCAATAACGCCCACTTTTCTCAGGACTCTAGGTACTATAAAAGCATTACACTGTACAAAATTTCAAGTACTTTTATGAACTGATATTAAAGCCATAAGTAGTTAACTTTTGGTGCAAAATGGTCCATTCGTGTGGAAGGGAGTGGCCACTTCGCCCATACATATTTCTTGACTTGTTAGCGACTAAAAATATAATACTATGTGTGACATTTCAGAAGATTCGAGTATGCAGTATAGAAGGTATTAAAGAATCAATATTTCACTAAAAGTTAACCCTTTGTGGGGGGCGGGGTACTAGAAAGAGTGGACCAATATGGCCCATCTTAGAACTTAGCCGTAGATAGAGAAAAATATTACTGCATACCAAATTTGAAGTCAATTGGTTACTCCTTTCGAGATTTATCGTGCGCACCAGCCAGCAGACAGGCGGTCGGACATTGCTCGAATGACTTAGGTCACTCCTTCGATGTGTTACACTTTTGGCTCGTATAATTGATATATACCCTCCTCTCTAAGCTGAGGGGATAATTACACATTGAATATGTCCAACTTTTCTTTTAGCTTCTGAAATTATTTTTTTCTTTTTAACCTATCAAATGAAATATGTTTAAAAAATTAACATACCATTTTTGGCAGTGCACAAAGAGAGGGTTAGCACTTCTCACATAAACAGACATACGATATTGAATTTTGTGGAAGTATGTGCGCCCGTCGCTGATATATACTCATAAGTTCACAGTGGTGGACGTCTGAGATACATCTTAGGAAAAAATACGCCATTGTCTATTCAACAAGACCAAATCTACTGGGGTCAATAATGTATGGGACTCCTATAAAGAGCAGAGTTCATGGCATACCCTATGTGCGGGAACTGCAGATTAGATCTTGTACTTCCTTTACTAGGAAGAACAAGATTTCACATGTGGTTCTTCCTCGCCTTTTCACTTTTCACATGTGTGAGCTAGCTTTTCTGAAAGAGTAAAAAAGGCATAATCTTATGGTGTTTTCTTTTGTGGCCAAAAAATGCTACATTTTTTCTGCCTTTAGACCAAAAATGACTTTTTGTTATCTTTTGTAAAAAAAATGCTGCATTGCGAAAGGGTTTCGTTATCTTTTGTAAAAATGTAGCATTTGCACGGTGCAAAACTGCCACATTTCAGCCCTGTATTTAGTCGAAGGGGTGGACGCTGCCCTACAAAATATGTTTTTTCAGCGTTGGCCGAATAGCCTAAATACTCTACGACGTAGTGATAGTGTTCGTAGTGGTAGCGTTCGCAAACAAAAACACTAACATTTTTTTAGTGTATTCTGTTCTTTTGTAAGTGTGTCAGTGTACTGTTAGTGACGAAAGAACCGTACAGAACGCTAACGAACCGCTCCATAGGGCCGGTTTACATCTAAATGATCTGTCACGTCACTTTCCAGTGAGAATTTGAATTAGATCCTCTCCCGTTGTTTTTAAAAGCGCACGTAAAATCGTTTTCGCAACAGACAAAGTCGTACAAGAAGCAGGGATGGAAAAGTTAGTACTTTATTACTTTTTTCAGTACCTTTTCACTTTCAATAGTAACCAACGTATCCTCACGACCGTTTCAGTACTATTTTATTTGATCTATTTTATATAGACAGAAGTCAAATGACATACTGTTTTCCTAATTCACACACTCTAGGCGTACGTTTTCTATCACAATTAATTTAATTAATTTGAATACAATTTATGTCGATGGTAACTAGGTACGGAAAACAGCATTTTGTAAAAAATGTGTTTATTTTTCATTTTCATTTATATAAAGATAATATTAATTGTAAGATTTTTATTAATATTTTGCAGAACACATTCACTAATACTATGAAGTATTCTTTTGGATTAGCGATCACAATTCTATAAAATTATTTTTAAAAAATGCTATAAGCGGAATGTCTAATTATATTAGTTGTAATAGTATAAACACGCAAAATCACGTAACATATCTTAAACATTTTCACGAAAAAAAATGCAGTTTCATACTTTGAAAATGATGTTCCTTAAATTAATTCAATTAGTACCACTTCAGCTTAGAAAGTATTAGTTTAGTACATTCCAAAAAATTAATTTTCCATCCCTGCTTGTAATCGGATGTAAATTTTGTCGTGCGATCCTCTCTCAAAATCGCTCGATCCTCGTTTACACCTAAAAGACCAGTCGCCCAAGGATGTATTTTTTAAAGATCGCGCGACCAAATCGACCAGGCCCTTAGTGTTTTTTTCTAAACTCTGATTTTAACTTGTTTAATTTTAAAATACATACCACTTTTTCTCGTTTAATCAAAAAATGTAATTATTTAAAATATGCCAGAAGACGGTCTCAGTCGTTTTAAAATATGTATTGCATTAATGCCATCTTCAGATGTTTATAAGTATTTCTGAAAAATTCTGGTATATATTTTAAAATAGCGTACATACGAAATGGATTAATTATTCAACTTGAAACAAAACCCATTAAACACAAGGCTAAAATGTGCATATATTACTAAAGGGTTTTCCAACAAGAGGTGTTATTTTGGTATTCAAAGAAAAATGCTATTTTTTGAGATAAATGATCGGATGTTTATTTCATAATAAAGAGGAAGGTATGCCGTTAATAATGAAAAACAACATCAGCCAAATGGCCACCACGACCATGGCCATTTGGCTCCTTTTCATGAAATTTTCCATAACCAAATCGCAAAGTGGCTGCCCTATGTCGTCGATAGCCTCACGAATTCTATCTTTGAGATCTTGAATCGACGCTGGGCTGTTGGCGTAGACCTTATCTTTCACGTGGCCCCAAAGGAAGAATTCGCAAGGTGTTAAATCACAAGATCTCGGTGACCAATTGTGATCACCTCTTCGAGAGATAACACGTTCCGGAAACTTTTTCCGTAACAGAGCAATGGTTTCGTTGCTTGTGTGGCACATAGCGCCGTCTTGTTGAAAGTAAACGTTGACCAGATCAATACCATCCAACTCCGACCATAAAAAATCATTAATCGCAATCCATTCACCGTAACTGTTGATCCAACCTCATTTTCGAAAAAGTAAGGTCCAATGACCCCGCCGGACCATAAACCGCACCAAGCAGTCACACGTTGAGGATGGAGAGGCTTCTCAACAATAACTCTTGGGTTTTGCGAGCCCCAGATGCGACAATTTTGCTTGTTGACGTAGCCACCGAGGTGGAAATGGGCCTCATCAGTCAAGATGATTTTTCGATGATTTTCCATTTTTCGAATTTTAATAACATAAATGCGTTTTTGAATCGTGTATCGTTCCATTTTTAGTAATGGCATAGTTTCTACTTGTCAAATGTCAAAGAATAAAAGCTTCAAAAGTGACAGCTACCGATATACCGGGTGATTCAAAATAACACCTCTTGTTGGAAAACCCTTTATACTCGTATATGTATAGTGTATGGCGGAAAAATTCAACCGTGTGAACATACAATTTTTGTTTTACAATGTTAGCAGAAAAGTCATTGCAAGATAGTTTGCAGATTGTTAGATGTGCAAAGTTTATGCATGTGACAACGGCGCCATTGTCAGAAAAACATTTTATTGGCAACACTGTCTTTAAAATATTTTTATTGGTAATATATTTACAAAATATATTGTAAATAACGAGTGATCCAAGTAGATGCTGTCATGTTATTTTTGTTAAGTATTGTTTGGCATTTCATCATGGAAAGACTTACGCCTGAACAAAGTTTACAAATCTGTCAACTTTATTACGAAAATTCATGTTCTGTGGTGAGGAATGTGTTTCGTGCACTTCGCTCAACTTATGGTCAACATAATCGGGTCTTACGATCACGTGTGAGTCGTGTCATGTTATTTTTGTTAAGTATTGTTTGGTATTTCATCATGGAAAGACTTACGCCTGAACAACGTTTACAAATCGTTCAACTTTATTACGAAAATTCACGTTCTGTGAGGAAAGTGTTTCGTGTACTTCGCTCAACTTAGGGTCAACATAAACGAGTCATCGAAAATTGAACTCAACTGATGGACCATTTTCTGTGTTTTTTTCTTTAAAAAAGTAGGGAACCTCGAAATGGATCACCCTTATCAATTCAACACCGAACTATCAATTCACCTTTGCCTAACAATCTGTCATTGTCCGTATATTTGCAGCACTTTAACAGGGTTTATAACGTTGTCCGATCTGACAATCGTGTATACTTAAGCTGAGCATAGACGATTGCCAGATCGGAAAATGTTATAAACCCTGTTACAGTGCTGCAAATATACGGACAATGACAGATTGTTAGGCAAAGGTAATTTGACAGTTCAGACGATTGCGAGAACACATTAAAATTTCATATATTTACAATATGTTTTGTAAATATTTATATGCAGGATTGCCAATAAAAATACATTATAGACAGTGTTGCAAATAAAATGTTTTTCTGGCAATAGCGCCGTTGTCACATGCATAAACTTCGCACATATAACAATCTGCAAATTATCTCGCAATGACTTTTCTGCTAACGTTGCACGTTGCAAAACAAAAATTGTATGTTCACACGGTTGAATTTTTCCGCCATACACTATACATATACGAGTATAAAGGGTTTTCCAACAAGAGGTGTTATTTTGAATCACCCGGTATATCGGTAGCTGTCACTTTTGAAGCTTTTATTCTTTGACTTTTGACAAGTAGAAACTATGCCATTACTAAAAATGGAACGATACACGATTCAAAAACGCATTTATGTTATTAAAATTCGAAAAATGGAAAATCATCGAAAAATCATCTTGACTGATGAGGCCCATTTAAATTCACAGGGTTGCATTTTTCCGGCAATGTTGTCCGATCTGCAAATCGTGTGTACTTACCTTTAGCTTTACGCTTAAAAAATGTTTGCCTTGTGTTTCTGTGATTTTGTTTCCTATAAGGAAATATTACAATTTATCGTACTACTCTCAATGGCAACTAAATTGTATGATATTTTCCGACAATAAAAAAATTAAACGAAATTTTTATGTATACATTTTAAAGTATAACGGCCATGTGACGTCATACGAAGAATTACGAAGACCGTATGATGAAATACAGTATTGTCTACATTTTTTGCCAAGTTTCGTTATTCGACGTAAATTTTAGCAAAGTCACAAACCAAAAAATAATAGTTTGAAAGCCATAGTTTGGCCAACGTAGTTACAAATTCATAGCTGAGCTATTGAAACGTAAAATTAGGCTCTGTCGGTTTATAACTACACTGCTCAGCGTAGTCAACATTGCAGAAATTTTGTAGTATACATTTAGGCTGTAATATTGTTTGTGTGGTTTGTAGGCTGTAATGAGAAACTGCATTAATTTTCAAAAGGATGCGAATAAATTCATGATATACATATGTATGTATATAGTAAAGTATACAATATATTTAAGTAACAAAAATATATATTATTTATCTTACGAAGTATAAATAACCCTAAGCAACAACAAAAATAAAATGTTTATAAGGACGATCCACATTGAAATTGTTAAAAATCTATTCGAGTGTAGAGCCACCATATACAGGGTTGCCCATATTCGACGGACCCATGTTTTTTTTGGGCCCATTCCAATCGACGAGGCTTGTCCGCAGGCAACAATCTTTGCGTCAATTGAATTTTGTACGGGAACAAATGCAAATCAACGCGAATAATCCGTTGTAAAGTGGACCGAGCCATGCCCAACTGCTGAGAACGGCGTTTTTGGGATGTTCTTGGGGACCTCTCAACACTGGCTCGTACGGCAGCGATATTCTCGGCCGATCGCCTTGGTCGACTTTTATTTGGCCTCTTCGGATTAGAAAGAGCCTCACCAGTCGAAAATTTTTCGTATAAACGCTTAATGGTGTTCTTAGAAGGCGCACTTCTCACATTTTTTAATATTTTAAAAGCACGTTGAGTTTTCACAATTGACTTCTTCTGTTGAATGTAAATTTCAACTATTTCGCGTGGAGTGTATTGTTCCATGGTAAAAATCTGCTTGGACTGACGCTTCAAACGCGGTATGTCATTAAGCGATCTGACATCTCTGTCAAAAGTTATGGCGTTGCCAGATGGGTCCGTCGAATATGGGAGACCCTGTACTCGTAAATGTTTCTTCCAATGGGATATATTTGCGCCATAGAAGCAACATATTTCACCAGATAATTGCGAAATATGATAGAAATGGAAGTATTAGTGTCTTCCATTTCTAAAGTTTGTTGGAGAGAGAGGCATTAGCACCATTTCGCAGAGGTGGATTTTCTGATGCCGATGGGAAAGAGCGCTGCCAAATTTTACGAAAATTAATAAAAAGATTTTTGTTTCTTGAAACTATGATACTTTCACAAAAGGCAGTAACCTCTTCGCGTAAGCAAATTTTTGTTCTGGCCAAAAGAATTTCAGTCGTCGTAAACGAGAATTATAGTTGTCTAATATTTCGTTTTACAGAAACGAATTTTTTCTTTGCGTGTACATAAACCCATGGATTTTCATATTGTCTTCACTGGAATAATAACTATGTATACGGAAATAAAACATTTGACAGTATATAACATTGGCTAAGGGCCAAAAGAGTTACCCATATTTTTTCATATACAGGGTGGCTGATGAATATCGCACATTAAGAAACTCAAATAACTTTTATTTTTATTTCATGAATTTGGTTATTTTTTTTATTTTGCAGATTGATTTTTAGATTTAACAAGAATTTGAAATTTGAAACAAGAATTTGGATTGTCCGCCGCTATCACGCACTGGAGTCCGTAGTTTTGGTTAAAAAAGAGTATAGGCGCACGTTTGGCGGCAATCCCCCGGGAAAATGGACCATAATGAGACTTGTTTATTTGTTTTGCCGAGCATGGGACAGTCAACAGAAGACCTTACCATGGAAACCCTTCAGTTCGGACGGAGGAAACAATCGCTGCTGTAGCTGCTACCATACAAAACAATCTATGAGTTTCGACACGAAGCTTATCTGCTCAAATGGGTATAAGCAGACAGTCATTGCAGTCAATTATTCACAAAGATTTGAAGTTATACCCATATAAAATTCAAATTGCCAACAAACTGAATGCAGCAGACTCCCGATTAGCTTGGAATTTTGCCAGAAGATGCTTCAAATGGTGGAAGAGGACGGAAACATGTTGATCTGTCTTTTCATGTCTGACGAGGCCCATTTCGATTTAAACGGCAACATAAACAAACAAAATTGTCGAATATGGAGTGCTTCCAACCCACAGATACTCCATGAGATGCCGTTTCATCACGCTGTATTGTCGGGCCCTACTTCTTCGAAGAAAACGGTCACACCGTTACGGTTACTGGAGACCGTTACTTGAGCATGTTGAGAGAGTTTTTCTATCCAGAATTACGCCGAATGAGAATTTCTTTCAACTCTGTGTGGTTTCAGCAAGATGGTGCAACTCCTCACATACCCCGGACTGTTATGACAGAATTGCGACGAAAATTTCCCAATAAGCTGATATCCAGAAACTCCACATTCTGTTGCCCCCCCCTTATACAGTGGAATAGAACGAAATCTGTTGTTCGTGTAAACAAAGCTTTTACCAACAACAAAAACAACTTTGAATTGTCGAGGGAAGAACACGGCGGCAGGCGATTGACTTGAAATTACTCTTACTTGAAAACAATTCCTATATGTAAATTTGGAATAATTTTCGTATAAGTAGAAGTAATGACATGTGGACCGCAGGCCAAAAACAACATTACTGCATCCGAAGAGTTGACTAACCACTAACGAAACGTCATACATTGGTTGATGGTTGGATTTCAAGGTCGTTTTCTTTTTCACTTGACTATTCAAAAATACCTTCCTTCACTTTGAAGGAATTCTTTGATCTTCAGCTCAACTCCACAGTGAGAAAAACCATAAAATAACATCAATAACATCAATAACAGATCAATCCCGCATAGGGAAACATTAAAATATTGGTTGAATTTCGTTGACATCATTAATTTCTCTCAGTGCATATATTGGCACATTTATCGTACATTCATGGTCGTTAAAATCTGCCTACTCCTCATTACTACATCCTTGTGGTATTAGCTTTGCAGATTTTAACGATTCGTTTTCTTGTTCTTTGACACTTGCTACGCCCCCGCCGCACAGTGGTTCAGAATCGTTTTTTGCTGGCCAAAACTCTGTAACTTTGGAACCGATAGAGATATATTAGTAATTTTTTTTGTTCGACAGGTAACTCCTTAAGCTTTTTCAGTTTTTATTTCAAGAAAATCGGGTCAGTAGTTATTGAGGAATTCAAGGTCAAAGTTGAACTTTTGAATTTTTTAATATTTAGCATGGAAATGTGGGGTTTTGTTTTGTTTTTATCTTCTTTATTTATTAAAAGAATGTCATACGTTGATAAATAAACCATTTTAATAATAAATTTTGTAAAACTAAAAATTTTTTTTCGACAAAAAAAGTTTCCTCTGTTTTTAAAAAAACACCTTGCATAGCAAACTTTTTTATATTTTGTATTTGAACAACATTAAGGGAAAGCATTTATTTTTACTTATGTATGTAACAAAAACAATAAATTATAACTTTTATTCGATCGGTTGAAAAATTGCCTGCAAATATTCCATATTTTGTTCCGTATTATTTCAGTCCTCTAGCATCTTCATCTAAGTCCCGATGATCTACTTTCCATTGATTTCGAATGCTGGAGATGAGGGGATCTGACGTTGCCAACAAAATATTAAATAGATCTTCGTTTGTACAATTTCGGGTTATTTTTCTGGTATTGTGCTCTCTATAAAAACTGTAATCCTTATTTCTTTTTTCCTGGGTTTTCTGAGATAGATCTCCGATTGGTACCAAATGATGCTTAATGACATCTCCTCCATGATAAAGAAGTTTGTGAACTGTTGCAGACATATTTCTCCATGAATATTTGGCATTTTATACATATTCGTGCAGTTTCCTTGGTATATTCATTAAATTTTTTAGCATCAATTCGTTTATGGCACGCAAGTACATCGATAATTGTTTTAAATCATGAAATGAGATATACATATCGTCGGCTTAATGCTATTTTGGTCCATACGCCATTTTTGTGTTTTTTGAGTTAGGAGTTGATAATATGGGTTCCAAGCATGCTCTTTCAGAATCTGCAATCATTTTTATCCTATCTCGCCTTCGAGATATTGGTAGGGTAAATTTGTTTTACTCTGAATAACGGGAAATAATTTCGATATTTTTGTTCCATGTCTCAATTTTTCTATCGCCCTATATTTTTCACTCAGTATTTTACGTTCTTTCGATCACAATATGTAGTGTCCTTCCATACCGACCCTTTTTGTGGTCCATGTAATACAAGTACGAAAAAATATTAAAATAAAAGTGGATATGGACCAAAATGCCAAGTACAAAAATTGTTATAACTTGGTTATTTTTGGATGTAATGGCATAGAAATGCATGAGAATCATACAAACACTGTTGGGAATCCTATGAAATAAAAAGAGTGTAACTCTTCAGTCCCGTTTTTACTCAAACAATAAATTGCGTTTTTCTCCGATCATACAAAATGGCGTATGGAACAAAATAGCATTGAGCCGACGATATATCAACACCAGTTATTTCAGATTCTTTTTCGGGATCAGAAAAGAACTTTCTTGCTGTATTCACATCATTGGTATTGCCTGATCCTTGTTTTGGTTGGTCTATAATCAATCCACATCTGAGAAATTCATCCGGAACATGTTTATTTTTTAAATTTCTTAAATCCTTGTTGGTGTCATTGTTTCATATTGATCCTGTAGGTCCAAAATCCAAATCATAACTGATTTTAAGTATGTGTTTCATAAATAGTATTCAAGTGGCGACAATCCAAATTCATATGCATCAGTATTATCTACTGATTTTTCCGGGACTGGGTTTAATTTGCTTGATGTAAATTGACATATAATGCAGCTGGATGAAGCCTTTGTGTCAGTCAAAGCCTGACCAACTTTTCCATCTATCATCGTTAGCACTAATTGGTACGAAGGCGGTTCGGAAACTTCTTAGCCTAGCACAAAAAGCGCGGTATAAACAGAAAAAAGTTAAGTGTTTTGGAAACTTCCATCTCTGCTATGAACACATGTTAAATTTTGTTTCGATGTGGCAACTCCTTCATATAGAAACATGTGTTCACAAAAGACGCATCCGCGATTTTTTTACAATGGAAACATTAGAAATGCGTGGTGTCATTAAATATTTACATAAAAAAGGTTTATCGGGACAAGAAATTCAAATTGATATGGTGAATGTGTTAGGTGAAAGTGCTCCTTCATATGCAACAGTAAAAAATTGGGTTGCTGAATTTAAACGTGGTCGTACAAGCATTGAAGATGAACCACGTAGTGGACGTCCAAAAACAGCAACAACAACAGAAATTGTAGCCAAAGTGCGTGAAATAGCTAATATCATGGGCATCTCAAATGATCGAGTCCATTTAATTTTGTATGAAGAACAACAGATGAAAAAGCTTTCTGCAAGATGGGTGCCGCACTTGTGAACAGTCGACCAAAAACGCATAAGAATGAACATTTCTCAAGCTTGTTTGGATCGTTTTAAGCGAAATAAAATGGATTTTAAGCGTCGTTTCATAACTTTTGATGAGACATGGATCCACCACTATAATCCAGAGACAAAAGAACAATCCAAACAATGGACTGAAGATGGAGGAAGTGCCACAAAGAAGGCAAAAACAATTCAATCGGCTGGTAAGGTTATGGCAACGGATTTTTGGGACTTCAAAGGTATTTTATTGATTGACTATCTGCAAAAGGGTAAAACAATAAATTCAGAGTACTATTGCAACCTTTTGGATCAATTAAATGTACAAATTCGAGAAAAACGTCCCGGCTTACAACACAAAAAAATAATTTTTCATCAAAAGAACGCACCAGCGCACAAGAGTGTTTTAACAATGGCTAAAATCAACGAATTAAAGTACGAGCTGCTTGACCACCCACCTTATTCTCCAGATTTAGCTCCCAGTGACTTTTACCTGTTCCCAAATCTAAAAAAATTCCTTGCTGGCAAGCGTTTTACCTCAAATGAAGATGCAATTACAGTTGTAAACCACTATTTTGAAGACCTTGAGGAAAACTATTTTAATCAAGGGATAGAATTGCTAGATAAGCGTTGGACTAAGAAAATTAGACTAAAAATATTTCTGAAAAACTAACTATTCTCTTTCATTGATAGGCTAAGAAGTTTCCGAACCGCCCTCGTAGTTAACTTCAATTGTCTAGCCGTCAATTTATACGTCTAATGGCTGCAGTCTTGTAATTTTGGGTTCTTATATCATTGACTTCTTTGTTAATGGTATCATGAGTGTCTTTTTTAAATTCAAATTTGATAGTTCTGCAGTATTTCGTAGAAGATGGTGTTTGATTTTTCCAAATATCCCGTACTGGTCGAAGGTTCCGAGTCTTCCAAATTCTTTATTAATCGCAATGGCACAAATGACACCATGAAAATATCTGCGTCTGAAGTATTTTCACATACAGATTGTCCAGAAGAACCATCACATCCCCATTTGCAAAAGAGAGTTAACTTGAAGTTCCCATATTTCCTCAAATCATGTCCTTTAAATGATTGTAGTAAGCGTTGAGCTGTAAGATTAAGTAGGTCTAGGCTGTGTATATTGGTGTTTTGTTAACTTCAAATCCAAAAATAATGCTAATGCCTCTTCATTTAGGAACTGTTTTTCAATGCTTGGAGTTGGAATACGCCGAAAAGAACAATCAATTTTTTCCCGAGTAATTTCATTAAAATTAAAATAGTGTTCTACAGGCTGGTCGGGGCAGGTACAAAAGTATATATAGGCTTAAAGATGACACTTTCACCTTTCTTCTGGTACCAAAATCTTCTTGAAGTCTATTGATGCTAAAAAGTTTTATTCCACTAAAATTCCAATTTGACACAAATATAGTACCTGTGGAAATATGTTATAACAAACCACGCGTAAACAGCACAGTAATACTTTGGCAATTTCTCAAAGAGTGCTATCCTACCTACGTAACAAACAAAAATTAATCCTCTATCGATAATAGTTTGCGAGAAGTGACAATTTCCTTCTACAAAAATATAAAAAAATCCGCTTATTTCAAAATTAATAAAATATTTGTTTTCAGCAGCACACCAAGCCAACAATAATAAATATTTTGATCTAAATTCTTGCCTACCCTAGTCTCAATATGTTTGCTATTGAATGGCATTAAGATTTTAGAAATCGGCGATGACAAAAACCACAGCGCCGGCGTAAACAGTAGTAATGACACTTTCACGTGGAAACAGAAGTTTAGTAACTGTCGTTATAATTAGAAAAAAAAATTTTTTTTAATCGTTTTTTGCTGGCACAAAAAAATAGAACAACAATTAGCAACAAAAGTTGTTTGTTTCAATTTTTGGAAAAAAGAAAAAATTGAGTCGAACCCACAATCCCCAAACTCATAGGCGATCACGCTACCAACTCACCTACTGGGGCGCTCTGTGAGAATATAATATTGCACAAATCCCCATCCTATGGTGGAAGGTATAAAAAGGCAGCGTTATAAGGGATGATCCATTTCGAGGTTCCCTACTTTTTTAAAGAAAAAAACACAGAAAATTCAAATTGAATGGGGAATGTTTATCATCATTTGAAAGAACATTCTTTGGCAATAATTTTTTGAAGATAATGTCTATCAAATGTTGGCCGCGGCTACGTCTCAGATGGTCCATCCGTTGAGTCCAATTTCCGATAACTCGTACGAGCATTTCGACTGGTAACTGGCGAATGACACGCGTAAACGTTGTTCAGGCGTAAAGGCCCATCTAAAGGGTGTCCCAAGAAGAGCGCAATTTTTTAATTACTGATGCAGCAATTGAATTGTTTCTCTGGCTGTATGACATGTGGCGCCGTCTTGTTGGAACCACATGCCCTCCACATTCATTTCTTCAATTCTAGGCGAGAAAAAACTGGTTATCATTTCACGATACCGAACACCATTGACTGTTTGCGCTTGACCTGCCTCAAAGGTCCAATGATTCCTCCAGCCCAAAAACCACACCACACAGTGACACGTTGAGGATGCATTTGCTTCTCGTGAATCACTCGAGGATTTTCCGCACCCCAAATGCGACAATTCTGCCTATTGACGAAGCCATCAAGATGAAAATGGGCCTCGTCACTGAAGATGATTTTATCGGCAAAATCAGCATTTTTATGTTGTCTCTCCAATACCCAATTAACGAACTCCCTTCGCTGTCCTTCTCCATTTTTACTAACCTCGTACCTTCTACTAACAAACAATAACAATTATTCAAATGTCAAACAATGACACTTCGAATGTTGCGAGATTTAAAAATTGCGTTTTTCTTGGGACACCCTTTATAATATGCATAAGCTAGCTTAAGCAACTGTGCGAATGCATGAAATCGTATGTGCCAAACTATAATGTACTTAAGTGAACTTTTCGTTAAGTTCTCTCAGTTCCCATTTGCTTAAGCAGGGTGCGAAACTTAACGCACATTCCGTACGGAATTGCTTATGCATATTATAGTTGGGCCTTAATGC
Source organism: Eudasyphora cyanicolor (assembly GCA_963930755.1). Taxonomy (NCBI): domain Eukaryota; kingdom Metazoa; phylum Arthropoda; class Insecta; order Diptera; family Muscidae; genus Eudasyphora; species Eudasyphora cyanicolor. The sequence continues at coordinate 154,904,517 of OZ005735.1, read as the reverse complement.
CAAACAATACTTAACAAAAATAACATGACAGAATGACACGACTCAGACGTGATCTCGTCAAAAAAGGCTATTGAAAAAAGTATCTCTACTTGGATCACCCTTTACGAAGTAACGTCAGTGGGTCGAATCCTTTTATTGGTACGATTTAAATTCCAACTGACGTCTATTTGAATTTCCACTGATATTTGTGCAGACATTTAAATAACAAACAAAACGGTATATAGGTAAAAAGATTTTAATTTATTTCGTTTCTTCAACATTTGTTTGTTTTGTTGTTGTTTTTTCTTGTCATTCATTCAATTACATACAATTTAAATTTAACTCAGTTTTTGTTTGTGTTTTGAATTACATGTTTCATTCTTTTTATGGGTTTCTTGGGTTTTTTTTGTTTTTTTTTTAATATTACACATACATTTAGGCATATTGCGCAAATTAACACAACTTAAAATATTACCACAAAAATCAATTACTATTTGAATTTTAATTATATATATTATCAACATTTTATAGATGTTTTGTTTTTTCTGTTGTTAATCTTATGATATTATTTTTATATGAGGATTTTACACAATTTTTGTTTTGTAGTTATTAAACTGTGCTTTCTTTCTTTCACATTACATTACTTATGATTAAAACTAAAGTAGAAAAAATACAAATTGACAAAATATACACAAAAAGCATTCTGCTTAATAATTTAAATGATAAACACATAGTTTACAACATGGCAATAGAGTTTTTCTTTATTTTTGGCAATGTTTGTGTATTTGAAAAAAAAAACACTCTTTTCTTATAGAATGAATGCCACCGCACACATTTGGGAAATAAGCTAAAAAACAAAACAAATCTACAGTGTCTCAAGCTGTTGTCGAAATCTCAAAGATCCCATCACATTTACCGGCATATACTCGTATTCGAAATTAAAAATTAACTGTGTTTTCGTTCGTTTTATTTTGGTCTTAAAATTATTTTCATTTGTAACTAATTTAAAGAATAAATAAACAACAATAAATTTAGTTAGACTTTAATGCAACTAATTTAAAAGATTAAAAATAAACATTCTTCAATGAATTCTAAAACTTTGCGAGGAACTGCTAAAATGTCCGGAAACTTCACAAACATCACAAAACGGTAACGATTGAAATAAAATGCACTTTCAACATTTGGTAAACATTTTCGTCTTTGTGTGACACTACATTTTGACAGAAAAAATCCGCAAAATTTAACATAATTTTTAAAAAAACTTACGTTTAAAATTTTTGAAGATCAATTATGCCATTTATAAATTAAAAAAACCTAAAAATCTAATTTTTAAATTTGTATGAATGTCATTTAAATAACAATAGACATATCAATACCTCCATTCTAAAACATGCTAAGTCGATTTAGCATGTTTTTAGGGAGATTGCATTTTTAACTTCTAAATATTCCATATTATATTCAGTCAAAATTTGGTATTTATCCGTCAAACCAATCAAAAGTTATTCACAAAACAGTACAGGTAATTCGATTTGCCTTATAAAGGAATGTCACACAAATTTATAAAAATCATCAAACTTTTAACGCCTCTTCTGAAAAACTACCTTTTTGCACTTAGCATAGTTTAGAATGGAGTTATCATTATTTTAAATAATTACAAAATAATTGATAAAAAAATAAAATTATTCTATTGAAAACAAATTCCATTTAATATTAGAAAATCATCTGAATTTCGAACAAATATCAACTGAAATTAAAAATATTTTTGTCAAACGACAAATACATATTATCAAATCGAATTATTGTAGTTTTAGTTAAAAAAAAACATTTTTAAATAAAAATATTATATACAAAATTATTTTTTTTAATACAATTTTTGAATTTATGTCTAATGAATATCGGTTAATGCCTTTTATAATTTCATATCATTTTTAAAATCACTTATCCCTTTCGGAAATTTGATTATAAAATTTAAAACAAAAATTCTTTGGAAATTAAATTAAAATTTGATTATAAAATTTAAAAGAAAAATTCTTTGGAAATTAAATTAAATAAATTGTATGCAATTAAAGTGGTTTGAAACCTAAAAAAAATATATTCGAAATTAAGAAATCTATACAAAATTTGTTTAATTCCTATATCAGAATTCGAATACCAATTGACATAATGGATTTTTCCAATAAGAGTGATATGATTTCTTTGAAAAAAAACATACACTTATTGTTAAGAAAATTCAAAAGTTTTTTATTTAATGTGAAGTACAATCGATACAATTAAGTTCTAAATATGGCGTTTTATTCAAATGGCCTCCACGACTTCTTCTGCAGGAACGAATTCAATGAACCCAATTTTCGAGCACTTTTTATCCCCTCACCTTAGAGAGTAGGGACCTAAGACCCCAAGTATGTTCGGCGGATTTCCGTTTTGGGTTATTTAAAGTCGAATGAGCAATGTCCGTCCGTCCGTCTGCCTGTCTGTCTGCTGGCTGGTGCGCACGATAATTCTCGAAAGGAGTAACCGATGAACTTCAAATTTTGTATGTGGTAATATTTTCTTCTATCTCCGGCTAAGTTCGAAGATGGGCTATATTGATCCATTCCTTCTAGTACCTCCCCCACAAAGGGTTAACATTTAGTGAAATATTGATTATTTAATAACTTATATACTACTACTTTAAATCCTCTGAAATTCTACGTATAGTATTAGTTTATTAAACACTATTACCTCGAGAAAAATGGGCGAAGTTGCCACGCTCCTTTTGGTACCTCCCACACAAATGGACAATTTTCAACCAAAAGTTAATAGCTTATAACTTTTTTACCAGTGCATACAAAGACTTGAAATTTTGTACAGTGTAATGGTTTAATAGTACTTACAATACAGTGGAAAATGGGCATTATTGCCACACTCCTTTTGGTACCTCCCACACAAATGGACCATTTTGTACCAATAGTTACCAGCTTATAACATTAATACCAGTCCATACAAAGACTTGAAATTTTGTTCAGTGTAATGCTTTTATAGTACCTAGAGTCGAAAGAAAAATGGGCGTTATTGGCCCGTACCTTTTGGTACCTCCCACACAAATGGGAGGTACCAAAAGGTTAACAGCTTTTAACTTTAATACCAGTCCATACAAATACTTGAAATTTCGTTCAGTACAATGCTTTTACAGTACCTAGAGTCTAGAGAAAATTGGCCGTTATTGGCACGTCCCCTTTGGTACCCGCCACACAAATGGACCATTTTAACTTTAATACCAGCGCATATAAATACTAGAAATTTTGTACGGTGTAATGCTTTTATAGTACCTTAAGTTCAGAGAAAAGTGACCGTTATTGGGACGCCCGTTTTGGTACCTCCCACACAAATGGACATTTTTGTACCAAAAGTTAACAGCTTTTACTTTAATACCAGTAAATACTTTAAAGTTATTAAATGCAATTTAAATAGATAATAATTTTATTAAAACAAAAAAAAAAAATTAATTTACTAATACTTTTTGGGACTCAAGGTGAGTGGCTTCAGTATATACATACTCGTATATTCCACAGACATCAATTAAAAAATTGTGTTATGTATTACAAAAAATTTCCTTTTCTAATATAACAAATTTTAAACAGAATTTTTTTAGCTTAAAATAAATTAATTGGAATATATATTTTTTGTCTTTTGAAAAAAACGTTTTTAATTTCAGTTAAAGTATTTGAACTTAAAAATTTATATAAATTTTGTTTAATTTTTTTAATTGAATTAATGTTTTTTGAATGCTTGTTAATGTATTTGAAATACTTTGAAAATACTTGCCAAAAACAAAGGTTATAACAATTGAAATTTAAAAAATATATGTATTTAAAATTCCATTTAACATAAATCGATACCTCCATTCTAAAACGTGCTACGGCATGTTTTTAGGGAGATTGCATATTTAATTTATAAATATTCCATATTATATTCAGTCAACATTTGGTGTTTATCCGTCGACCCAATCAAAAGTTATTTACAAAACAGTACAGGTCATTAGATTTCCATCGTAAAGGAATTCCACAAAAATTTAAAAAAATCATGGAACTTCGATCGCCTCTCCTGAGGCGAAATTCTCTTGAATTTCCAACAAAGGTCAACTTAAATTAGAAAATATTTTTGATTATCAAATTACATCAAGTTTTAACAATTTTCAATTTAAAATTTCAAACAAAGGTCAACAGAACTTAAAAATATTTTTCAAAAGACAAAAAACAATATTTTTAAAAATAATTTTTGTATTTGTAATTTTAAAAATTCTATATAAAAATTTGTTAAATTTGAAATGGATTTCTTGAAATACAGCACACAATTTTTGAATTTATGTCTGTGGAATGTCTTTTGGAGCCTATGGTATGAACTTTTTCAAATTCCGTTTATAAATTCAGTCTTTTTATAAATTCAACATTATAGTTTCAGAAATGTTATTGCCAAAATGAAAAATTTTCTTCACAAAATAATTTTTCATTTCAATTTTGTTTGAAATTAAAAAAAAATATATAAAATTTGTTTAATTTTTTTTTGAAAATCAACAAATTAAGTTAACATAAGAAAATCCTCTTGAATTTCAATTCCAAAAAATTATATTTTTAATTAAAATTATTGTATTTTTTGTTATTAAATTTTTTTTACAAAGTTATGTTTTTTTGAAATGCAATTTTTGAATTGATCGATTGATGTCTTTAAATGTAATAATTTTGTAATAATAATTTTGGAATTTCGGAAATTTGATTGTGAAATAGAAAAAAAAACAAATTGTTTGGAATTAAAAAAGAATACTTCAAAATAATATTGAATCAAAATAATTGAATACATTCATTGGAAGTATTTTGAATACATTTTATATGAGGTTCAAAAATTAAATTTATTCCATTTGTAACTTAAACAAAATATACGTGAAATTCAACACATGCAATTAAAAAACAACAGAGAATCCTCTTGAATTTCAAAAACGTCAATTGAAGTTAAAAATTTCAAATGGAAGTTTCTTAATAAAGGGTTTTCCAATAAGGATGATATGATTTTGAAGTGACGTTTCGGGCATTTGTAATATGACATGATCTGTCATTTGCTTTTCATTGTATTCAGTACTGTTTACAATTTCATCATGGAGAGATATACGCAAGAACAACGTTTACAAATTATTCAGTTTTATTATCAAAATAATCGTTCTCCAATTGCAATTTTTCGTGCGCTAAATCCCTCTTTTAAAAATAAAAAAAAAAATTTCCAGTCGACCTACGACGATGAGCAATATTTTAGCTCTCGTTAAGAGCTATCTTTTTGCCATTGATCGATTCTTTATCCGACGTATCGTTAAGGGGCTAGAGCTCCTTTCCGTTCAGATTTGAAAATGATGCTAAGTCCAGTTTAAAAAAAAACACTTTCCAGTCGACCTACGACCTTGATACCCATGAGCAATATTTTAGCTCTCGTTAAGAACTATCTTTTTTCCATTGACCGATTGTGGCTACGTGCCACACAGCAAATGATACAATTGAATTGTTGCGAGAAAAGTTTAGAGATTCGATTATTTCAAGAAATTGTGATATTGACTAACACCATTAGACTATTTCTTGTGGGGTTATTTGAAGGCATTGGTCTTTCGAAATAAACCAGACTCTCTTCAAGCTTTACAAGTCAATATTGAACGTGCCATTCATGACATACGACTTGATTTAGTGGAAAAAGTGCTCGAATATTGGGTTCATCGAATTCGTTCCTGCAGAAGCAGTCGAGGAGGCCATTTGAATGACGTTTTATTTAGAACTTGATTGTAACGATTGTACTTCAATAAAAAACTTTTGAATTTCCTTAACAATAAGTGCCTTTTTTTCCAAAAAAAATCATATCACTCTTATTGGAAAACCCTGTACATAGCAACATTCTTCAAACTGATTTCTGTGGAACATCGATTGATACCATTTAAATAGAATTTTAGCATTTCAAATTATTTTTTTTAATTGTTTTACAATTTTCGTAAATTTAATGAAAATTTCAAGAATTTTGTTCTAAATTTAATTTAAATTTTGTTTGAAATTAAAACATCTGTATTAAATATGAGTTCATGTCCTTGAATACTAAATGATGTATTTTCAATAACTTGATAATAAAGGGTTTTTGAACAGGGACGCTACAAAAGTAGACCGACAAGGGCTGCAAACGACGCCATATTTTTTGCCGCTCTTTTGACATTTCTCTTCAGTAAGGATTGTCATTTCATGATGGAAAGATATACGAGCCAACGAGTCGAAATTATTAAAATTTACTACCGAAATTCGGAGTCAGTGGCCTCAACGTTAAGAGCGCGAAAAATCATTTTCAGCGATGAGGCTCATTTCTGGCTGAATGGCTTCGTCAATAAACAAAATATGCGTTATTGGTCAGACAGCAATCCACACGTACTCCATGAGTCATCATCCCGAAAAATTACGGGTTGGTGCGGTTTATGGGCCGGCGGCGTCATTGGGACGTACTTCTTCCGTCATGATCAAGACCGGCACGTTACTGTGAATGGGAATCGCTACCGTTCAATGACAACCGAATACTTTGGCCCCCATTGGATGATATGGACTTGGAGGACATGTGGTTCCAACAGGACGGCGCCACAAGCCACACAGCGAATGCCACAATCAATTTATTGGAAACCAAGTTTGGAGAACGTGTTATCTCACGAAATGGTCCAGTCGATTGGCCGCCTCGGTCGTGCGATTTGACGCCGTTAGACTATTTCCTGTGGGGCTACCTCAAGTCTATGGTGTATGCCAACAAGCCAGCGACGATTGATGAACTTCGAACGAATATCGAACGTGAAATTGCAGCAGTATCGGCCGATTTATGCTTGAAAACCGTCGAAAATTGGGTTCAGCGTCTGGACTTCTACAAGCGTGCCCGTGGTGGCCATGCAAAAAAAATCGAGTTCCATACATAATGACATCGAACGTACCTTCACAGTAATAAAGAATTTCATTGATATCCAAAACCGTTTTTGTTTTATTTAAAAAAAACTTTTGTTGCGCTCTTATTGACGGACCCGATAGTTGCCAAAAATTAAATTATAAGTGTTGGCATTTGGTATTCTATAAAAATGGAATACCATTTGAAATTGAAAGGAATATACATATTTACATATATTTGAAATTCAACTTATCATAAGAAAATCGTCATTAATATTCAAAAGATCCAGTGAAATTTAAAATTTTCAACTTAAAATTTGAAATACATTTTTTCTATAATTTTATAATTTTAATTTTTTTGTAAATAATTTTTTTTTTTAAATAAATATTTTTTGAAGTAAATATTTTCTATAATTTTATAATTATAATTTATAATTTTTTTATAATTTTTTGAATTTTAAATTTGTTTTTTTTTATCACTGTATAGAAGCAGGTTTGTCTTGAGCCGAGTGAGTATCTCAGTTTAAATCATAACTACTTAAAGCCCGAATAAAACGGACAAACGAAATTTTTTTCATTTTCAAGTATATTTTTTAATTTCAAATCGAAATTTTGATATTGCCAATGCAATAATTTAAATTTCAAATTGAATTTTAGTTTATAACTTTTAAATTCTAAATTATTTAAATATTTCTTTGAAATTCCACTGATATTTGTCGATTGGAAAACCGTTGGAAATGGAGTGCTTTATTTTGTTGCAATTAAAAAGTCTATATCGATACCTCCATTCTAAACTGTGCTAAGTGCAAAAATGTAGTTTTTCAGGAGAGGCGTTCAAAGTTTAAAGAATTTTTCAAATTTGTGTGGAATTCCTTTATGATGAAAATCGAATGACCTATACTGTTTTGTGAATAACTTTTCACTGGGTCGAAGGATAAACACCAAATTTTGACTGAATATAATTTGGAATATTTCTAAATTAAATATTCAATCTCCCTAAAAACATGTCCTATGTTGACTTAGCATGTTTTAGAATGGAGGTATCGATATGAAATTAAAAAAAATGCATTTAAAATAATTGTTGTTAAAAATGTCTTTCTTGCCAAACCAAAGTAAATAAAGAAAATAACAAACTCATTTAATTCATGTTGTGATTTATTCCGAAGTTTTAAATAACTATTTAAACATTAAAGATTCAAATTTGTTTATTCGATAAAAAAATTTGCAAAATGTTCTAGTCTGGATGATTATAATTCACACACAAAAACCATAGAGACCAGACCTTTGGCACAAAGCTCAGTTCCTCCTTCTACTCTTCTGCTCATCGTTGTCTCTGATTGCCACCACGTTCAACAATATCACTATGCAACAACAATTGGAAAATGGAAACAACCACGCACCCAGCCCCTAACAAAGTTTGCGACAGACACAGTGAATTTAAATTAACCTTAAAGTTTAAAATGACTTTCATATCCGAGAAATGCTCTAATATAGGTCCCTCAGAATGATTCCCAGTTTTGTATGCTTCAATCGAGTTTCACTCTATTGGAAGTTGAGACGAATTTTCGAGTACTATTTAATATTTGTATACCCTCCACCATAGAATTTGGGTATACTAATTTTGTCATTCCGTTGGCAACACCTCGAAATTTTGATCTGAAACCCTATAAAGTATATATCGTTACCTGAAATCCAAAATGGCGTAACCCACATGTTTTTCATGCAAAAAAACATAGGGCATGTGTGGGCGTAACCCACATGCCCTATGCAAAAGAAGAAAAAAGATACTCGGCTCTTTTTATTTTCAGACATTAACGGAAATTCGAGGCTACGACCCAGCAAAAATATTGGCTTTCATTAGGGCTTCAAAATGCCGCCCATAATATTAGAAAACATCTGGGGCTTGCATGAGTACAGATCCCGCGGAAACAACCCACAATATAAATGGAAATCGGAAGAGAGGAACCAAAAACAACAACACGAGGAATAGCAATGGATCAAACATGGTCCAGTCTTAGACACTAGACCTGCTCTAGTTTCATCCTCTTATAACCTAACCTAACTAACCTACAGACAATTAAGGCGAAATCAAATAACAAATCTAGTGCAATTAGTTGTGGTGTACATTCTGAATAAAAAATAACATTTTATGAATCTTTCCGCTTTTTAATGGTCTTGTTTGCTGTTACGTCATTTTGAATTTCACTCATAAAATGGTCAATTTTAAATATTGAATATTTTAAATATTTTGTTGGAATGTGTACTTTAGTCTAATAAACTATAATCAATCATAAAATAAATTTTGATTTTTTTTTGGTGTTACGTCATTCTGGATTTCAGATGACGGTATATTGTTGATATGCGTTAAATTCTAAGACGATTTAGCCATGTCCGTCTGTCTGTCCATAATAATTGAGCTATTGCGATCAAGTTTAATAGAGATGTTTCCTACATATAGTTGCTGGTCGTTTTGTGATAGAAAATGAGCCATATCGGTTAATGTTTTTGATATAGATCCCCTGGAGAGGTCGCTTCCAAATATGCTTTTTTATGCTATAAAAACCTAATTCTTGTGATCAATTTTACTGACACTTTGCAGTTTGTATTTTATTCTGACAAGAATTTATCTAAACCAAAATTATCCAAATCACATTAATACTTTATTATAGTCCCCATATAGAGGTCCCTCTTATATATTTTTATTTAAGCCATAAACACTACATTTTCCAGTCGATTTGTCTGAATTTGTGCAGTTTGTGTTTTATTTATACTAAAATTATAAACAAATAAAATTAACCATAGCAGTCTAAGTTATAATATAGTTCACATGTAGAGATCGCTCTGATATATCTTAAGTTAAAGCCACCGCCGTGCTCTCTATTTTAGCGATTAGGTCTTGGGTATTTATGTTTCGATTAGATATGTACACGCTTCCTAGGAAAAGTCGTTGTTCATCTATACTAGGGATGTAACGAATATTCGCATTCGCATATGCGAACGCGAATTATTCGCATCATTTTAAAATTCGCTTTCGCATTCGCATTCGCAAAAACCATCTTTGGATTATTCGCTTTCGCATTCGCTTTCGCAAAAATATATTTCAGTATTCGCTTCCATTTATTAAAGTGTTAAATCTCCTTCTTCCCTTCACACAATTTGAAGATATGTGTGTCCTTGTGGTAACAGGAGGTAAAACTATGGAAAACAGTCTTAATACTTGAATTTCCTGGAAAAGTATCAATTCAGTTCCTTAAATTTGTTGGTACTAAAGGCTCAAACTATTATTCGCATTCGCATTCGCTTTCGCAAAAATGCATATTTCACTATTCGCTTTCGCATTCGCAAGAAATATATTTCAATATTCGCTTTCGCATTCGCTTTCGCTAAAGCCACTTTCGTTACATCCCTAATCTATACTAATCTCTAAAAATAGGTACTCAATCGCATCTAGATCTTCACTTTTCAGCAATACCTTAGCATGTAGTCCTTGCTTGATATAAACGGCTACCCCACCGGCATGTTTCTTCCTGTCCACTCTATATATCGTGTAACCGGCAAGCGATACTAGTCCATCGGTGAGTGAGGCTGAGAACCAGGTCTCTGAGACACAGATTACGTCGACACCAGAACTCCCAAACGTAGTCCTGAATTCGTCAATTTTCCAACAAGAGGTGTTATTTTGGTATTCAAAGAAAAATTCAATTTTTTGAGATAAATGATCGGATGTTAATTTCATAACAAAGAGGAAGATATACCATTAATAAAGAAAAACAACATCAGCCAAATGGCCACCACGACCACGCTTACAGGACCATATCCTTTTCATGAAATTTTCCATAACCAAATCGCAAAGTGGCTGCCCTATGTCCTCGATATCCTCACGAATTCTATCTTTGTGGTCTTAAATCGACGCTGGGCTGTTGGCTAGATCTTATCTTTCACGTGGCCCCAAAGGAAGAAGTCGCAAGGTGTTAAATCACAAGACCTCGGTGGCCAATTGTGATCACCTCTTCGAGAGATAACATGGTCCGAAAACTTTCCCGTGACAGAGCAATGGTTTCGTTGCTTGTGTGGCACGTAGCGCCGTCTTGTTGAAGGTAAACGTTGTCCAGATCAATACCAACTCCGACCATAAAAAATCATTAATCATCTCTCGATAGCGCACCGTAACTGTTGATCCAACCTCATTTTAGAAAAAGTAAGGTCCAATGACCCCGACGGACCATAAATCGCACCAAACAGTCACACGTTGAGGATGGAGAGGCTTCTCAACAATAACACTTGGGATTTCCGAGCCCCAGATGCGAGAATTTTGCTTGTTGACGTAGCCACCGAGGTGGAAATGGGCCTCATCAGTCAAGATGATTTTTCGATGATTTTCGAATTTTAATAATTTCAATGCGTTGTTGAATCGTGTATCGTTCCATTTTTAGTAATGGCGTAGTTTCTACTTGTCAAATGTCAAATAATAAAAGCTTCAAAAGTGACGGCTACCGAAATACCGGGTGATTCAAAATAACACCTCTTGTTGGAAAACCCTGATATGATTGTTTAACATTGCAATTTTTGGAAATGTCTGTGTATATCCCTAACCACAACGCTTTTAAAATATATGTCATAGTAATCGAACTCAGTTAAAGAACAATAAAATATGTAGTGATCAACAGTGTTATCAAATGCTTTAAAAATGTGGTATCAAAAACCATTTTTTGGAGCGAACTCTATAGGGGAGCTATATCAAACATTGACCGATATGGACCATTTGCAATCCAAAACAACCTGCAAATATAAGAAGTATTTCTACCAAATTTGATTAACCTAGCATTATTATTACGGACCGTAGCGTGATTACAACAGACGGACATTGCTAAATCGTCTTAGAATTTTACGACGATTAAGAATACATATACTTTATGGGGTCTAAGATCAATATTTAGAGGTGTTACAAACGGAGTGACATATCTTATACCTCCCCCATCCTATGGTGGAAGGTATAAAAAATTAACATACAAATATTCTTTATATAGAGTTAGAATATTCTCATATATAAGTAGAGTCTATAAAGAGTTAGTTTTTAAACCCTTCACCATAGGGTATAAAAACCTCTTAACAATCCTTTTGTAACACCTCTTAACATTGATCTGAGACCCCATTAAGTATATATCGTCATCTGAAATCCAAAATCACGTAACATCAAAAAAATCAAAATTATTTTATAGCCTATTAGGCTAAACTACACATTCCTACAAAATTTTGGAGCTCAATATCAAAAATTTACCTTTTTATGAGTGATATTCAAAATGACGTTACAGCAAACGAGGTCATTAAAAAAGCGGAAAGATTCAAAAAATTTTATTTTATTTAATTCAGAATGAACGCCACAACTAATTGCGCTAGATTTGTTATTTGATTTCGTCTTAATAGTCTGAAATCCCTAAATTTGGTCAAAAGCTTAAAATTACTTCACTTTGTTTTTTGCTTCTCCTGAAAAGTCATGAACATGTGGGTTCGTTATTTTGGATTTCAGGTGACGATATGTTCTTTATCAGCATAAAATTCTTTGACGATTTAGCCATGTCCGTCCGTCCGTTCGTAATCACGCTACAGCCCTTAATTATAGATCTAGGTTGATCAAATTTGGTAGAAATACTTCTTATGGTCGCAGGTTGTTTGGGATTGCAAATGGGCCATATCGGTCAATGTTTTGATATAGCTCCCCTAAAGAGGTCGCTGCAAAATACGGTTTTTGAGCCATAGATACCACGTTTTTAAAGCAATTTATTTATGCTATATATATTTCTGGCCAAGGCAACACTAAGTGTTGCCTGGCGCCATCTGACATTTCCATTGGAATATTTGACACTTTTTAGCATAAACGTACTCAGAACGTTTTGACGTACGACCATCATTTGTGTTGTTTACAGTGACTTGAAAAAATCAATTTGGCAAAAAAATGGAATTAACTCGTGAACATTTTCGTGCGATCATTTTTCACAACTTTCGACGTGGATTATCACGACAAGAGTGATACATGAACTTAAATCTTTGTATGGCGATGAAGCACCATCCTATAGCACTGTGAAAAACTGGTTTAATGAATTCAATCGTGGCCGACGCTCGCTCAAAGACAAAGGACGTCCAAAAACGGCCGTTGTGCCAGAGAACATTGATGCCGTGCGTGAACTGATAATGCTAGATCGTCATGAGACATACCGCGAGATAGAGGCATCCTTAGGCATTTCTTCCACCAGCATACATTCGATATTGCATGCACACCTGGCCGTAAAAAACGTTTGTTCTCGTTGGATCCCGCACAATTCGACAATCGCTCAAAAAAAGGGTCGTGTCGATTGGTGCAAAGAAATTTTGAAAAAAATACGATCGCGGTGCTTCAAAAGACGTTTATAAGATCGTCACAGGTGACGAATCTTGGATCTATGCGTATGAGCCCGACACAAAACATCAATCGACCGTGTGGGTCATCGAAGACGAGCCAAATCCAACGAAAGTTGTTCGTGGAAGAAGCACTTCGAAGCAAATGGTCGCCTGTTTCTTCGGCAAAACTGGTCATGTGGCGACTGTTCCGCTTGAGCAACGTAGGACGGTAAATTCTGAGTGGTACACCACAATTTGTTTGCTTGAAGTCTTCGGAGAAATTCGAAAAACGAACAAGAGAAGACGAATCATTGTGCACCATGACAATGCGAGCTCTCATACATCGGCTCAAACCAGCGCCTTTTTGACCGGCCAAAACGTCGAATTGATGGGTCATCCGCCGTACAGCCCTGATTTGACACCCAATGACTTCTTCTTATTCACTCACATCAAGAAAAAACTGCTTGGTCAACGTTTTTCGACGCTTAAAGCAGCTGTTGAAGCGTTCAAAAACCATGTTTTGGAGGTGAATTTTCAACACACTGTAACCAAAACAATTCGCGCTCAAATGACAAAACGGTCTGAGTGAAGTTATGCAAAAAAAAATGTCATACCTTCCAATGAAGGTTCCAGTTTTCATCTGGCCAGGACCGAAATATAAATAGCAACCCTCGTACTAGGATTTTTCCAGTAATAAAATTGAAAACAATCCATGGTGAAGGGTATATAAGATTCTGCATGGCCGAACTTAACGCCTTTACTTGTTTATATGAAGTTAGAGGAGCTTAATATGAATAAAGGGGTTTTCAACAGGGACGCTACAAAAGTAGACCGACAGGGACAGCAAACGACGCCAAATTTTTTGCCGCTCTTTTGAAATTTCTCTTCAGTAAGGTTTGCCATTTCATGATGGAAAGATATACGAGCCAACAACGAGTCGAAATTATTAAAATTTACTACCGAAATTCGGAGTCAGTGGCCTCAACTTTAAGAGCGCGAAAAATCGAAAAATCATCTACAGCGATGAGGCTCATTTCTGGATGGATGGCTTCAATAAACAAAATATGCGTTATTGGTCAGACAGCAATCCACACGTACTCCATGAGTCATCATTGCATCCCGAAAAAATTACGGTTTGGTGCGGTTTATGGGCCGGCGGCGTCATTGGGCCGTACTTCTTCCATGATCAAGACCGGCACGTTACTGTGAATGGGAATCGTTACCGTTCAATGATAACCGAATATTTTTGGCCCCAATTGAATGACTTGGAGGACATGTGGATCCAACAGGACGGCGCCACAAGCCACACAGCGAATGCCACAATCAATTTATTGGAAACGAAGTTTGGAGAACGTGTTATCTCACGAAATGGTCCAGTCGATTGGCCGCCTCGGTCGTGCGATTTGACGCCGTTAGACTATTTCCTGTGGGGCTACGTCAAGTCTATGGTCTATGGTCTATGCCAACAAGGAACCATACCTCTAAAACGAATTCTGATGTCCCGGAAAAATCCCACTTTGACCCATTTAGAGTGCTCCAATCGAGTCCAAATGTATGGACCCCCAGGTGGTTCCAGGGGGTGTGCCGCTGGCATGGGTGGGTCGGGCCTCCAAAGTTAGTGGGGGTCGGTCAAACATTTGGACTCGATTGGAGCACTGTAAATGGGTCAAAGTGGGATTTTTCAAAATTTGCCCCTACCCAAAAGTTCGACCCAAATTCCGGGACATCAGAATTCGTTTTAGAGGTATGGTTCCTTCGGCAAAGTTTCTTATTTTGATCCCTAGAATAAGATTTTCACTGAGCAATGGCGACTTTTTTTGCCTCCCCACAAATCGACCCGGCCTAATATATACTCTTTATGGGTTCCCTTAACTATATTTCGAGGTGTTACAAATGGAGTGATAAAACGAATTTACCCTCATCCTATGGTGGAGGGTATAAAAATACGGTTTCACCGTCAAAAAATTTCTACAGAAAGTAGAAATACTCAAATATGACAAAATTATAAAGAGTCCAGTATCTAACCGCTATTGTTTTCGTCCTACAATGACTACCAAAGCCCGTTGTGAAGCTTTTGGTAGGATACCTCTGAGGGTTACCTATTATTTGTAGAGGGCATAAATTCATTCGATAAATTGTTTACCAAATTTAGGACAAAATGGTTCTTGCATAGTAAATATTATTTTAAACGTTTTACATACTACATACATATAAATCTTATACTTCTTTTGTTTTAGATTTTAATTCATTAAAATATAAACTATTACTAGGTAAAAATATAATAATAATTTAAAAAAATAAAGCCCGTGTTGGTTGTGTGTTTTTTTGTTTACTTTACAAAGACAAAAACAAATTAAAAAAGAACCATTTGTGTAATTAATTAATAATAAACCTAAACTAGTATAAGCGTTTCTTTCTTCTTCTACATCTTCTTCGGCATCGGCATCATCGTCTTCAGGTCCAGTTCCGGTTTCAACTTCAACTACTTAATATTAGCCTTCTGCTCAAAGAGAGTGGAGGGCGGGTGTGAAGAGTCTACTATCTAAAGCTTTCCGTTGCTATGGAATTGCTACTGTTATAGGCTAATCTCTTTCTATGGGCGACTTCCTGCTGATGTCGCTTTTGCTCACCGCCTCCTCCTCCTCCTCGTCGTCTCTTTCGATAATGCTGCAAATCATCCTGTATGGCCGTGGAACTCATTTGCAAATGCCAAAGCGCCTTGACCTTCTGCGGCGATATACTATGCCAGGCGAATAGAAATTCCATATCATTGAGATCAGTCTTGCCCGTCAATAGACGTTCACATTCGTCACTGTACAGTACATAATGTGATGAGGTGGTTATTGTTGTATTGGTTTGTTGGGCCAGAACACCGGTTATGTGGACATCATCGATCCAAAAGTATTTGAATTGTTGGGCGGCGGTATACAAACGGAAGACCACATCGGGCGAATAGATGATGGCATAGCCGGGACAATAGGGCGGATAATAACGCTCCGAGTATTCTTTGAAGCTGACACGCCACTTGGAACGATAGGAACGTTTCACCATAGAACCGGTTATTTTCTGGCAGAAAAGTAAATTTTGTGGTCCGTGGAAAAGCTCCACCGAGGCGCTGAACTGGGAGGGCGACAGGGATAGTGAAAGGTGCGTTGAACGGTTTGCATATGTCTTGATGGAATTGTAAAGAGATTTGTTGGTGGACTTTGTTGTTGTTGTGGTTGGTTTGGGTGTATCGTTAATAGTTATGATGGTGGGATCGTTAGATTCTTGCTGCTCCTGCAGCGACGGCTGCTGCTGCTCATCCTGCTCTTCCTTGAGATACTTTATGAGCTGCGGTGTATTTACATAGACATCATCGTCCACTTTGATTAGTATTTGTGCCTCGGGACAATTGTAGATGAACCATTTGAAAGCCATTATATGCTTGTAGGTCATATTGCGATAGTCATCCATAAATGATCCCTGAACGATATCCGAAAATTCGGAATTCTCTTGGAGTATGCTCTGCTGCAGCAAGTGCTCTTCCTCGGCCACAGCGCCCAAAAGGAATATAACGCGAAGTGGCAAATCGCTCTCATGCAACATATGGTGAACAATACTGGCCCAAGTTTCGCGTATTATCTGGCGTTTCTCATGATTTCGGGGGGCCGAATGCACCAGTATGAGGGCCTCCACATCCGAACTACACACCGGCTGAGGTACAAGATAATGGAAGTCATGTAAGTCAATCAATTGATTGAAGTCTTCATCCGGCAGTGCTGAGGAGACAGCAGTAGTTTTTATCCACGAAGGTGTGGGTCTTTGTTTCGCTTCGAGAACTCCCGTTCCCAGACTAGATGTCAGTGAGTGACTTTCCAGGGCCGCCACATCGATGGCACTGGTAGTTGTGGTGGTGTTGGTGCTGCTGCTCTTAATCGTCGATTCAAATGTCGTTCGATTTCTTGCTGTTAAAGTGGAGGTTGCCTCCAGCTGCTGTTGCCTGTCTGAGTACGACGACGACGGTAGTGGTGGAGCTTCTTTGAGATCGCGATCGTCTCTTCCAAAACGTTGCAGGTGAGGAGGAGGAGCTGCTGCTGCTACCACGGCTGCTTGATGTTGTAAACTGTTGCCACTGCTTATGAGGGATGTGGAGGCATCGTACATAACCGGTTCTTGGACAGTGATTAACCATATCAAGACACAGACATTTAGGCCCACAATTATACCCCAAATGGGCGGTTTTTCGAACATGTCCCCCTCGAAACGTTTCTCCGCCTATGAGGGATGTTGTGTCTCTGGCTCTCTCCTTCTCTTTCTCTGTCTCTTCAATCTAATTTCCGGTTCAGGAATTTGCTTTTCGTGTAGTTAGTTTTGTTTAGATTCGTTTGGTTTGGTTTCTTTTGATTCTCTAGCCTTATCTAGTCTAGTCTCGTTACACTCTAATATGCAAAAAAGAAGTCCTACTAAATATGTTTTCGGTTTGTACTTATTTTGTTGTTGTTGTGCAATGTAATGATGATGATGATGATGTGGTTGGTGTTGTTGTTGTTGGTGAGTTGTGGTGTTCTCCTTTCTTTCTTCTTAGTCGATATTTGTTGAAATTTATTGCTAATGCTAATGTTGCTCTTGTTGTTGTTGTTGTTGTGCTATAGTATTTATTAATTTTGTTGCTTTTGCTGTTGCTGCAGTTGTGGTAGTATTTGGAATTTTTTTTACGGGTTTTCTGGTACCGCATTGCAGGTCGTTGCAGTCTTCCTTTCCTCTTCTGCTTAAGGGGTGTTGTGGTTGCGTTTTTCTGTTTTGTTGTTGTTGTTTAAAGGCTAGACTGCCTGCGGCTGCTTAGTTTTTTAGTTAATAATATTCTGAAATTGAAAAGAGAAAGGGAATTGTGGTATTAGTTAATGAGGTTAACATTTATTTTTATTAATTATATTAATAATTATTTTATAAGAAATAAGACATTACACTCTACCGAATTATAAATTTGTATATGTACTGATATTAAAGTTAGGTTAGGAGTTGCAACCTGTATAACAGACTAACCTACCCTATGTATAAGAGACCCACTTAGGACTATACAGTCAAATGTGTTACCACAGGGATGTAGGGAAAAAACATATGTTATATCTAGCCCCCTCCCGTTGAACCAATTTGATTGGCTTGAAAAGCTCAAAAGTTGGCGGATTCCAACATCAGCCAAGTAAGGTAACTCCCCAAAAAAATGAAAACCTAAAGTTGCAAGTCAAAAGTTGGTGGATTCCAACATCAGCCAAGTAAGCTAATTCCCCAAAGGAATGAGAGCCTAAGGTTGCAAGTCGCCTTCTAGTGAGAGCGGAAGGTGTTCTAATGATTCCTCCTCCTCTTCGTCTCCACAGCTTCTGCAAAGTTCTTTACGCGTGCAGTCCAATAAGGCAGTGACACGCCATGACAGACACAATAAGTTATATAAGTCAGAGTTCGGAAAAAAACACTAAGGAACGGTTCCTTAGCGTTATGTACCGTTCCTTCGTCGCGAACGGAACAGTATCGCAACCCTTACACGAGAACAGAATACACTAAACATTTTTTAGTGTTACTGTTCGCGAACGGTACCACTACGATATCGTACCGTTCTTAGAACACGACGAACGGTATCACTACGATAACGTACGGTTCATAGAACAGTATCACTACGTCGTTGTGATACTGTTCTTTTGAACAGAACACTAATGGCGAATTCTTTTCTGCAAAAAAGTGCAACATTTTCTTTGCCCTTTTTCCGAAAACGGCACATTTGTGATACTTTTTTGAAATTTGGCAATTAAGTTACTCGAATTTGGCACAACTAAAATTTCAAAATTTCAAAAAAGCGATATTATAGTTCAGTTTTCGGAAAAAGGGCAATGCAAGTGTTGCACTTTTTTGCAGAAAAGAATTCGCCATAACAGTATCACTAGGTTTAGCGTTCCGTTCTTTTTTATATTCGACACCACAGGTCGCAAATATGAAGCAATCTTAATGAAAATTGGTACAGAGTTATTTCTTAACCCAGGGACGATCCCTATTTAAAATGGGGCATATTGGTCCATTCTTTGATATAGCTCCCATACGAAGGTCCCTTTCGATACAACATATTTACGCACTAGAGAGCGCATTTTTTAACCGACCAAGCTGAAATTTAAATATTTGTACCGTGTATTACATTCAATCGTGCCTAGTGAAAGTTAGGCATATCGGTCCATTTTTTGATACAGCCCCAATACAAAGCTCCCTTTCGACAAGACATATTTACGTAATAGATGACGAATTTTTTTATCCGATCATGCCAAAATTTTTAGTATTTTTATACACTGGTATTAATGTTATTAGTTGTTAACATTTGGTGCAAAATGGTAGCTTTGTGTGGGAGGTACAAAAAGGGACGTGGCAATAACGCTCATTCACTGAACTGTAGGCACTATAAAAGCATTACACTGTACAACATTGCAAGTATTTGTATACACTGGTATTAATGTTATAGGCCCATTCGCCCATTTTTCTCGAGTTGATAGCGACTAATAAACTAATACTATGTGTGGAATTTCAGAAGATTCGAATAAGTAGTATAGCAGTTATTAAAGAATCAATATTTCACAACATTTTAACCCTTTATGGGGGAGGTACTAGAAGGAGTGGGCCAGTATGGCCTATCTTCGAACTTAGCCGGAGATAGAAAAAAATATTACCACATACCAAATTTGGAGTCAATCGCTCACTCCTTTCGAGAGTTATCGTGCGCACTCATTTCTCATTCGACTTAAAATGACCCAAAACCAATATCCGCCGAACAAACTTAGGGTCTTAGATCACTCACTTTTTGGTACCTCCCACAGAAATGTACCATTTTGTACCAAAAGTTAACAGCTTATAACTTTAATATCAGTGCATACAAATACTTGAAATTCCGTACAGAGTAATGCTTTTATAGTACCTAGAGTCCAGAGAAACGTGGTCGTTATTGGCACGCCCGTTTTGGTACCTCCCACACAAATGGACCATTTTGTACCAAAAGTTACCAGCTTATAACTTTAATACCAGTGCATACAAATACTTGCAATTTTGTACACTTTTGTACAGTATAATGCTTTTATAGTATCAAGAGTCCAGAGAAAAGTGGCCGATATTAACACGCCCCTTTTGGTACCTCCCACACAAATGGACCATTTTGTACCAAATGAAAACAGCTTTTAATTTTAAAGATATTAAATGCAATTTAAATTGATAATAATTTAATTAAAACAAAAAATATAATAAATTTACGAATATTTTTTTGGGACTCAAGGTGAGGGTATTTATAAGTCTGTTTACCCGACTGAACTTTCTTACTTGTTTTTTCTGTTTAAGATTTTTTTAATTTTTATCTGGAACGACTTCTGCGAACTTCGCATTTTCGGTAATTTCGAGAAGTCGACTTTAATCGACTTTTTTATACTAAAACGTCGAAATGTCCAAAAGTCGTCTTTTTGATTTTTTCAAAAGTCGATTTTTTGCCGAAGCTATATAGCCCTAGTCTCAACAACGACAGCAGTGAGTGTTGTGAGTGAGTCTAGGCCGTGCCACATCAGCCTGGTTCAGTTCATATGCTTTGCAGTTCTCTTGTATGTCCATGTGGATCGGGACCCATATCAGGATAATATTGAACTGTTTAGCTAATTAGTGAAGAGATCTGCGACAGTCGAGGACTGATTTTTGAATTTAGGAATATAATTTCGACTTTGGTCGACTCATTAATTTTCAGCCATTCCGCTACCTCTTTAACAGCTATGATTTCTGCCTGGTAAGCACTACAGTGATCAGGCATTCTATTTGCATGTGATGGCTCAAGTTCAGGTACAAGAGTGAGATACTTCTTGTCAAAGAGTGGTTCAGTCATCGTGTAATCAACAGTGCCGCGAAGGTCAGGTATTCTGTCAAGAATAACCCTATGTACGTAGATATTTCCTGACCTGAAATAGCTACGGAAAGTTCCCTGAGTCTAATAGCAGTACATGAGGTATATTGCACAGCTATAATGTCAAGCGGCATTTAATGTAATATAATATTTAGTGCCGCAGTTGTTGTCGTTCTCAGCGCACCAGTGATACATATAGCAGCCATTCGCTGAACTGTTGGTACCTTAGTACTCCTGGTGAAAAGAACTAGTTTCGTTTTAGTCGGGTTAACACTAATCCATTATCGGAGGCCCATCTTGATTTCGGTTAAACGGAAAAAACTCTAGTTTTGCCTGTTCCATTTTTGTGGCTTAATAACTTTACACATTTCACATTTTAAGAAAAGTATGTTACGGCTCAAAATAGGCGCCTTTCCCGTCGATAATATCATTGAGTCTGTCTGTCACAAACTGCAGGAATATGAGGTATTTGTGCTTTTTTGGTGTATTGCTATCTTTCAAGTCGTTGTTCCTATCATATTTATATCCGAAACCAAACTGGCTGTCTGGTACTGAGGGTCTTAGCATGATGGCTATTGAAAATGGGCCATATGTTGTGATATAGCCCCCATATAAAAACCCTTGCGAAGTCACTTCTTGACGCTCGAGAGAACACATTTAATCGTCCCTGGTGAAAATGGGACAAATCGGTCCATGTTTTGATACAGACAAATCTATGCAGGTTAGTTAACCCTAAGGTAGGTAAAATGTGTATCTCCTCAACAAGAAGGTCCTGAATCAACTTTCGTATGCTGTGATCAACTCTATTGCTGTTAAAGCGGTAATTAAATCGCCTGGATTTTTGTTGTTGAAGGATCCCCTATGTCTAAGAAGGCTATATATTCCTTAACAGAGAGAGAGAGAGAGAGAGTGAAAGCCTTCCATAAAGCCGATTAATCATGCAGTGTGTTTTCGGTGGATTTGGCCCTTGTTATAGAAGAGTAGTCTGTGTTCAATGTTAGTCCTAAGATAACTATCGATTTATCTCTACAAGGTTTTAAGGGGATATGAGGATAGACTAATGAACTTGGAATTCTTAGATCCTGTGCGGGACGGCAATCTCGCATCAAGAATGAAGATTGTATTTTTGGAGAAAGTGCAGAATTTTATTTACATTTTCTCCGAAAACTGAACTTTTCTAAAGTTTACATATGTTAAATTTGAGGGTGCACACTTAAAAAGTGCAAATATTTTCTAGTATTGGCGGTGCAACATTTTTCCAGAAATGAAATTGCCATTAGTTTGTTTTCATTTCGTTGGTATGTGAACCTGCTTGATACGAAAAGTGTTGACCTCTTTGAACCAGTATATCAGCCACTATCAGAAGCAGTGCCGTCGGACATTGTCTGGCCGTTGTTAACATTTTTTGTAGCAACACAAAGAATTCTAGATCCGGCTGGTGAGCTCTTTTGTCCATCTGAAGTATGTAATTCCACATCAGCTGGTTATGTATCAGTTATAATTTGGTCTAATTATATCTATGTAAATATATACGACGATATCTACACATTGTAGTTTTAAATGTCCTTCATAAAAATCGCAATTCAAAAAATATCGATTATGAAAATGGCTGAATTGTAATATCTATCTGCTACCACACTGCATTAAATTCAAATTCAAATTATATTTATTATAGCCATTTCAACACCTTTCAGGTCGCAGACACTCTACTACTCTACTCATATGTATTGGATGAATAATATATGTAATTTCGATTCATCAAATTTTCATACAAATTGAACGTTCCAAATAATAATGTAACTGAAAATGGGAGAACACGAGTTTACACGATAGTTGTTGCACTGCAATTGGAAATCATCAGGTGTGTTTACCCATGAATATACTATGAACAATACAAGTCTTCGTGTCAAACATAGTCCTCATATGATGTCCTCAGAAATTGACAACCAATTTGAGGCACCCCTTCGTGCTTACACAAACTGTCTGCTGAAAGTTTAATTGGAACGGGAAACTTGCAGTTTCGAAAGATGTGCTCAATTGTTGTGTTGTACGAATAGAATTGCGATGACAAACGAGCATGCTGTATACATACTTAATAGCACTTGGTTGTTGCCGAACGTGAATTGGAATTATTTCTTGCTCGAGTCGTTGAGTATAGTCCATTTATGGAAATAGTATATATTTATTCTATTGGCTTAAAGGAATTTGTCATAAAAAAATGCATTGTATTCAATGACGCGACAATAGCAGTTAGACGGAAGCTTCCGGGTCCTCTTGGAGCCCTGATATAATCGCAAGATAGGCTTTCGATACTGGCGTTAGTGTGAACCCGACCAAGACAAAACTAGTTATTTTCACCTTGAGATGTAAGGCTCGAAGTGTTGTACTTATCTCCTTGGGGGGTTCTGAAATCCCTTCTCTGAAAGCGCAAAATTCGTATGTATTTTAGTGGACAGAGAATTAAACTGGGGCTTGAACTATCGTGCAGTTTATTATATTATACTTATGGCAGTAGTCAGACCGAATATCAAGACAATATGCTGCATCTGCTACTATTGGACTTAGGGTATTATCACTCTTGTGAGGAAATGGCTGCGGAAAGCCAACATCGATTTACATTCCTGCAGGAAAGCTGTAGGGTCACGTTCGGGACTCTCTCCTAAAATCGTCCATTGGATATATACTTGTATGTAGGATAGCAGTAGTTCGCCCAATACTGTGGTACGGCATTGTGGTGTGGTAGACGGCAACTAATAAACTATCCATTACCAACCAATTATTAAAGATTCAGAGAACTGCCTGCCTATGCATTATTAAAGGTTCAGAGAACTGCCTGCCTATGCAATAAGCGGAGCTTTAAAGACTACAGCGACGGAGTCTTTACAAGTCCTATTCCATCTACTGTCGATTGATGTTGTGGCGAGAGAGGTTGCCACCAGAGCGGTATTACTATTACTGAAAAGCAATGTGGGGTTGCAGAACTAACGGGTGATCTAAGTAGAGATACTTTTTTCAATAGCCTTTTTTTGACAGATCACGTGTGACTCGTTTCATGCTGTCATGTTATTTTTGTTAAGTATTGTTTGGCATTTCATCATGGAAAGACTTACGCCTGAACAACGTTTACAAATTATTCAGTTTTATTATCAACATAATCGTTCGCCAATTGCGCTAAGTCCATTTTTTTTCAAAAAAAACACTTTCTAGTCGACCCACGACCTTGACACCAATGAGCAATATTTAGCTTCAAAAATGATGCCGGTGAGAACGTAACCGTAAATGACGCCCGTTATGGTGCCATGATAACCGACTATTTGATGCCTGAAATTGAAGCTCGTGATCTCGGCGACATTTGGTTTCAACCAGACGGCGCCACTTCCCACACATCGCATCAATCAATGGATTTATTAAGAGAACACTTCGGTGAGCAGATAATTTCACGTTTTGGGCCGGTCGATTGACCACCAAGATCGCGTGACATCACACCGTTAGACTTTTTCCTGTTGGGATATGTAAAGTCTAAAGTTTATGCGTCAAACATTACGCGTGTCATTCGACAGTTACCAGTCGAAATGCTCGAACGAGTCATCGAAAATTGGACTCAACGGATGGACCATCTGAGACGTAGCCGCGGCCAACATTTGATAGACATAATCTTCAAAAAATAAACGCCAAAGATTGTTCTTTCAAATGATAATAAACAGTCCCTATTCAATTTGAATTTTTTGTTTTTTTTTTCTTTAAAAAAGTAGGGAACCTCGAAATGGATCACCCTATATAATGCTATGGTAAACGACCGAGTGAACGATATACCAACGGGGTACACCTTCGATGGGAACTTCACCACTAAGATACCTTTTCAGAAAGGAATGGGTTGGCAGAATACCAGAAAACAGAAACCATCTCCACTTCTACACAGATGGTTCGAAGCTAGATGATAAGGTTGGCTTCGGAGTACACTGCAAGGAACTCAGTCTTGAAACAGCTCACAGACAACCAGATACATGTAGTACCTATCAAGACGAAATAATGGCAATAAGGGATGTTCCCAAGTGGCTCAGTCGCAACATAGTGGCACAGTCTGGCTGCCATCAATTCTCTTAACGAATGGCTGAGCAGTTTAGCATGCCTTTCATATGGGTACCTGGGTGTACGGATATCACGTGTGAACTACAAAACTGATAACCTTGCCATGAAAGGGACGACATTATAGATTGTCGAAGAATTTGCATATATCGGCCCCTTTAGGGTACACAAATCTGGCAAATATACGACCTAAGAATGTCAACAAAATGTGTCCACGCTCTAGAAAGTAAACACCGTCTACGTTAGTGTCAGTTCTGACGGGACACTGTCTGATCGGCGAATACGCAAGAAGGTTAGGTATTAAGTCGAATGACTTCTGTAGGAGCTGTGGTGATGAGGAAACGTGGAAAGCTTTGCTGCTCTCCCGCATTAAGCAAACGACGTCTAAATATACTGTGTCTTGGTTTCTAGGAAATCTGACAGATCGTTCTGGTACCGATAGTCGAACTATTGAGTACTTTGTTTATCAAACAGGTTTATTTCGATGAGGGGCATCTGAGCCAGTTGTGTCTCTAGGAACCTACATTGGTATATGTGAGCTGGATATGCTGGCTGCCACCCTAACTAAAACCGAAACCCAAACCTAGGTTTATAAAAATTGGCAGAAATATTTGTGATAGTTGCTGGTCGTTTCGGAACCGTTTCGGTTAATGTATATCTCTCCCAAATATATTTGCAATTTAGCTGTATCTTTGCAGCTTGTATTTTATTTTCACAAATCAGTTCATATTTTGTTATTGTCATATTTTGTTATCGTCCCACTATAGAGGTCGCTTTTAAATATTCTTATTTAAGCCATAAATACAACTTTTTCCAGACCATTATGTTGCATGAAAAATAATCTGCTTTCTCGGAAGAAGATGAGTGTAAAGGTTAATGCCTAAGTATGCAGATGACGTAGTAGTAAAACCGGGTGACTAGACATTATATCAAGACAATATGCTGCACTTACTACTATTAGTCTTATTGTATTGTATTGTCACTCTGGTTAGGAAATGGCTGCGGACATATGTAGTTTAGGTTAGGGTGACAGCCGTATTTTTTATACAAGCTCACATAGACCAGTTTAGGTCCCTAGTGTTACCACGGGCTGAAATGCCCCTCATCGAAACCAACCTGTTTGATATACAAATTTGTCGATATTACGAATATCGGTACTGGAAAGATCTGTTAGGCTGCCTAGAACAGCCGACCCCAGTATGTCCAGTCGTCGTTTACTCAGAGCGGGACAGTCGCATAGCAAGTGCTCAATGCTCTCCACTTCTTCCTCATCTCCACAGCTTCTGCAGAAGTCATTAGAGTCAATACCCAATCTTTTGGCGTGTTCGCCGATCAAGCAGTGTCCCGTCAGAACTGATACTAACGTAGACAATCTTTGCCTCTCTAGTGCGAGGAGATATTTTGATCTTCTCAGGTCATACCTTGGCCAGATTTGTCTAGCTACCCTGCAGGTGCCGATTTCTGCCCATCTTTCGTTGGACTGCCTGATTGCCTCTTGCCTAAGCCAAAGCTTGCACGTGGATAGTGGCGCACCAATATATGCAAATTCTTCGAGAATTTGTAATGTCGTCCCTTTCCTAGCAAGTTCATCGGCTTTGCAGTTCCCCGGGATATCCCTATGCCCAGGCACCCATATGAGGTGTATGTTAAACTGCTCAGCCATCTCGTTAAGAGATCTGCGGCAGTCGAGGGCTGTTTGTGAATTTAGGGATGTTGCCTCCAGAGAATTGATGGCAGCCTGGCTGTCCGAGTAAATGACAATGCCAGTGTTGGTTACTATGTTGCGACTCAGCCACTTGGCTACTTCCCATATTGCCATTATTTCGGCTTGATAGACACTGCAGGTATCTGGTAGTCTGTGAGCTATATCCAATCTAAGCTCTGCACAGTGTACTCCGAAGCCAACCTTTTCATCAAGCTTCGAACCATCCGTGTAAAATTGGAGATGGTTTCTATTACCTGGTTTTCTTCCAACCCATTCATCTCTCGCGGGAATCATAGTGATGTAATTTCTCTCGAAGGTGTACACCGTTGGTATATAGTCCACTCGGTCGGTTACCATAGCACTACACTTTGATATTCTCATGTGACCGTAGGTTTTGTACCTCCACATTGATAGGCAGTTTAATCTTATTGCCGCTTTGGTTGCAACTTCTCTCGCCACAATATTAATCGGCAGTATATGGAGTAGGGCTTGTAGAGACTCGGTCGCTGTAGTCCTTAAGGCTCCGCTTATGCTCAGGCAGGCAGTTCTCTGAACCTTTGTTAGTAGGTTGGTGATGGTTAGTTTGTCAGTTGCCGTCCACCATACCACAATGCCGTATAGCAGTATAGGACGAACTACTGCTATATATATCCAGTGGACGATTTTAGGAGAGAGGCCCCACCGCGACCCTACAGCCTTTTTGCAGGAATATAAGGCGACGTTAGCCTTCCTTACACGTTCCAATACATTAAGTCTAAATAACAGTTTTCTATCTAGAATTATTCCTAAAAATTTTGCACTTTCAGAAAAGACTAGATCTGTTCCATTTATCCGAGGTGGAGGGTCCACATGTGGGACTTTATTCATCCTAGTAAAGAGAACCAATTCTGTCTTGTTTGGGTTTATGCCCAAACCGCTGCTTCTGGCCCATCTAGCCAATTTGTTCAGAGCTACCTGTAGAATGTTTCGGAGGACGTTTTCGAATTTGCCACTCACTGCGATTGCAACGTCGTCCGCATATGCCACGACCTTGCAGCCACAACGTTCTAGATCTAGCAGAATTTCATTCAACGCTAGCTTCCAAATTAGTGGAGACAGTACTCCTCCTTGTGGGGTCCCTCTGTTTACAAACCTTGTTAGAGTTGTGGACCCAAGACATGCTGTTATGCGTCTTCTGTTGAGCAGACTTTGAATTAGTCTAATCAAACTAAAGTTAACATTAAGATGTGACAGTGCCGCAATTACTGCATCTGAGTGAATGTTGTTAAAAGCCCCTTCTATGTCAAGAAATGCCACCATGGTGAATTCCTTGAAATGCAGGGACGATTCGATAGTGCTCACAAGTTCGTGCAGGGCTGATTCTGTAGACTTCCCCTTATTGTAAGCATGTTGGTTCACTGACAGGAGTTTTGTATCCAGGTTTTCCCTAATGAAATAATCTAAAAGTCGTTCCAGACCTTTCAATAGGAAGGAGGATAGGCTAATTGGTCTGAAGTCTTTTGGCCTAGTGTTTGATATCTTCCCCGCTTTTGGTATGAATACCACTTTGGTATCCCTCCATCGATTCGGGATGTATGAAAGCTTGATACAGCCTACATAAATTTTCTCCAGCCAGGGGATAATGTATTTCAACATTTTCTGCATTTCTGCTGGAGTGATGCCGTCTGGTCCAGGTGACTTGAAGGGCTCAAAGCTATTAATAGCCCAGCTTATTCTGGATCTTTCAGTCAACAAGCTAGCGACGCTCGCAGTCCACTCGCACTCTTGTTGGTCCTGCTGATCCTCTGGTTCTGTTAGAGAGTTCCCCGGGAAATGTGTGTCGAGCAGTACATTGAGCGACTCCTCGCTGTTTTTGGTCCAATTATTTGCCTCATCCTGCAAGTAACCCACTGTACAGGGTGAAGCTGATAATATTTTCCTCAGCCTTGCGGCGTCGGAGACCTTTTCCACTTCGCCACAGAAAGTATACCAAGAGCGTCTTTGCGCCTTTCTAAGCTCCTTCTTATAGATCTTGAGTTGCTCTTTATAGGCATCCCAAACATTAGCGACCCCAGTAGATTTAGCCTTGTTGAATAGCTTGTTGCAGGTCTTTTTCATAGCCGTTAGCTCAGAAGTCCACCATTGGGGTTTAGTTTTACCCTTGTACCTTGTTTTTGGACAGGCTTCTTCAAGGGAACTATTGAATGATGTGGTGATATGCTCGACCAGATGATCCAGATCGGCTTTGTCATTCGGTTCGTACAGAAGTTTGGAGTTGAGGACTTTCTTGAAATTCTTTTCATACAGGTGCCACTTTGTCTTTCTCACATTTCTGTGGATGGCAGGTTCAGACATATGTAGTATCATACTGGGCATTGTTGATTACACTATATCTGAACTACTTTTGGGCCAAAGTATCTCACTCTTATACCTGATAGAACACAACGGAATGGAAGTATCCCAATAGATTCTTAAACTTCTATATAGGTGGTTCCAACAACCAAGTGGGCTTTAGGGTCTTTTCTTAAGAATTTGTGCTATATGTTGCAAAAAAGACTGCCTGATCATTGTAGTGTTTGTCAGACATATATCTTAGCTATTTGAGAGCAAGCAGAATGGCTGAAAATTATATTTCAATCAATATTTTCTCTCAGGCTGCTCTAAAGTCCCTGCAAACTGTATTCCAGAATTAAAAACTCCCGTAGACTGTCGCAGATCTCTTAACTAACTCTAAAGAGATGGCTAAATAGTTGATTATAATGCCCTTACGGAAACAAATGACAAGTGGTCACTCACTAGTCATAAACTGTATGCGTTTCAAGCTGATGTGGCCCTGCCTAAACTCCAAACGTACCAACGCCCTGCTGACGTTATCAAGACGGGGCGTATCATTTATCGTGTCAGTCATGACGGGTCACTGTCTTATAGCACGGCACGCAAATACATTGAAGGTCTTAGTACGACATGACTTTCGCCGAAGCTGTGCACGCTGAAAAAAAATCGCTTCTGTAGTATATTGTCCCAAACATATTCGGCTTGAATTATACATATGTTTAGGGTACACTACAAACATATAATATTTGACATACACAAATATTATATGTTTAGGAGGATATTGTTCTAAACAAAAATATGTTCCCATTCTAATATTTTTTTATTTGGAATAGTATTTTGTATTTATGTATTTTTGCAATGTATCAATGCCTTAACTTAAAGACAAGTTTTCTGTTTTTCAGATGTTCAAAGAGCATTTTTTTATAAATTTTATATGTTTGAAAAATTTTATTAGAACTTAAATCGTATAATCTTTCGTAAATATAAATTGTATTGATGGATTGACAAAACTTGATGAATTGGAATACATATAAATTAAAATTAATTGATGTAAAAAAACAGCTAATGCTGCTAAAGACATTTTTAACTATAATCTAGGAAAAACTGGCTCAAATTCGGAAAATTCAGCAAAGTTTAAAAAAATCATTTTTAAATAAAATATATTTGGAAAACATCTTAAACAATAACTTTGTTTGTGTGTAAACACATGTTTTATTTGTGCAAGTCAGTTCGCAAATATATGTTGTTCTAATATATTAATATATGCGTTCCAAACAAAGTTTAATGATTTTCAAATAAAATTAGTTTGTTAACAAATATATAATATTTAAAAAATTCGTTTCCAAATATATTTTCTTTCAATTCAAGCATATCAAAAATGGCGATTTTCCTCCGTGTGGAGACGAAGAGGAGAAGGAATCAATAGAACATCTTGTGTGTCTGGGTTCCGCACTATCTAGAAGGCGGCATGCTAACCTGGGCTCAAATTTCTTCCTGTCATTGTTGCCATAAGCAAACTATCTCTCAAAATGCATGACTGGCAGGTCGCTAGAGGCATGTCCAAACATGTAATTTCCTCTGGATCGTATAAGGTAGTCCCTACACGGGGCAAAATCGCCTTTTTTGGTATGTTTGAATATAAAGAAAATATATTTGGAACACTAATTTTTAAATATTATGTATTTCTGAGCAAATACATTTTATTTGAAAATCAATTAAATATATTTGGAACTCGTATATTAATATGTTACAACATATAATATTTGCAAACTAAATTTCTCAAATAAAATATGTATTTGAATACAAATAAAATGATTGTTTAGGAATTTCTCCAAATATATTTTATTTAAAAAAGATTTTCGAAACTTTTGTTGAATTTTTCGAATTTAAATTTTTGTTTTTTTTGTTTTTTGGTTTGAACCTCCCAGTTATGATACCAAATGCAGCAATATCTTATGTTTTAAACCAATCATTTAAAATTTCTGAGTATTCCAAGCCAGCATTGGTTGTCAATCCTCCAAGTATATATTTCGATCCAAGATTATATGATTTCAATTATTATTATTTTTTATATTTAAGACGTTAAATTTTTTTAAAAAATTAACTTTGAATTACTGAAAAATTTAACACAATTTAGATATTTTCTAAATACTTAAATGAAAATAAATATTTGTTTCGGAAAAAATAGTCCAAAATAAACACATTGGGATGTAAACAAAGATTTGTTTAGAACAACATCTTCCCAAATATATAATTTTTGTGTGTACCAAATATTATATGTTTATAGTGTATCCTAAAGATATATATGTTTCAAGCCGAATATGTTTGGGACAATATATTACAGGAGCGATTTTTTTTCAGCGTGTAGTCTTGCGACTTTAGTCAGAACATATATTTCAGCTATTCTGATACATCTCTAAAAGCTAATAGTTTTCAGAGAAGGTCATTTCAATAACCAACAAGGAAACAGAATAACAGCTGGTACTTTATATCTCCTGCTGAAAAGAACTAGTTTATTATCGGAAGCACTTCTTGCGATTGTATGAAGGGGCCTGCTGTAGAATGTCTCTAAGATTACCCGGAAACTTCCGCCTCCCAAACCACTATAGCCACGTCATCTGCATACTTAGGCATTAACCTTTACACTCATCTTCTTCTGAGAAAGCCGAATATTTTTCATGCAGCATAATCGTGTAGGAAAAAGTTGTATTTATGGCTTAAATAAGAATATTTGAGAGCGACCTCTATAGAGGGACAATAACAAAATATGAACTGATTTGTGACAATAAAATACAAACTGCAAAGATACACCTAAATTACTTATATACGAGTGTTTGGGAGCGACCTTTATCGGGGAGCTATATAACGGGTGATCCAAGTAGAGACACTTTTTTCAATAGCCTTTTTTTTTGACAGATCACGTGTGAGTCGCGTCATGCTGTCATGTTATTTTTGTTAAGTATTGTTTGGCATTTCATCATGGAAAGACTTGCGCCTGAACAACGTTTACAATTCGTTCAACTTTATTACGAAAATTCACGTTCTGTGAGGAAAGTGTTTCGCGCACTTCGCTCAACTTATGGTCAACATAATCGGCCTACTGACGTACTATTCGCAACACCATCACACATCTCGAGACCCAGCATTCATTATTGGTAATAACCTACCGAATAGACCATGTCCAGCACGCAGTGAAGAAAATGTAGCGGCCGTACCTGAGAGTGTGAACGAAGACCGTGGAGAGTCGATTCGGCGCCGTTCGCAGCAACTCGGACTGACGTATGGAACGACTAGGCGCATTTTACGTCGAGATCTTAAATTGAAAGCGTACAAAATACAGCTTGTGCAAGAACTGAAGCCGCCCGTTCTTCCCAAGCGACATCGCTGCGCTCTATGGGCTCTTGAAAAGTTCCAAGGAGATCCAACGTTTTTGATCCAAATTTTGTTCAGAGATGAGGCCCATTTCTGGCTCAATGGGTATGTAAACAAGCAAAATTGCCGCATTTGGGACAAAGAGCAACCTGAAGAGATTCAAGAGCTGCCACTTCATTCAGAAAAAACAACGGTTTGGTGTGGTTTGCGGGCCGGTGGAATCATTGGTCCATATTTCTTCAAAAATGATGCCGGTGAGAACGTAACCGTCAATGGCGACCGTTATCGTGCCATGATAACCATGCCTGAAATTGAAGCTCGTGATCTCGACGACATTTGGTTTCAACAAGACGGCGCCACTTCCAA
The DNA here is from genome assembly GCA_963930755.1 of Eudasyphora cyanicolor. NCBI lineage: Eukaryota > Metazoa > Arthropoda > Insecta > Diptera > Muscidae > Eudasyphora > Eudasyphora cyanicolor. The sequence goes on along the minus strand of OZ005735.1, from coordinate 154,871,513 downwards.
CACATCGCATAAATCAATGGATTTATTGAGAGAACACTTCGGTGAGCAGATAATATCACGTTTTGGGCCGGTCGATTGGCCACCAAGATCGTGTGATATCACACCGTTAAACTTTTTCCTGTGGTGATATGTAAAGTCTAAAGTTTATGCGGACAAATCCGCTTCGATTCAGGCCTTGGAGCAAAACATCACGCGTGTCATTCGCCAGTTACCAGTCGAAATGCTCGAACGAGTCATCGAAAATTGGACTCAACGGATGGACCATCTGAGACGTAGCCGCGACCAACATTTGATAGACATAATCTTCAAAAAATAAATTCCAAAAGAATGTTCTTTCAAATGATAAAAAGCATTCCCCATTCAATTTGAATTGTCTGTGTTTTTATACCCTACACCACACTGTTGTACAGGGTATTATGACTTTGTGCATTTGTTTGAAACACCCAAAAGGAGAAGAGATAGACCCATTGTTTATTATACCGATCGACTTGTAATCACTTTCTGAGTCGATTTCTTGTGATCAAAGTACAGGTCGCAATTATGGTCCGATCTCAACGAAACTTTGCACATATCTTTTTTTAGGCCCAAGGACGATCCTTATTGGTTAAAATCGGTTCAGATTTACATATAGCTCCCATATATATGTACCTCCGATTTGGCATATATGCACTGTATAAGCAACATTTTGTAACCGATTTGTACAAAAATTGACAGAGAGTAGTCTCGTGATACACTTAGATACAATACAAAATTTGGGGGAAATCGGTTCAGATTTATATATAGCCCCCATATATATGTTGCACCCGATTTGACATGTAAGCGCTGTAGAAACTGTATTTTATATCCAATCAGTACGAAATTCGGCAGAAAGAGGTTTCTTATTACATGAAGGAATACTGCCAAATTCGGAGAAAATCGGTTCAGATTTAGATATAGCCCCCATATATATGTTACCCCCGATTTGAAATTCAATAGCTGTAGAAACTGTATTTTATATCCGATCACATTCGGCAGAAAGAGGTTTCTTATTACACGAAGGAATACTGCCAAATTTGGAGAAAATCGGTTCAGATTTAGATATAGCCCCCATATATATGTTAGCACCGATTTGACATTCAAGCGCTGTAGAGACTGTATTTTATATCCGAGCAGTACGAAATTCGACAGAAAGAGGTTTCTATTTTACATGAATGAGTGTTCAGGGAAAATCGGTTCAGATTTATATATAAGCTCCATATATATGTTCCTCCTGATTTGGTTACAAAGCGCTATAGAAGTTGTACTTTACTTCCGATCATTACAAAATTCTCCAGAAAGATGTTTCTCAATTTAGGAACGAATATTGCTTAATTTAGCGAATATCGGTTCAGAATTAGATATATCCGCATATATATGTTCTTACCCATTTACAAATTATTTCAAATTATTATCGCAATAACCCTTATCGCATTGTTAGGGAGGTGTAGGGTATTATATAGTCGGCCCCGCCCGACTTTCTGCCTTTCCTTACTGGTTTTCTTTAAACAAGTAGGGAACCTCGAAATGGATCACGCTATACATTAATCGATACGGTTACGAAACGTCCAGCAACTATCACAAATATTTCTGCCAATATTGATAAACATAGGTTAGGTTTAGGTTTTTGTTAGGGAGGCAGCCAGCATTTCCAGCTCATATAGACCAATATAGGTCCCTAAAGATACAACTGGCTCAGGTGACCCTCAACCTGTTTGATAAACGAAGTAATCAATAGTACGACTATCGGTACAAGAAAGACCTATCAGTCTTCCTAGAAAGGATGACCCCAATATATCTAGACGTCGTTTAGTTAATGAGGAACAGTAGCAAAGCTTTGCACTTTTCCTCATCATAACAGCTCCTACTGAAGTCATTGGACTTAATACCCAACCTTCTGACGTATTCGCCGATCAGGCAGTGTCCCGTCAGAACTGACACTAACGTAGACGGTGTTTACTTTCTAGAGCGTGGACACATTTTGTTGACATTCGTAGGTCGTATATTTGCCAGATTTGTGTACCCTAAAGGGGCCGATATATGCAAATTCTTCGAGAATTTGTAATGTCGTCCCTTTCCTAGCAAGTTCATGAGCTTTGCAGTTCCCCGGGATATCCCCATGCCCAGGCATCCATATGAGGTGTATATTAAACTGTTCAGCCATCTCGATAAGAGATCTGCGGCAGTCGAGGGCTGTTTGTGAATATAGGAATGTGACCTCCAGAGAATTGATGGCAGCCTGACTGTGGAATAAATGACAACGTCAGTGCTGGTCACTATGTTGCGACTCATCCACTTGGGTACATCCCTTATTGCCATTACTTCGACGTGATAGGTTCTACAGGTATCTGGTATTCTGTGTGCTAGAGCTAGATCAAGACTGAGTTCCTGGCAGTGTACTCCGAAGCCAACCTTATCATTAAGCTTCGAACCATCTGCGTAGAAGTGGAAGTGGATTCTGTTTCTTGGTGTTCTGCCAACCCATTCCTCACTGCCAGGTATCTTTGTAGTGAAGTTCCTCCCGAAGGTGTACGCCGTTGGTATATAGTTCACTCGGTCGTTTACCATAGCATTACATTGTGATATCCCCATATTGCCGTAGTTCTTGTTACCCCACCTTGATGGGCAGTAGTCGTAATACCGCTCTGGTGGCAACGTCTCTCGCCACAATATCCATCGACAGTAGATGGAATAGGACTTGTAAGGACTCAGTCGCTGTAGTTTTTAAAGCTCCGCTTACTACATAGGCAGGCAGTTCTCTGAATCTTTAATAATTTGTTGGTAATGGTTTGTTTATTAGTTGCCGTCTACCACACCACAATGCCGTACCACAGTATTGGGCGAACTTCTGCTATCCTACATACGAGTATACATATATCCAATGGACGATGTTAGGAGAGAGTCTCCAACGAGACCCTACAGCTTTTCTGCACAAATATAAGATGTGACGTTGGTTTTCCTCACACGTTCCAGTGCGTGAAGTCTGAATAACAATTTCCTATCTGGAACAATTCCTAGATATTTTTCACGTTCAGAAAAGACCAGTTCTGTTCCATTTATCCGAGGAGGGTCCACATGTGGGACCTTATTCTTCCTTGTAAAGTGCACCAATTCTGTCTTGTTTTGGTTAAGGCAAAGACGGCTACGCGGACCAAAGTGTACTGGCCTTCGGCCGGGATTAAAGATTTTCTCCTCTGGGGTATGTCAAAAGACGGCTACGCTGACCAAACAGTCTGTGAGTGGCCTCTGGGGTGTGTCCAAAGACGGCTACGCGAACTAAAGTATCTTTGCTAAGATACCTTGATCAGCATATCAGTCCTTGAACATACGCCAGGGGAGAAAATCTTTAACCCCGGCCAAGCACCGACTGTTTGGTCAGCGTAGCCGTCTTTTGACATACCCCAGAGGAGAAAATCTTCAATTCCGGCCGAAGGCAGGCCACGCAACGGCACTTTGGTTCGCGTAGCCGTCTTTCGATATACCCCGAGTCGGGACTGTTTCGTCCGCGTAGCCGTCTTTTGACATACCCCAGAGGAGAAAATCGTCAATACCGGCCGAAAACCGGCCATGTAAGAACTACGGCCGAAGGCCTCGAACCAGGTCGAGCAGCCGCGTTTGGGCGTTATGACACGACTTTTATTTTGGGCAAAAAAAAATAAAATGTCAAAATGACATATTGCCCAAAAACCAAATTTGTCGACAACAACAACTAACATTGATTTTTTGGGCTATATGACATACATGGTTTTGGGCGATATGACGCTACGCCAAAAATTCTACAATTGTGTGTGATATTATTAATCAAATTAGGATGTTGTTTTTTTTTCAAATCTAACTTTAATATTAAATGTTTTTTAAAAAAAAAGCGAAAACAGACAATACTTACATCTGAATATCAAATTAAATAGTTTGTCGAAATTGTGCCCTTTGATTTTTTATACATTCCAATTGATGTTGGCGTCTTTTTCATCATGTATAGATAGATAGAGAAGAGTCTGAAAATTGAAGTAGAGAAGAATTCGGTTAGTTTGCAAGCGATAATTGAAACTGTTTCCGTATTGATTTTTTAAAATATTTTCATGTCAAATAAGTGAATTTTTGAACTCGATATCTTCGTATTGGGATGAAACCTGCACCATGTTTAGTCCTATTGAATAGAAGTTATGACACAAAATATCAACCAGGTCGGTTAAGGAATGTCCGATTTGAAGGGTGTTGAATTTTGACATTTGGTCAAACGGCCCTTTTCCCCCATCCATAGAACTAATTACACTATGCAACAACAAAATTTTGTTTGTGTCCGAGACCTAAAAACCTTTTTTTAATAGATTGAGGCATACTATTTTCAAAACAACAAGTCAAAACAAACTTTTTTATTATGGTAATTTTTTTTAAAATGTTTTTTCTAAAATTCCAATTTTCATGGAAGTTACCTGCACTACACTCAAACCTTGTTTTATGCGATTGATTCGTTTCGCAAAAATCCGCATAAATCGAATTAGCATAAAACGATACACTAGCTCCATATAAAACTTCTGATTCATTCCGGAATTGTGAAAAAATCGCGTAAAACTCAAATCGAAGCTTAAAAAATCAAATAAAATCACATAAAAGAGAAATCAAAAATTAATATCATTTAATCAAAGAACAAAAAAAAACTGAAATTAAAAGGAAAAACAAACTTGCATTAAAATTAAAGTTAATATTTATTTACAGTGTTTTCCAACAAGAGGTGTTATTTTGAATCACCCGGTATTTCGGTAGCTGTAACTTTTGATGCTTTTATTCTTTGACATTTCACAAGTAGAAACTACGCCATTACTAAAAATGGAACGATACACGATTCAACAACGCATTGAAATAATTAAAGTTCGAAAAATCATCTTGACTGATGAGGCCCATTTCCACCTCGGTGGCTACGTCAACAAATTGTCGCATCTAAAACCCAAGAGTTATTGTTGAGAAGCCTCTCCATCCTCAACGTGTGACTGTTTGGTGCGGTTTATGGTCCGGCGGGGTCAACAGTTACGGTGAATGGATTGCGCTATCGAGAGATGATTAATGATTTTTTATTGTCGGAGTTGGATGGTATTGATCTGGACAACGTTTACTTTCAACAAGACGGCGCTACTTGCCACACAAGCAACGAAACCATTGCTCTGTTACGGGAAAAGTTTCCGGACCGTGTTATCTCTCGAAGAGGTGATCACAATCGGCCACCGAGATCTTGTTATTTAACACTTTGCGACTTCTTCTTCCTTTGGGGCCACGTGAAAGATAAGGTCTACGCCAACAGCCCAGCGTCCATTCAAGACCTCAAAGAAAGAATTCGTGAGGCTATCGAGGACATAGGGCAGCCATTTTGCGATTTGGTTATGGAAAATTTCATGAAAAGGATATGGTCCTGTAAGCGTGGTCGTGGTGGCCATTTGGCTAATGTTGTCTTTCATTATTAACGGCATACCTACCTCTTTATTATGAAATAAACATCCGATCATTTATCTCAAAAAGTGGCATTTTTCTTTGATTACAAAAATAACACCTCTTGTTGGAAAACCGTTTATTAAATTCAGAATCGACAAATACTTATTTGCGCTGTTTATGGATTGGCTTAATATAAAGGGTGGTTAAATTGTAAGGGCCGATGTTGAATGTGAACCACACCTAAACGTCAAGTTTTTTTCTGCATTTCATTTGATATTTCTCAATTTCAGACTAACTCAATTTGAACCATGGAAAGATACACAATCGAGCAACGCGTTAAAGTTTTTAAGCCTTTTACGAAAATGGGCGTTCAAATCAAAATGCATTTCGTGCACTTCGTGATGAGCATAATCGACCAAATGTGTCCACAATCGGGAGAATTGTGCACAAATTTCAGCAAACCGAGTCTGTAGGAGATGTGAAAACACCTGTGCATGCTCGCCCAGTTCGTTTGGTGCGGCTTATGGGCTGGCGACATCATCGGGCCATACTTCTTTGAAATGAGGCCGGTCAGGCAGTTACTGTGAATGGTGTTCGCTATCGTGAGATGATAACGAACTTTTTATGGCCCGAATTGGAAGATATGGATGTGGACAATATGTGGTTTCAACAGGACGGTGCCACTTGCCACACAGCTAACGAAACAATGGCTCATTGCGCAACAAATTCAATGGCCGTGTTATCTCACGTCTTGGCGATGTCAATTGGCCGCCAAGATCATGTAATTTGACACCGTTGGACTTCTTTCTTTGGGGTTATTTGAAAGAAAAGGTGTACGTCGATAAGCCAGCAACAATTCAAGAGCTAAAGGATGAGATAATTCGGCACATTAACGGCATAGAACCTCAATAATGCATTAAGCGTCATCGAAAATTTGGAACATCGGATGGAGGTGTGCCGCCGAGGTCGCGGCGGCCATTTAGCCGATATTTTGTTCCATACATAATTGAACCATACCAATATTATCATAATAAAAAGAAATGACAATCATTTCCTAAATAATTTGTGTTTTATTTAAAATCAACATCGGCCCTTAAAATTTAACCACCCTTTAACTTTCAATCAATGTGTATCTTGAATACGAAGAATGTTTAGTTTTGTTCCAGAAATTACGGATTTTCTTATGGAAACGTAATTTTTTAATCGAATTTGTCACAAGGGATATCGTTGGTCTTGTATTCTTATTTTTTTTTTCCATGGAAATATCATAAATAAACATTTTTAGCACAAAAACTTCAAAACAGAAAATTTTTAATAATTACCTTGTTCACTTCTACCTTAAATAAAGCACAAATTATGAAATTCACGGCAATAATGCCATTCAGAAGTCGAAAAAGGAATTCCCCCTAAATTGTAAACAAATTCGTAGAGTTCTAAGCTGATATTGGTTATTTATTAACGGCGTTACATTACTATGTATTATTAATGTTTTAATCGTTTAAATAAAAATGTTTTTGTAAAACGCCAAAAAAAAACAAAATATTTAAAAACGCATAAATTAAAACCGCAATAATTTAACCGCATAAATCGCAAAAAGCGAGGTTTAAGTGTATTTGTACCATATTTTTTAAGTATAAGCTCGATAAAGCCGGGATATCATTTTAATTAAAGGAAATTATAAGGGCTAGAAATGCTTTAAACATCAGTTTCTTTTAGAATCGGAAGTTTAGCAACTGTCGTTGAAACAATTAGAAAAGATTTTTAAAAAAATCATTTTTTGTTGGCACAAAAAATGCTTAAAGAAAGAAAAAACAAGTAAGAAAGTTCAGTCGGGTAAACCGACTTATGAATCCCCTCACCTTGAGCCCCAAAAAAAACATTCGTAAATTTATTTATTTTTTGTACTGTACAAAATTTCAAGTATTTGTATGTACTGGTATTAAAGTTATAAGCAGTTAATATTTGGTGCAAAATGGTACATTTGTGAGGGAGGTACCAAAATGGGAGTGGCCACTTCGCCCATTTTTCTTGACGTGTTAGCGACTAACAAACTAATACTATGTGTGAATTTTCAGAAGATTCGAGTAAGTAGTATAAAAGTTATTAGAGAATCAATAATTCACTAAATTGTAACCCTTTGTGAGGGAGGTACTAGAAGGAGTGGACCACTATGGCCCATCTTCGAACTTAGCCGGAGATAGAAAAAAATATTACCGTATACTAAATTTGAAGTCAATCGGTTAATCCTTTCGAGAGTTATCGTGCGCACCAGCCAGCAGACAGACAGACGGACATTGCTCAAATGACTTAAAATTACCCAAAACGGATTTTCGCCGAACATACATAGGGCCTTACGTCACTCCTTCGATGTGTTACACTTTTGGCTCGTAGCAAATGATATATGTATACCCTCCTCTCTAAGGTGAGGGGATAAAAATCGCAAAAAAAATGTTCGTTCCACTTCTTGAAAGCTATTATCCTAACGAAGAGAACAATGTCTATTTGTAAAATATCTATGGATAAATGTATAAATTATGACCCATATTTTAAAAGTAAGAGAAATTAAAAAAAAATCTGTTTGGGAGCTACCAAAAGGGGCGTGGCAATAACTCCCATTTTAACTCCCTAGGGTACTATAAAAACATTACACTATACAAAATGTCAGGTATTTATTTGTATGTGCAGGTATTTATTGTTATATGGGAGGTACCAAAAGGGGCGTAGTAATATCGCCATTCATCTCTGGCGGGAATCATAGTGATGTAATTTCTCTCGAAGGTGTACACAGTTGGTATATAGTCCACACGGTCGGTTACCATAGCACTATACTTTGATATCCTCATGTGACCGTAGTTTTTGTACCTCCACATTGATAGGCAGTTTAATCTTATTGCCGCGTTGGTTGCAACTTCTCTCGCCACAATATTAATCGGCAGTATATGGAGTAGGGCTTGTAGAGACTATGTCGCTGTAGTCCTTACGGCTCCGCTTATGCTCAGGCAGGCTGTTCTCTGAACCTTTGTTAGTAGGTTGGTGATGGTTATTTTGTCAGGTGCCGTCCACCATACCACAATGCCGTATAACAGTATAGGACGAACTACTGCTATATATATCCAGTGGACGATTTTAGGAGAGAGGTCCCACCGCGACCCTACAGTCTTTTGCAGGAATATAAGGCGACGTTGGCCTTCCTTACACGTTCCAATACGTTAAGTCTAAATAACAGTTTTCTATCTAGAATTATTCCCAAAAAATTTGCACTTTCAGAAAAGACTAGATCTGTTCCATTTACCCGAGGTGGAGGGTACACATGTGGGACATTATTCATCCTAGTAAAGAGAACCAATTCTGTCTTGTTTGGGTTTACGCCCAAACCGCTGCTTCTGGGCCATCTAGCCAATTTGTTCAGAGCCACCTGTAGAATGTCTCGGAGGACGTTTTCGAATTTGCCACTCACTGCGATTGCCATGTCGTCCGCATATTCCACGACCTTGCAGCCATAACGCTCTAGATCTAGTAGGATTTCATTCACCGCTAGGTTCTAAATTAGTGGAGACAATACTATTCCTTGTGGGGTCCCTCTGTTTACAAAACTTTGTTATAGTTGTGGACCCAAGACATGCTTTTATGCGTCTTCTGTTGAGCAGGTTTTGAATTAGTCTAATCAAACTAGAGTTAACTTTTAGATGTGACAGTGCCGCAATTACTGCATCTGAGTGAATGTTGTTTAAAACCCCCTTCTATGTCAGGAAATGCCACCATGGTGAATTCCTTGAAATGCAGGGACGATTCGATAGTGCTCACAAGCTCGTGCAGGGCTGATTCTGTAGACTTCCCCTTATTGTAAGCATGTTGGTTCACTGGCAGGAGTTTTGTATCCAGGTTTTCCCTAATGAAATAATCTAAAAGTCTTTCCAGACCTTTCAATAGTAAGGAGGATAGGCTAGTGTGTGATATTTTCCCCGCTTTAGGTATACTTTGGTATCCCTCCATCGATTCGGGATGTATGGAAGCCTGATACAGCCTACATATATTTTCTCCAGCCAAGGGATAATGTACTTCAACATTTTCTGTATTACTGCTGGAGTGATGCCGTCTGGTCCAGGTGACTTGAAGGGCTCAAAGCTGTTAATAGCCCAACTTATTCTGGATCTCTCAGTCAACAAGCTAGCCACGCTCGCTGTCCACTCGCATTCTTGTTGGTGTTGTTGATCTTCGGGTTCTATTGGTGAGTTCCCCGTGAAATGTGTGTCGAGCAGTATATTCAGCGACTGCTCGCTGTTGTTGTTGAAAATACTACCAGGGTGAAACTGGTAGTATTTTCCTTAGCCTTGCGGCGTCGGAGACCTTTTCCACTTCCACAATTTGTACTACTAAATTTGCTTTCGGAACCAGTTATACAAGAAGACGCTGTGAGTTCTGATGATTCTGAATAAATACTCATACCTTTGATATTTTACATATATTAACAATAAATAGCATTTAAATAAATAACAATTGTTTAAAATTTAATACTTAACGCATTTTGTAGTCGGAAATACCGATTCGGCTTTCTTACTTTATATTTACGACTTAGGCGCCGCTAGATCGATGATTTCGACCACTGTGCAGCGGTTTCAAAGATATCTTACAAAAAATTGCAAAAAAAAATCCCAATTTTATCTCCTCACCTTAACAGGGAGGATCGTATATATCATTTGCTACGGGCCAAAAGTGTAACACATCGAAGGAGTGACCTAAGACCCCAAGCATGTTCGGCGGAAATCCGTTTTAGGACATTTTAAATCATTTGAGCAATGTCCGTCTGTCTGTCTGGCTGGAACGTACGATAACTGATGGACTTCAAATTTGGTATGCGATAATATTTTTTCTATATCAGGCTAACTTCCAAGATGGACCATATTGGTTCGCACCTTCAATTACCTCCCTCACAAAGGGTTAAAATGTAATGACATAGCGCTTCTCTAATAACTTCTATACTACTAACCCGAATCATAGTAATAACGTATCCTTTGCTATCACCTTGAGAAAAAATGGGCGAAGAAAATTTTTCCGAAATTTTATTTCTATAGAAAATTTCTCAGATATAGAAATTTTGTGTTTCTAAAAAATTATTCATTGAAAATTTTTTAGCAAATTTTATTTTTATAGAAAATTATATAGAAATTGATTATTTATATTTTTTTATTTTCAGAAATAGCTTATATATAGGAAAATTTCTTAGCAATATTATTTCTATAAAAAAATTAGTTTACATTTTCTTTTTATGGATAATAAATAAGTTGTTTTTTTTTACAGATTTCTTAGTTGTTTTATTTTAATAGAAAATTTCTTAGTTGTTTTATTTCAATAAAAAATTCCTAGAATCGCAAATTTTTCCGAATTTTATTTTTATAATAATTTTTTAGAGAAAAATTTTCCGAAATTTTATTTCTATAGAAAATTTCTCCGAAATTTTTGTTTATAGAACATTTCTCCGAAATTTTATTATTATAAAAAATTTCTCCGAAATTTTGATTATAGAAAATTTCTCCGAAATTTTGTTTTTTTTTAGAAAATTTCTCCGAAATATTGTTTTCATAACAATGTCTCTGAAATTTTGTTTTCATACAAAATTTCTCCGACATTTTGTTTTTATAGAAAATTTCTCCGAAGTGTTGTTTTTATAGAACATTTTTCGGAAATTTTGTTTTTATAGAAAATTTTTCGGAAATTTTGTTTTTATAGAAAATTTCTCGAAAATTTTGTTTTTATAGAAAATTTCTCCAAAATTTTGTTTTTATAGAAAATTTATCCAAAATTTTGTTTTTATAGAAAATAAACTGCCTTTTTATGTAATGCTAGCGCATATAAAGCGAATTTTGTGCAGTGTAATTCTTTTATAGTACCTAGAGTCCGGTGAAAAGTGCTCATTATTGGCACGCCGCTTTTGGTACCTCCCGCACAAATGAACTATTTTGCCCCAAAAGTTAACCGCCTATAACTTTAATACCAGTGCACCCAAATACATGAAATTTTGTTCAAAATAATGCTTTTATAGGACCTGGGAGTCCAGTGAAAAGTGGGCACACCCGTTTTGGTACCTCCCGCACAAATGAACTATTTTGCCCCAAAAGTTAACAGTTTAAAAATTTTCAGTGCTTGCTTTAAAGTTATTAAATTCAATTTAAATTGATAATAATTTAATTAAAACAGAAAAAACATAAATAAATTTACGAATATTTTTTGGGACTAAAGGTGAGGAGATTCGTAAGTCGATTTACTCGACTGAACTTTCTTACTTGTTTTAAATATTTTTTTTTAATTAACAATCTATCAATCAAATATAATTTTATGAATATCAAATCAAATTTCAATTGACTTTCAAATTATAGTTTCACGGCCGTATTCTTAAAAAGTTATAGTATGTTTAAAATACATTTTAACGTTGAAAATCAGTTGAATAAACCTTCCATAATTTTTTATGTACAATGCCCTCAGTTTACGTACTTTGATTGATGTCTCTTTGATTTTCAAATTAAATTATTAAATTTTATTAAATCAGAAATTGAACGGATTGATTTCTATAAGTCCAATTGATATTTTCTGAATTACAATTGAAAATGGTGTAGTGGCAACAGAGCGGAATAGCGATTGCGATTGCCAATGCAATATGCAGTGGCCTTTAAACGTAAATTTAAGTTCTCCTATTCAATATTCTTAAATTGGTTACTTAACCATGTTTAGTTGTTGCCATTTAATAGCCATAATATGAATGTTGGTTGTTCATTCGCATTAAGGCTATATAGTATATATATATATATACGTGGAAAAATGTGTATAAAGTTTTGCAGTAGCTATTGGCAATAACACTAATTTACCAAAATGAAAAATACAACTAAGAAAATTTTAGTCGGGTAAAACGACAAAAGTAAACTCAGACTTTGTGAGTAATGTAATATGGTAATCCAGAACGTTGACAAATTGTCTATATTCTCTGTCAAATTTTGTCTAAAATACAGAACATTATGACATGGTGGAATTCCTTACAAAAATTCACGAAAGTACCTAAATCTCAATTCCTGAAATTACTTCAATTTTGTCTCAACGACAACAACTATTTCGTGTACGGAAAAACTTTCTACCATCAAACGTACGGAATGCCTATGGGAAACCCGTTATCCCCCACTATTGCTGATATAATACTGGACTCTTTACTGGAACATCATACCATACAGGAACTCGAGAAAGACGGAATTAAAATAAAATTTATCACCAAGTATGTAGATGACCTTTTCGCGATAATAAAGAAAAAAGACTGAATACATTCAACAATTACCATAATAAACTTAAATTTACAATAGAAAAAGAAGAAAATAATTGCCTACCATACTTGGATATTATGATACACAGGGACAACGGAAAAATTTTAACAGACTGGTATTCAAAAAGCATTGCATTTGGTCGCCTAATAAATTTTCACTCTACACAGCCGATAAAACAAAAGCTCAATACCGCAAACAATTTAATAATGAAAATATTAACACTAAGTTACAACAAATTTATTCCTAGGAACATTGACAAAATTAAACAAATACTCACAGTTTCCCCAACTTCAAAACTTATAGAACAATTTAATAATGAAAATATTAACACTAAGTTACAACAAATTTATTCCTAGGAACATTGACAAAATTAAACAAATACTCACAAACAACAGTTTCCCCAACATCAAAACTTATAGAAAACGCAATAAGATTACGATCCGACGAAAGTGACTCTTAATCAACATCTGGCAACACCAAATTCTTCAGTGTTCCATACATACCATGATACAATAATAGAAGGTAAAATCACTTGCCCAACAACAAAACTGGGATACAACCCTGTACATTATTTTCGTACAATAGCTTGTCAAAATAGGCAGCCGACTCGAACAGCTGACCAACAATTGGTTGTCAAATAAATTTTTTATTTGAAATTTGATTTTCTTTGAAAAGGATAATTTTTTCTAATATTTCAAACTTACGTGCAATTACCCTTTAAAGTAAATCTGGCGACTGCAATTTTATTCAGTATAACAAGTTTTCTCTTGTATTGGGATACACACACAATGTAAGTTTTGTCTTTAAGGAACTATAAAATTTAAATAATTTCCTTATTTTAATCTCGGAAGGATAGTGTCATTATCCTTCATGGCATCCAGATGTTTTTGCTGTTACAGTATTGAGTAGCATTGATGATGGATGGCATATAATACAATACTGCCCGGTCGAGCTTTCCAACGATTTTACTTCTTTGGAATACATTTTTTAAAAGGTTTGTCTCTTCAGAGCTTGTCCTTACAAATGAGTGGCGAGAGGCATAGCTTAATGCGGCCATACGTGTCACACATATCACCCATATCAGTAAAAAGGCAGAACAGAAAAAATGGAGCAGTAAATGCATAAAATGGAAGACGGCCGGCCTCTCGTGCAATGGAATTAACTCAAAATGCCGACAGCAAGATCCTTTTGGGCAGAATGGGCCTCCTGACGACGTAGAGGACTTTGGGTTGAAGAGCTACTCCTCATGTTTAAACCAATTTTCAGGTTGTATTTATTTTCTAGTTAGGAAATTTCTAGTTAGGAAGTTTTTCATGTTATAAGAAAATACATACTCGTAAATATGTATGTATTTATATGGACCATTTATTAAAAAATATGATGAACGAATAATGCAAAAAGAATTGAACGTATTATATATATTTTTTAATTTAATAACAAAGTTTGTCGTTGATACAAATAATAAGTTGTTAACTGCAACATTGTTCAAGCTACATCTGTTGAATTGTCCATCAATTATTCAGTTTTATGTGTTGTCTTCCGCCTAGTTTACCATTTGTTGATGAACAAACAAGAGTTCCAAGAACGTCCAATTCAAATTGAAAAAGTTGATGTGTATTTGGGGCTTACCAACTTCTTTTGAGCTGAATTGGATGATATGGACACTAACATGTGGTTCCAACAGGACGGCGCCATAGCCACACAACTCATGCTACATGGCATCGTCATCTCACGAGGAGGTGATGTGAACTGGCCTCCGAGATCGTGCGATGTGACTCAATTAGATTTTTTTTTGTGGAGTTTTGTTAAGTGGCACGTCTATGAGAACAATCTACAAACCATAACAGCCAACACAACCCTTGATATCGATAAAATTCAGCTTGTCTCATGCGCCAAAGTCATGGAAAATTCGAAATTACGGATTCGCGACTCTGCGAAACCATGGCATACATTTGCAAGATATTATATTCCATTTATAATGACATCAATAGGACTTTAAAACGAAATTAATAAAGTTATGTGATATCACACATACACACTTTGCTTTATTTACATTTAAATATATGAAATGTTAAATACAATTTACATTATTTTTAATTTGCGTGAATTTTGTTTGATTGTAAACTATTTTTTAAAACGCTCCCAACAACAAAATGTAAACAAACAATCAAACGTCATCCATGAGTTTGACAGTTCATTGAGCTCTGAAAAAATGGCGAAAAAATCAGCTGTTCGCTGTACGCTACCTTGTTCAATATACCTTGATACATACCTAAACTGACAGACAACAACAAACTACAAGAAATAATCAACGATAAAGAAACAACACTTGCACACAAACCAAACAAAACCATCTCCAACTTATTCACACAAACAAAAACAAAAATAGAGAAAACGGAGCAGAGTAATGATGTTTACGAAATAACATGCATAGGAAATGTCGACGAAACATGCGGCAAAGTATACATTGGAACAACAAAAAGGAGCTTAAGGTAAGTACACACGATTTGCAGATCGGACAACATTGCCATACAAATGGCGGAAAAATGCAACCCTGTGAATTTACAACCGTGTTAACACACAATTTTTGGTTTGCAATGTTAGCAGAAAAGTCATTGCGAGATAATTTGCAGATTGTTATATGTGCGAAGTTTATGCATGTGCTTTAAAACTTAGACCTTAAAAGCCCGTTTTAAATAAAATTATATAGAAAGAATTTTAGATTTAGATTATTGCAGAAGTTCTGGGAATGTTGTAATTGAAAGGATCTGCCAATTGGTGTGGGGGATACCAGAAGTGGCTTGACGAACAGTAGATACGAATAGTAGACGGACATTGCTCAAATGACTTAAAACGGATTTCCGCCTATCTACGATTTGTTGCACTTTTGACCCGTAGAATTTAATGACATATACCCTAATCCACTGAAGTGAGGTATAAATATTAATAGCAAATTATTGCAATCTTGTGCAATCGACGGACACACTTTTATGGTAAACTGCTGAAGACCTGTTTTCGCTTCTGATTTATTTACACAGTTATAACGGGTTTTCCAATAGGGATGATATGATTTTGAAGTCACGTTTCGGTCATTTGTAATATGTCATGATCTGCCATTTGTTTTTCATTGTATTCAGTAGTGTTTACAATTTCAGTTTTATTATCAAAATAATCGTCCTCCAATTGCAACTTTTCGTGCGCTATGTTGAAATAAAAAAAAACACTTTCCATTCGACCTACGACCGCGACACCCATGCAATATTTTAGCTCTCGTTAAGAGCTATATTTTTGCCATGGACCGATTCCCGATCCGACGTATCGTTAAGGAGCTATGTAAACTTTCCGTTCACATTTGAAAATGATGCTAAGTCCATTTTTTTTAAATCCCAAAAAAACACTTTCCAGTCGACCTACGACCTTGACACCCATGAGCAATATTTAAGCTCTAGTTAGAGCTATCATTTTGCCATTGACCGGCTGTGGCTTCGTGCCACACAGCAAATGAAACAATTGAATTGTTGCGAGAAAAGTTTAGAGATTCGACTATTTTAAGAAATTGTGATATTGAATGGCCTCCAAGAAGTTGTGATTTAACACCATTCGACTATTTCTTGTAGGGTTATTTGAAGTCATTGGTCTTTCGAAATAAACCAGACTCTCTTCAAGCTTTACAAGTCAATATTGAACATGCCATTTATGACATACGACTTGATTTAGTGGAAAAAGTGCTCGAAAATTGGGTTCATCGAATTCATTCCTGCAGAAGAAGTCGTGGAGGCCATTTGAATGAGGTTTTTTTTAGAACTTAACTGAATCGATTGTACTTCACATTAAATAAAAAACTTTTGAATTTCCTTAACAATAAGTGTGTTTTTTCAAAGAAATCATATCACTCTTACTGGAAAATCCTGTAGTTGCTCTAATGTTGCAATTGTTGTTTTAAATTGTGGCAAAAAAAAACAATAAATAAAAGGCATTTTTGCCTACATATAACTTTACATGAATTTTATGCATGAACTGAAAAAATACCTGTATGTTTAACAATTCAGTGGTAGAATTATTTGTGTATTAATTGATAGCATTAGAAATTACAACAATAAAAATATTTGTAGGTCAACATAAAAAATTTAATTTGAATTATGAAAAATATTACGGCATATCGATACCTCCATTCTAAACTATGCTAAGTGCAAAAAGGTAGTTTTTCAGGAGAGGCGATCAAAGTTTGATGCATTTTTACAATTTGTGTGGAATTCCTTTACAATGCAAACCGAATGACCTGTACTGTTTTGTGGATAACTTTTAATTGGGTTGACGGATAAACACCAAAAATATACTGCATATAATTTGGAATATTTAGAAAGGAAAAATGCAATCTCCCTAAAACTTTGCTATGTCGACTTAGCATGTTTTAGAATGGAGGTATCGATATATATCTGTGGTACCATTTTCTGTAATAATTGTAGTAACCCCCCCCCCCCCCCCCCCCCTCTTTCCCAGAGGTTTTAAACTGCACCAATTAAATCGAACAAACGGAAATTTAATTAGCTCCACGCAATAACACAAAAAACCCGAACATAAAACTTTCGGAAACTTTTTATGTAAATATGCGTTACATGGAATACTACAGGACAACAACGTCAGAAGAGGTACCAAAAACAAGAAAACAACAACAGATGTCTTTAAACATGTATTAAGGGATTGTTGTGGGTTGTGTCGTCGTCGTCATCATCGCCATCGCCATTGCCTTAGAAGACCAGAACGAACAACTTTATACATTTTTAATGTCACCGTTCGTTATCGATTTATGAACTGAATATCGATTAGAAGGGTAAAAATACATAAAAAAACGAGGCCCCGTCAGTCGCTCGAGGTGGGGTATAGGCAAGCCAAGCAAAGGAAACATCCTTATTCAGGCAAAGAAAAGCGTGCCAGCAGCAGCAGTAGCAGAAACAACAAAGGGGACATGAGACCCAGAAGGAACACACAAGTCACCATCTCACACAGTGTCACGAGTCCGATAGATGTTATATAGAACTTTGAAATACTTGCAACATACAAATTTTGTATTTATTTTGTTTTAGGATTGGAAATGTGTCCGTCCGACAGTGTGTCTGTCAGTCTAAATGTTGCGCCCGACAACTCTCGAACCGCGTAACCGATTGACTTCAAATTTTGTATGTGGTAAAAATTGTATTTAAGTCAAGCTAAGTTAGAAGATGGGCAATATTGATGCACTCCTTCTACAATATTTATTGCACTAGTTTACAAAAATTTTGCCGAACATTTTCTGGTGTAATTTGGTTTTCTAAAAACGAAAAAATATTAAAAAATATATTTATGGCAGTTTTTTTATTGTTTTTATGCAACTCCAATTGTCATTGCATGTGTTTTGAATATTTGGACCATATTTGAAGTATAAACCCGATAGAGCCGGTATTTAAGGTAGTTATGAGGGCACTAAATGTTTTCATATTTTGTATTTTAGATAACATTTCCAATGACTATAGACTGGCAAAGATGAACATTTTTATTTCAACGTTCTGGTATCTCCCACCCGAAGTACCTATTACTAAGGTATACGACTAAAATTTGCATTCTTGTTTGTCATCAGAATAATACATCTATCAGTTTCTGTGTAACGCATTTTGAACCGAATGTACAAATGTGTTTTTGAACGATATTTTCTCTCTTCTTGTGTACATTGTTTTGCAAAAAGTTAATGCATTAAAACCGCAGTATTTATTTATATACAAAATAAAATATACTGTCGTCAGTAAGAAAGACCACAAAACCAAAATAGAGAAAATTTAAAAGTTTCTGGCTAATAAAAAAATACAAAATTTCTACGAAATTTTCTTAAATATACAAAATTTCTAAGAAATTTTCTTAAATATACAAAAAAATTGTCTATAAATACTTAATTTCTATGAAATTTTCTATAAATACAAAATTTCTATGAAATTTTCTATAAATACAACATTTCTATGAAATTTTCTATAAATACAAAATTTCTATGAAATTTTCTATAAATACAACATTTCTATGAAATTTTCTATAAATACAACATTTCTATGAAATTTTCTATAAATACAACATTTCTATGAAATTTTCTATAAATACAAAATTTCTATGAAATTTTCTATAAAGTACAAAATACAAAATTTCTATGAAATTTTCTATAAATACAAAATTTCTATGAAATTTTCTATAAATACAAAATTTCTATGAAATTTTCTATAAATACAAAATTTCTATGAAATTTTCTATAAATACAAAATTTCTATGAAATTTTCTATAAATACAAAATTTCTATGAAATTTTCTATAAATACAAAATTTCTATGAAATTTTCTATAAATACAAAATTTCTATGAAATTTTCTATAAATACAAAATTTCTATGAAATTTTCTATAAATACAAAATTTCTATGAAATTTTCTATAAATACAAAATTTCTATGAAATTTTCTATAAATACAAAATTTCTATGAAATTTTCTATAAATACAAAATTTCTATGAAATTTTCTATAAATACAAAATTTCTATGAAATTTTCTATAAATACAAAATTTCTATGAAATTTTCTATGAATACAAAATTTCTATGAAATTTTCTATTTGTTTCTATTTTCTATAAATTACAAAATTTCTATGAAATTTTCTATAAATACAAAATTTCTACGAAATTTTCTATAAATACAAAATTTCTATGAAATTTTCTATAAATACAAAATTTCTATGAAATTTTCTATAAATACAAAATTTCTATGAAATTTTCTATAAATACAAAATTTCTATGAAATTTTCTATAAATACAAAATTTCTATGAAATTTTCTATAAATACAAAATTTCTATGAAATTTTCTATAAATACAAAATTTCTATGAAATTTTCTATAAATACAAAGTTTCTATGAAATTTTCTATAAATACAAAATTTCTATGAAATTTTCTATAAATACAAAATTTCTATAAAATTTTCTATAAATACAAAATTTCTATGAAATTTTCTATAAATACAAAATTTTTATGAAATTTTCTATAAATACAAAATTTCTATGAAATTTTCTATAAATACAAAATTTCTATGAAATTTTCTATAAATACAAAATTTCTATGAAATTTTCTATAAATACAAAATTTCTATGAAATTTTCTATAAATACAAAATTTCTATGAAATTTTCTATAAATACAAAATTTCTATGAAATTTTCTATAAATACAAAATTTCTATGAAATTTTCTATAAATACAAAATTTCTATGAAATTTTCTATAAATACAAAATTTCTATGAAATTTTCTATAAATACAAAATTTCTATGAAATTTTCTATAAATACAAAATTTCTATGAAATTTTCTATAAATACAAAATTTCCATAAAATATCTATAAATACCAAATTTTTATGAAATTCTATAAATATATTTTCTACAAATAGAAAAAAAAACTTCTATGAATTTTTCTATAAAATATCTATAAATACCAAATTTTTATGAAATTCTATAAATATATTTTCTACAAATAGAAAAAAAACCTATGAAATTATCTATAAATACAAAATTTCTATCAAATATCTATAAATATTTTAATCTATTAATCTATATATATATAAAAATGAAATGGTGTTCCTTGGTACGCGATGGACTCGAAAACGGCTGAACAGATTTTGCTGAATTTTTGCATGAGAATATCTTTTGGCGTGTGGAAGGTTCGTAGCTATATTCGGTGTTGATTGGACAAAGGGGCGTGGCACCGCCCATACAACGTAAAATTTAAAAGTGGAATATCTTGGGTACTATTGGTTCAAAATACTCGAAATTCGATATGTGTGACCTTGGTACCAGTACCTATCATGGAGCCAAAAACCGGTATGACAGTGACAGTGGGCGTGGCACCGCCCATACAACCTAAAATTCAAATATGAAATATTTCGAATACTATTGGAGCAACATTCTCGAAATTGGGTATGTGTGACCTTGGTGCCATTACGCGTTATGTAGCTGAAAACTGGGGTGATAGTGACAGTGGGCGTGGCACCGCCCACACAACCTAAAATTCAAATATGAAATATTTCGAATACTATAGTAGCAAAATTCTCAAAATTGGGTGTGTGTGACCTTGGTGCCAGTACCTTGGTGCCGTTATATAGCTGAAAACTAGGGTGATAGTGTTAGTTGGCGTGACATCGCCCACCCAACCTGAAATTTAAAAATGCTATATTACGAGTATTATTGCGGTAAGAGTCTCCAAATTTGGTATATGTGACATTGGTACCAGTATGCGTGATGGAACGATAAACTGGTGTGACAGTTGTAGTGGGTGTGACACCGCCCACACAACCTGAAATTTACAAATACTATATTTTGAGTACAGTAAAATCGGCGATATTTAGTATTTGTTCCTTGGTAGCAGTACGCGATGGAGCCAAAAACAGGTGTGATGGAAACAGTTGGCATGACGCCCCCATAGAAATAAAAAATGTAGAACGGAATATTTGAACCAGAAATAAAGAAGTGAAATATTTTGATTGCTATTGGACCAAAATTCTCGAAATTTGGTATGTGGAACCATATCGAGTGCTGGAGCAAGAAACTGGCACGATAGTAACAGTGGGCGTGGCAGCGCCCACACAACCTGAAATGTGAAACATGACATCTGAATATATAATATTTCCTGCACTATTGCAGCTAGCCTGAAAAATGGGTGTGTAACCTTTGAACCACCACCAATGATTGAACCAAAAACTGGCATCGTATTAAGAGTGGGTACTTCTACACAACCTGAAATTTCAAAATTCAATATTTCAATCACTATATCAGCCATGGTTTCGAAGTTTGGCTGGCCTTGATACCAGTAGGGGTGATGGAGCTACAAACATGAGCGATGGAAACAGTTTGCATGACACCCCCATAGAAATAAAAAATGTAGAAAGCAATATTTGAAATAGTATTGCGGCGATATCTTTGCAAAAGAGAGTGATAAGGTCGTGGCGCCGCCCATACAACCCGAGATGTGAATTTGAAAAATTTGCAATATCATTGCAGGACAGTTTTGAAAATTTGCAATAAAATAGTGTCGATGGACAAAGTAATCAAAACGTCGTTGCACTCATCGTCTTGAAGTTTTTAGTGCATGCTGTTGATAGCACTCTACGGAATCTGATTAAAAAGCTGATCAGTGGAAGTATCTGTGCATACGACACGCTTGCTGAAATCGAAATAACTGGAGACTGTTATATCTAGATTGACGCTTGACCAAGTGTGTTTAGTATTCAAGTGCCTTCAAAGTTAGCACGTGACTCAACAAAATTGGGGGATAGCGGATTAGAGGGCGTGACTACGCGCATGCGGCATCGTTGTAGAAAAATAAATACTGATAGAATTATTGCACTAATTGGTATGAATGTATTTCACAGTAATCTATACCCATACCCGACCGCGACCTCGGCGGCACACCTCAATCCGATGGTCCAAATTTTCGATGACGCTGAGGCATAATTGAGGTTCTATGCCGTTAATGTGCCGAATTATCTCATACTTTAGCTCTTCAATTGTTGCTGGCTTATCGACGTACACCTTTTCTTCCAATAACCCCAAAGAAAGAAGTCCAACGGTGTCGGCGGTGTTGGCGGCCAATTGACATCGCCACGACGTGAGATAACACGGCCATTGAATTTGTTGCGCTGTTGAAACCACATATTGTCCACAATATCTTCCAATTCGGGCCATAAAAAGTTCGTTATAATCTCACGATAGCGAACACCATTCACAGTAACTGCCTGACCGGCCTCATTTCGATGACGTCGCCAGCCCATAAGCCGCACCAAACGAACTGGGCGAGCATACACAGGTGTTTTCGCATCTACTACAGACCCGGTTTGCTGAAATTTGCGCACAATTCTCCCGATTGTGGACACATTTGGTCGATTATGCTGATCAAAAAACCATCACGAAGTGCACGAAATCCATTTTGATTTGAACGCCCATTTTCGTAAAAGGCTTAAAAAACTTTAACGCGTTGCTCAATTGTGTATCTTTCCATGGTTCAAATTGAGTTAGTCTGAATTTGGGAAATGTCAAATGAAATGCAGAAAAAACTTGACGTTTAGGTGTGGTTCACATTCAACATCGGCCCTTACAATTTAACCACCCGTTACTAAAGAGAAGTTATAATGACTAATTATTTAATTATTATAAACAAAAAAATTATTGGTAGTTGACACTAACAACATCAGAACACATCCTAGAAAAATGTTTCATATAAATGGTATTGTCACATTGATATGTAAAGGAAAAAATTGCATACTTTTCAGAAGAGTAGCTCAAGATTTTTTTCAATTTAATACTAACTATTTAGTTGTATCTATTAATATGAGCAAGTGCTTTATCTCCACTGAAATTTTCTTACTTGTTTGAAGAAAAAATGTGTCAATTCCAATTGTACAGTAGCCGTATTTCGTTACACTGTATCACTGAATGACTTTATCTTCAGCCGCCATCAATGACAAACTTTGAGGCACAAAATTATATAGTATGTTTCTGTATTTTCATTCAAGTACGTATCTTAACAAGTTTATTCTTTATGAGTGTATTGTATGTACCCGTATGTATAGCCATAGGTAACAGAGTGAGTATCTACTTTAAATCAAGGAGAAAGAAAAATGGAACTAAACCACACGATAGCCAAGAATTTTGACCTAACATGTGACATTGTCAATGTTTGTATTTCTTTACATTTTAAATATAGGAAAGTTTCTACGGCCCCACACACACACACGCACACACACAATACATACACTCGTACATGCTATTTAGTATAGAATGTCATCATTGTATCATGTCCTGGAAACCACACGATTTGTTTATTGTAGAATAGGAACTGACTTTTTCAAAACATATTTCAAATATTTTTTTTTTAGTTTAATACTGTTGACCCTTATTCTCACTACTTATTTCGCGTTTCCCTACTTTTTAAAGAAAAAAGCACAGAAAATTCAAATCGAATGTGGAATGTTTATTATCATTTGAAAGAACATTCTTTGGCATTTATTTTTTGAAGATTATGTCTATCAAATGTTGGCCGCGGCTACGTCTCAGATGGTCCATCCGTTGAGTCCAATTTTCGATCGAAAAAAGATAGCTCTTAATAAGAGCTAAAATATTGCTCGTGGGTGTCAAGGTCGTGGTTCAAATGGAAAGAGTTTTTTGGATTTAAAAAAAAATTAACTTAGCGCAATTGGCGAACGATTATTTTGATAATAAAACTGAATAATTTGTAAACGTTGTTCAGGCGTAAGTCTTTCCATGATGAAATGCCAAACAATACTTAACAAAAATAACATGACAGCCTGACACGACTCGCACGTGATCTGTCAAAAAAAGTCTATTGAAAAAAGTATCCATGAACTAACAAAAACCCTTTTTATAACATAACAATATTTAAAAAAAAATTTAAAATATATGAAGTCGTCAACGCCAACTGGAATAAGGGCGAATGTTTACCTCTTACTGCAGATTTATCTGCTACTGCAGCGAAAATCTTGTGTATAGCAGTCATTGCAGCTTTCACTGTCCTTATATACAGTACTTTTCGTTTAACTGCATTGCACTTAAGTGCCTTTTGTCCTTACCTGCACAAAAGACAAAATATTTTACACTTTGGTAGCTAAGTGAATACCGCATTAGGGTATTTTTCACTTAAATGCGCAAACTGACGTGCAAAAGTTGACAAGACAGCCAATAAAAAAAATATTGTACTTGTTCCTTTAAGAAGACTACAATGTCTGTTTGGTTATCTACGTCTTAGTATACGGCAGGCAATGTGGGTTATCTACTCCTTAGTAGAGGGACAGTTGGGTTATCTATTCCTTAGTAGAAGACCAGTTGTGTTATCTACAACTTAGATAAATACCAATTGGTTCATCTACTCCTAGACACCTTGACCAGTTGGTTTATCTACTTCGCAGTTGACAACCAGTTGGGTTATCTAAGTAGGTACTCCTTAGTTCACGACCAGGTTATACTAGATGACCAGTTGGTTTATCTACTCCTTAGATGACGACCAATTGCGTTATCTACTCCTTAGTATACGACAAGATGGGTTATCTAATATAGGACCAGTTGGGTTATCTAATATAGGACCAGTTGGGTTATCTACTCCGTAGTAGAGGACTTGTTGCGTTATCTACTACTTAGTAAAATACCAGTTAATTTATCTACTTATTAATAAAAAAACAATCTACTAAAATAAAATCTATCCTTTTTATTTGAAAACCAGTTGTGTTTTACCCCTTAGTTAACGACTAATTGGCTTATTTATACAAGGTGGCGCAAAAGTAATCCTCCTATCAGAAAATGCTATATATTTTGCGATTGGCACCTAATGTCAGTTCTGTTTTGACATTTGTGTAGTAAACACATGCGAAATACACGTTAATAAACAATGTTACGCTACACTGCTCCAGAACGCGGAAAATTGCTGACTATTTATTTGACCAATAATCGGTCGGTGACTTTGGCACAGATTTCCTGGCCGTCCAACGCCTACTGGTGAAACACTGCGACGTTTAGCCGCTCGCCTCGAAGAGACTGGCACAACACGAGATGCTGCCAGGCGTGGCAGTCCCCGGAGTAGCCGTTCTGCAGAGAATATTGCTGCTGTAGCCGAGGATGTCATGGAAGCGCCGTCGACATCGACCAGACGACGTGCCACGCAAATGGGTATCAGTCGACGGTCTCTACAGCGAATTTTGGTACAAGATTTGAAGATGTTTCCGTACAAAGTCCAGACGGTGCATCAGCTGTTAGCTGCTGACCGCCAATCGCGACTAACATACGCTCAAGCCATCCTTAATCACCACCAAGAGGAAGATGATTTTTCATCAAAAATAATCATGAATGATGAGGCCCATTTCCTCTTAGCGGGTACGTAAATAAGCAAAATTTACGCTTCTGGGGCACTGAAAATCCGCGTGTAACCCACGAAGAGCCATTACACCGCTCAACGTCACTGTATGGTGTGCTGTTTTCGCTGGAGGAGTCATCGGACCTTTTTTCTTCGAAGACGTCGCGGGCCAAACGGTTACTGTGAATGGTGAGCGCTACAGAGCAATGATCAACGAGTTCTTTTTGCCGCAACTTGATGAATTGGGATTGGAAAACATGTGGTTCCAACAGGACGGTGCAACGGCACACACTGCACGTGCCACAACCGATATGCTGAAGCATGCATTTCCCGGACGCCTAATCTCCCGTTTTGGTGATTTGCACTGGCCAGCAAGATCGCCTGATTTGACCGCTCCAGACTTCTTTTTGTGGGGCTTTTTGAAGTCGCGGGTTTATGTCAACAAGCCTCAGACTCTTGCAGCTCTTAAAGACAATATTCGTCAAGAATGTGAGAACATATCGCCGGAAGTTTTGGCCAAAGTGATGGAAAATGCCATAAAAAGGGCTCAAATGACAATCAACTGTGGCGGCGGCCATTTACATGCACGCTGAAAAAAAATCGCTTCTGTAGTATATTGTCCCAAACATATTCGGCTTGAATTATACATATGTTTAGGGTACACTACAAACATATAATATTTGACATACACAAATATTATATGTTTAGGAGGATATTGTTCTAAACAAAAATATGTTCCCATTCTAATATTTTTTTATTTGGAATAGTATTTTGTATTTATGTATTTTTGCAATGTATCAATGCCTTAACTTAAAGACAAGTTTTCTGTTTTTCAGATGTTCAAAGAGCATTTTTTTATAAATTTTATATGTTTGAAAAATTTTATTAGAACTTAAATCGTATAATCTTTCGTAAATATAAATTGTATTGATGGATTGACAAAACTTGATGAATTGGAATACATATAAATTAAAATTAATTGATGTAAAAAAACAGCTAATGCTGCTAAAGACATTTTTAACTATAATCTAGGAAAAACTGGCTCAAATTCGGAAAATTCAGCAAAGTTTAAAAAAATCATTTTTAAATAAAATATATTTGGAAAACATCTTAAACAATAACTTTGTTTGTGTGTAAACACATGTTTTATTTGTGCAAGTCAGTTCGCAAATATATGTTGTTCTAATATATTAATATATGCGTTCCAAACAAAGTTTAATGATTTTCAAATAAAATTAGTTTGTTAACAAATATATAATATTTAAAAAATTCGTTTCCAAATATATTTTCTTTCAATTCAAGCATATCAAAAATGGCGATTTTCCTCCGTGTGACATAAAACAAATTAAAAGTCCAAATAAAAATAATCCACAAGAAGAATCAAAGTTTTTCATTTTTTTTAAATTACAGCCAAAAAACATCTAAAGGTTACTTTTGTGCCACCTGTTAGTAATGGGTGATCTAAGTAGAGATGCCTTTTTCAATAGCCTTTGTTTGACAGATCACGTGTGAGTCGTGTCATGTTATTTTTATTAAGTATTGTTTGACATTTCATCATGGAAAGACTTACGCCTGAAGAACGTTTACAAATTATTCAGTTTTATTATCAAAATAATCGTTCGCCAATTGCGCTAAGTCCATTTTTTTTAAATCCAAAAAACAACACTTTCCTGTCGACCCACGACCTTGACAATATTTTAGCTCTCGTTAAAAGCTATCTTTCTGCCATTGACCGATTCCCGATCCGACGTACCGGAATCATCGGTCCATATTTCTTCAAAAATGATGCCGGTGAGAATGTACCCGTCAATGGCGACCGTTATCGTAACCGACTATTTGATGCCTGAAATTGAAGCTCGTAATCTCGGCGACATTTGGTTTCAACAAGTCGGCGTCACTTCCCACACATCACATCAATCAATGGATTTACACTTCGGTGAGCAGATAATTTCACGGTTAGGGCCGGTCGATTGGCCACCAAGATCGTGTGATATCACAAATGATATCTAAAGTTTAGGCGGACAAACCCGCTTCGATTCAGGCCTTGGAGCAAAACATCACGCGTGTCATTCGCCAGTTACCAGTCGAAATGTTCGAACGAGTCATCGAAAATTGGACTCGACGAATGGACCATCTGAGACGTAGCCGCGGCCAACATTTGATGGACATAATCTTCCAAAAATAAATGCCAAAGAATGTTCTTTCAAATGATAATAAACATTCCCATTCAATTTGAATGGTCTGTGTTTTTTTTTTCTTTAAAAAAGTAGGGAACCTCGAAATGGTCACCCTATAGATGGTCAGTTTAGTTACCTACTGCTTAGAAATTGAGCCGTTGGATTATCTTCTCTTTGGTAGTGAACTAGTTGAGTCGAGTTTTTGACGTTCAGCGATTAAATAGTTAACATTTAATTGGTTTCAGTTGAGGCATAAGCTGTGTCTATCATTGAAGGATCTGATACAGTAGTTATACTTTCAGACCAATACTTGGATATCACAGTTACAATTCAATGACAAACCTTAAGACATTCACAACGAAAATAGCAACAAATTTATTTTATTTTATATTTATTTGCTACTAATTTATCATTTTATTACTTTACTATCACTACTTTTCAAACGTTTCGCATAAATGTATTCTTTTTTCATTATTTATTTTTTTTTATTTTTTTGTTAGCAAATGCACGTAAACGTACCGTCCGTACCAACTTTTAGCCGATTCAGCCGTCCGTTTACGTTTCGTTTCGCTTGGCTAATGGTTTACACGGATTTCCATATGTCAGATTGAATTAGTTACGCTAATCGTTACGCTACGGGGGCGTTAAGGTTACGTTTGCGTAACCCAGACCTAAATGCTTAAACTGGCCGTTTTCCATGATTTTTTTTTAGAAAAATACTACTATAAATTAGAAATACGATATAAAAATGTTCTACAAAATTTTCTTCTACTCGCTTTACTGCAGTTAGACTTTCTATAAAGTAGAAAAACGATATCAAAATGTCCTACAAAAAAATATTCCCCAATTGATTTTACTGAAGACATCTTTGATTTTTCCTAAGATTAAATTGATGCGAGTTAATTATTTATTCTTTTTATACGCTACACCACACTGTGGTCCAGGGTATTATGAGTTTGTGTATTTGTTTGTAACACCCAGAAGGAGCAGACATAGACCCATCGCTTATTATACCAATCGACATGGAATCACTTGCTGAGTCGATTTAACCATGTCCGTCCGTCTGTAGATGTATCGTTGTAATCAAAGTGCAGGTCGTATTTATTGTCCGATTGTGATGAAATTTAGCACAGTGCTCTTTTTTGGCCCAAGGACGATCCCTATTGAAATTGGTAAAAATCGGTTTAGATATAGCCTCCATTTGTATGTTACCTCCGATTTGACATGTAAGCGCTGTAGAAACTGTATTTTATATCAGATCAGTACGAAATTTGGCAGAGAGAGTTCTCTTATAACATGAATGAATACTGCCAAATTTGGGGGAAATCGGTTCAGATTAAGATATAGTCCCCATATATATGTTTCACCTGATTTGAAATGTAAGCGCTGTAGAAACCGTATTATATATCCGATCAGTACGAAATTCCGCAGAGAGAGTTCTCTTATAACATGAATGAATACTGCCAAATTTGGGGGAAATCGGTTCAGATTAAGATATAGTCCCCATATATGTATATGTTTCACCTGATTTGAAATATAAGCGCTGTAGAAACCGTATTATATATCCGATCAGTACGAAATTCCGCAGAGAGAGTTTTCTTATTACGTAAATGAACACTACCAAATTCGGAGAAAATCCGTTCAGCTTTAGATATGGCCCCCATATATACGAGTATGTTTCACCCAATTTGAAATGTAAGCGCTGTAGAAACCGTATTTTATATCCGATCATTACGAAATTCGACAGAGAAAGATTTCTTATTACATGTATGAATAATCCCAAATATTTATTGCAATGCTCATTTTCACATTGTTGGGGAGGTGTAGGGTATTATATAGACGGCCCCGCCCGACTTTCTGTTTTTCCGTACTGGTTTATATTTAAGTTATAGAAGCAGCCGGAGGTACCAACTCACATAAACCAATTAAGGTCCCTAGTGCTATCACGGGCCTAGTTGTCCCTCATCGGAACCAACCAGTTTGATACACGATGTTATCAATAATACGAACATCGAAACCGGCCGAATCTGTCAGACTTCCTAGAAAGTCCGACCCCATTATATCCAGACGTCGTTTACTCACTGCGGATCAGAAAAAAACAGGTGATGTAGGCTCTCCACCCCCTCATAATCTCTACAGCTTATACAGAAGTCATTAGACTGCCGTAAGGGCACTATCGATCAACAAGAGCTTGTGGCTTGCCCACATATTCCATTTCCTCTGGAGCGTGTCCAGTAGTTCCTAATCTTGCAAGTTCATCATACTTACAGTTCCCTGGTATGTCCCCGTGGCTCGACACGCATATCAGGTGAATATTGAACTGTTCAGTCGAGGGCAGTTTTTTAATATAGTTACCACTAACATGATAGCAGCATGACTATCGGAGAAAATATTGATACCGACTTAGGTCAGAACATTAATTTTCAGCCATTCCGCTGCCTCTTTAATAGCTAAGATTTTAACCTGTCAAACACTGCAGTGATCACAAAGTCTTTTTCTGAATTAGTTTAATCAAGATATGGTACACCCGCATCTGGGTGAATGTGGTTAAAAGCCACCTCCCATTTCAATAAATGTCACCATATTACTTGAAATGTAGGGACGATGAGATAGCACCCACCAGCTCATGTAAGGCAGATTCTGCTGTCGATCCTGGTTTGGCGAAAAGAGTTATGTTTCCAGGTTTCTCTAATGCCAGCATCTAAGAGGCTTTCTTTCAATAGGAACGAGGATAGCCTTATTGGCCTGAAGTACTTTGGGCTAGTATGTCAAATCTTTCCCGCTTTAGGTATGAATTCCACTTTGGTATCCCTCCATCGGATGGGGATATAAGAGGGCTTAATGCAGCATTCACATCTATTTTCACCCACAAGGGAATGATGGACTTCATGATTTTTAATTTTAACTTCTCAAAGTTATTAATGTTCTAATCGCTCTTATAGACGACTTATCTGCTTCTGCAGCAAACATTTAATCTAATTCAAAAACTCTACCTTTATAGCATACTTCTCAGCTGCTTTAACTGGTGAATTTTTCTGAGGGCTCCTCTAATCTACATACATAGTCCTAGACACAGTTTAAATGTGTTGTGTATGTGTGTGTGTTAGTGTAATTATTCCTTTTTTTTTGTAAAAGCCTATACATGTCGTGACCCTGACGACGACAACGGCACATTTACAATCCCCTAATTGTAAAAACAACGTTCGCTCTGCGCGCCGGGCCGCCACTTTTGCAAACAATAACGCGCGCTAAATTGTATTTAGACGTCGCGCTTTTGACCTTTAAGAAATTGCGTTTTGCGAACACACAGAGAACAACAAACACAAGGGTCCTTTTCATGAGGCATGAGTGGCTGGTTGTTGGTGGGTACACGCAGCAAATAGCCAAATTACTGATAGAGGGAACGAAATGTCTATCTCATGCTACATTCGAAAATAGGACATATTGGGCTCACTCATTCTGCCAACCAAAGGGTTAGCATTTGGTGAAATATGGAACAGTTTGTACCTTTATTGCAATTTACTCGAATCTTCGTTAATTCTATCGCTATCAACTTAAGACAAATGGGCGAAAAAAAAACAATAAAATACCCATCACCTACTCTTCAGCGACGTAGTTGCCACGCCCCCTTTTCACACCTCCCTTACAAAACGACCAGGTCGGACCAAAACTGTATAGCTCATAACTTTAATACCTCTCCACACAAATACTTGAAATTCGGCACTGTGCAATGTTGTTGAAGTTCTAACTGTTCAGGCGAAAACTAGGAGCATTTGTGACTGCCCTTCTTGTACTCGCCACAGAAAGTAATAACCACATACGAATCATTTTAATATCTCCGAATCCTTTATTTTAACTAATTTCCCAAAGTCTGTTATCTGAGAAAGAATGAATCCGACATCTGCCAAAAAAAACAATTTTTTCTTTGCGTGTAATGGTCGCATGTGTTTCGCAAATATGTATACTTATACTTTCTAGAAAATTTTAAGTTTACCACCGTGTAGGAAAAGCATGAATGGACGGACGTTCTCGGACGGACAATATAAGTACACTTAGATAGACACAAGGAGACGGGCTTTAAGTGGCGGTTCGCATACACAAACACAACCGCATACAAAGCCATATGTAAATAATTTGATAAACAATGTTGCCCTGAATAAAGCGTTTAGTTAGAGAAGCACTCAGTGGTGTTATTTCTTTACATTGTGAAATATTTGTTAGGGTGGTAAATGTCCCTGTATCAGTAGGGACGTAATTGTCCCGGGTATTGATAATAATGTGGTAAGTTCCATTTCCGCATATATGTCTACATACGTTTTGTCGAAGCTGGAAGGATCTGAGGTTTCAACACTTACCGAAAAGCAAAAACAGTCACTACTCATCAAAGTCACAGAACGTCATGGATGCTTCTATAGCCACTATGTCGGCTGGTAGGGCCACAATTTCGGCCGTGTTAACGGCTGGTGATAATGCCAAAAGAATCGAAACAGAAGATTTCCTCATAACGAAACCGTCAACAGAACACTATCTAAACCGTTCAGTGAAGTGGTGAAGAAGAATTACGTTTAGATTTAGGTTAGGGCGGCAGCCGCTTTTACCTGTTCACATAGACCATCACTAAAATCTAAAAAATGTCTCCTCGCACTAGAGAGGAGAAGACTGTAAACGTTAGTGTACCTAGTATTACCACCGCCTCAAATGCCCCTCATCGAATCCAACCTGTTCGATAAACAAAGTTATCAATAGTACGAATATCGGAACCGGAATAATTTCTCAGACTTCCTAGAAAGGCTGACCCTAGTATATCCAGACGTCGTTTACTTAATGCGGGACAGTAGCAGAGCATGTACTCAATGCTCTGCACTTCTGGCACGTTCGGCGATCAAGCAGTGTCCCGTCTAACGTGTACAGTATTTTCCTTTCTAGTGCGAGGAGACATTTTGAAAGGTTCTGGTGATGGTCGTTATAGGCACAGTGATGCGGATGGCACCATACCTAAGGGCAATTGGAGGCATGTGTAATTGGCCACTATACCCCACTGCCTGGCTGTCCTAGGAGATAAAGGGGTTTCCAACAAGAGGTTTTATTTTGGTATTCAAAGAAAAATTCCATTTTTGAGATAAATGATCGGATGTTTATTTCATAATACAGAGGAAGGTATGCTATTAATAATGAAAAACAACATGGCCACCACGACCACGCTTACAGGACCATATCCTTTTCATGAAATTTTCCATAACCAAATCGCAAAGTGGCTGCCCTATGTCCTCGATAGCATCACGAATTCTATCTTTGAGGTCTTGAATCGACGCTGCGCTGTTGGAGTAGACCTTATCTTTCACGTGGCCCCAAAGGAAGAAGTCGCAAGATGTTAAATCACAAGATCTCGGTGGCCAATTGTGATCACCTCTTCGAGAGATAACAGGGTCCGGAAACTTTTCCCGTAACAGAACAATGGTTTCGTTGCTTGTGTGGCACGTAGCGCCGTCTTGTTGAAGGTAAACGTTGTCCAGATCAATACCATCCAACTCCGACCATCAAAAAATCATTATCATTAATCATCTCTCGACAGCGCATTCCATTCACCGTAACTGTTGATCCAACCTCATTTTCGAAAAAGTAAGGTTTAATGACCCCGCCGGACCATATACCGCACCAAACAGTCACACGTTGAGGATGGAGAGGCTTCTCAACAATAACTCTTGGGTTTTCCGAGCCCCAGATGCGACAGTTTTGCTTGTTGACGTAGCCACCGAGGTGGAAATGGGCCTCATCAGTCAAGATGATTTTCTGTCGTTCGTATCTTTTTTGTTCGGTCGTTTTGTATCGTTCGGTGATCGTGTATCGTTTCATTTTTAGTAATGGCGTAGTTTCTACTTGTCAAATGTCAAAGAATAAAAGCTTCAAAAGTGACAGCTACTGAAATACCGGGTGATTAAAAATAACACCTCTTGTTGGAAACCCCTGTATGTCAGGCACACAACCAATATACAACGATGCAGCGTGACATCAGGGCGAGAGTTAAGCTTTTGGCTTTCGGTGAAGATTAGTAGGTCTGTATAAGGCTGCTCTGATTAGAGTGGGTGAGGGTGGTCGACCAGTTAGGTGTCATACCAGAGCCCTCACCAGGGTTACAAAAGAACCATCCGACTCAACTGACATTCTGCAGTTCCTAAGAGTTTTCAATCCCGATCTGTCCATCCATAACACTGTACAACAATTTTGAACCTTTTCCAAAATAAAGGGGTTCTGACAATGTATTCTGGTAGAAGAGACCAAAAAAGATATAAAGGGTCCGCCAAATAACTTATTTTTTTTTTGAAAATTGTATAAAAAAAAACTACTGAATATTTTCTCAAATTTCTTTTTTTATTTGAAAGTACAATCCTTCCGGTTAATAATGGAAAATAATTTCATTCAAATGGCTGCCTCTGCCATGCAGTATCCTACACGATCGGTCCAATTTTTAAGCACATTATCGATTGTGTGCAGCTGTATTTCACCAATGGCTTCACGAATATTGTCCTTTAAAGCGTCAATTGTCTCTGGCTTGTCGGCGTAACACTTATCTTTGAGGGCACCCCACAAATAATAGTCAAATCGCAGCTCCGAGGTGGCCAAACTACATCAGTTCTGCGGCTGATAATGCGATCTTCAAAAACAGGGCGCAAAACATCGAGTGTAGCTTCGGCTGTGTGGCACGTAGCGCCGTCCTGTTGAAACCAAATGTTGCCAATATCCTCCTCTTCAATTTTTGTGAACAAAAATTCGTTCAACATGGCCCGATAACGATCGCCATTGACTGTAACGACCATTTCGAAGAAAAATGGTCCAATTATGGCTCTGGACCAAAATTAGCACCAAACAGTGACTCGTTTTGGTTGTATCGGCTTTTCAATGTATGCGTGCGGGTTTTCGGTGCCCCAAATGCGACAATTTTGCTTGTTTACATACCCGGCAAGATCAAAATAAGCTTCATCTGAAAAGATGATTTTTTTCGGCAAAATCGGTAATAGTAATGTCGCAATATTTCCCAGCGTTGTTCAAGCGTATACACAACCATATTCGTTCAGCGGAAGAATAAAACTAATTATCTGTCAAATCAGACATGAGCTAAGTGTTACCATTCACGAAATAAGCACTAGTTGAAAAAAAACGTTAGACTGCGGACCCGTTACATGTGTCGGTGTTTTGAAAGATCGCATCGGTATTTTATTTTATTGGGGGGGATGGGTTTAAAGTTCCCCCTTTTGCCTGTTCGTGCAGCATATCGGTATATGAAACTATACGAGGATGTTCTTTACATCTGAGGTGTGAAGTTCTTTACATCTGAGGACTAGGAACTACCTTACACGATCCAAGGAACTTGAAAATATGGGCATTCCTCTAGCGAACTGCATATATTCCAGGTTGATGCGGCCCTAAGTGTACTCCAAACGCTCCAATGGCCTTCTGTTGTTATCGAGACCGAACGTATATACATATATATTGTCTTCCAATGCTTTAAAAGTTGCTAGTTTGTCGGCATAAACCAATGACTTAACATAACCCCATAAAAACAAATCCAGATGCGTTAAATCGCACGATTTCAGGAAATAAAGTTGAAACCTATTTTCGTTTATTCACCGTAACGGCAGCTCCTTCCTCATTTCGAAAGAAATAAGGACTGATTATGGCGCCAGCGTGTAAACCGCACCGTTTGATAAATTTTAATGGATGCAACGATGATTCTTTAACGACATGAGGATTGTCTTCGCTGCAAATACGACAATTATGCTTATTGGCGTAACCATTTAACCAGAAATGAGCTGCATCACTAAACACAATTCTTTGATCTGAACATCGCGAACAAATTTATTTTTCAAAGTAAATTTCCACATTTTGGAGTATTGTTCTGGCGTTAAACGATTCATGATAACTTATCAAACCTTACTAAACAGAAATGTCAACACAGTTTGACATTATGAGCTGTCAAGCCATAGCTATCGATATCGAAAGTTCTCATACTGCTATAAAAAAACACCCATTAGATGACACCACCTTTGTGTTTGTACCTGAGGCTTCAAAAATTATGGGTGTGCATGACTCCGCACTTCCATACGGCTGGGAGGTAACCACATTTGATACCTCAATTTCCGTAATGGGTTCTTCATCCTGCTGGTATACCTTCAGAACTATAGTCCCGAAACCATATCGCAGATTTATATTTACCTGTTGTATGTGAAGGTTGGTTTCAGCATTAAGGATCAAGTTTATCTGCCGCTTTCGAATGCCCTCCTTATCAATCTAGTCAATTCTACAATTATGTGTGGGAAGACCACGATTGCCAGAATGCCAGGCGAGTCGGATGTTTCTTCTGTAATCCAAGCACGACATCTAAATGATCTGGCATCAGTGATAGCCAAGAGCTTTACTCTCCCCTGATACCAACCTGCATCGTTGTAGATTGGTGAATGGTGGTGTCCCTGGCATTTATCCAAGGACAGCGAGGCATGGGGTATGGGGTTTGTTGGGATGGTGCCATCCACTTCACATCTGCCTAAAACGGAAATCACTAGAATATTCAAAATGTCTCCTAGCACTAGAGAAAAAAGAATACTGTCTACATTAGTGTCAGTTCTGACGGAACACTACCCAATCTGCGAACACGCCAGAAGTGATAAGAAAGAAGTGGAGAACATTGAGCTCCTGCTTTGATACTGTCCCGCATTAAGTTAGCGACGTCTGCTGGGGTCAGCTTTTCTAGGAAGTCTGAGAGATCTTTCCGGTACCGATATTCGTACTATTGATAAGTTTGTTCATCAAACAGTTTGATTTCGATGAGGGACCCTTGAGCCCGTGTTATGCTAGGGATAGATTCAGCATTAATGATGAAATAGATCCGCCTTACCAATATTATGGGTGGGCTGACCATGGTTGCAAACTCTTACGTAGTAACTCCAGATTGTCAGGCGAGTCGGATGGAAGTCTGAGAGATCTTTCCGGTACCGATATTCATACTATTGATAAGTTTGTTCATAAAACAGTTTGATTTCGATGAGGGGCCCTTGAGCCCGTGTTATGCTAGGGATAGATTCAGCATTAATGATGAAATATATCAGCCTTACCAATATTATAGGTGGGCTGACCATGGTTGCAAACTCTTACGTAGTAACTCCAGATTGTCAGGCGAGTCGGATGGTTCTTCTGTAACCTACGTTAGGGTTCTGGCACGACATCCAACTGGGCGCCGGCCCGGACAGACTTCACCCACTCGACTCTGCGCAGTCTTCTGCAGGTGTACTGATCTGGCATCACCGAAATACAAGAGCTTAACTCTCCCATGATGCCATCCTGCATGGTTGCAGATTGGTGGAGTGCCCGGCATCTCTCCAAGGACACTCAGGCATTGGGCCATAGTTCAAGAATTTGAACGTTTTCGAAGTTCATCGGCTTTATAGTTCCCCGGGTTATCCCTTTGACCTGGTACCCATACGAGGTATATATTAAACTGCAAAGTCATTTGGAGATCTGTGCAGTCAAGGGTTATTTGTGAATTTACGGCTATAGCCTCCAGATATTAAATGACAGCCTGGCTGTTCGAGTAAATGAAGCGTTGGACTCTCTGTTACGAGTCAGCCAAATGAAAATTTGCCTTATTGCCATTATTATGGTTTAATTGACACTGCAAGTATCTGGTAGTCTGTGAGCTATAATAGGACTACGTTTTTTATAGTGCAATCAGAAGCCAATCTTAACATCAAGCTTCGAACCAAATGTATAGAAGATTCAATTTTTAGGTATTCTGCCAATGTATTCCTCTCTGGCAGGTATCTTAGTGGTGAGGTCTTTGGGGCGACTAGGGATGTAGCTTTTCTCGACATCATCATGCCTGGCGACCGGCCAGACCTCATCCACTCTACTCAGAGCAGCCGTATACAGGTCTACCGACCTCGCGTCGCCCAAAGCTATCAGCTTTACTCTCTCCTGATGCCACCCTGCATCATTACAGATCTCTTGAAGAACCACATGTCTCTAAATGTCCTTAGGGATGGTGCCACCTACTCCACTTCTGCCTAATACGGCCTTCATTAGACTCTTCTTCGCCACTTCATTGAATGATTTGTTGAGTGTTCTGTTGAAGGTTACTTTATGGCCTTTAGCCTTTTTTGAAATTCGGAGTTCAGCAGCTGACCTAATTCTTTTGACATTATTACCAGCCGTTAACACAGCTGAAGTTGTGCCCTATCAGCCGACTCTGTGGCTTTAGGAAAGAGTCGAAACTTCAGCACCTTCCAACTTCGACAAAACTCTGAGCTACCACTCGCTTTATTTATTGCTTCGCTGGGGCGTTGCTGCATGAATATTCCAAAAGGGCGTTTCTGGATGGAATTTGGCTGTTTTGTGTGTTTGTGATAAGTTCCGGGCTTTGTTGTGTTCTGGCATTTATATTAAAATTTTATGGTCAACATTTTTTATCTCGGCCCTCCCCATTTTTAAGCGTGTTTTTTCAGATTTATTGAAGCATAGCGAAAAATTACTGTTATGTGGGGGAGCTAGAGGGTTTATATGCACAGAAATATTTACCTTAATGTTTTCCACAAACCTGCTAAACATACTTCACACTTCAGATGTAAAGAACATATAGGTTCATATACCGATATGCTTTACGAACAGACAAAAGGGCGAACTTTAACCCCCTCCCCCCCAATAAAATAAAATACCGATGTGATCTTTCAATGTGCGAGGAGACATTTTGATGTTTCTAGTGATGGTCTATGTGAACGGGTAAAAGCGGTTGCCGCCCTAACGTAAATCTAAAGGTAATTCTTCTTCACCACTTCACTGAATGGTTTAGATTGTTCTGTTCTGTTGACGGTTTCGTTGTGACCTATAGCCTTTTTCGAAGGTAGAACACTCACTTAACCAAGTGAAGTGGCGACGATCGAATCTCCGATGGCCGTTATAGGCAGAAGTGATGTGGTTGGCACCATCCCTAACGACAGCTGGAGACATGTGGAATCGGCCACTATGTATACCTCAAATCTAAGCCGATACCCTCTATTTTCGATGACGAATGCAATTCTTCGGACACTGAGGGGTAGCCTATGGTAGCCTATCGCCTTTTACACAGAGAGAGCGAGAGCGTGGAAAAGACATATAAGGTTGTTTTTCCATTGCTCCACTTTGTCTCCACAGCTTCTGCAACAGTCAAATCGCTGGATTCTGCGTGTCGTCCAATGAAGCAGTGAAGGGTCATCCCAGATCCAGCAGTGCTTTGGTTCGTTTGGAGTTTAGGCGGGGCCACATCAGTCTGGTGCTCTTACGACAACAAATTTGTTGCACTATTTGTAGGCTTGCCAATATATTCCAGTTCTGCTAGAGCTTGTAAGGTAGTTCTTTTTTTAGCAGGTTCATCTAAAGTAGATATCAATAGAGTAAGTCTAAGACGAAAAATTTATTTAATGGTGGTTGCTGTTAAATCAGTACGGGTCTCAATTTCTCTATCTGTCTAACATACAAAATTGACGTATGAGCGGTAAGATTGCCGTATAACTGAAGATAAAAATTATTGGTGATAGAGATGCATAATTTTAGCTTGCTAGCCTGCTGAGAAGGGTGGGTGCAGTGTTTAGACAAATGAAGTCTTTATAATTGTATATTTTGAGATGTGACACTCGAAAAGTAAATGAGCGAAATGTGTTGCCTATCTCTTTTGTTGAATAAATTTACCATCACTGAAAACATTGCCACATTGTTTTTTTTTCGTCCCTTGGCAGATGTTATCGTATTTAACATAAAGAAATCATTTCACCATTAAGTTAAGGCCAACAAAAATCTTGGCAAGTTAACGAAAATTCGAAGTGATTGGCAGTATCAAAAGTTCTCGTCATTTACCAAATCAAGGTTAAATACCCAAAACACTTTCATCCACCTACAATTTATTTTCATTCACAGATTTAAAAAAAAAAAATAAAAATGAAAATAACAATAAAAAAAGAAAACAAAAGAAAATCTATTTTATGCCTGCAATTGCAGAAATGGTTTGTTCGCTCATACAAAGAGAGATTAATAAGGGCTAGATTATACAAGGACTCTTGTCCCTCTGTCGCTCCTGCGTTTGTCTCTCACTCTCCCACTTTTCCCATATATCCTTCTGTCAGATGCAAAAGCCAGTGAATGGCAATCTCGGAAGGAGAATGAGGGAATGTAAAAAAGAGATTATAAAGTAAAATTAGACATGCATATGAGGGTGTAACGATTGTGGAAGATATAAGAATTTAGTATATGTATATTCTTCATAAGGTTATAATATACGTAATATGTTCAAATATTTGTTATATGCTTATAATATAACATATGCTTGATAATATGCTTATAAGAAGCATTGGTAACAATCCCGAAATTCACAAAAAAATTTTAAAAATTTGATTCCTACTTTGAGATTGGAGGAACTCTGACAAAATTTTCAGATTTACACAGAAACAAGTTTTGTCATAAGAGTAAAGATTGTAGCTAAAGATATTTGTAATCTTTAAAATAAATATATGTTGTATTTAAAATTATGACAATTTACCTAGACTTTTACAAACATTTTGGCCTTCTAGGCCAAATACTACACAAGTAAAAACCAGTAAGGAAAGGCTAAAGTCGGGCGGGGCCGACTATATAATACCCTACACCACTCTCGTAATATTGAATAACTCTGAAATATAAATTTTGTAATTCATGTATAAATTTTCTTCAAATTCGGCAATGTTAGTCCATGGATCAAGAAACTCTACCATTCTAAATATGAAAACGATTGGATGTAAACTACAGCATCTATAGGACTAAAGGGACAAATCGGACGAAAAATATGTATGGGAGCTATATCTAAATATTAACCGATTTTCTTCAAATTCGGCAATGTTGGTTCAGGGGTCAAGAAACTCTACCATTCTAAATTTCAAAACGATTGGATGTAAAATACAGCTTCTATAGAACTAAAGGGCCAAATCGGACGAAACATACATATGGGAGCTATAGCTAAATCTTAACCGATTTTCTTCAAATTCGGTAGTGTTGGTTCATGGATCAAGAAACTCTACCATTCTAAATTTCAAAATGATTGGATGTAAAATACAGCTTCTACAGGACTAAAGAGGAAAATCGGACGAAACATATACATATATGGGAGCTATAGCTAAATCTTAACCGATTTTCTTCAAATTCGGCAATGTTGGTTCATGGATCAAGAAACTCTACCATTCTAAATTTCAAAACGATTGGATGTAAAATACAGCTTCTATAGGACTAAGGGGCCAAATCGGACGAAAGATATATATGGGAGCTATATCTAAATCTGAACCGTTTTCAACCAAATTCAATAGGGATCTTTACAGCTGCGAAATACTCTAAAGCGACCTCTAGTCGACGAACAACTTTACATGGACAGACGGACAGAAATGGTTAAATCGACTCAGCTAGTGATTCTGAGTCGATCGGTATACTTTAAGGTGGGTCTAGCTGTGTTATTTTCAGGTGTTACAAACATCTGCCGTGAAACAAACTTATAATACCCTGTACCACAGTGTGGTGTAGGTTATAAATAGCAATCTAATTATCCGCTAAGCAGAATGCCAAACACTCATATATGTAGCTCAAATGAACGATGCTAAAATAACTCTTCACTCTATGATTATTTTTAAGGAGTTACGGGCATTTAGTTGATGCACAGAAAGTTCAGGTTTGGCCCTGAATGTGGGTTAGGTGGGTGGTATCCAAAAATCACGCCATTTTTGTTACATTACTCATGTTAAAAACATTTTGGCCATTAAAAGTTCTGCAAAAAATCACCGGGGTTATATACACTATGCAACAAAGTTTTTATCAAAGGGCTGTCAATAACATTTACTGGTGTAATAGGGTGTGCTAAACACAAAAAAGCATTTAAAAAAATTTTTATGGTATATTTTTTTTTTTTTTTTTAATTTTAAAATTCCAATTTTCTTAGAAGGTTTCTTTGGTATTTGGACCATAATTTTTGAAGTTCACGCTGGATAAAGCCCCGATATACTTTAAATTAAAGGAAATTATGAGGACTACAAATTTGAAAACAGAAGTTTAGTAACTGTCGTTCAAATAAATAGAAAAAATTTTATTTTTTTGTAAAAAAAAGTCGCTTTTTGCTTTCACAAAAAAAAACATAAAAAATAGAAGAAAAAACAAACAAAAAAAATTTCCAATTTTTGAAGAAAATCTATGGACAAATGTAGAAATTATAACACTTTTGGTTGAAATAAGAGAATTTCAACATAATCCGGTTTTTGTACACCCTTTTGTATTGTGAACAAGGGTACATGTATATCAGATGCTGCAGGTCAAAAGTGTAACATATGGATGGAGTGACCTAAGATACCCCAAGATTACTTGGCGGAAATCCGTTTTGGGTCATTTTAAGTAATTTCAGCCATGTCCGCCAGCCTTTCCTTCTGTATGTGCGGTTGGTGCGCACGCTAACTTTCGACAGGATAAACCGATTTACTCTATATTTGGTATGTGTCAATATTTTGCTCTATCTCAGACTAAGGTCAAAGATAGACTACATTGATTCACTCCTTCGGGTACCTTCCCCACAAAGGGTCAAAATTTTGTGAAATTTTGATTATCTCATAACACATATTATTAGTTTCTTGGTCGCCATCATCTTGAGAAAAATGGGCGTTTTTGCCACGCCCCTTTTGGTACCTGCCATACAAATGGAACATTTTGCACAAAAATTAACGCCTTATAACTTTGATTCTAGTCCATAGAAATAACTACTTGAAATTTTGTGAAGTGTAATGCTTTTATAATACCCACAGTCCAGCGAAAAATTGGCGCCCCTTTTGGTACCTCCCATACAAATGGACCATTTTGCCCAAAAAGTTAACGGCTTAAAACTTTGATTCCAGTCCATACAAATAATGGGTTTTCCAATAGGGATGATATGATTTTGAAGTGACGTTTCGGCCATTTGTAATATATATTTCATTGTATTCAGTAGTGTTTACAATTTCATCATGGAGAGATATACGCAAGAACAACGTTTACAAATTATTCAGTTTTATTATCAAAATAATCGTTCTCCAATTGCAACTTTTCGTTTTTTTCAATTTTTTTCAAAATCAAAAAAAAAACACTTTCCAGTCGACCTACGACCTTGACACCCATTAGCAATATTTTATCTCTCGTTAAGAGCTATCTTTTTGCCATCGACCGATTGTGGCTACGTGCCACACAGCAAATGAAACAATTGAATTATTGCGAGCAAATTTTGGAGATTCGATTATTTTAAGAAATGGTAATATTGAATAGCCTCCAAGAAGTTGTGATTTAACACTATTAGACTATTTCTTGTGGGGTTATTTAAAGTCATTGGTCTTTCGAAATAAACCAGACTCTCTTCAGGCTTTATAAGTCAATTTTGAACGTGAGATTCGTGACTTACGACTCGACTCGGTTCATCGAATTCGTTCCTGCAGAAGAAGTCGTGGACGTTTTATTTAGAACTTAATTGTATCGATTGTACTCCACATTTAATAAAAAACTTTTGAATTTCCTTAACAATAAGTATGTTCTTTTTTTTTCAAAGAAATCATATCACTCTGTACTTAAAAGTTTGTGGAGTGTAATGCCTTTACAGATCCTATAGTCATGTGCAAAATGAGCGATACTACTACGCCCCTTTTAGTAGTGCCCATTTGGGAAGTGAATGCTTTTATAGTACCTACAGTCCCGTGAAAAATGGGCGTTATTGCCACGCCCCTTTTAGTACCTCCCATACAAATGGACCATTTTGTACAAAAAGTTAACGGCTTATAACTTGGTTTTCTGCACATTCAAATACTTACAAGTTTGTACAGGATAATGTTTTTATAGTACCCGTAGAATATTACAAAATGGGCGTTATTGTCACGCCCCTTTTGGTACCTCCCAAACAAAATTGCCAAAATAAAAAATATGAAAAATTATTTTTTTGAATTTCCCTATTTTTACAATATTGGTCATAAAAATAGATATTTTGCAAATAGGCATTGTTTTCTTCGTTAGGGTGATAGCTTTCAAGAAATGGAACGTTTTTTATGGATTTTTTCGTGCCGGCAAAAAATGATTTTTTTGAAAACAAAAAATCAAATTTTTTTCTAATTGTTTTAGCGACAGTTGCTAATTTCCTTCAATCTAAATGTTATCCCGTCCAAAATACTAAAGGTATATTCCAAGAAAATTGGAAATTTGGAAAAACAAATTTAAACAAAAATTTGTTTTGGTTTCATAAAATAGTATGCCTCAATCTATTCAAAAAAAAGTTTTTAGGTCTCGGACAAAAAAAACTTTTTTCTTGCATAGTGTTATTTAAGATGTTATGACCAGCTAGATTTGTTTTCTTTCTTTTTAAAATAAAGAAAAATGGCGGATTTTAATATATTTTTTGCAAAGAAATAGTTATACAAAACTGACAAATCTAACCACCTTAATATACACCTTATGTATGTGTATGCAAATATGTTTGAATTGCCGTGACTAAATGCTATGGTCCGTCTGTGTCTATCGGTCGGTCTATCTAT
Organism: Eudasyphora cyanicolor; assembly: GCA_963930755.1. Taxonomy (NCBI): domain Eukaryota; kingdom Metazoa; phylum Arthropoda; class Insecta; order Diptera; family Muscidae; genus Eudasyphora; species Eudasyphora cyanicolor. The sequence goes on along the minus strand of OZ005735.1, from coordinate 154,827,123 downwards.
TCATTTAGTCAGGCTATTTTACAATTGGTGTTGCTGCTACTTGTTATTATTGTTGTTCTTGTTGTAGGCCAGTAAGTATTCACAATAAAACACTTGAATGGCATAAGTATCTGGTGTAAGTAGCTTTTTTTGGCTTTAAGCCAAAAATACAAATTGTGAATTCTTCTCAGTCAATACGAGTGGCATGACAACGACACACACACAGACAGTAGTACCACCAAGTCTCGTAGAACCACAAGGCAGAAAGGCATTGTTTATTTAAATGTTCGAATTGGCAATTCACCTATTCGATAACAAACAATTTATACCGACACAGTCAGCCACAAATGTGCGGTGGATGGAGGGATAAGAAATGGGGAAGGAGATTTGATTGGATCTGCGACACTTTTGTATTAAAGAAAACATATGTGAGTTTTTTTCCAATCTATTCTTACCTTGAAAACAACTTTTGCAAAGCGTGATCCATTTCGAGGTTTCCTACTTTTTAAAAGAAAAAAAAACAAAGAAAATTCAAATTGAAAGGGGAACGTTTATTATCATTTGAAAGAACATTCAAATCAAATAGTCGGTTATCATGGCACGATAACGGTCGCCATTGACGGTTACGTTCTCACCGGCATCATTTTTGAAGAAATATGGACCGATGATTCCGCCGGCCAACAAACCACACAAAACCGTTGTTTTTTCTGGATGAAGTGGCAGCACTTGAATCTCTTCAGGTTGCTCTTCGTCCCAAATGCGGCAATTTTGCTTGTTTCCAAAGTTTCTACTTCAGTATGTCTAATGTGCCGAAGAGGGATAAATATGGTACCATTGACAAATCTAAATGACTAGAGATAGAATCTTTAAAATTAGCTCGAGGGAGGAACTAGGAATGTGAACTCGGGATAAGAAAAAGTTTTTCGAAATTCGTACTTCTGGGGGGCGGGGTTAAAAAGTATATAATATATAAATATTGTACTTTTACCAAACACAAATGGCTAGTGCTAGAATTATGAAATTCGTAATGAGAGTAGCCCTAAGGATTAAGAGACGTGACAAGAAGCATTTTCTCCGAAATGTATACTTTTATGTGATGCATGGGGAAAAAGGGTTAAAAATGGTACCCCAGTAAAAATTACTACTGCTAAAATCATGAAATTTTGTAGAGTGTAGAGCATAGAACGTGACACAGAAGTCATCGCCAAATTCCAAAGACTAGAGTCAGAATCGTAAAATTTAGTGCATTGTAGAACTTGGAATGTGAACTCGGGATAAGAAGCAAAAGGGGAAATTCAGTGAGAGGTTGCCCTTATGGATTTACAGGCGGGACATGAAGCATTTTTCCGAAATTCATACTTGAGTGGGTTAAAAAGGGCAAAAAGGGATAAAAATGGTACCACCGCTAAATCCAAATAGCTGCAGCTAAAATAATAATTTTTGTTGAGAGTGTAGACCTTGCAACGTGAACTCTGGATCGAAAGAAAATTTTCGAAATTCGTACTTTTAGGGGGTGAAATGATACATATTGTACCACTGCCAAACATAAACAACTAGAGCTGCAATCGTAAATTTTCGGTGTAAGGGCAACGTCCAAAATGTCTGCTTGAGTAAGTTAAATGGGACAAATAGGGATAAATATGGTACCATCAGCAAATCCAAATGGCCAGAGCTAAAATCGTGAGATATTAAGAAATTTTTCGAAATTCATACTTTTATGGGATAAAATGGTGAAAAAGGGGAGAAATAGTGTACCACCCCAAACACAGCCGATTAGAGTTCGAAAGCCATAGCGATTTTTGTAAACATTTACTTTAGGGAGCTTAATGGGGTTCAATTGGGAAAAAGGGATAATTATGGTATTATTCAGTGTGACAGTAGCACCTGGAACATATGAAAAAGGGGAGAAATAGTGTACCACCCCAAACACAGCCGATTAGAGTTCGAAAGCCATAGCGATTTTTGTAAACATTTACTTTAGGGAGCTTAATGGGGTTCAATTGGGAAAAAGGGATAATTATGGTATTATTCAGTGCGACAGTAGCACCTGGAACATAAATGGGGTACAAAAGGCAAAGAGGGATAAATATAGTATCAACGCCAAATTCAAACGACTAGATCTAGACTAATGAACTTTGTTTCGATGAAAGCTATTGTGATGTAGACACGGGACAATATACGAATTTCCGAATTTCGAGTTTTTAGGGTGTCAAACTAATGAACGCCTAGAGCTAGAATCAAGCGAACACAAAATGTTTGTATACTTATACTTATTAACTTATTTTAGGAGGTGCAACAGGGCTATAAGTATTTGGGATAAATCTGGACCTATTGTCCAGAATATCTTACTTAATAAAGTATCTGTACTGCCTGGAGCTAGAATCGTGAAATTTTGATCGGGACAAAAAGTGATTTTTCGAAATTCGTACATTTAGGATATATCTTACGATATAAAGATAGATTATCTTAAGGACTTTTTGAAATTCGTACTTTTGAGTAAAAAAATTAACAAACAAAATTGCAAATATGGTACTTTTTTCTATAATTTTATAGTAATATGTGCAAAAATTCGTCCAATAGTACTCCCTCCAAAAACAAAACCATATAATAATGGAATGTCGAAATCTTCCCCTTCTAGGATTAAGAGGAACAAAATGGGTCAAATATGTTACTCTCTTCTAGAGATGAAATTATAAATAGTGTTGTGTTATAAATCAGGGCCAAATTGGACCAAATATGAGACCATCTTTTGAAGATTAAATATTAATGAATTTTCAAAATTGGTACTTTTTGCGAAGACGATGTTCACCATGTGATATGAACTAGTATTTGTAATTATTTGTACTCTTAAAGATATAATAAAAACAAGAATGGGAACAATACATTGTCACTACTTAACAGCATAAACAAAAATATTTCTCATAGAACTGAACCTAACTAATATGTAGTAGATTTTCGAAACTCATATTGTTGAGATAAAAATGAAGAAAAGGTCTAAATATTGTACCCAATCCCAAAGATAAATAAAGTTGGATTTTCGGCATAAAGAAAAAAACCATTTAAAATAGTAATTTAAGGAAAAGACAACCATACACAGAAATAACCAGTAAGGAAAGGCTAAAGTCGGGCGGGGACGACTATATAATACCCTACACCACTCTCGTAGTATTGAATAACTCTGAAATATAAATTTTGTAGTTCATGTATAAATTGTTTATTCTAAATTTCAAAACGATTGGATGTAAAATACAGCTTCTATAGAACTAAAGGGCCAAATCGGACGAAACATATATATGGGAGCTATAGCTAAATCTTAACCGATTTTCTTCAAATTCGGCAATGTTGGTTCATGGATCAAGAAACTCTACCATTCTAAATTTCAAAACGATTGGATGTAAAATACAGCTTTTATAGGACTAAAGGGCCAAATCGGACGAAACATATATATGGGAGCTATAGCTAAATCTTAGCCGATTTTCTTCAAATTCGGTATTGTTGGTTCATGGATCAAGAAACTCTACTATTCTAAATTTCAAAACGATTGGATGTAAAATACAGCTTCTACAGAACTAAAGAGCAAAATCGGACGAAACATATATATGGGAGCTATAGCTAAATCTTAACCGATTTTCTTCAAATTCGGCAATGTTGGTTCATGGATCAAGAAACTCTACCATTCTAAATTTCAAAACGATTGGATGTAAAATACAGCTTTTATAGGACTAAAGGGCCAAATCGGACGAAACATATATATGGGAGCTATAGCTAAATCTTAACCGATTTTCTTCAAATTCGGTATTGTTGGTTCATGGATCAAGAAACTCTACTATTCTAAATTTAAAAATGATTGGATGTAAAATACAGCTTCTACAGAACTAAAGAGCAAAATCGGACGAAACATATATATGGGAGCTATAGCTAAATCTTAACCGATTTTCTTCAAATTCGGCAATGTTGGTTCATGGATCAAGAAACTCTACCATTCTAAATTTCAAAACGATTGGATGTAAAATACAGCTTCTATAGGACTAAAGGTCCAAATCGGACGAAAGATATATATGGGAGCTATATCTAAATCTGAACCGATTTCAACCAAATTCAATAGCGATCTTAACAGCTGCGAAATACTCTAAACTGCAAAATTTCAGAACGATCGGAGTGAAATTGCGACCTGTAGTCGACGAACAACTTTACATGGACAGACGGACGGACGGACGGACATGCTTAAATCGACTCAGCTAGTGATTCTGAGTCGATCGGTATACTTTAAGGTGGGTCTAGCTGTGTTATTTTCAGGTGTTACAAACATCTGCCGTGAAACAAACTTATAATACCCTGTACCACAGTGTGGTGTATGGTATAAAAATCAATATTAGAATTATTCAAAAATAAATTTAAATATAGCAAGTAATAAACTTTTTATGCAGCCAACTTTCGCTACATATTCCAAGAATGTCAGAGCGCGTCTTCTTTAGATATAATTATATTTATTTTTAGACAGTTACTCACCAAATTTAATCCCTTGTCGTCCTTTTCAGTTGTCAGAACTGAAATTTGGTCAACATTCGTTCGAAACATGCAACGTAGACGTGGTCATCTAAGCCTTAAATGGCGTCTGTTTTGATAAGCAGGAAGCCAAATAATTGTTGAAGAGGTAAAAGAGGTTGAAGTTCTGCATAAGGATAGACCTAGAAAAAGAGAAGAAATGAAAATTAATACAAAACAAAAAATTAAAAAAATCTGATTTTCTGATTGCATAAAAAATTCTAATAGTATTTATCATCGTTTATGACTTTTCTAGAAGAAAGTTCATCGTTGATGACTTTTGTTATACAAAAGTTCATAGTTGATGACTTTTCTTTTACAAAAATTCAATGCTAATGACTTTTCTTAGAGAAAAGTTCATCGTTAATAACCTTTCTTAGAGAAAAGTTCATCGTTAATAACCTTTCTTAGAGAAAAGTTCATCGTTAATGACTTCATAAAGAAAAGTTCATCGTAATGACTTTTCATCGTAATGAATTCATCGTTGATGACTTTTCGTAGAGAAAAGTTCATTGTTTATGACTTATCTTAGAGAAAAGTTCATCGTTGATGACTTTTCTTTGGCAAAAGTTCATCGTTAATGACTTTTCTTTGGGAAAAGTTCATCGTTGATGACTTTTCTTAGGGAAAAGTTCATCGTTGATGACTTATTACATATTTTGTTTTTGCACTTAGGCTCAAGATCGTTATTGTTGTTTTCAGTATATGAAAACAACTTTGTTAAAAATTAAAGAAGAAGTGAGTGACATGTATTGGGGGTGATTGTAATGGTTGGATAGACAGATCTGTTTCGGGAGCCACCAAACTCCCATTATTAATATCCCTATTACAACGATTACTTCAGTCGAAATTATTAGAATATATACGCACAGCCAAGTATCATTAAACGAGAACTGCTTGCTAAAAGCGCATATCTCCAAAAAAAAAGACAATTCAGTAATCATCATCCCACATGCACATGCACCAACTTCCACTCTCGTGAGTTTTTACAATGTAAAGAATTCACACGAATGTTTTGCTGTAGTTGACTATGCAACAACATGATGACTTATTTTAGAGAAAAGTTCATCGTTGATGTCTTTTCTTAGAGTAAAATTAATCGTTGATGACTTCTCCTAGAGAAAAGTTCATCGTTGATGACTTTTTTTAGAAAAAAGTTCATCGTTGATGACTTTTCTTAGATAAAAGTTCATCGTTGATGACTTTTCTTAGATAAAAGTTCATCGTTGATGACTTTTCTTAGAGAAAAGTTCATCGTTGATTACTTTTCTTAGAGAAAAATTCATCGTTGATGACTTTTCTTAGAGAAAAATTCATCGTTTATGACTTTTCTTAGAGAAAAATTCATCGTTGATGACTTTTCTTAGAGAAAAGTTCATCGTTGATGACTTTTCTTAGAGAAAAGTTCATCGTTGATGACTTTTCGTAGAGAAAAGTTCATCGTTGATGACTTTTCTTAGAGAAAAGTTCATCGTTGATGACTTTTCTTAGAGAAAAGTTCATCGTTGATGACTTTTCTTAGAGAAAATTCATAGAAGGTGAATTCTTTTTGAGAAAAGTTCACCGTTGGTGAATTTTTTTTTTTTGCAAAAGTTCATCGCTGATGTCTTTTCTTAGAGAAAAGTTCATCGTTGATGACTTTTCTTAAAGAAAAGTTCATCGTTGATGACTTTTGTTAGCGAAAAGTTTTTTGAGAAAAGTTCACAGTCGGTGATTTTTTTTTTTTTTTAGAAAAGTTCATCGTTGATGACTTTTCTTGGAGAAAAGATCATAGTATGTGAATTCTTTTTGAGAAAAGTTCACCGTTGGCGAATTTTTGATTTGTTTTTTTTTTGGAGAAAAGTTCATCGTTGATGACTTTTCTTAGAGAAATGTTCATCGTTAATGACGTTTCTTAGAGAAAAATTCATCGTTGATGACTTTTCTTAGAGAAAAGTTCATAGTAGGTGAATTTTTTTTGAGAAAAGTTCACCGTTGGCGAATTTTTTGTTTGTTTTTTTTTTTGGAGAAAAGTTCATCGTTGATGACTTTTCTTAGAGAAAAGTTCATCGTTGATGACTTTTCTTAGAGAAAAGTTCATCGTTGATGACTTTTCTTAGAGAAAAGTTCATCGTTGATGACTTTTCTTAGAGAAAAGTTCATCGTTGATGACTTTTCTTAGAGAAAAGTTCATCGTTAATGACTTTTCTTAGAGAAAAATTCATTGTTGATGACTTTTCTTAGAGAAAAGCTCATAGTAGGTCAATTTTTTTTGAGAAAAGTTCACCGTTGGCGAATTTTTTGTTTGTTTTTTTTTTGGAGAAAAGTTCATCGTTGATTACTTTTCGTAGAGAAAAGTTCATCGTTGATGACTTTTCTTAAAAAAAAGTTCATCGTTGATGACTTTTGTTAGCGAAAAGTTTTTTGAGAAAAGTTCACCGTCGGTGATTTTTTTTTAGAAAAGTTCATCGTTGATGACTTTTCTTAGAGAAAAGTTCATCGTTGATGACTTTTCTTAGAGAAAAGTTCATAGTAGGTGAATTTTTTTTTGAGAAAAGTTCACCGTCGGTGAATTTTTTTTTTTTTGACAAAAGTTCATCTTTGATGACTTTTCTTAGAGAAAAGTTCACGACTTTTCTTAGAGAAAAGTTCATCGTTGATGACTTTTTATAGAGAAAAGTTCATAGTAGGTGAACTTTTTTTGAGAAAAGTTCACCGTTGGCGAATTTTTGGTTTGTTTTTTTTTTGGAGAAAAGTTCATCGTTGATGACTTTTCTTAGAGAGATGTTCATCGTTAATGACGTTTCTTAGAGAAAAATTCATCGTTGATGACTTTTCTTAGAGAAAAGTTCATAGTAGGTGAATTTTTTTGAGAAAAGTTCACCGTTGGCGAATTTTTTTGTTTGTTTTTTTTTTTTGGAGAAAAGTTCATCGTTGATGACTTTTCTTAGAGAAAAGTTCATCGTTAATGACTTTTCTTAGAGAAAAGTTCATCGTTGATGACTTTTCTTAGAGAAAAGCTCATAGTAGGTGAATTTTTTTGAGAAAAGTTCACCGTTGGCGAATTTTTTGTTTGTTTTTTTTTTTTTTGAGAAAAGTTCATCGTTGATTACTTTTGTTAGCGAAAAGTTCATCCTTGATGACTTTTCTTAGAGAAAAGTTCATCCTTGATGACTTTTCTTAGAGAAAAGTTCATCGTTGATGACTTTTCTTAGAGAAAAGTTCATCGTAGATGACTTTTCTTAGAGAAAAGTTTATCGTTGATGACTTTTCTTAGAGAAAAGTTCATCGTTGATGACTTTTCTTAGAGAAAAGTTCTTCGTTGATGACTTTTCTTAGAGAAAAGTTCTTCGTTGATGACTTTTCTTAGAGAAAAGTTCTTCGTTGATGACTTTTCTTAGAGAAAAGTTCATCGTCTTTTTACAAAAGTTCATCGTTGATGACTTTTCTTTTTAGAAAAATTCATCGTTGACGAATTTTCTTATGAATCGTCGAAATATGCATAAATAGAAAACCTGTGATTTTGTTTGTCGAATTGAACTGTTATAAATTCTTCAAATCGTTTTAAGTTTATAGCTCATAACACTTATGATACTCATAAAAACCATAAATTGTATAGCTACTAGTATTAAGAGTATATGACACCTTTCATGAAGTGGCAATTACAGGTATCGATTAATTTTGATATCTGCCTCGAAATGAAGTGATTTAAACTGCGGCTATTGACTGATATGTAGTACGCTGAAGGCTTACGATAATATTTGAACAGTAATTGATTGACTTTTAGTGAAAATGAAACTATGCACTTAAGCGTGTACATATATCACGACATTGAGTAACAGTTTTCATATTTGAAGTGGATTTTTTATAGTATTGAGAATAAAACAAGTAAGAGTAAACCGACTTAGGTATACCCTCACTTTGTGAGTAATGTAATATGGAAAATGTTACATTTTGGAGCCATATTTTTGGCTGCCATGAAAACATTTTGATGATTGCTACAGAAGTAATGGGGAAATTAGTGAATCTGTTTGAAAAAGTGGACCCATAAGGCCCACCTTTGAACTTAGCCTGAGATGGAGATAAATATTACCGCATACCAAATTTGAAATCAATACTTTCAAGAGTTATCGTGCGCACCAGCCAGCAGACAGACGGACGGACGGACATTGCCCAAATGACTTAAAATGACGCAAATCGAATTTCCACCAAACATATTCAGGGTCTTAGGGCACTCCTTCGATATATTACACTTTTGACCCATAGCAAATGACATATACGGCTTCTCCACTAGAGTGTGGGTATACAAATTCAAAGTTTTTAAACAATCTCACTTTTTTTCTATTTCTACAAAAATGCAATACGAGTATGCCTGTTTGTGATTATACGAACCGTTGTACTTTTTATTTTTAATCTAAAAAGATAAAAGAAATTTGGCATTTGATATTTTTCAAAGTTTGATAAGCGTCTAAGAACAGCTCTACATTAAGAAAAAGTTAAGTGAGAATGTATTGGCCTTGTACAGAAAATTAAATATTATGATTAGGTGATAGCTGTATATTTTATACCCCCCAAACATAGAATGGGTGGTATACTCATTTTGTCACTTTGGTTTGCCATATCTCGACATACTGATCAGGGACCATATAATTATTATTGATCGTAATAAAATTCTAAAACAACTTTGCTTTGTCCGTCTATCCTTCTCTCCGTCCGTCCGTCTTTTCTAATCACGCTACAGTCTACAATAATTGAGCTAGATGTCTGAAATTTAGTACAGATACTTCTTATAGCTGTAGCTAATTTGGGATTAAAAATGGACAATACGGGTGCATTTTTTTAACATAGCCACCATTTAAAATTTTGACCGAAAGTTTAAAGATGATAAAACTGTGCACAAGATGGGTGCCGCGTTTGCTCACAATTGAACAGTAACAGAGTCGTGAAGATGTTTTAATAGAGTGTTTGACGATGTGTTTCACCGCAATAAAGCCAAGGTGGTTTTGCGTCGATTCGTAACCATGGAAGTGACATGGTTCCAGCACTGAACACCTGAGACAAAGTCAAAGCAGTGGATGGAACTGAAGCCAATAGCTTGTCTTCAGTGCCATCTGAAGACAAGCTCATGGCTTCTGTTTTATGCCCCCATTTGAAACATCTCCCTGATTTGACTTCTTAATGCAGCAGAAATCGATATCAAAGAAGTGATCGAATAATAATTTGGTTGACTATAGTTAGGTTTAGGTTAAGAGTGGCTGCTTGTATGGCAGAGTCACATAGACACTGTAGTTCACTGTGCTACCACGAAGGAAGGGAAAGAAAAACATAACTTTTCCCTCCCCTTAAACCTATTGCAATGCATTAGAAAGCTCTAAAATTTTCGGATTTCAACAACAGTAAATCCTTCTAACTCTTCATAAAAATGAGAGACTGGGATAACCTGCCGCCTTCTAGAGAGAACGGAAGGTTTTCTATTGATTCATCATACTCGTCGTCTCTAATGCTTCTGCAAAAGTTATTTCGCGAGACTTTCATTCTGTCTGCGTGCCGTCCAATAAGGCAGTGACTCGCCATGACAGACACGATAAGAGACACGTCCGGTCTCAATAAAGACCGCAGGGCTTTGATGGGTTTAGAGTTTAGGCAGGGCCACATCAGCCTGGAATGTATGCAGTTCCTGACCAGAGAATTTGCTTGAGGGAAGAGTGACAGCCTGTAGGACAGACTCTCATAATGCTATTAAAGGAACGGAAGGGAAGGCATAAGTTTTCCCCCCCGTTGAACCTATTGGTTTGCTTTAGAAATCTCCAAATTTGGTAGATTGCTGCCTTCGATAGAAAGCGGAAGGTGTTCTATTGATTCCTCTTCGTCTCCGCAGTTCTGCAAGAGTCATTTCGAAAGAACTTCATGATAAGTGAAACGTCCGGTCTCTATAGTGACCGCAGGTCTTTTGTGCGTTTGGAGTGTAGACAGGACCACATCAACCTGGAATGTATGCAGTTCCTATTTAGTGAGCACCTGTCATTTGTTGTCTTAAGTGCACTATATCTCAGGACTACCTTACAAGACGCTAGAGGCATGTCCACATACTGCACTTCCTCAGGAGCATGTACGGTAGTTCCATGATTTTAAGTTCCCTGGGACATGGCACTTAAACCAAATCGAGAGAATATTTAACTGTTCAGCCATCTCACTAAGAGATATGCGACAGTCGAGGACTGTTTTTGAATTCCAACTGAACGTTCCCAGGGTCTTTAGAGCCACCTGACTATAAGAGAAAATATTGATACCGACTTCAATCATTTTGCTGACTCTATAATAGCTAAGATTTCTGCCTCTTAAATAAATACTACAGTGATCAGGCAGTCTTTTTCCAATGCATAGCTCTACCGCCGACTGGTAGCTGTTCGCGTTATTTGCCGGACATCAATCCGCAGGGCAATAACCGCGTGGTCCTAGAGATGTTAATGCCCATCACGAACTTTGGCATTCTCTCCTAGCTAATAACCAGAGAGGCATAGCCTTGCCTGAGCAAATATATGGCTCTACGTTCTGCACAGTAAATGAGGACACCCCCACACGGATTATGTGTGATTACATTAGCTCGCCAGGTATCACCATCGTGTCTGATAAATGAAGTCACCTAGCAGCCCGCCATTTCACTGGGATCACAGACCACCTCCCCATAATCCTCTCCATAGATAGACCAGCCGATTTGAACATCTCTGAACATGTCAACATATTCCATTTCTCGTGAGCATGTACGATAGTTCTATGATTTTAAGTTCCCTGGGAAATGGACATAGAACCAAATCGGGAGAATAATGAATGGTTCAACCATCTCGTTAAGAGATCTGCAGCAGTCGGGGACAGTTTTAGAATTCAAGCTGAACGTGTCCAGGGACTTTATAGCAGTCTGACTATCAGAGAAAATATTGATACGTACCGACATTAGTCAGAACTTTAGTGTTCAGTCATTCTGCTACCTCTCTAATAGCTAAAATTTCTGCCTGGTAAATAAACACTACAGTGATCTGGCAGTCAAATTCCCAGCAGATGCAGCGGGACGACGAGCGTAATGGAAATCGTCGTTCTAACCCTGCTGATCCTTCAATCAGGGAACTGAATCTAGGAAAGTCGACAGGTACAAGCGGCTGCATCATTAGAAGCAGTGTAACTTATGTTCCGGTATTGGTAAATTGTGGGCAACGGCTAAGTCAGTCTCGAATCCAAGCAGAAGAGACGACCAAACGGCACTGACATTTGTAGCCACCACTGCGACTGAAAATTTTTAAGTTTTATTGCGACCATTAATCTACTGCTAAATGTACTCCACTCTTCTTGTGTTGGGTTAATTCCCGGCCATTGTATATCCACACTTTCAGCTGTCTACCTGAGACCCTTTACCCAGAAAATTTATTTTTCTATATGAATGATGTGTTCCATGTTCAAGCTATAAAATAAAACCAGAAATTTGTCCTTGACCACTCTGATACCCGAAGCCTGGAAAATGCGCAGAGTGGACTCGCTACTTAAACCGGGCAAAGATGCGATAAATGGAGAATCGTACAGGCCTATCTCCCTTCTCTCGCTAGTAGCAAAGACGCTTGAGCCTAATTGGGTATATTCCAATTGCTGATCATCAGCAGGATTTCCGAAAGTAGCATAGTACGACTAGCAGTCTCCGGTGCTGTTTAACCTACCTTTCTGCAATTCCACCGCAACAAGACGGCGTTGAAATCATATCATATCGCTCACTCACTTCAAGAGTGACATAAATCAAAATTTGAAATTTTTGAGGTTGCCTTACAAAAATCCGAATTTTGCAAATGTCCATAAATTAATCTTAGCGAAATTTGGTCTATAAGTAAACAACCATATTTCGGATTGTTCAAGCGTATTTAAACATCTTATTTCTTGTTACTTATCTTTTTATACGGACTTAAAGTTACACATCAATTTTGAGTTATGACACTCTTGAAGTGAGTGAGCGATATGTTGATGACTGTACGATTCTGGCGTCGGGTCCCTTGATCTATGACATATGTGGAAGGCTGAATGTCTACCTGACTGAGATTGGCAATTTTTTCGCTGCGAGGAACCTGAAAATATCCGCCACAAAAATCATCGGCCACACTATTTACTGTATGGACAGCGCAAGTGAAGGAGCAACGAATCCTTGTTGATCTCTTACAAACTATGCACTATACACCAGTGTGGTTACCGAATGTGAGCGAGACGCAGTCGAAGAATATACAGACCTGCCAAAATGCCGCCCTGATAACTGCGACAGAATGCCTCCTCATGTCTTCTGTGGACCACCTACATGAGGAGACGAAGATCATAACCGTGCGACGACACAATTTTTTGCTGTCGAAGCAGTATATGCTTGGTTGCTACCGTCCAAGCCATTCCAACCACCACTTGGTGGATAGGCTTCAACCTCCCAGGCAGGTCAGGAAAGACCTTTATGATATAGAGCGCGAGGTCCAACGCTACAAGATCAAAGAGCTTACCAGGCAGGTCTGGCTGACATACACTCCGACTTTGAATAATTTCAGAGTCATTTTTATGCTAGGAGATCACCCTCCATCGGTGGCTTCGGAAGAGAAGCGTTACCACGACAGACAAGTGCACTTTTGGCCCAATTAATTAAGAGTGGGGCACCCCACAAGGTGGGCTCATTTCACCATTTTTGTGGATTCTAGTTGTAAATGAAGTTGTAAATTACATAGTCTGGAGCTATACGCTGACGATACACTTAGTAGGGACATAAATACTGTTACAAAATTTAACACACCCATTACTATAGTGGAATTGAACATATCCTACCATTACCACGTGGATTATGAAACCTAACCTCTGCAGCGTGAGTCTGTAACGGGAATTCAAAATTGCTTTAGTTTTCGCCATGGAGTGGTCGGATAGTTGGAACTGCATCGCTGTTATATCGCTTTTTAAATATGGAATGAAAAAACAATATTTTCAAAATGCTGTGCCCGCTTGGGATTAGTCCCATGTTCAACTACAGGTGCATAAAACTGCTTGAGGAGACTGGAGATGTCAAAGACCGCCACCGGTCGGGACGCCATCGTACTGTTAGAACGCCACAGGTCATCAAATCAAGAATTCTGCTAATTCCGCTCCGAAAACAGAAAATCGTGGCGCGTACGGTGAATATAATGCAAAATTCCATGAGTCGAATTATAATAAAAGACTTGAGACTTGGGGCTTTCAAAGGCCACAATGAAAATTTGTAGGAAAGAAAAATGCAAACGCCTTTTGGTGTAACACGCTGATAACTTGCATAACAAAATCTTGGTCACATATGGAACAAATTTTACCCTGCAAGAAAACTTCAACAGACGAAGTGGTATGGTGTATGCCCGGTCGTCTAAGGAAGCTTCTCAAGTGATTCCACGGGTTGAACAGGTCCATCATACAGCTTCAATCGTGGTTTGATGGGGTGTCTCTTACGATGGGGTCACTGACTTGGTTTTCTGTGAACAAGGGGTCAAAGTATTGGCCAAAAATTACCAATAACCAGGCATGGACTTTCCAGTAGGATTCTGCGCCGGCACAATTTGTCAGCTTTTATTTCTTCTGATGAATGGCTCTCGCAGCCCTGATTTAAACCCACTGGATTAGAAATTGTGGACAGTTTAAGAGGACAAGGTCTGCCACAAAATATAATGTCCGTGAAGATAAATATCGATTTGAAAAATAAATATTAGCCAAGACACAAACCACCTTATATTAACAGAGCGCTGTTATGTGGCTAACAGAGCGCTGTTAAACGGCTAACAAAGCACTGTTAAATGTTAAAAGTGATAATATATTTCCGAATACGCGAATTTTAACAAATTTATTTTAGTGCAATATAATGAAAATACATGAATAGAATAAGTAGAAGTCAAATATTATGACAAATAACAAATACCATAAATAATTTAGCCAAAACCTACACAACTAGTGGTTACTTAACTCGCAACATTCTGTTCGCACTGCATCTAAACAAAAAAAGATGGAGTATTGGGGTTTTCAGGAAAAGCTCCAAATTCGGTGCTGAATCTAAATATGTAAACGAATTTAACAAAAAAATCCCAGAATTTTAGTTATTCAGAAAATGAAGTTAAATACTTATTTTTGAAAATCGCCCACTGTGGCTAAACAAAAAAAGATGGAGTATTCCGGTTTTCAGGAAAAACTCCAAATTCGGCGCTGAATCTAAATATGTAAACGAATATAACAAAAAAATCCCAGAATTTGAGTTATTCAGAAAATGAAGTTAAATACTTATTTTTGAAAATCGCCCACTGTGGCTAAACAAAAAAAGATGGAGTATTGGGGTTTTCAGGAAAAACTCCAAATTCGGCGCTGAATCTAAATATGTAAACGAATTTAACAAAAAAATCCCAGAATTTGAGTTATTCAGAAAATGAAGTTAAATACTTATTTTTGAAAATCGCCCACTGTGGCTAAACAAAAAAAGATGGAGTATTGGGGTTTTCAGGAAAAACTCCAAATTCGGCGCTGAATCTAAATATGTAAACGAATTTAACAAAAAAATCCCAGAATTTGAGTTATTCAGAAAATGAAGTTAAATACTTATTTTTGAAAATCGCCCACTGTGGCTAAACAAAAAAAGATTCAGTATTGGGGTTTTCAGGAAAAACTCCAAATTCGGCGCTGAATCTAAATATGTAAACGAATTTAACAAAAAAATCCCAGAATTTGAGTTATTCGGAAAATGAAGTTAAATACTTATTTTTGAAAATCGCCCACTGTGGCTAAACAAAAAAGATGGAGTACTGGGGTTTTCAGGAAAAACTCCAAATTCGGCGCTGAATCTAAATATGTAAACGAATTTAACAAAAAAATCCCAGAATTTGAGTTATTCAGAAAATGAAGTTAAATACTTATTTTTGAAAATCGCCCACTGTGGCTAAACAAAAAAAGATGGAGTATTCCGGTTTTCAGGAAAAACTCCAAATTCGGCGCTGAATCTAAATATGTAAACGAATATAACAAAAAAATCCCAGAATTTGAGTTATTCAGAAAATGAAGTTAAATACTTATTTTTGAAAATCGCCCACTGTGGCTAAACAAAAAAAGATGGAGTATTGGGGTTTTCAGGAAAAACTCCAAATTCGGCGCTGAATCTAAATATGTAAACGAATTTAACAAAAAAATCCCAGAATTTGAGTTATTCAGAAAATGAAGTTAAATACTTATTTTTGAAAATCGTCCACTGTGGCTAAACAAAAAAAGATGGAGTATTGGGGTTTTCAGGAAAAACTCCAAATTCGGCGCTGAATCTAAATATGTAAACGAATTTAACAAAAAAATCCCAGAATTTGAGTTATTCAGAAAATGAAGTTAAATACTTATTTTTGAAAATCGCCCACTGTGGCTAAACAAAAAAAGATGGAGTATTGGGGTTTTCAGGAAAAACTCCAAATTCGGCGCTGAATCTAAATATGTAAACGAATTTAACAAAAAAATCCCAGAATTTGAGTTATTCGGAAAATGAAGTTAAATACTTATTTTTGAAAATCGCCCACTGTGGCTAAACAAAAAAAGATGGAGTACTGGGGTTTTCAGGAAAAACTCCAAATTCGGCGCTGAATCTAAATATGTAAACGAATTTAACAAAAAAATCCCAGAATTTGAGTTATTCAGAAAATGAAGTTAAATACTTATTTTTGAAAATCGCCCGCTGTGGCTAAACAAAAAAAGATGGAGTATTGGGGTTTTCAGGAAAAACTCCAAATTCGGCGCTGAATCTAAATATGTAAACGAATTTAACAAAAAAATCCCAGAATTTGAGTTATTCAGAAAATGAAGTTAAATACTTATTTTTGAAAATCGCCCACTGTGGCTAAACAAAAAAAGATGGAGTATTGGGGTTTTCAGGAAAAACTCCAAATTCGGCGCTGAATCTAAATATGTAAACGAATTTAACAAAAAAATCCCAGAATTTGAGTTATTCAGAAAATGAAGTTAAATTCTTTTTTTTTTAAATCGCCCACTGTGGCTAAACAGAAAAAGATGGAGTATTGGGGTTTTCAGGAAAAACTCCAAATTCGGCGCTGAATCTAAATATGTAAACGAATTTAACAAAAAAATCCCAGAATTTGAGTTATTCAGAAAATGAAGTTAAATACTTATTTTTGAAAATCGCCCACTGTGGCTAAACAAAAAAAGATGGAGTATTGGGGTTTTCAGGAAAAACTCCAAATTCGGCGCTGAATCTAAATATGTAAACGAATTTAACAAAAAAATCCCAGAATTTGAGTTATTCAGAAAATGAAGTTAAATTCTTTTTTTTTTAAATCGCCCACTGTGGCTAAACAGAAAAAGATGGAGTATTGGGGTTTTCAGGAAAAACTCCAAATTCGGCGCTGAATCTAAATATGTAAACGAATTTAACAAAAAAATCCCAGAATTTGAGTTATTCAGAAAATGAAGTTAAATACTTATTTTTGAAAATCGCCCACTGTGGCTAAACAAAAAAAGATGGAGTATTGGGGTTTTCAGGAAAAACTCCAAATTCGGCGCTGAATCTAAATATGTAAACGAATTTAACAAAAAAATCCCAGAATTTGAGTTATTCGGAAAATGAAGTTAAATACTTATTTTTGAAAATCGCCCACTGTGGCTAAACAAAAAAAGATGGAGTATTGGGGTTTTCAGGAAAAACTCCAAATTCGGCGCTGAATCTAAATATGTAAACGAATTTAACAAAAAATCCCAGAATTTGAGTTATTCAGAAAATGAAGTTAAATACTTATTTTTGAAAATCGCCCACTGTGGCTAAACAAAAAAAGATGGAGTATTGGGGTTTTCAGGAAAAACTCCAAATTCGGCGCTGAATCTAAATATGTAAACGAATTTAACAAAAAAATCCCAGAATTTGAGTTATTCAGAAAATGAAGTTAAATACTTATTTTTGAAAATCGCCCACTGTGGCTAAACAAAAAAAGATGGAGTATTGGGGTTTTCAGAAAAAACTCCAAATTCGGCGCTGAATCTAAATATGTAAACGAATTTAACAAAAAAATCCCAGAATTTGAGTTATTCAGAAAATGAAGTTAAATTCTTTTTTTTTTTAAATCGCCCACTGTGGCTAAACAGAAAAAGATGGAGTATTGGGGTTTTCAGGAAAAACTCCAAATTCGGCGCTGAATCTAAATATGTAAACGAATTTAACAAAAAAATCCCAGAATTTGAGTTATTCAGAAAATGAAGTTAAATACTTATTTTTGAAAATCGCCCACTGTGGCTAAACAAAAAAAGATGGAGTATTGGGGTTTTCAGGAAAAACTCCAAATTCGGCGCTGAATCTAATTAAGTAAACGAATTTAACAAAAAAATCCCAGAATTTGAGTTATTCAGAAAATGAAGTTAAATACTTATTTTTGAAAATCGCCCACTGTGGCTAAACAAAAAAAGATGGAGTATTGGGGTTTTCAGGAAAAACTCCAAATTCGGCGCTGAATCTAAATATGTAAACGAATTTAACAAAAAAATCCCAGAATTTGAGTTATTCAGAAAATGAAGTTAAATTCTTTTTTTTTAAATCGCCCACTGTGGCTAAACAGAAAAAGATGGAGTATTGGGGTTTTCAGGAAAAACTCCAAATTCGGCGCTGAATCTAAATATGTAAACGAATTTAACAAAAAAATCCGCGCCGAATTTGGAGTTTTTCCTGAAAACCCCAATACTCCATCTTTTTTTGTTTAGCCACAGTGGGCGATTTTCAAAAATAAGTATTTAACTTCATTTTCTGAATAACTCAAATTCTGGGATTTTTTTTGATAAATTCGTTTACATATTTAGATTCAGCGCCGAATTTGGAGTTTTTCCTGAAAACCCCAATACTCCATCTTTTTTTGTTTAGCCACAGTGGGCGATTTAAAAAAAAAGAATTTAACTTCATTTTCTGAATAACTCAAATTCTGGGATTTTTTTGTTAAATTCGTTTACATATTTAGATTCAGCGCCGAATTTTGAGTTTTTCCTGAAAACCGGAATACTCCATCTTTTGTTGTTTAGCCACAGTGGGCGATTTTCAAAAATAAGTATTTAACTTCATTTTCTGAATAACTCAAATTCTGGGATTTTTTTGTTGAATTCGTTTACATATTTAGATTCAGCGCCGAATTTGGAGTTTTTCCTGAAAACCCCAATACTCCATCTTTTTTTGTTTAGCCACAGTGGGCGATTTTCAAAAATAAGTATTTAACTTCATTTTCTGAATAACTCAAATTCTGGGATTTTTTGTTAAATTCGTTTACATATTTAGATTCAGCGCCGAATTTGGAGTTTTTCCTGAAAACCCCAATACTCCATCTTTTTCTGTTTAGCCACAGTGGGCGATTTTCAAAAATAAGTATTAAACTTCATTTTCTGAATAACTCAAATTCTGGGATTTTTTTGTTAAATTCGTTTACATATTTAGATTCAGCGCCGAATTTGGAGTTTTTCCTGAAAACCCCAATACTCCATCTTTTTTTGTTTAGCCACAGTGGGCGATTTAAAAAAAAAGAATTTAACTTCATTTTCTGAATAACTCAAATTCTGGGATTTTTTTGTTAAATTCGTTTACATATTTAGATTCAGCGCCGAATTTGGAGTTTTTCCTGAAAACCCCAATACTCCATCTTTTTTTGTTTAGCCACAGTGGGCGATTTTCAAAAATAAGTATTTAACTTCATTTTCTGAATAACTCAAATTCTGGGATTTTTTTGTTAAATTCGTTTACATATTTAGATTCAGCGCCGAATTTGGAGTTTTTCCTGAAAACCCCAATACTCCATCTTTTTTTGTTTAGCCACAGTGGGCGATTTTCAAAAATAAGTATTTAACTTCATTTTCTGAATAACTCAAAATCTGGGATTTTTTTGTTAAATTCGTTTACATATTTAGATTCAGCGCCGAATTTGGAGCTTTTCCTGAAAACCCCAATACTCCATCTTTTTTTGTTTAGCCACAGTGGGCGATTTTCAAAAATAAGTATTTAACTTCATTTTCTGAATAACTCAAATTCTGGGATTTTTTTGTTAAATTCGTTTACATATTTAGATTCAGCGCCGAATTTGGAGTTGTTCCTGAAAACCCCAATACTCCATCTTTTTTTGTTTAGCCACAGTGGGCGATTTAAAAAAAAGAATTTAAATAAAAATTCCGAATAACTCAAATTCTGGGATTTTTTTGTTAAATTCGTTTACATATTTAGATTCAGCGCCGAATTTGGAGTTTTTCCTGAAAACCGGAATACTCCATCTTTTTTTGTTTAGCCACAGTGGGCGATTTGAAAAAAAAGAATTTAAATAAAATTTCCGAATAACTCAAATTCTGGGATTTTTTTGTTAAGTTCGTTTACATATTTAGATTCAGCGCCGAATTTGGAGTTTTTCCTGAAAACCCCAATACTCCATCTTTTTTTGTTTAGCCACAGTGGGCGATTTTCAAAAATAAGTATTTAACTTCATTTTCTGAATAACACAAATTCTGGGATTTTTTTGTTAAATTCGTTTACATATTTAGATTCAGCGCCGAATTTGGAGTTGTTCCTGAAAACCGGAATACTCCATCTTTTTTTGTTTAGCCACAGTGGGCGATTTTCAAAAATAAGTATTTAACTTCATTTTCTGAATAACTAAAATTCTGGGATTTTTTTGTTAAATTCGTTTACATATTTAGATTCAGCACCGAATTTGGAGCTTTTCCTGAAAACCCCAATACTCCATCTTTTTTTGTTTAGATGCAGTGCGAACAAAATGTTGCGAGTTAAGTAACCACTAGTTGTGTAGGTTTTGACTAAATTATTTATGGTATTTGTTATTTGTCATAATATTTGACTTCTACTTATTCTATTCATGTATTTTCATTATATTGCACTAAAATAAATTTGTTAAAATTCGCGTAATCGGAAATGTATTATCACTTTTAACTTTTAACAGTGCTCTGTTAGCCGTTTACCAGCGCTCTGTTATCTACATCACAGCGCTCTGTTAATATAAGGTGGTTTGTGTCTTGGCTAATATTTATTTTTCAAATCGATATTTATCTTCACGGACATCAAAATATACCCCGACATCGATTCTCTTAAGACTGCTTTGATTTATGCTGTGGACACTTTCACAAAGGGACGAGGTGCGTGCGGCTATTGATGATTGGTCCGTGTGACTTAAGGCACATGTGAAGGCCAAAGGCCGACATTTCAAAAGCAAAAACTCGCTTTTTATATATAATATATGTCAACAAATATATACAATAAATTTGATCCAAAAGGATTCATTACTTTTAATGTTATAGCATAAAATGCGTGTAACAGCTTTTATGTTCCTACTAAAAAGTATTACTTTCAACAGGTAAAGTCGGCAGACATCCTGGAGGTAGCACTATCGAAAATATCCTCCTGGGCAAATGGCTGTGGCTTAAGTAACAACCCAACAATAACAGAACTGGTACTGTACACACCCAGGAAAATAATTGGTTGGAATTCGATTGTAACAATAAAAAAATAGTACCAGCAACAACAATTATATTGCCTACACCGTCTGTCGGTTGTATTTATAAATTAATGTTTAAAATAGCAATAATAACATGGATACGATCAAATGAAAATGCTTGCAACTAAATCGATGGTTGTATCAAACGAATTAAGATTGTTTTTTCATTGACACTCGGTTAGTTGTGGTAACCAATTTAAAATTTTCATTATAGTACCATATGATTGATTTTTGGTTGTGACAAGCAATGTTTTATTCTTGACAACAGAAATTGTATCAATAGACCAAAGATTATTATTGCAACGAATAATTGGTTACTACAACAGAAAAAATAATAATAAATACTCGTTTATTGGTTATCCCAATCATTTCCCAAATTTGGAATAATTAAATGTATTTTGGGAAATACAACCGAAACATTGGTTGCTGTTCTTTTGCTGATACATGACAAACAAAAAATAAAATTACTCGACATAAATAAATCTTCAACATTTTGTTCAAGAACGGTATAGGTAATAAAAATAATCTCGTGTGGAATGCAGAATATGTGTGCAAAATGTTTTACATAAATAAAAAATAAAAGCAACAATCATGAAATTGAAAGCACAGGGTCAAGCGATTTTTGCATAAAAGTTTTGTGTTTTTTTTAGTGTACTAAAATGTGTGTCAAATATTTCCACATCTCATAATAGTGATGAATTTGTAATATGGGATTTTTAATTTTGTTATAAACTGTTTTGTTTTTTGTTAAATAAATAAAATATAATGAAAACTGTTTTTAATTAATTGTCGGTAGTATATGACTGACAAATTGTCAGAAAAACCAATTTTTTAAAACAGTTGGTTGTGGCAACTACAACAGATAATTTTAGCCACCATTTTCGTAGTTAGCGCAACCAAATATGATTGTTGTCAACATGGAAGCAGAAGTATACCACAACCAAAATATTGGTTGTCCTGATGGAATCGCATGATAGTAGACAGAACTACCAAAATTCGGTTGGCAAATAATTCGGTTGAGGCAACCAAACTATATTCTGTGTGTACTAAGGGTAATAAAATACTGCACTTTAGATTACCCACTCTACAAGGTACTAAATGATAATTTTTTTTTGTTTTATTTTTTTTATATTAATTTGTTGATACCAAGTAATGCAAAAATCTACCTTGATTTTAATATTTTTTATTATTTCTAATTTTCTTCAGAAGAATTCTATCCTTGGTAGCGGGTATGTAAGATTCGACATGTCTTACTTGTCGGTCTTACTTGTTCTTACTTTGTTTTTTTATCTCAGTTTCAATTAGCTATGCAATCCACAAATAGCTAACTCCTTTTTTCTTAGAAATTATTAAAATAAATAAATTTTTCCTTATAAAAATCACAAAAAACCCCTACTCTGTATGAAAGGTGAATACGGAATACTGAATAATTACCATCTATAGATATGTCCAATATTATTAATAATTCATATTATTAATTTTCTCCACTTGTTCCTATTTTGGTTTCCCTTGTGGGTCGGCGTTGAATTCTCATTGTTGTCGATTAAAAAAAGGCAGTACTGTGAAAACAGAACTCGAGTCCGCCAACACTCTCCAATTACTGGTGGCAAATTGTGCTGATAAAATTGCAGTGATAGACAGACTCTACCTTGACAGTTCTGGGAATGGGAATAGTGTGAATTCTATGTGTTAATTTGATGATTATCGACACATTGCCGATTGCCGAGTACGAGTTCTAAATTGGACAAAAGATAACATTTCAACTGCGGTCTATTTATCAATAGGTACTTCAACGCTAAGATAATTCGACGTCATTTGTATTGCCGGAAATTGGCAACAATAAACATCTTTTTGGGATGAGGCTATATAAACAAACCCGTATTTTTCCGAACAGGCACAACTTTTTGCAGTCATGTATAATTTGAAGTCTGCAAAATGTCCCCACATTTACATATATATCAAATGGTATAAAATTTGCAATTTATTTATTACCTCAACTTTGAGGTTGGCAAGATTCGAGAAAATGGTATAATTAATTATACATTTCAAAAATGTATACTATTATACATATAGTAGATAAGCCAACAAGTCTTCTACTTGTGCGTAAATAATTAAACTGGTAGTCTACTAAGAAGTAGATAATAGAACTGGTATCTCTATTAAGAAGTACAGGGCCCAAAATGACCGAAGGTTTTTGAATTCCTTATATATTTTTTAATATATATTTGTTTTATTTCTTTTTAGTGTTTTGTAAAAAAAGCTTGGGGAATTTAAAATGAAATAGTACACAATTGAAAGAGCACGAATATGCAAAGCAGAAAATGACCTCCACTTACGAGATATAATTTTTCATAATTAAGTTAAAAATATTGTCCATTAATATACTGTAGATAACCCAACAGGTCCTCTACTAAATAGTAGATAACCCAACAGATCCTCTACCAAAGAGTAGATAACCCAATTAGTCGTAAGCTAAGGTGTAGATAATCCAACTCGATTAATCCAGCTGGCCCTCTACTAAGGAATATATAACCGTATTTGTTATCTACTAAGGAGTAGATAACCCAACTGGCCCTACGAATGAGAATGTAACCCAACTGGACCTCTACTAAGGAGTAGATAACGCAACTTGTCGAGTATTATGAAGAAGATAAGCCAACTGGCCCTCTAATAAGGAGTGTATAACATAACTTGTCGTCTATTAAAGAGAAGATGGCGGAATTGGCCTTCTACTAAGGAGAAGATAACCCAACTGGTCCTCTATTAAGGAGTAGATAACCGAACTGGCCGCCTATCAAGCATAAGATAACCCAACTGTATCTCTATTAAGGAGAAGATAACAACATTTTTCATCAACTAAGGTGTAGATAATCGAATTCGTTTAAACCAACAGGCCCTCTTCTAAGTTGATAAAGCTATTTGTAGATAACCCAAATGGCCTTCTAATAAGGAGTATATAACATAACTTGTCGTCTATTAAAGAGAAAATAACCGAATTGGCCCTCTACTAAGGAGTAGATAACCCAATTTGTCGTCAACTAAGGTGTAGATAAACGAACTCGTTAAACCCAACTGGCACTCTTCTAAGTAGATAAACTAATTTGTTGTCTACTAAGGAGTAGATAACCCAACTGACCCTCTACTAAGTAGTGGATAATACAACCTGTCGTCTACTAAGGAGTAGATAACCCAACTGGGCTTCTAGTAAGGAATATATAACATAACTTGTCGTCTATTAAAGAGATAACCGAATTGGCCCTCTACTAAGGTGTATTTAGCCGAATTTGTCGTCAACAAAGTGTAGATAATTGAACTTATTTAACCCAACTGGCACTCTTTTAAGTAGATTAACCTATTTGTTGTATACTAAGGAGAAGGTAACCCAACATGACCTTTAATAAGGAGTATATAACACAACTTGTCTTCTATTAAAGAGAAGAAACCCGAATTGGCCTCTACTAAGGAGTAGGTAAACCAACTGGTTCTCTTATAGGGAATAGGTAACCCAACTGGTCCTCTCATAAGGAGAAGATAACCCAACTGGATCTCTACTGGGGAGTAGCTCTCTATTAAGGAATAGATAACTAAATTTGTCGTCAAGTAAGACCTAGATAACCGAACTTGTTTAACCAAACTGTCCCTCTAATAAGAAGTAGCTAACTCAAATGGTCGTCTTGTAAGGCGTAAATAACCCAATTTGTCATCTATTAAGCTTGTAGATAATCCAACTGGCCCTCTATTAAGGAGTAGATAACACAATTTGTCGTCTAATAAAGTGTAGATAACCCAACTTTTCGTGAACAAAGACGTAGATAATTGAACTCGTTTTGCCCACTGGTCCTCTACTAAGGACTACTCTTAACCCAACTCGCCTTTACTAAGGAGAAGATAATCCAACTGGCCTTCTACTAAGGAGTAGAAACACAACATGTAGTGTACTACCAGAAGATAACCCATCTTGTCGTCTACTAAGGTGTAGATAACAAAATTTATCGTCAACTAAAACGTAGATAAGCAAACTTGTTTAACCCAACTGTCCCTTTAAAGAGTAGATAACCAAACTCGTCGTATGCTAAGAACGTAACTGGTCGTCTACTCAGGAGTAAATAATCCAATTTGCCGTCTACCAAGGACGGCAAATTTGTCTTCAACTAAGACGTAGATAACCGAACATGTTTAGCCGTCTACTATGGAGTTGGTAACGAAATTTGTCTTCAACTATATCGTAGATAACGGAACATGTTTAAACCAACTGTCCATAAAGGAGTAGATAACCCACGTTGTCGTCTAGTAAGGAGTAGATAACCCACCTGGCCCACTGCTATAGATTAGAAAACCCAACTTGTAGTCTACTAAGATTGTAGATAACCAACTGTCCGCCTACTGAGTAAATAACCCAACTGCAAAGAAGTAGATAATCCGACTGGCCCTCTACTAAAGAGTAGGTAACCCAACTTGTCGTCAAGTAAGGTGTACATAACTGAACTCGTTTAACCCATCTGAGCCCTTACTAAGGAGATGATAATCCTATTTGTTCTCTACCAAGAAGTAGATAACCCAACTGTTCCTCTACTAAGGAGTAGATAAAACAACTTGTCGCCTACTAAAGAGTGTATAAACCAATTTGTCGTCAACTAAGACGTAGATAATTGAACTCGTTTTACCCACTGGCCCTTTACTAAGGAGTAGATAATCCAACCTGTCTTTAACTAAGGAGTAGATAATCCAAATGGCCTTCTGCTGGTGAGTAAATAACACAACGAGAAGAGAATGAGAAGAGAACTCCACTCGTCGTCTACTAAGGAGTAGATAAACTAACTGGTCGTGTACTCAGGAGTACAGAACCCAATTTGTCGACTATCGAGGAGTATATAACCAAATTCGTCAACTAAGACGTAGATAACCGAACATGTTTAACCCAGCTATCCCTCTAAGGAGTAGATAATTCAATTTGTCATCTAGCAAGGAGTAGATAACCACAATTTTCGTCAACTAAGGGGTAGATAACCGAACTTGTTTAACCCAACTGTCCCAAGGTTGGGTTAAACATCTCCTTGGGTTATCTACTCCTTAACCCAAGGAGTAGATAACCCAGCTTGTCCTCTACTAAGGAGTAGATAACCCACCTGGCCCAATACTAAGGATTAGATAGCCCAAGTTGTCAATTTCGAGCTGCTTCAAGGCGCAAACTGAGAATCGAAGGAAGGATGATCGTGTGTCTTCAACTGCTGAGTCAATTGGACCTTGTCAACGAATAGTGCGAGTTTTGTTGTGAAAAAATGGCATCAGGCTGGTGTGTAAAATATTGAGTCGCTGAGATCGATGGCGAATCAATGTTCCAGGACGACAGCGTCGCACACTCTCGGCTTCGCAAACAGCTTTGCCAGCTCACATAGACCAACGTAGGTCACTATCGATACCAAAAGAGTCAGATTCTATAAAAAAAACAAGTTCATTCTTGACTATTTATTTTCTTTCCCTTTATCGTCCTACTCTAATATACACCAACTGTTCCCATTTTTCATACATCCACAAAAAACAAGATAGAGGGGATGTGTTTGGTTTTTTTTATTCTGGTGAGGCCTGAAGTGCGGGAGTGTCAAGTCTTTTTTTTTAAATTCTAAAATTTTGCGGGGTGCTGCGCCACACACAGGAGTTTGGGGTGCCTAGTCCATTGTTAGGATATTTTGAGACACTCCATAATGAAATAATAAAAGATATGTTAATATTTACATAAAATATGGCATGCCACAGGAACATAATGCATTTTAATAAGCTACCAACCACCCCACCGACATCACAACACACCACTCGGCCCACCCCTCCCCAACTCAACCACTAAATGCCTAACGAACAAAAGAGAATATAATAAAAAAAATACGAAATATTTCTTGAAATACTGGAAATTTAAATGCGTGTGCGTGACTGGTTTTAAAGAATGTCCGTTATTGTTCATAAATCTACACTAAGTCATAAAAGTCTTCATACACACACCCATACGAACATAAGCACGTATTAGGAATAACTTATAATTTGAAATTCTGCGATTAAGGATATATGCGTGGGGTAGTTAATAATAATAATCCCGAAAATGCGGCACACCTCTAAAGAGATAATGAATATTGATGATTGCCTTGCCTTCATTGTTTCAATTCCAGGATAGGTTAATTTATATTGTCCTTTGTGAGCTATTCTTACTTGGTGTTAATATGGAAAATACTTTGCCAGCTACAAAGAAAACACTGCACCCATTTCAGCAGGTTTGTAAAGGAGAGATTTACAAACCTGCTGAATCTGCGCAGACTTTTAAGATGGATGTCTCCAATTAGCACAAAGCTCCATGATCTTTGTTTTTTGTACCTTTACTTAGCCTTAACATCAGTCAATTTTGTTAACTACGGAAAGAAAAGAGAGCTTCAAGTAGCCTCTCGTCTGCTAGGGAGAGCGGGAAACTGCTACAAAAGTTATTCAATTATTTCACCCTCCTCTTCGTCTCCACAGCTTCAGCAGAAGTCATTTCGCAAGACCATATATCTACCTGCGTGTCGTCCAATAATGCAGGGACCTGTCATGACAGACACGGTAGGTAGGACATCCGGTCTCATCAAAGACTGTAGCGCGTTGGTACGTTTGCAGTTGCGACAGGTCCTAATAAAACACGTATTACTATGATGACAGGCCCTGGCTGTAGAATTGTTGCTTCGGGTCTATCCGGCCATCTGTCTACCTGCGTGTCGTCTAATAATGCAAGGACCCGTCATGGCAGACACGATAGGTAGGACTTATAGGACTGATAGACTTTTCACGTCCAACACGCATGTCACAGCTATTTGCAATAAAATGAGTAGTAGGAACAAGGTCCTCAAGTCGCTGGCCGGCAGCACTTGGAGAACCGACAAAAAAAACCTTGTTGACCTCTTAAAAAGCGATAGGTGGATCTGTGGTGACCAGTGTTGTCACCGAATGTGAGCTAGACGCAGTGGAGGAACCAGCTGACCATCACACCTGTTAAACTACCCTGCCAAGACTACTCAACTTGTTCCCAAGTCTCTTTGGACCCATCCACTAGAAGTTGCCACGTTTCTTGGCCTGGCAACCAATAAAGCACAATGCGCAATACAAGGCGAATCAAACAACACTTAATGGACCACAAAATACCTATACTGCTACAACAGCAGGGCCTCATCAGCCTGGAATATATGTAGTCCCTCACCAGTGACCACCTGTCATTTGTTGTCTTAGGAGCACTATCAATAAAAGCTTGCAGGTCGCTAGAGGCTTGCCCACATATTCCCGTTCCCCTGGAGTATGTAAGGTAGTTTCTAGTCTTGCAAGTTCGTCGCTTTGCATTTCCCTGACGTTTGGAATTTGGGCAGGGCCACATCAGCCTGGAATGTATGCAGTTCCTGACTAGGGAATTGCTTTAGTGAAGAGTGGCAGGGTGCCAGCCAGTATGACACGCTCACATAGAACATGTAGTCCATTGTGTTAGGATGTTTAGGATGGTCTATTGATTCCCCCACGTTTCAGTAGCTCTGCAAAAGTAATTTCTCAGCGTTCCGTCCAATAGGGCAGAGAACACGATAAGTTAGACATCCGGTCTCGATAACGGCAGCAGGACTTTGGTGTGTTTGGAGGTTATGCAGAACCGCATTACACCTGACTATGATGAACCACCTATCTTTTGTTGCCATAAGGGCACTGTGTCTCTCAAGAAAAGCTTGCAGGTAGCTAGAGTCATGCTCACATATTCCAGTTCCTCTGGAGCGAATAAGGTAGTTCGTAGTCTCGGAAGTTAATCTGCTTTGCTCTTTCCCTTATATGTTTCTGTAGCCGCTGGGCCAAAACCAGAGGGATGTTGAACTGTGCAACCATCTCGTAAAGAGATCTGCGACAGTCAATTGTAGTTTTTGAGTTCAGAAAGACAGTGCCCAGGGACTTTGTAGCAGCCTGAGTAACAGAGAAAATATTGATACCTACTTTTGACAAAACATTAATTCTCAGCTATTCTGCTACCTATCATATAGTAAAGCTTTCTGCCTGGTAAACACTACAGTGATCCCTTAAAGTGTACACAAAAAGTCGTAATTAATTAGTACATTTGTTTGTAAACCTTATGCAAATACAGTAACACATATTCGTTGTAGTCGTAAGCTATATCTGGCAGAATAGTTACACTGAATTTATGACACCATCGGTGAAGAAGGAGGAGAGGAGTTTCCGCCTCTGTACGTGTTTGGTTGGTTATTATTCGTCATTTATTCGCAGTGTGATTCGTCGCCCACAACTTTTGTGCACATGCAAATTGTACATGTGACTCTGGAACGATCGACTGTTTAGTTGACTGACTGTGCAGTGAATATGGTCTGTCTGGCGTCTGCTTACGTCGAACTGAGACGCGGTCTCCCTTTTTAAATTCGTGTTGTCTTTGTTGATAAAAAAATATGCCATAAACAGTAAATTTAGCACAACGAAAATCCTAATTCAAATTATGAAATGTTTTGCACATTTTGTTTTTCGAAAACAAGTGAAAGGAATTTCAATAATGTGTTCAGATGTGAGCAAAATTACTGCTCTACTTAAAATTAATTTTATATCTTAGACGGTATTGTCGCTATATATTTAAATTTATATAATATGTGTATATTAACTTTTATTTACTAATTTTTAGAGAGTCTTTAAATTATGCGGTAAGGGGGTTCCAATTATATTCTTACTGGGAAATAACAGCTGCAATTTATAATACGTAATAAAAACCTTCAGTCTCGATACGTCCACTACAACAGGTTTTACAATACGTCATGACAGACTCGGTATGCGGAACGTCCGGTCTCGGGCAGCAACACGTTTGGAGTTTACATAGGTTCAAATCAGCTGGAAATGTACGCAGTTCCTGGTTCATTACCACCCGTAATTTGTTGACATCCCGCAAGAAGAGCTTGCAGATCGCTAGAAGCATGCCCACACATGACAGTTCACCTGAATCGTATAAGGTAATTTAGGTATAGGTTAGGGTGGTCACCAGTTGAATAGTACGAACATCGGTGTCGGAAAGATCTGCCAAATCTCCTAGAAAGGTCGACCCCATTATACGAGTATCCAGACATCGTTTACTCAATACGGTACGGTAGCAAAGAAGGTGCTAATGCTCTCCAGTTCTTAACATTTCCACAGCTTCTGCAGAAGTCACTGGAGTGAATAACCAACCTTCTGCCTGCTTCGCCTATCAGGCAGTGACCCGTCAGAACTGACGCTAACGTAGACAATATTTTCCTCTTTATTACATATATTACAATGGACGATTTTAGGAGAGAGGCACCAACGTTCCACATGTGGAACTAGAAAAGAGATTCAATTATGTCTTCTTTGGATTAACTCCCAAACCGCTGCTTCTGCCCCATTTAGCCAATTCGTTCAGAGCCACCTGTAGTATGTCTCCGAGGACACTGGGGAATTTGCCAGTTACTGTGATAGGCCACAACTTTGCGGCCACAAGTAGGCTTTCAATTAGTCTAATCAAGCTATAGTTCAACCATAGATTCGAAAACGCCGCAATTACCGCATCTAAATGAATGCTGTTAACAGCCTCTTCTACGAGGGCGGTCCCAAAATTACCGGCCAAACAAAGAAAACACAACAAATTTGGGATGTTTTCTTTATTTCCCAACATAATCTCCTTTTAGATCGATACACTTTCCCCAGCGATTTTCAAAAGCTTCGATGCCCTGTTTATAGTATGAACAGTCTAGCTTCTGAAAATAGGCATCAACAGCCCCCTGCACTGCTTCATTGCTGGCAAATCTTTTTTCGCCGTGCCATTATTTTCAATTTTGGAAACAAATAACTTCGGCCATGCCGAATCTTACTATTCTATTCTATTACTGGCAAAATCTGTGGATATGGAGCAAATCTTCGAATCGTCCTTTTGGATGAAGCAAACATTGAAAAAAAGAACGCTGAAATTTTTAGCAAAATTGTAGGCCCCAAATTCTTTAGCCAAACTCTTTATCTGAAAAATGGGGTATTTATGACTTAAATAAGCATATTTGAGGGCTACCTCTACACGGGGACTACAACAAAATATAAACTGACTAAATTTTCTTGCCAAAATAGAATAAAAACTGCAAAGTTTCAGCTAAATTGCTTAGAAAATGTGATGTTTATGGCTTTAACAAGCCTTTTTGGGAGCGACATCTATAGGTGGACTATAACAAAATATGAACTGATTTAAATTTTTTTTTTTTTTTGTGATGAATTCTTGTCTAAATGCAACACAAACTGCAAAAATTCGCTTAAAATGCTTAGAAAATGTGGTATTTATGATTTAAATAAGACTATATTGGAGCGACCTCTATAGGGTGACTATAACTAAATATGAACCGATTTGCAAAATTTTGACTGTGATGAATTCTAGTCAAAATAGAATACAAACTACAAAGTTTCAGCAAAATTGCTTTAAAAACCTGGTATCTATGGCTCAAAACCCGTATTTTGGAGCGACCTCTATAGGGGAGCTATTTCAAAACCTTGACCGATATGACCCATTTGCAATCCCAAACGACCTGCAACTATAAGAAGTATTTCTACCACATTTGATCAACCTAGCTCTATTATTACAGACTGTAGCGTGATTTCAACAGACAGACAGACGGACGTGGCTAAATCGTCTTAGAATTTTGCAAACGGAACGACAAAGTAAGTATACCCCCCCCCCTATGGTGGAGGGTATAAAAATAATCCGAGGGTGCTAAATCTAACGAATATGGTGCATGCTGAAACATTTCGAACTTCAATTCATTGATTTTGGCCATTGCAATAGTCGATATGTGAACTGGTGCATTGCCTTGATAGTGAGGAAACGCGGCACCAATCTTGCGCACAGCTTTCTCATCATCAAATTTAAGAACAATATTCGATGTATAACAACAGTCATCCAATACTATTTTGTGGATTTTTAACCATTTCTGGCGTGAACGCGTCAATTGTTCGACCACAACGGTGATCGGCTCGTACGGCGCCGTTTAAACTCTGCCACAAAATAATTTATATTTGTTAACGAAGGAGCCGACTCCCACAAAGTGCAATCTAGCTCGGTTTTAATATTGGTTGGACTGAGACCTTTCAAATGAAAGTATTGTATATTTACAAATTCTCTGAGATCGATTACTTTTGAATGGTTAAAAAAAGTAAACATCGTGACGCCTTTTCACGAAAGTATTTTTTTTTCAAACTACTATCGCCATCTATATGTCAGGTTGGCTAATAGCGGGATCGCCCTTGGATATATTAAGGTTGTTTTTGGCAAATATACAGGCTCTACATCTTCCATTACCTGTATCTTGGAGCAGCTTAAACCCTGGCGTCCTAAGCCCACAAACCATATCTCCTCTCAACCATGGTTCCTGGATTAGGGGCAGGTCAGCCCCTCCTTGCATCAGGAGGGCTTTTAAGGCAATTAACATTATATCTACCTCATCGCCTGTGTCCGCTTGATTCATTCCCACAGTATTTTTCCGATGCCGTGATGAAGAGCTTCTACACGCATTCATAGAACATAGAACGGGAAAAAGTTGAAATACAGGTTCCCGCTAGATGCTACTGTAACACTTGCGATGAGGGAAGTTCATGTTTAGATATTACACCAGCGTTATCTGGAAGAGTATTTTGCATATATTGCGCATGCTCGCCCAGTTCGTTTTGCGGAAATTGATGCTGTTCGCGATAGTGTGTCAGAAGAGCTGTGTGGCAGTTATCGTGAATGGTGTTCGTTATCGCGAGATGATAACGGAATTCTTGTGACCAGAAATTTAGGATATGGACCTGGGATATGTGGTTGTAACAGGATGGTGCCACTTGCCACACAGCCAACGAAACAATGTTTTTTTTGTGCGAGAAATTCAATGGCCGTGTTATCTCACGTCGTGGCGACGTTAATTGGTCGCTACGATCAGGTGATTTGACACCGTTGAACTGTTTTCTTTGGGGATATTTCAAAGAAAAATTGTACGTCAATAAGCCCAGAACAATTCAAGAGCTAAAGGCGGTGATAATTCGGCACATTAACGACATTGAACCTCAAGACATAATCTTAGAGTCATTGAAAATATGTACCATCGGATAAAGGTATGCCACAGAAGCCGTTGCCAGCATTTGCCCCATATTTTGTTTCACACATAATTGTCATAGATCCTTATATCATAATAAAATATATTAAGATAATTCTCTGAAAACTTTTTGTTTTATTTACAATTAACATCGTGCGTTTTGGTTGGACCACCCTGTAGCTGTATTGTTATCAGTTAGAGTGTGTCTGTTCTGTTTACTTAAAGGGATTCATACAGATCTCACTAGTGTGTGGCAGGGTGACAAAGACTCAGTCGTTGCTGAGGTGTCCAGGTTTCAGCAAAAATGGAGGTTAATTCATGAATTCAAGAAGATAGTTTCCAGCGAGTTTAGAGCCACCTGATGACTATCAGAGATTGATAACGACTTTAGTCAGAACATTAATTTTCAGACATTCTGCTACCTTTTCAATAGCTAAGATGTTTGCCTGTTAGACAGAACAGACAGACATCAGGCAATCTCTTTATAATAGATAGCTAAGATTCCCTAGAAACTACACTAAAACCAAACTCGGCGACCAACTGAACCTGTAGAAGTTCACTCATATCCTATGTCCAGCGATGCAACAATTCTATTCTGATCTATCAGATATAAGAATAATAGATCAAAAAGGGCTGCAGTCATAACGTAATCAGTAATGTCTAGAAGGTCAGGCATAGCGTCTACAATGTCAATATGTCCGCAGCCATTTCCTTATCAGAGTGAAAATTCCTTAAGTCTATAGCAGTAGATTCAGCATATTGTGCTGTCATAATGCCTAACGGCTTTAAATGTATTGTAACATTTATAGCCTTAGTTGGTGTCGTTCTTAACGCACCAGTGATACACATAGCAGTTATTTGCTGAACTTTAGTTAGAACTGTCCACCAAAGGACAGTGCCACACAGCATTTCGACCTGACTACTATCGTATACAACCAATAAACTATATGTGTGTTCAGGGCCCAGAGGGTTTTGCTGTTTTTTCTTCTACATGTATATTGCGCTACCACAATCTTTATTGCTCCTTCCAGATCGTGGGTTTTAAGTCTAACTCCCTGTTTAATAAGCTACCTAGGTTAGGTTAGGTTGAAGAGAGGAGACGTTTAAACGTCTCATGTCCATGGACATACACTTAAAATACCTATGTATTTTGCACTTTCTAAAAAGGGATTTTCAATACCACCAAGAAGACAGATACAATAGTTGGTACCTTATATCTGCAGATTACAAAACATGTTCTGTTTTGGTCGGGTTCATACTAAAACC
Organism: Eudasyphora cyanicolor; assembly: GCA_963930755.1. Lineage (NCBI taxonomy): Eukaryota > Metazoa > Arthropoda > Insecta > Diptera > Muscidae > Eudasyphora > Eudasyphora cyanicolor. The sequence continues at coordinate 154,792,730 of OZ005735.1, read as the reverse complement.
ATTATGGGAGGCTCATATTGCGGTTGTATGAATAACCCACTGTAGGATGTCTCTATGAGTATTCGGAATCTTGCCCACCCGCTATCGTCACGTCATCTGCTTAGGCAATAACTCGAACACTACAGAGAAAGAAGAATATTGTTCATGGAGAGATTCCATATCAGAGAGAAGGCAGAAGACAGAACGACCCCTCGCGGCGTTACCCTGCTGACAAATATATGAAGGTTAGTTTATGATTGAACCTTCATAAATTATTATCAAGCCACAGGGTTTTCAGGGCTGTAACTATAGCGGCTGGATTTATGTTATTGACATTCCCCTTACATATAAAAGGGATCCTTCAGTAAAGTTAACTAGATCATGTACGGTGGATTTGCCCTTGCTGTAGGCATGCTGTTAGTTGAACAGTAGCCTGCGATAAATGTTAGTAGCTAACTATCTAACTATCGATTAATCGAGGTATTTGTTTGTGAGATGATTTCATCGTTGGAGTTAAATCTGTTTCCGCCTAGCATTTCTTCAGTTTTGGAAACAAGAAATAGTCATTCGGGGCTAAATCCAGAGAATAGGACTGATAGTTGATTGTTTTACCCTTTTGAAGGTAGTTAATGTAGATAATATCGCGTGCATCCCCAAAAAGCGGTCGCCATGACTTTATTGGCAGACAAACCCACCTTGGCCTTCTGTGATGTTGATTCACTTCGGGAAAGCGACTGTTTGGTCTCTGGTGTGTTGTGGTGGATCCACGTTTCGTCTACGGTTACGAAATGGCGCAAAAACTTGCCCATATTGCGATTGAACAAGGCCAAACGCTTCTGCGATGTTTTCACACGATTGTGTTTGTGGCAGATTGTGAGCAAACGCGGCACCCATCATACCAAAGTGATCATTCAAAATTTAAACCATTGAGCCATGTAAGATGAATATGGCTTTCACAATCTCTCGCACTTTCAATATCCGAGCGGCCAACACCATACCGTGAATTTTTTCAATTGTTTCGGTTGCAGAACGTTTGGCATCCTCCGTGCTTGTACGGCCACAACAAAATTCAGTAAACACATTTTTTAACCACTGAAATTTATGGTGCAGATTCTCCATAGTATATATCAAACTTAGCCCTGGTTTGAGTGATGGTTTGTTTTTCGTCAAAAAGTAATAATTAATGAGCACATGAAATTCATTTTATTCACTTTCTCCTCAAATCTGGTGGTTGCCTGTTATCAATGGCTGTCAAACAGAAGCTAAATGAAGCAAATTATTGCAATTTTTACGGGAGTTAGTGATAGGATCAGTGTTGATCTTTCAGTTAAGAGGCGGAAAATTCAAAAAGTCACGGACCTCATTCCATCCATTTTCCAATCAGATTGCTTTAATAACGGCTGCTTTGAAGTGATGATTTACTGAACGAAATGCGCTGTTGAACTAAAGTGAGCTGGTGAGCTAAAGAGCTGTTGAACTAAAGTGAGCTAAAGAGCTGGTGAACTAGAAAGCTGGTGAACTAATGAACTGGTGAGCTAAATCACTTTAGCTGGTGAACTATATGAACGAACTAGTCCACTCAATTGAACTGAACTAAAATGAGCGATCACTTAACAGAACTAAAATGTTCAATTCTACCTATAAGCCCCGGAATAAAAATATGCATAAGTCTCAAGTTGTAAACTTTAGCTCAGCTATAACTCTCACACGTTTAATTGAATTTGTACAACCGATTAGAAATGGTAGATGTATCTGCTTTTTTTTCCTGTAATACATTGTGCTTTAATGGGTGGGTACACATCAGCTATTTTTTCATTGCCAAGTCCAGGCTTTCCAATATGTTTAGATTAAAAAAAACATACACATGTTTATTGATAAAAACAAAAGTATATCGATAATTATAAATTATGATTGAGGTATTTATCTGTTATTATGAATGCCAAGTAAATAAGGTAGTAAACAGCTAAGGAAGGGGGGGTGGGGCACCGGTATGTCATGTATTGAAGCTTTGTAGTATTTAATATCAAATACATAATATTTATGAACAAGTCATATCTTATCTGCTATTGTTTTATAATAAATTAAGGTAGTATTTATCCAATGGAAGGGAGTGGGGGGTTCACAGAATGGATTGTGGGTGGTAATAGTATAATTAACATTTTCCAAAAAAAACCGAGTGGGCGCCTCATCATTAGCTGCAAAACAGGTAGGTATTACATCGATAGAGATGGATAACATAATTATTGATTTATCAGTTGAAAAATAAAAGAAAAATATTTTTGGCATTAGACCAAAATATGCATTGATGTATACCGCATAATCAGATTGATGGCAATTCAGTATAGAGCAAAAATAAGATAGGAATTTGACAAAGATACGTAATGTAATAGAAAACGCCCATAATTTGTTTCAATGGAATATGATTTCTCTTTACTTTATAGGAAAATTATTATAATGTGGAATTATTAATTTTGTGTGTGAGGGTACTACAGGGTGGCGCAGAATCAGCTATATGGTTTGGATTCTTTATAACTTTTTTAATTATTATTCTTTCTTTGTTTTTTTTTCAGCATTTTGTAAAGGAGACTTGGGGAATTAATTATGAATCGAACAACATACAAAAATAATTTAATTTTTCCGAAATTTTTCGTTCGTTTCATACCCCCACTTCTTTAAAATGTTATAATACAGGGTGGCGTAGAATGAGCTATATGGTTTGAATTCTTTATAACTTTTTTAATTATTATTCTTTCTTTGTTTTTTTTCAGCATTTTGTAAAGGAGACTTGGGGAATTAATTATGAATCGAACAACGTACAAAAAAAATTAATTTTTCCGAAATTTTGCGAAAAGTAATGGAAAATATACTAAAAAGAGCAAGTATGTGCGAAGCAGAAAATGGGCATCACTTGCAGGATAATAATATACTGTATTTTAAAAATTATAATAATCGCATAAATAAAAAAGTTGTAAACCATTTAAACCATATAGCTCATTCAGCGCCACCCTGTAGAAAGGGCCTAATTTTTCTTTGTATCGAATTTCATGTGCTTCTGAGAACTTGTGTCGCAGCCGTAGTTACCAGATATCTACTAATTCCCTAATATTAGCAGAGAAATGTTAATTAACATCCGTACATCATTGAGTAAGATGATAACAACAAAAGGCTCCCGCGATAATGGAATATATGCCGGAACGAAGTCTGTAACAAAAATAGACTTAAGGATTATCATATCAGCGTCTCCAAGCTGCTACAACAACCCATAGACCAGTTAAGGTCCCTAGTGCTACCACAGACTCAAATGGCCCTCATCGAGCTTCTGCAGAAGTCATTGGACTCAATTCCAAACCTCCCGTCATGTTCTCCGACCAGACAGTGTCCCGTCAGAATTGATACTATTGTAGACAGTCTTTTCCTCTGTAAGGCAAGGAGATAGATTTAAATCTTATCAGGTCGTATCATGGCCAGATTTGTCTAGCTATCATACTGGTGTCAATTTCTGTCATCTCACATTGGACAGTCTGACTACCCCTTGCCTAACCCAAAGCTTGGTTGTTGAATGTGGTTCATATAGAATTTTTTCGAGAATTTGTTATGTCGCCGCATTCTTAATACGTTCATTGGCTCTACAATTCCTCGAGATATTCCAGGGTTTTCGCAGATTTATACTTCGGCACATAAAGCTTTCTGATTGTCATTAATTTGGAAATGTCCAGAAGCGATTCATTCGTTGAAATTCTCCCGCAGTTCCCTTAATGTGAAGTACAATCGATACAATTAAGTTCTAAATAAAACGTCATTCAAATGGCCTCCACGACTTCTGCTGCAGGAACGAATTCGATGAACCGAGTCGAGTCGTATGTCATGAATAGCACGTTCAATATTGACTTGTAAAGCTTGAAGAGAGTCTGGTTTATTTCGAAAGACCAATAACTTCAAATAACCCCACAAGAAATAGTCTAATGGTGTTAAATCACAACTTCTTGGAGGCCATTTAATATCACAATTTCTTGAAATAATCGAATCTCCAAACTTTTCTCGCAACAATTCAAATGTTTCATTTGCTGCGTGGCATGTAGCCACAATCGGTCAATGGCAAAAAGATAGCTCTTAACGAGAGCTAAAATATTTCTCATGGGTGTCAAGGCCATGGGTCGACTGGAAAGTGCTTTTTTTTGGATTTAAAAAAATGGACTTAGCGCACGACAAGTTGCAATTGGAGAACAATTATTATGATAATAAAACTGAATAATTTAAACGTTGTTCTTGCGTATATCTCTGCATGATGAAATTGTAAACACTACTGAATACAATGAAAAACAAATGAAAATCATATCATCCCTATTGGAAAACCCGTTAATAACTGCTCAGTCATTTCATTAGGACAGTTTTCGAATGTTCGCTGATCAGGCAGTGTCCCGGCAGAACTGAAACCACTCTAGAAATTTTTTTGTCACTCTAGTGCAAGGAGATATTTTGACTTTCTCAGTTTGCATCTTGGCCAGATTTGTCTAGCTACTCTACGGATTTTCACCTATTTTTGGACTGCCTAAGCCAAATCTTGCTTTTGGACTGTTGCGCTCCAACATATTCTTCAAGGACCAATGAAGATGGTACTTCTGTACCATCTTCATTGGCCCTGCAGTTCCCCGGGAATATCTCTATGTCCAGATACTCACGTGAGATATATGGGAAAACTGCTCAGCCATCTCGTTAAGAGATCTGCGACAGTCGAGGGCTGTTTGTGAAATTAGAGATGTAAGCTCCAGAAACTGGTTTAATGAATTCAATCGTGGCCGACGCTCGCTCAAAGACGAAAGTCGTGAAGGTCGTCCAAAAGTGGCCGTTGTGCCAGAGAACATTGATGCCGTGCGTGAACTGATAGTGCAAGATCGTCATGTGACATACCGTGCGATAGAAGCATCCTTGGGCATTTCTTCCACCAGTATACATTCGATATTGCGTGAACACCTGGCCGTAAAAAAGGTTTGTTCTCGTTGGATCCCGCACAATTTGACAACCGCTCAAAAAAGGCTCGTGTCGATTGGTGCAAAGAAATTTTGAAAAAATACGATCGCGGTGCTTCAAATTACGTTTATAAGATCGTCACAGGTGACGAATCTTGGATCTATGCGTATGAGCCCGAAACAAAACAGCAATCGACCGTGTTAGTCTTCGAAGACAAGCCAAATCCAAGAAAATTGTTCGTGGAAGAAGCACTTCGAAGCAAATGGTCGCCTGTTTCTTCGGCAAAACTGGTCATGTGGCGACTGTTCCGCTTTAGCAACGTAGGACGGTCAATTCTGAGTGGTACACCACAATTTGTTTGCCTGAAGTCTTCGGAGAAATTCGAAAAACGAACAAGAGAAGACGAATCATTGTGCACCATGACAATGCGAGCTCTCACACATCGGCTCAAACCACGCCTTTTTGACCGGCCAAAACGTCGAATTGATGGGTCATCCGCCGTACAGCCCTGATTTGACACCCAATGACTTCTTCTTATTCACTCACATTAAAAAAAAAATGCTTGGTCAAAGTTTTTCGACGCCTGAAGCAGCTGTTGAAGCGTTCAAGAACCATGTTTTGGAGGTGTCTCAATCGGAGTTGAAAAAGTGCTTCAACAATTGGTTTGAGCGCATGCAAAAGTGTATAAATCATGCTGGAGAATACTTTGAAAAACAATAAAAACAATTTTTGATGATAAATATTCGCATTTTCATTATTAGGCCAGAAATATATATAGCAGCTTTCGTACCGGGTTCAGTCTTTCAGGGAAGTGTGACAGATCTGACCGGTGCCGATGTTCGTCGTATTAACAACTTTCTGTATTAAACCGGTTGATTCTAGGACCGGTTGGTACTAGGACCGGTTGATACTGGGACCGGTTGGTACTAGGACCGGTTGGTACTAGGTCTATGTGAGCTGGTAATGTCGACTGTAACTCTAACCTAAATGATCAGTACTCGAATTGTTAGCAACTTTACGCCAAATAGGTTAAAGGAAAGGCGCTAATTTTTGGACAATCATCCATCTGTTACTTTGTGTACAAGACTTCAGAAGTATATCGTTTTACATTTCGGTAAAAAATAACTTATCGAAATGGTATTCAAATGCAAAAGTATTATTGCTTTGCATTTGGCTGGAATATCGCAACCAGCTCCTGTTAATGAGCGCTGACTATACATAGTCAAAAAGTGCAACACATATAAGAAGTGACATGTTACCCTAAGTATGTATCCGCCGGAGGAGAATTGTTTTAGGACATTATAAGATATTTGAACAATGTCCGTCTGTCTGGTGGACGATAACTCTCGGACGGAGTAACCGATTGACTTCGAATTTTGGCGTTCTTGTCAAGCCCCTTCGGTCACAGCTTCTCCATAACTTCTGTAGCTGACCCCATGACTATGGACAGAAAAAAAATGTGCAAAAATATTTCTGGCATCTTCCAACACCAAATTCCATTTACACAGTACAAGACATGATTTTGGGACTCAATTCTGAGAATTGGACGTGGAAGTAGCCCCAAAAATAAGAACTTCTGCATCATTCGTTCAGTCAAAATGGCTCAATTGATAATTTAATGGCCATACGATTTTTTTTTTTTTGCTCAAGGTGGATTTTTTCCACTTTCCCTATATTTTTTCTCGGTATACCGTACGGAATATCACTTTTGTGTCTGAAGCATTGTTGTAGATATTGAATAGGAGAAAAAAATGCGGAACAAACCTACCCGAAAAAGGTGCATCCAGTGCCCTAAAAGTCGCAAAAATGTTCTGTTCTGTTTTATAATGTTTTAATTTTCTGTTTTATACGTATACGTATTTTTCTATATTTTACTGACAGATATTTTATTACTTTGTGGGCGTTCTTGCGATTTTTAAGGCACTGGATGCACGTTTTCGGGTAGGTTTTGCTTTGCCGAGAAAAAATATTGTAAAAGTGCAAAAAAACACCTTGAGCTAAAATAATCGTATGGCCATTAAATTATTCATTGAGCCAACTTGACTAAACGAATGACGCAGAACTTCTTATTTTTGGGGCTACTTTCACGTCCAATTCTCAGAACTATGTCCCAAATCAATGAGCTGAAAAATGCTGTACTATGTTATTAGCCCCACTCAAAAAGTGAGGGTATACCATAGTCAGTTTACAGAACTACAATTGACTTACTTGTTTTACATGACAGTATCTACATCAACACAGAAGATTTTTTCTATAATTAAATTATATACCGGTTTATTGAAAGAAAAAAGAAAACCAAAAGTATTCTATAATAATTTATTGTAAACATATTAAACACGTCAATAGGTGAAATGTTACTGCGCTCCGTCTGGAGAATACACAAATTGAATTAACTTAAATGTCACACCAGCAGTTTGCCTCGCACATTACATATCACTCGTTTTATTTAATTAATTATCATTAGAGCCTAAAAGCGTTGATTGTTTAGATATAACACTACATAGAGCAGCCGGCAATTTTCATACCCACCCCCCACCATAGATGTGGAATTGTTGACTTGAGTAATTAAATGAGATTTAATTGAAGTGGAAAATAACTACATACTTGTCAACTTGGTGAATCCAAAATAACAGCAGCAGAATTTGTTTTGTTTTTTTTTTAGATTTTTTTTGGTCTATGTGTTTCTAAACTTTGGACTTTGTAGTCGATAAAATTTTGTGGAAAGATAATTAATTTTCAAGTTCAATTTCATGTTTTGGCGAAGATGATTTCTTGTCATATTACTTTAGGAAACACTGTTATTATGAAGATATGAGAATTGACAATCGTTGTGCCGACCAAAAATAATGAATAATAAGATATGTCATCCCGGAGCGAGTAAGTTATCAGATACGAACGAATAAAAATTTCAACGAGTTGGTGTTCAAAGAGTGAGTTTTTCCGCGGATTTCGGACCGATTTTCCCGAATTTTTTGTAATTGTCACAATTAAAAAATTAACATCAATCGATTAGTGCAAAAAAAGTTGAAATTACCTTCGCGGAAAAGTGTTTTTTCGCGTGTGACATTTCATTCCTATTCGTCCGTAACTGATAGATTTTGACAGTTCTCGGGATGACTTATCTTCATAATTTATAATTTTTGGTGCCGACTTCCCATATCGGAAAACACAAAAGGCAAGCCTCGTCTGTGTAACAATTCAAATATCACGCAGAAATTTTTTTAAAAAAGGTGTATTATTATTATACCCTCACTTTAGTGTGACGAGGGTATATATCATTTGCTACGGAAAAAAGTGTAACACATCGAAGGAGTGATCTAAGACCCTAAGTATGTTCGGAGGAAATCCGTTTTGGGTCATTTTAAGTCGAATGAGCAATGTCCGTCCGTCTGTCTGTCTGTCTGTCTGTCTGTCTGTCTGTCTGCCTGTCTGTCTGTGTGTCTGCTTGCTGGTGCGCACGATAACTCTCGAAAGGATTAACCGATTGACTTCAAATTTGGTATGTGGTAATATTTTGATCTATCTCCGGATGAGTTCGAAGATGGGCCATATTGGTCTACTCCTTCTGGTACCTCCCACACAAAGGGTTAACATTTAGTGAAATATTGATTCTTTAATAACTTCTATACTACTTATTCGAATCTTTTGAAATTCTGCACATAATATTAGTATATTAGTCGCTATTAACTCGAGAAAAATGAGTGAAGTTGGCATGCCCCTTTTGGTACCTCCCACACAAATGGACCATTTTGCATCAAAATTTAACTGCTTATAACGTTAATACAAGTGCATAAAAATGCTTGAAATTTTCTACAGTATAATGTTTTTGTAGCGCCTATAGTCCGGTAAAAAATGGGCATTATTGTACAGCCCCTTTTGGTACATCCCACACAAATGGACCGTTTCGTACCAAAAGTAAACGGCTTGTAACTTTAATACCAGTGCATACAAATACTTGAAATTTTGTACAGTGTAATGCTGTTATAGTGCCTATAGTCCTGTAAAAAGTGGGCGTTATCACCCCGCCCCTTTTTGTACCTCCCACACAAAATGACCAAATCATACCAAAATTACATAGCTCGTAACTTTAATATACCAGTGCACATAAACGCTTACAGTTCGGCACAATGCAATGTATTTAAGAATCTACTGTTTACCGAAAAATAGGTGTATTTGGAAAAACCACTTCCGGTACCTCCCACACAAAATGCCAGATTTATTAGTGTAATGTTATATATTACATTACTCACAAAGTGAGGGTACACCTTAGTCGGTTTACCCGACTGAAACTTTCTTACTTGTTTTTTTTTCGTATAAAAAATAATTCTATAAAGAAATTTTTCAAAATTTAAATTCAAGTACACCCAGGAAAATAATTGGTTGGAATTCGATTGTAACAATAAAAAAATATTCCTAGCCACAAAAAGTATATTGCCTACACCGTTTGTCGGTTGTAATTAAATAAAAATAGTTGAAACAACAATAATAACATGGATACGATAAAATGAAAATGCTTGCAACTAAATCGATGGTTTATCAATCGAATTAAGATTGTATTATTCATTGACACTCGGTTAGTTGTGGTAACCAATTTTAAACTTTCATTATAGTACCATATGATCGATTTTTGGTTGTGACAACCAATGTTTTTTTCTTGACAACAGAAATTGTATCAATAGACCAAAGATTATTATTGCAACGAGTAATTGGTTACTACAACTGAAAAAATATTAATAAATAATCTTTATTTGGTTATCCCAATAATTTCCAAAATTTAGAATAAATAAATGTATTTTGGGAAATACAACCGAAAGATTGGTTGCTGGTCTTTTGCTGATACATGACAAATAAAAAATAAAATTACTCGACATAAATAAATCTCCAACATGTTGTTCAAGAGCGGTATACGAGTATGTAGTCAAAAATAATATCGTGTGGATAATAATGTGTGGAATGCAGAATATGTTGTGCAAAATGTTTTACATAAATAAAAGCAACAATCATGAAATTGAAAGCACCGGGTTAAGCGATATTTGCATAAAAGTTTTGTGTTTTTTTTTTCGTGTACTTAAATTTGTGGCAAATATTTCCACTCTTATAATAGTAATGAATTTGTAATATGGGATTTTTAATTTTGTTATGAATTGTTTGGTTTTTTGTTCAATAAATAAAATAAAAATTAATGAAAACTGTTTATAATTAATTGTCGGTAGTATATGACTGACAAATTGTCAGAACAACCAATTTTGTAAAACTGTTGGTTGTGTCAACATACAACAAATAATTTTAGCTACCATTTTCTTAGTAGGCGCAACCAAATATGATTGTTGTCGACATGGAAGCAGAAGTATACCACAACCAAGATGTTGGTTGTCCTGATGGAATCGCACGATAGTAGACAGAACTACCGAAATTCGGTTGGCAAATAATTCGGTTGAGGCAACCAAACTGTATTCTGTGTGTATGAACTGATGGTTCGAAAATTTTTAAATCATTTTCTTCACTAATTAAAGAAAATGATTCTTCACTAATTTTATACAACATGTTTTTCCCGAAGAACTTTCTACACCAATTCTACCGAAATTGCTTTAAAACTAAAAATTCCAGGTAACGAAATAACTCAATAATTCCGCTGGAAGCCTTCAGTTATTACTATATTATTCTCAGGCATAAAACGGATACTTCCAAAATGTCTACATAAACTGAGAAGTTTCATGTCTTAGATTTGATGTTTAATTTATTACCTGTAATATCGTTTCGCAATTTCAGGAGGAAAAAATATACACTTACCTGAAATTAAAAAGATAATAACATATTATAAAAAAAAAATTAAATAGGTGATTGAATTAAAATATCGTAAAGCTACAAGATAATATAAAGGACGGTCCTTTTAAAGGTAATTTTTAAAAATTCAAAAAATGTAAATTCCTTTGCAGTATCCATCGTTGGCAAATCGCACCTCAATTCAAAAAGAAACTACAAAATGGACAACTCTTTATACTCGTACCATACATATATTGTGTGAGTTCTCTTAATATGAGGGTAACCGACAGTAAGGTCCCTATCTATTTTAAATTCCGTTAGGCAGTGGTATAGGGTTTTCAAATAAGAGTGATATGATTTCTTTGAAAAAAAGCACACTTATTATTAAGGAAATTCAAGTTTTTTATTTAATGTGAAGTACAATCGATACAATTAAGTTCTAAATAAAACGTCATTCACATGGCCTCCACGACTTCTTCTGAAGAAACGAATTCGATGAACCCAATTTTCGAGCACTTTTTCCACTAAATCAAGTCATATGTCATGAATGGCACGTTCAATATTGACATGTAAAGCTTGAAGAGAGTCCGGTTTATTTCGAAAGACCAATGACTTCAAATAACCCCACAAGAAATAGTCTAATGGTGTTAAATCACAACTTCTTGGAGGCCATTTAATATCACAATTTCTTGAAATAATCGAATCTCCAAACATTTCTCGCTACAATTCAATAGTTTCATTTGCTGTGTGGCACGTAGCCACAATCGGTCAATGGTAAACAGATAGCTCTTAACGAGAGCTAAAATATTGCTCATGGGTGTCAAGGTCGTAGGTCGACTGGAAAGTGTTTTTTTTTTTTTGGATTTTAATAAAATGGTCTTAGCGCACGAAAGGTGGAGAAAATTGGAGAACGATTATTTTGATAATAAAACTGAATAATTTGTAAACGTTGTTCTTGCGTATATCTCTCCATGATGAAATTGTACACTACTTAATACAATGAGAAACAAATGACAGATCATGACATATTACAAATGACCGAAACGTCACTTCAAAATCATATCATCCCTATTGGAAAACCTGTTATATTGCAATGTCTTTGTTTTATCTACTGTTCAGCGCAAAGGTTTATTTGTCAATCCCCTTCTGGTAAACCACACAAATTGGCAGATTCATTCGAAAATTATTTCCCCTTACCTTTTGTAGCAATCATCTAAATATTTTCATATTTGTATTTTATACCAATTTTCCAATGACTATAGTCTGCAAAGAATTTGCAAATCTGACTCCAATGATTCCAGTACAATGAGAAACGTTATGCGCCAAAAATATTGCTAAATGTGGTATGCGATCCGAGAACTATACTCCTTAGTAGACGACTAGTTGGGTTATCTACTACTTAGTATACGACACGATGGGTTATCTACTCCTTAATAGAGGACATGTTGGGTTATCTACTCCTTAGTTGACAAGCAGCTAGGTTATCTACTCTTAGTATACGACAATATGGGTTATCTACTTCCTAGTAGTGGACCAGTTGGGTTATGTACTACTTAATAAAACACCAGTTGGTTTGACTACTTCTTAGTAAAACACCAGTTGGTTTATCTACTCCTTAGTTGGCGACCAGTTGCATTATCTACTCCTTAGTTGAAGACCAGTTGGTTTATTTTCTTCTTAGATGACGACCAGTTGTGATATCTATTCTTGGTATACAAAATGGGTTATCTACTCCTCAGTAGATGACCAGTTGGGTTATCTACTTCTTAGTAAAATGCCAGTTGGTTTATCTATTCCTTAGTTGACAACATGTTGGTTTATATGTTTCTTAGTAGACAACCATTTGGGTTACCTACTCCTTTGTATATGACAGGATGGGTTATCTATTCCTTAATAGAGGATAAGTTGGGTTATCTACTCCTTAGTTGACGACCAGTTGGGTTATCTACTCCCTAGTAGAGAACCAGTTGGGGTATCTACTACTTAATAAAACTCCTGTTAGTTTAACTACTCCTTAGTAAAACACCAGTTGGTTTATCTACTCTTTAGTAAAATACCAGTTGGTTTATCTACTCCTTAGTTGACAACATGTTGGTTTATATACTCCTTAGTAGACAACCATTTGGGACATGTTGGGTTATCTACTCCTTAGTTAACGTCCAGTTGGGTTATCTTATCTTAGTAAAAGACAAGATGGGTTATCTACTCCCTAGTAGAGGACCAGTTGGGTTATCTACTTCTTAGATGACGACCAGTTTGATTATATACTCCTTAGTTGACGACCTGTTGGGTGATCTACTCCTTTTAGGTTTAGGTTTAGGTTAGGGTGGCAGCCGTATTTTTATACAAGCTCACATAGACCAGTTTAGGTCCCTAGTGTTACCACGGGCTGAAATGCCCCTCATCGAAACCAACCTGTTTGATATATAAATTTATCGATAGTACGAATATCAGTACTGGAAAGATCTGTTAGGCTGCCTAAAAAGGCCGACCCCAGTATATCCAGTCGTCGTTTACTCAAAGCGGGACAGTCGCAAAGCAAGTGCTCAATGCTCTCCACTTCTTCCTCATCTCCACAGCTTCGGCAGAAGTCATTGGACTCAATACCCAATCTTTTGGCGTGTTCGCCGATCAAGCAGTGTCCCGTCAGAACCTGTACTAACGTAGACAATCGTTTCCTCTGTAGTGCGAGGAGATATTTTGACCTTCTCAGGTCATACCTTGGCCAGATTTGTCTAGCTACCCTGCAGGTGCCGATTTCTGTCCATCTATCGTTGGACTGCCTGATTGCCTCTTGCCTAAGCCAAAGCTTGCACGTGGATAGTGGCGCACCAATATATGCAAATTCTTCGAGAATTTGTAATGTCGTCCCTTTCCTAGCAAGTTCATCGGCTTTGCAGTTCCCCGGGATATCCCTATGCCCAGGCACCCATATGAGGTGTATATTAAACTGCTCAGCCATCTCGTTAAGAGATCTGCGGCAGTCGAGGGCTGTTTGTGAATTTAGGGATGTTGCCTCCGGAGAATTGATGGCAGCCTGGCTGTCCGAGTAAATGACAACGCCATTGTTGGTTACTATGTTGCGACTCAGCCACTTGGCGACTTCCCATATTGCCATTATTTCGGCTTGATAGACACTGCAGGTATCTGGTAGTCTGTGAGCTATATCCAGACTAAGTTCTTCACAGTGTACTCCGAAGCCAACCTTTTCATCAAGCTTCGAACCATCCGTGTAAAAGTGGAGATGGTTTATATTACCTGGTATTCTGCCGACCCATTCATCTCTGGCGGGAATCATAGTGATGTAATTTCTCTCGAAGGTGTACACTGTTGGTATATAGTCCACTCGGTCGGTTACCATAGCACTACACTTTGATATCCTCATGTGACCATAGTTCTTGTACCTCCACATTGATAGGCAGTTTAATCTTATTGCCGCTTTGGTTGCAACTTCTCTCGCCACAATATTAATCGGCAGTATATGGAGTAGGGCTTGTAGAGACTCGGTCGCTGTAGTCCTTAAGGCTCCGCTTATGCTCAGGCAGGCAGTTCTCTGAACCTTTGTTAGTAGGTTGGTAATGGTTAGTTTGTCAGTTGCCGTCCACCATACCACAATACCGTATAACAGTATTGGACGAACTACTGCTATATATATCCAGTGGACGATTTTAGGAGAGAGTCCCCACCGCGACCCTACAGCCTTTTTGCAGGAATATAAGGCGACGTTGGCCTTCCTTACACGTTCCAATACGTTAAGTCTAAATAACATTTTCCTATCTAGAATTATTCCTAAAAATTTTGCACTTTCAGAAAAGACTAGATCTGTTCCATTTATCCGAGGTGGAGGGTCCACATGTGGGACATTATTCATCCTAGTAAAGAGAACCAATTCTGTCTTGTTGGGGTTAACGCCCAAACCGCTGCTTCTGGCCCATCTAGCCAACTTGTTCAGAGCCACCTGTAGGATGTCTCTGAGGACGTTTACGAATTTGCCACTCACTGCGATTGCCACGTCGTCCGCATATGCCACGACCTTGCAGCCACAACGTTCTAGATCTAGCAGGATTTCATTCACCGCTAGGTTCCAAATTAGTGGAGACAGTACTCCTCCTTGCGGGGTCCCTCTGTTTACATACCTTGTTAGAGTTGTGGACCCTAGACATGCTGTTATGCGTCTTCTGGTGAGCAGACTTTGAATTAGTCTAATCAAACTAGTGTTAACTTTTAGATGTGAGAGTGCCGCAATTACCGCATCGGAGTGAATGTTGTTAAAAGCCCCTTCTATGTCAAGAAATGCCACCATGGTGAATTCCTTGAAATGCAGGGACGATTCGATAGTGCTCACAAGTTCGTGCAGGGCTGATTCAGTAGACTTGCCCTTGTTGTAAGCATGTTGGTTCCCCGACAGGAGTTTTGTATCCAGGTTTTCCCTAATGAAATGATCTAAAAGTCTTTCCAGACCTTTCAATAGGAACGAGGATAGGCTAATTGGTCTGAAGTCTTTTGGCCTAGTGTGTGATATCTTTCCCGCTTTAGGTATGAATACCACTTTGGTATCCCTCCATCGATTCGGGACGTATGAAAGCCTGATACAGCCTACATAAATTTTCTCCAGCCAGGGGATAATGTACTTTAACATTTTCTGCATTTCTGCTGGAGTGATGCCATCTGGTCCAGGTGACTTGAAGGGCTCAAAGCTGTTAATAGCCCAGCTTATTCTGGATCTCTCAGTCAAGAAGCTAGCGACGCTCGCAGTCCACTCGCACTCTTGTTGGTCCTGCTGATCCTCGGGTTCTGTTACAGAGTTCCCCGGGAAATGTGTGTCGAGCAGTACATTGAGCGACTGCTCGCTGTTTTTGGTCCAGTTATTTGCCTCATCCTGTAAATATCCCACTGTACAGGGTGAAGCAGATAATATCTTCCTCAGCCTAGCGGCGTCGGAGACCTTTTCCACTTCACCACAGAAGGTATACCAAGAGCGCCTTTGCGCCTTTCTAAGCTCCTTCTTATAGATCTTGAGTTGCTCTTTATAGGCATCCCAATCATTAGCGACCCCAGTAGATTTAGCCTTATTGAATAGCTTGTTGCAGGTCTTTTTCATAGCCGTTAGCTCAGAAGTCCACCATTGGGGTTTAGCTTTACCCTTGTACCTTGTTTTTGGACAGGCTTCTTCAAGGGATCTATTGAATGATATGGTGATATGATCGACCAGATTATCCAGACCGGCTTTGTCATTCGGTTCGTACGGAAGTTTAGAGTTGAGGACTTTCTTGAAATTCTTCTCATACAGATGCCACTTTGTCTTCCTTACATTTCTGTGGACGGCGGGTTTAGGCGCTTTTTCCGCGAGTTTGAACTCAATATAATGGTGATCTGAGAATGAGTGGTCGTCCAGTACATTCCACCCAATAATTTTGTCTGACAGCCGGTCAGTAGCAAACGTTACGTCGAGTACTTCTTGTCTGTCTTTAATTGTGAAGGTCGGTTTATTACCTATGTTACAAATACTAAGATTGGTAGTTAGAATAAAGTCAAGAAGCGAATCACCCCTATTGTTTATATCCGTACTACCCCAGATAGTATGATGAGCGTTCGTGTCTGCGCCAATAATCAGCTCGAGCTCGTCAGACGTTGCTTCTTCTACTACTTCCCTGAATAGAGCAGTCGGTACTACAGATTCATAAGGCAAGTAGCTGGAGACCACCCAATATATGCGATTACCGATCTCCAGGCTAGCAGCTGTTTGGTCTTTACCACTTAAATTAGTCAGGAGAAAGATACTTAGATCTTTCCTGGCCAAAATGCAGGTTCTTGGAGTGCCTTCACAGTTGGCCACAAGCAGTTTAAAGTTGGGTGTCCTAATACCGCACACCCTTCCTCCCACTACGTAGGGCTCCTGTATCAGGACGATGTCTACTGCGCCTGTGGACAGGCGCAGCAATAGAGCCGCTGAGGCTGCTTTAGCGTGATGGAGGTTAATCTGTAGAATTCTTACCATCATTGGTAATTGACAGATTAACATCCACCCCGACAAGGGTGTTATCGAACTCTTCGTCCGTATCGTCGAGAAGCATGTCCCCGCCAGATGCGTCAAAGAGTCCGGAGACTCCCCTCAGCCCCTCTGTGTCAGAAGTAGAGCTTTCGTCCTCAGAGTAGGACGTTATAGATCTTCTATTAGAGTTGGAGTCACCAGAAATAATTGGCGTGGCTACCTCCGCACTTACAGAAAGTGCCACGGTGGACGACTCACCTTCTGCAGTGGGAGCTATATCCTGCTTGTATATCTTCAAGACTATAGTCTCGAAGCCATATTGTAGGGTTGCGCTCGCCCTTTGTATATGGGAGGTGGATTCAGCGTTTAGGATAAGATTGACCTGCCGCTTTTTACCATCCGCCTCACCCACCTTGCTGATTCTCCAATTATGGGCCGGCAGACCAGGATTGGAATCTTTTATTATTTCTAAGATGTCAGCCGGGTTGGAGGGCTCTTCTGTAACCCAGGTGATGGCTCTAGGGTGACTAGGGATGTTGTTTTTTTCGACAACATCCAACTGGGCACCCGGCCACACCTCACCCGCTCGACTCAGAGCAGCCTTATAAAGGTCTACTGATCTGGCATCACCGAAATATAAGAGCTTTACTCTCCCCTGATGCCATCCTGCATCGTTGCAGATTGGTGGTTTGCCCGGCATTTCTCTACGAACATCGAGGTAATGAGCCATAATGGCTGATTGTACATGACTCCATTTGTCCTTGAGGATGGATCCATCCTCACTACTTCTGTCTATAACAGCCATCACTAGACTCTCCTTCGCCACTTCATTGAAGGGCTTGGTGAGTGTCCTGTTGATGGTGACATTAGGGCCTCTTGCCTTTTTCGAAGGCAGGGGTTCATCAGGTGATCTGATTCGTTTTACTTTATTAGCCGTTAACACAGCTGAATTTGTGGCTCTTTCAGCCGACTCATTGGCCTTAGAAGCATCTATGACGCCTTTAGCCCAGGTAAGTGACTCTTTTTGTTTTTCGGTAAGAGCCGAAACCTCAACAGCCTCCAACTTCGTCAAAACTCTGAGCGCTACACGA
This sequence comes from Eudasyphora cyanicolor, assembly GCA_963930755.1. NCBI lineage: Eukaryota > Metazoa > Arthropoda > Insecta > Diptera > Muscidae > Eudasyphora > Eudasyphora cyanicolor. The sequence continues at coordinate 154,774,937 of OZ005735.1, read as the reverse complement.
TGCTCATTGTGCTTCCGTTTTGACGGTCGGACATGACGTTTTCCCCTCACCGCACCACCTGTTGTGAGTACTTGGGGGAGATTTTCACCATTCTTGGTGTGGTCGGCTTTGGCCAAGACCAACGGACGGACAGTCGGACGATTGGGGAACCGCGCTCCATCGGAACACGAAGGCATCCCCGTCAAGAGAATTTTTTTTTTTTTAATTTTGTCTGTATTAGACCGTAATAGGTACTACGATGTAGGCCTTACAGACTTTGTACAGATTTTTGCTATTGCGTAATAGGTACTGGTAACTATCCGCTATGTGATAAACACGTCCGTTCACTGCGAATGATCAGCAACGAATTCTACTCCTTAGATAACGACCAGTTTGATTATACGAGTATACTCCTTAGTTGACGACCAGTTGGGTGATATACTCCTTAGTTGTCGATCAGTTGGGTTAACTAATGCTTAATTGACGACCAATTTGGTTATCTACTTGTTAGCTGGCGACTAGTTGGGTTATTTACTCCTTAATTAGTTGTCAGTTTAGTTAAATACTCGCTACTTGACGAGTTATTTATCGACTTAACTACGCCGTAGTTGGGTTATTTACTCCTTAGTAGCGAACCAGTTGGGTCCAATTATTGAAGATCTGCGATTAAATAGAAGCAAATGAATAAGTGTGACTTATACAGTATCTGGTATTAAAGGGTCTGCTACTGTAGGTATTCTTTAAGACCAGAACTTCGATATGTGACAAGTTTTATTTTGAGTTATTTAACTAGATACTCCATTTTTAGAAAGACGACCCACTTTAATATACAACAACTTCATTATAAAATAATTATTTATGGTGTCGTCGTCGTCGTTGTCGTTGTCGCCTCCACAATGTCTCGTTTGCCATAGATGATGTTGTTGGTTTCTATGGACTTTTTTATGACAGAATGTCATTACAACAAAAGATAAAATGTCGCTAATAATCATTTTGTCGGTGTTATTGGAATACTGAACATTTACTCTACTGCAATAGATAAGAATGATGTTTGGAATGAAAAACAAATAATAAAGTACATATGGGTGTATTTTTACAGAAAATGTAACACACTTTACCATAATGGGTATTTTTAATAAATAAAATAAAATTAAAAAATGCACTTCCATATGCAAATAATATGCAATAAATTATTAGTTAGTTATTGTAAAATATACACAGATATAGAGAAAGCAATTTTGTCATGTTGGCGCCAATGACGTCCCTATTATTTAAAATGTGTTCCTTACTTACTTATGGAATACTTCATATGTATGAAGTAAATAATCATAATTTTAAGTATAAAATAATATAAACATGCCAACTGGGCAAAAAAAAACCAACTAGAGGTCATTGCATATCCTGCTTGACACACATTTCCTGGGGAACTCCCTGACCGAACTCGAGGAACAGCAAGGCCGGCTGGAAGGCGAACGGACGTCGCTAAATTGTTGACCGACTAATCCAGACTAAGGTAGGCAATCAATAGCTTTGAGCCGTTAGGTTAGGTTGAAGAGAGGAGACGTTTAAACGTCTCATGTCCATGGACATACACTTAAGCCAGTGGTTCGGCCTGTTGTGCGCTCCTTATTTATGATCTTTTCATACCTCACGAGTTACAGAAAATCGGTACTAGACACGAATTTTCTCAGTATCTTCCAGTCATATCGTCTGAGATGAGTCAAGTCTGGCCATATGTCGGAACCGAAATATCGGGATCTTGCATTTGTGAAAGCCGGGCAGTGACACAGAAAATGTTCCATCGTTTCGATGTTTTCTCTGCATGCCCTGCATTCGTCGTTTCCGGCTAGTCCTATGCGATGAAGGTGTGCTTGTAAGCTTGAGTGTCCCGTTAGAACACTCATCATCTTACTAATATCGATCTTGTCTAGTTTCAGAAGACTTCATGTTTTCCGTTAGGTTAGGTTAAGAGTTGCAGCCAGTCCATTGTGTTACCACAGGGACGTAAGGGAAACCATAACCATTGAACCAATTTGATTGCCTTAAAATGCTAAAAAAAAGTAGGCGGATTCCAATATCAGCCAAGGTAGCTAACTCCCCAAAGAAATGAGAGCCTAAGGTTGCATGCCGCCTTCTAAAGAGAGCGAAGCACAGACACAGTAGGTATTCTGGATTTAGGTGAGTTCCCCACCGTGCTCTAAACACCTGGGTGAATACATGCTTCGACCAACGGCGCCACGCACAATGCATGAGTACCCTTCCTCTTTGATTAGTAGATGATCCTATCTAAAACTTCTTGCCATTCTATGGGTCATGGAACCAGGTTGCAACTCCACATCTGAGACTATTCTCTCCCAGCGATTTTGATTTCAACCACAGTCACCACGTTGCACACAAAAGGGATCTCACCAACAGTCAGGCCGTAACCTGTGTTCCGATGGCTTTCCAGTCTCCCGTGGTACCAGATAAAGTGCTATGGTCAGACTGTGTAGCCGAAGATACTACCAGTTAGACTACAGAAATTCTAGGACTGGTGACCCATCTGGGATCACTGTTCAGTCCTCATCCAGGAAATAGATGGGAACTATAGGATTCGTTGATCCCCCGGAGCACAGACACAAAAGGTATTCAATTGATTACTCCTCCTCTTCGTCTCCACAGCTTCTGAAAAAGTCATTATGCAAGACCTTCAATCCCTATTCGCCCCTCCCAGTAATGCAGTGACCCGTCATGAAAGACACGATGAGTGAGACGTCCGGCCTCGACAAAGACAGTTGTGAGTTGGTGCGTTTTGAATTTAGGGCGAGCCACATTAGCTTGGAATGTAACCACCTATCATTTGTAGCCCTGAGGGCACAATCTCTCAAGAAGCGCCTGCAGGTCACTAGAGGCATGTCCACATATTACATTTCCCCTGGAGCTTGTAAGGTAGTGCACAGTTTTGAAAGATCATCTGCTTTGCACTTCCTTTGCTTGACACCCACATCAGATGAATATTACACTGTTTAGACATCTCGTTAAGTGATCTGCTACAGTAGAGGGCACTTTTGCAATTCAGGAATATAGTTTCCAGGGATTTAATGCAGCCTGACTATCAGAAAATAAATATTAATACCGACTTTGGTAAGAGCATCAATTTTCAGGCATACCGCTACCTCTTTAATAGCTATGATTTCTGTCTGGTAAACACTACAGTGATCAGGCAGTCGTTTTGCAATGGATAGCTCTAGTTCCTCAGAAAAGACACCAAAGCCCTCTAGCTTGTTGAGTTTGGAACCGTGTGTATAGAAGTTGATGAATCTCCTCTGCCCTGGGATATGACCATTCCATTGTGATCTATCAGGTAAAGAGTGCGATACTTCTTGTCAAAAAGTGGTTCAGTCATAGTGAAATCAACAATGCCCGGAAAGTCAGGCATTCTGTCTAGAATTAAACAATATCTGTAGCTATTTTCCCGATCACGGCGACAATTTTCTAACTCCAACAGCAGTACAGGGTTGCCCATATTCGACGGACCCACGGACGTTGGGCCCATTCCAATCGACGAGGCTTGTCCGCAGGCAACAATCTTTGCGTCAATTGAATTTTGTACGGGAACAAATGCAAATCAACGCGAATAATCCGTTGTAAAGTGGACCGAGCCATGCCCAACTGCTGAGAACGGCGTTTTTGGGATGTTCTTGGGGACCTCTCAACACTGGCTCGTACGGCAGCGATATTCTCGGCCGATCGCCTTGGTCGACTTTTATTTGGCCTCTTCGGATTAGAAAGAGCCTCACCAGTCGAAAATTTTTCGTATAAACGCTTAATGGTGTTCTTAGAAGGCGCGCTTCTCACATTTTTTAATATTTTAAAAGCACGTTGACTTGACTTCTTCTGTTGAATGTAAATTTCAACTATTTCAGAGCGCTCGCGTGGCGTGTATTGTTCCATGGTAAAAATCTGCTTGGACTGACGCTTCAAACGCGGTATGTCATTAAGCGATCTGACATCTCTGTCAAAAGTTATGGCGTTGCCAGATGGGTCCGTCGAATATGGGAGACCCTGTACATGCGGCATATCGCACTGCTAAAATGTCTAGCGGCAATAAATGTAGTAAAACATTTAGTGCCTCAGTTGGGGTCGTTTTCAGCGCACCAGTTATACATATAACATCCATTCGCTGAACCTTGTAAGGTGGATTTCTGCAGAGCCGTCCACCAAACGAGAATGCCATACATCATTATCGGTCTGAATACTGCCGTATACAACCAATAAACTATACGCGGGTTAGGCCGTAATTATAACGGCTGGATTTATGTTCTTAAAGGCCCCGTCCATATCTAAGGAAGCCACTATAAGACACCTGTGGTAACTTTCTTACTTAAGGAGTTATTAAAATTTTTAAGTTTTTCAAAGAATATTCAAATAGTTGCCTTGACCTTATATAGCAAATTTGCTCGTCGTTGTAATTTCTCTGGAGAATGAAATAATTCCACAAATAATTCAATTAAATATGTTTGCCTCTATACATACACTCAGGAATAAATACATGTGAAAGTATTTATTATAAAACGCAAATTCCTTCTGAGGTTTCCAGTGGGACCAGAAAAAATATTTCAACTAATCTTAGGAATTTCTATACACAGCAAATTAGCTGGAATTACGACGAAAATGCATAGAAATTAATTTTATTTCCAAGATAAATTCCATATTAGTTTGTTTGGCAGTGGCATTCAGATTCAGAGTTATGTATGTATATATCACAACAACTTTGATACGAGTAGGAGGAATGGAGATTTCCCGCTGACACAACAGATTTGAATAAATTCAACTTGAAATAGTTTTTATAAACAAAAAATATTATGTGAAAGCAAAGTGCATTCTATTAAGCCATTACTTGATAAAAAAAATCGAATTCAGTAAAAAAGCGACATTGAGAAAAACATCAGAAAACATAGAGGATATCTGTTTTGTTTCTGTATAAACATAATTTTAAATGAAATACAGTAAAGTCGCGGTGAAACGATTGCTACATTGTCCGCCTCTTTTGTTAAAATGTACTCCTATCTAGGATATTATAGCCATTCAAGTTCTGCACAGAAAATTAAAAATGTTAACCTAAAATAGGTCATCTCAAAATGTGTTAAATGTTATTTATTGGTTATTTATAATTCCACAGAGAAGAAGCGTCAGTATTTAAGGAGCTATGATCCTTTAAAGTTTTGCATACGAATTAAAAAATTCCTTAGTAGGAAAGACCTACTTATATTCAATATTGTTGAGTTCCCGTCATAGGGCGTTATATAGATCTTTTTGTTTATTTATAGTACCGAATGTATTCATGAAAAAAAATAAAAAAAAAATCTTTAAAGTTTTGCAATGAAGATTATATATTTTGAGCTGATAACGGGGTTCTTATTTAATGAATTATGGGCATTTCAAAATTTACAAAAATAATATAATACTAATACAAACATCATTTTTGCTCTAGGGAAATTCTATTATGGTTATTTAAAATTTGTTAAAGAAAATTGGAAATGAGTGTTAGGTTTTTTATTAAAGGAGTTATGACCATTTAAAGTTTAACAACAGAAATTAAAAGTTTTGCAACAAATTTTATTGCTACAGATGTAGTCTATATCGATCTAGGACCATTAATAAAAGTTTTACAGACATAATTCAAATATTGTCACTATAATGGGTGAGTACAAAAGAACGCCTAGGGACTTTATTAACCCCCCGTCAAACACGTATTCTGAAACCTTTGAACAAATACATATGCCTGGCCATATACGTTTTCATGCATTTGTATGGCAAAAAGGATACCGTAACTTTGAATTTCTAAGTATGTTCGTATATTATTTTGGTCTTTAGACTAAATGTAAAAAAAAATATTTTTAATTATTATTTTTTATTCATTTTGTGGAATGCCTGAAAAACAAGTATAATCAACTTTAGAATGTTGTTGGCACACAGGATTAGTGCATTTGGTGCAGTGAAAACGTGTCTTTCTACGCAGCTTTTCGTCTTGCGTAAAACAAATTCTGCTATCTTTTCTGGAACTCAGTGTACTAGGGCCGCTTTGTTGGTTAGGCAGCATGTTGCTGGGAATATTCAACTGGTTGAATGTTAACCCAAAATATGGTTGTTGTTCATGCGATTATCAGTATTAGCAAGCACCAATTGTTTACTCAGCGTGTTCAAGAACAATCGTCGCTTCTCTTTTCTGGTTCCGTCTATATTTTCATTGCATATGATGTAAGCGGCTAATCCCATGACGTCTATCATGTTGGTCCATTGTATCAACGCCAGCCTTTGTTGAAGTGTAAACTAATATAGCTTCCGGTTTTTTTTGCTACGCCTTCAACTTTCTTGGATTCTTCATCGCTGTCGAATATATCATTTGCTTCAATTTCCAATTCATATTCAATGTCCGAGCCGTCATCTTCGGGCACAAAATCTGTGTTTTCACCGCTTTGGTCTTCAAATAAATCTAGTTCTTCGTCTGCTTCTGTGTGAAGTGCGAAATCACGCTGTAACGCTGATGATAGTTGTTGTTGGAAATTATCAGTACGCAAGCGCGTATTGTACACAAATTCTAAATCCTCTGCCATAATAATAGTAATAATTTCACTTTAGTTTCCGCACAAAAAATTTATATTTCGGACTGTCGATGTTGTATGTTCAGCATTCAATAATAAACTAACTGAAATCAAAACCAAAATCACAAACGAAAGAAAGAAAGAAAAGAAAACTCAAACCTACAAAATAACTCAAACCTAAAGAATATAACACCGAAAACACACAAAAACTATAGTAGATGAGAACAGTAGTAAACATATAGTAGATGAGAACAGTAGGAATCACAACAAGTTAGATGCTATATATGGGAGCTATATCTAAATATGGACCGATATGGCCCATTTGCAATCCCAAACAACCTGCAACTATAATAAGTATTTGTACCAAATTTGATCAGCCTAGCTCTATTATTGCGGAATGTAGCGTGATTGCCACAGACGGAGGGACGGAGGGACGGACGGATAGACGGACATGGCTAAATCGTCTTAGAATTTTACGACGATTAAGAATATACATATATACTTTATGGGGTCTCAGATCAATATTTAGAGGTGTTACAAACGGAGTGACAAAATGAATATACCTACATCCTATGGTGGAGGGTATAATTAACACAGAAACTACTTGGAAGTAAACATCTGCAGTGAATTCACAGAAAAACGACCCAAAATGTGTATAACAATAATTTATTTCATACAAATTGTAATGGGGGGAGGCCAGGCAAATTTTTCCAAAAAAAAAAATTTTGTCGGCGCGAAAAAACCATAAAAAAATCGGAAATGGTTTTTTAACTTTTTGAAAGCTTGAAAGATCCTAACGAAGAAAACTATGCCTAGTTGAAGAAAATCTATAGATAAATGTAGAAATTATATCACTTCATAACATAACCCGGTTTTTATACCCCCACTATTGTGAATAAGGGTATCAGATGCTGCAGGTTTTGGGCCATTTGAGCAATGTCCGTCTGTCTGTCTTGTCAGGTTAGGTTAGGTTAAGAGTGTCAGCCTGTAAAACAGACTCACTTCGTTTCTAGAAAGAATGTTGCCCGTCGACGTGAAGTACTAAAAAATATTTGCACCTTTTAAGTTAAAATGATGTAGTCCCTCGAATTTAACTTAACTCCAATTTTCAATTTTCCAAAATATGTTAGGAAAGGGGCGATTTCGGGAAAAGGGCAAAGAATATGTAGCACTTTTGCGGAATCGAAATCGCCATTAGACTATGCAGTCCATAGTATTACCACAGGGACGTTAGGGAAACATAAGCTATCCCTAGCACCTCCCGTTGCTTTAAAAAGTTGGCGGATTCCAACATCAGCCATGTTAGCTAACTTCTCAAAGAAATAAGAGCCCAATGTTGTATGCCGCCATCCTAAAGAGAGCGGGGCTCAGACACAGAAGGTGTTCTCTTGATTCCTCCTCCTCTTCGTCTCCACAGCTTGTGTAAAAGTCATTAAGAAAGACCTTTAATCTCTCTGCGTGCCGTTCAAGTAGAAGTGACCTGTCATGACAGACACGATAAGTGAGACGTCCGTTCTCGACAACGACAGCAGTACTTTGGTGCGTTTTGAGCTTAGGACGAGCCACATCAGCCTCCTGGAATTTATGCAGTTCCTGACTAGTGACCACATGTTATTTGAGGAGCTTGCAGGTTGCCAGAGGCATGCCCACATGTTTCAGGTCCCCTGGAGCGTGTAAGGTAGTTCCTAGTCTTGCAAGTCCATCTGCCTTGCAGTTCCCTCGGATGTCCCTGTGGCCCGGCGCCCATATCAGGTGAATATTGAACTGTTCGGCCAACTCGTTAAGAGATCTGCGATAGTCGAGGCAGTTTTTGAATTCAGGAATATACATTCCAGGAATTTAATGCAGCCTGACTAACAGAGAAAATATTAATACCGACTTTGGTCAGAACATTAATTAAGATTAACATTAAGATTTCTTTGATCAGGCAATCGTTTTGCTATGGATAGATCTAGTACCTCAGAAAAGACACCAAAGCCCTCTTTCTTGTTGAGTTTGGAACCGTCTGTATAGAAGTTAATGAATCTTCCTTTGTCCTGGGAAATGACCATTCCATTCTGATCTATGACAGACATGAGAGTGCGGTACTTCTTGTCAAAAAGTGCTTCAGTCATAGCGTAATCAACAATCCCCGGAAGGTCAGGCATTCTGGCTAGAATTAAACTATGTCTGTAGCCATATTGCTCTGCTATTATGTCTAGCGACTTTAATGTAGTAAAACATTTAGTGCCTCAGTTGCAGTCATTTGCTGAACCCTGTTTAGTACCGCGCAGAAGATGGATTTCTGTAGAGCTGTCCACCAGACGACAATGCCGTCCATCATTATCGGTCTGACTACTGCCGTATATAACCAATAACCTATACGCAGGCACAGACCCGATACCACAGCCTTCTTTGCTCTTTTCCGAATGTTGGGTTAGAAATTCAACTTCCCGTCTAGTTGAATTACCTAAGTTTTTTCGGATTTCAGATAAGGAAACTTTAGTATCCCCAAGGAGATAGGTGTAACTGCTGGTACCTTATTTCTCCTTATAAAAATAAAAAGTTCCGTCTTGGTCGGGTTTACACCAAGACCATTATTATTGGAAACCCATCTTGCGGTTTTAGTATGAAGAGCCTGTTGTAGGATGTCTGTAAGTCCCTTTATCAGAATGTTAAGAATAAACCTACATATACCGCTATCAACCCGCAGGGTTGCTAGAGCCGATATTATAACGGCTGGATTTATGATATTGAAGGCCATCGTTCAAATATAGAAAATTATAGTGCATATCGAAAACTTCTAAAATATATTTGAACGATAAAAGTATCTAAATGCTAAGTTTGATCCAATTGGATGAAAAATATGCAAAACTCAAGGTCTATTAAGAAGTTATGGCAATTTTGAAGTTTTACAAAGAAAATTTAAACGTTGTCTTAAAAATGGGTTTATACAAAATTAACGTCATTTTCCCTATATTAAGGAGTTATGGTAATTTCAAGTTATAAATGTAATTCAATTTTTCACTCTAGAGCTCTTTCAGTAGTAATGTCCATTCAATAGAAGGAAATCAAATTGGGTGATCTTAAATAAATTTTTATTCGCTCTGAGTTCTTTCTTCAGGAGTTATTGCCATTTGAGGTTTTGCAAGGGAAAAAATCAAAGCTTTGGTGTGGAATGAGTGATTACCAAATAACCTACTTTTGGTTTTAGAAATTTGATTTATGGAGTTATGGTCATTTGAAGCTTTGCCACGAAATTGGGCATTGTTGAACCGGAGATTGGTGATCGCAAAATAAAATGGTTTTCACTCAATGTTTCGGAAAGAAAATTAAAATTGTTGTAAATAGGAAATTTTAAATAACCTTCTTTTCACTTTAGGGTTTATACTTATGGATTTATGGCCACTTTAAAGTTCTACAAAGCAAATTCAAATATTTGCAAATTTATGCGTTCGCATTATAAAGCAAATTTGTTCGAGCTTGCAAATTCTCCAGAGAATGAAATACTTCCACAGCTAATGTTGTTTTCTACTGTATTAAAACAATTTTTTTTTTTGCGTCTTATATATTTTTTTCATAAAACGGAAATAAATTCTGAGGTTTGAGGTTTCCGGTGGGAAAAGAAAAAACTATTTCAACTAATCTTAAGATCAGCTGCAGACGACAAATTAACCTCGCGAACACTGTGACAGTTAATCGAAATTAAAACGAATTCCCCAGTGAGAGCAAAAGAATGCATGGAAATTAATTTATATGCAAGAAAATTTCCATACTCGTATGAGTTTGTGGGGCTGTGGCAGAGGCATTCAGACACAGATTCAGAGGCATATGTGTATCAGAACAATTTTGCATAAACGAGTATGCGAGTAGGAGGAATGGAGATTTCCTGTTGGCACAACAGATCTATTTATTTTTTTTAGTTTATTAAAAAAATGGTTAAGCGAAAACAAAGTGTATTCTATTAAGTCATTACTTGGCAAAAAAGATTCTAATTCAGAAAAAAAGAAAATGTCAGAGAGATTGCAGTGGTTTTGTGTTTTGTTTCTCGATAAACATAATTTTAATTGAAATACAGTCAAAGCTCTGTAAAATGACTGATATATTGTCCATGACCCATCTTCGTATTCAAGTTTAGCACACATAATTCAAATTACAAAATTACAAATTGTTGGCCCAGAGATTGGTGATTAGGTCTAGGTTTCTACATAAGAAGGTAGTTGTACAAAGAAAATTAAAATTTTGGGATTGAAAAATTGTGATTACATTTCGCTTTAGGACATTTATTTGAGGAGTTATGGAAATAAAAGAAATTACAAATCGTTGAATGTAGTCTACCTCTATACTACAGTCGACAACTGTGGTCTTCCTCTATACTTATTCCAATCTTTTAATTAAAGTATCGAATTGCTCGTGCTGTCATATCGGGTGTTAGCTGTGTTATCTCAAATAAAAATAAATAATTTTCTGTATACCAAATAAACGTATTCTATTGTCTTGTATTGCTTTTTATTACACTGTGTACAACAGTGAAAAAATACACGGACTTGACAGTATACACGCTGAAAAAAAATCGCTTCTGTAGTATATTGTCCCAAACATATTCGGCTTGAAACATATATATGTTAAAGGTACACTCTAAATATATAATATTTCGTACACACAAAAATTTATATATTTGGGAAGATGTTGTTCTAAACAAATCTTTGTTTACATCCCAATATGTTTTTATTTGGAACTATTATTTCCGAAACAAAATTTGTTAGCAATTAATTATTCAGAAAAACCTAAATTGTGTTAAATTTTCAGTAATTCAAAGTTAATTTTTTATATAGATTTCATGTTCGTAAAAATAATAATTAATAATAATTCTTGGATCGAAATAAATTACTTTGAGGATTGACAACTAATTATGGCTTGGAATACTCACAAATTTTAAATGATTGATTTAAAACAGAAGTTAATGCTGCATTTTGTATCATAACTGGGAGGTTCAATTCGAAACCAAGGAAAAATTAAAACTGAAATTCGAAAAATTCAACAAAAGTTTTGAAAACCTTTTTTAAATAAAGTATATTTGGAGAAATTCTAAAAACTTATTTAATTTGTATATTTTATTTGAGAAATTTAGTTTGCAAATACTATATGTTGTAACATATTAATATACCAGTTCCAAATGTATTTTATTGATTTTCAAATAAAATTTATTTGCTCAGAAATATATAATATTTAAAAATTTGTGTTCCAAATATATTTTCTTTCGATTCAAACATATCAAAAAAGGGGATTTTGCCCCGTGTAGGTTCGATTCTACTATCAAAGGGTAGTATAACCCTATACTCGTTTAGGCGAAATTGGTGACCAATTTTTTTATGGGCCTCCAAAGTTTTTGAAAATCAGTGGGCCCCTCGAAAAATGTGTCATCAGCTTTTGTCCAACAACTAATTCTGACTTGGTGATACCGCTTAACTATGTTTGGCAATAATGTAGCTAAGAATATGCTAAACAAAGTTTCTTAACACTTTTTGCGAAAAAATACTTTTTTCCCGTACTTTTTTTTGAAAAAGTGTAGGAAAACAATATTTTTTTTTCACTTTTTCAGCATAACTTTCAAGGACTCGTAATTTTTCACTAACAATGTTTCGCAAAACTGTAGCCAACGTAAATCTGAACAACTTTTGTGAACATATCAATACAATCTGAACGCGTATAGGGACCCTCAATAGCTCAAATGAACACATTGTACCCCAAAAATGTTAGTATTTCACAATTATATAACAAAAATATATTTTTTTTTTGGTATAGGGTATGTTAAGCAAATTTATAAAAAATATTAAGGCCAATATTTTTGTGGAACATATTAACCCTCTAGCTCACCCATATAACTGTAATTTTTGGCCCCATTTTAACAAATCGTAAAAAACACCCTTTAAAATGGGGAGGGCGGGGATGAAATGTTCTACAAAAATTTTGGCCATAAAATTTTACTATATGTGTCAGAACAAACCAAAGCTCAAAACTTAACACAAACACCAAAAAAAGGTCAAATTCCTGTTCGTGCAGGAATGTTAGTAATACGATCTAGTGGTCGAAGCAATAACGATACCAGTAAAGAGCGGTTTTCACTGGAATTTGGCCGTTTTTTTGGTTTTTGTGTTATGTTTTGGGCTTTGGTGTGTTCTGACACATATAGTAAAATTGTATGGCCAACATTTTTGTACAACATTTCATCCCCGCCCTCCCCATTTTAAGGGGTATATTGTACGATTTGTTAAAATGGGCCAAAAATTACAGTGATGTGAGGGAGCTAGAGGGTTAATATGTTCCACAAAAATATTGGCCTTAATATTTTCTATAAATTTGCTGAACATACCCTATACCAAAAAAAAATATTTTTGTTACATAATAGTGAAATACTAACATTTTTGGGGTACAATGTGGTTTTTGAGCTATTTAGGGTATCTAGACGTGTTCAGATTGTATTGATATGTTCACAAAAGTAGTTCAGATTTACGTTGGCTACAATTTTGCCAAACATTGTTAGTGAAAAATTACGAGTCCCTGAAAGTTATGCTGAAAAAAGTGAAAAAAAATATTTTTTTCCTACACTTTTTCAAAATAAAGTACCGAAAAAAAATATTTTTCGCAAAAAATTTTAAGAAACATTGTTTAGCATATTCTTAGCTACATTATTGCCAAAAATAGTTGGAGGCCCATAAAAAAAATTGATCACCAATTTCGCAAATCTGAGTATAGGGTTATACTACCCTTTGAGAGTAGAATCGAACCTATACTGTCAAGTCCGCGTATTTTTCAAAAAGTGTTCATTTGTTGCATAGTGTTATTATTTGCCTTTAGCGCAATGCCAATATTGTTTCGTGTGATTTTTTCCAGTTTACTAATCCAAATCACACACACGTTGTTTTTTAACACTCCACCATATGATGGGGGTATACTAACTTTGTCATTCCGTTTGCAAAACTTGAAATATTGATGTAAGACCACATAAATTATATTTATTCGTGATCGTCGTGAAATTCTAAGACGATTTAGCAATGTCCCTCTGTCTGTCTATCTGTCCGTCTGTCTGTCTGTCTACACGTCGGTCTTTCTGTCCGTCCGTCCGTCTGTCTGTCTGTCTGTCTGTCCGTCTGTCTAATTTTTTTCAAATGGAGGTGCTATGTCCGTCTGTCTATACGTCAGTCTTTACGTTTGTCTGTTTGTCTTTACGTTTGTCAGTCTGTCCGTCCGTCTGTCCGTCTGTCTGTCTGTCTGTCCGTCTGTCTGTCCGTCCGTCTGTCTGTATTTTTTTTTTTTTGTTTTTCCATCGTCATCTCCACACACCGCGGAACTGCCAATTGGTATTACTTCGCGGGGTGATCAGCTTAATGTGCTGCTACTTGCTGAATTTGGAGTTGCGATGTTCTACGCTCTTTTCGTAGTTGCTCCTCCCTTCTTAGTTACTCATTTACTAATGCTACGTATCGATTAATCAGGTCCCAATATTCTTCTTTGGAGATCATTATATCAACTATATTTTCGGGCGACACTTCTTGTCCAACTAGTGACTGTAGCGTTGTTCGTTCTTCTCTGAATCTGTCGCATGCAAACATTACAAAGAGCACACCAAACAAACAATGCCTTGTGTATTATCATTACTCCAAATGCGACAATTTTGTTTATTAACGTACTCATTCATCCAAAAGTGAGCTTCATCGCTGAACAAAATTTTCTTGTGAAAATCGGGATCGGTGGCCATTTTGTTTTGCACGATCTGCAAACGTTGTTCCGGAGTAAGTCTATTCATTATGAAATGGCAAACCATACTGAGCATAAATCAAGTGACAGCTGTCAAAAAGACCAACTCCGAAAAAAGTATTGCTAGATTGAAAACCACAAGTCTAAAAAAACACCCTGTATATTCTTGATCGTCGTGAAATGCTAAGACGATGTAGCCATGTCCGTCTGTTTGTCTGCTGAAATCACGCTACAGTCCGTAATAATAGATCTAGGTTCATCAAATTTGGTACAAATAATTGTTATACGAGTAGATGCAGGTCGTTTGGGATTGCAAATCGGTCATATCGGTCAACGTTTTGATATAGCTACAAAATATAGTTTTTGAGCCATAGATACCACATTTTTAAAGCAATTGAGCTGAAACTTTGTTGTTTGTGTTCTATGTTGACAAGAATTCAACAAAGCAAAAATTTTACAAATCACTTCATATTTTGTTATAGTCACCCTACCCTATCCTATCCATAAATACCACATTTTCTAAGCATTTAACCTGAATCTTAGCAGTTTGTATTTTATTTAGACAATAATTCATAACTGTAAAAATTTTTTAAATCAGTTCATATCTTGTTAATAGTCCTATTGTAGTACCTATTACGGGATAATAAAGACAAGAAAATAAATAAATTCACTTGACGGGGATGTATTCATGTTCCGATGGAGCGGGGTTCCCCAATCGTCGGACTGTCCGTCCGTTGGTCTTGGCCAAAACCGACCACACCAAAAAGGGTGAAAATTTCCCCCCAGTACTCACAACAAGTGGTACGGTGAGGGGAAAACGTCATGTACGACCGTCAAAGCGGAAGCACAATGATCACCGGATAGCGCTCAGAGTTTTGACGAAGTTGGAGGCTGTTGAGGTTTCGGGTCTTACCGAAAGAAACAAAAAGAGTCACTTGCCTGGGCTAAAGGCGTCATAGATGCTTCTAAAGCCAATGAGTCGGCTGAAAGAGCCACAAATTCAGCTGTATTAACGGCTAATAAAGTCAAAAGAATCAGATCACCTGATGAACCCCTGCCTTCGAAAAAGGCAAGAGACCCTAATGTCACCATCAACGGGACACTCACCAAGCCCTTCAATGAAGTGGCGAAGGAGATTCTAGTGATAGCTGTTATAGACAGAAGTAGTGAGGATGGCTCCATTCTCAAAGACAAATGGAGCCATATGCAAAGCGCCATTATGGCTCATTACCTCGATGTCCGAAGAGAAATGCCGGGCAAACCACCAGTCTGCAACGATGCAAGATGGCATCAGGGGAGAGTAAAGCTCTTATATTTCGGTGATGCTAGATCAGTAGATCTGTATAAGGCTACTCTGAGTCGAGCGGGTGAGGTTTGGCCGGGTGCCCAGTTGGATGTTGTGGAAAAAAACAACATCCAACATTCCCGACCCATAATTGGAGAATTAGCAAGGTGGGTGAGGCGGATGGTAAAAAGCGACAGGTCAATTTGATCCTTAACACTGAATCCACCTCCCATATACAAAGCGCAAGTGCAACCCTGCAATATGGTTTCGAGACTATAGTCTTGAAGGTATACAAGCAGCTCCCACTGCGGAAGGCGAGTCGTCGACCGTGGTTGATACAAGGCTTTCTGGAAGTGCGGTGGTCCGCACGACCATTACTTCTGATGACTCTAACTCTAACAGAAGATCTGTAACGTCATTCTCTGAGGATGAAAACACTACTTCGGATACTGAGGGGCTGAGGGAAGTCTCCGGACTCTTTGACGCATCTGGCGGGGACATGTTCCCCGATGATACGGACGAAGAGTTCGATAACACCCTTGTCGGGGTGGATGCCAATCTGTCGATTACCAATGAGGGTAAGAATTCTACAGATTAACCACTCCATCACGCTAAAGCAGCCTCAGCGGCTCTATTGCTGTGTCTGTCCACAGGTGCAGTAGACATCGTCCTGATCCAGGAGCCCTATGTAGTAGGAGGAGACACCAAACTTTAAACTGCTTGTGGCCAACTGTGAAGGCACTCCAAGAACCTGCATTTTGGCCAGAAATGATCTAAGTATTTTTCTCCTGACTAATTTAAGTGGTAAAGACCAAACAGCTGCTAGTCTGGAGATCGGTAATCTCATATACTGGATGGTCTCCAGTTACTTTCCTTATGAAGCAACGTCTGACGAGCTCGAGCTGATTATTGGCGCAGCAACGAACGCTCATCATACTATCTGGGATAGTACGGATATAAACAATAGGGGTGATTCGCTTCTTGACTTTACTCTAACTACCAACCTAAGTATTTGTAACACAGGTAATAAACTGACCTTTACAATTAAAGAGAGACAAGAAGTACTCGACCGTAACGTTTGCTACTGACCGGCTGTCAGACAAAATTATTGGATGGAATGTACTGGACGACCACTCATGTCGAGCATATCACCACATTATTCAATAGTTGCATTGAAGAAACCTGTCCAAAAACAAGGTACAAGGATAAAACTAAACCTCAATGGTTGATTTCTGACGGCAAGGAAAAAGACCTGCAACAAGATATTCAACAAGGCGAAATCTACTGGAGCCTTTAATGATGGGGATGCATACAAAAGGCAACTCAAGATCTATAAGAAGGAGCTTAGGAATGCGCAAAGACGCTCTTGGTATTCCTTCTGTGGCGAAATGGAAAAGGTCTACGACGCCGCAAGGCTGAGGAAGGTACTGTCCACTTCTCCTTGTACAGTGGTATTTGCAGGATGAGGCAAAAAACAACGAGCCATCGCTAAGTGTACTGCTCGACACACATTTCCCGGGGAACTCATCAACAGAGCCCGAGGATCAACAGTACCAACAAGAGTGGGGGTGGACTGCGTGCGTCGCTAGCTTGTTGACTGAGAGATCTAGAATAAGCTGGGCTATAAACAGCTTTGAGCCCTTCAAGTCACCTGGACCAGACGGCATCACTCCAACAGAAATGCAGAAAATGTTAAAGTACATTATCCCCTGGCTGCAGAAAATGTATGTAGGCTGTATTAGGCTTTCATACATCCCGAGTCGATGGAGGGATACCAAAGTGGTATTCATACCCAAAGCGGGGAAGATATCTCACACTAGGCCAAAAGACTTCAGATCAATTAGCCTATTCTCTTTCCTATTGAAAGGTCTGGAAAGACTTTTAGATTATTTCATTAGGCAAAACCTGGATACAAAACTCCTGTCGGGGAACCAACATGCTTACAATAAGGGAAAGTCTACAGAATCAGCCCTGCACGAACTTGTGAGCACTATCGAAACGTCCCTACATTTCAAAGAATTCACCATGGTGGCGTTTCTTGACATAGAAGGGGCTTTTAACAACATACCACCAGATGCGGTAACAGCATGTCTTGGGTCCACAACTCTAACAAGGTTTGTAAACAGAGGGACCCCACAAGAAGGAGTACTGTCTCCACTAATTTGGAACCTAGCGATGAATGAAATCCTGCTAGATCTAGAACGTTGTGGCTGCAAGGCCGTGGCATATGCGGACGACCTGGCAATCGCAGTGAGTGCCAAATTCGAAAACATCCTCCGAGATATTCTACAGGTGGCTCTGAACAAGTTGGCTAGATGGGCCAGAAGCAGCGGTTTGGGTGTTAACCCAAACAGGACAGAATTGGTTATCTGTACTAGGATGAATAATGTCCCTAGTCATGTGGACCCTCCTCCTCGGATAAATGGAACTGATCTAGTCTTTTCTGAAAGTGCAAAATTTCTAGGAATAATTGTAGATAGAAAACTGTTATTTAGACTTAACGTATTGGAACGTGTATGGAAGGCCAACATCGCCCTGTATTCCTGCAGGAAGGCTGTAGGGTGGCGGTGGGGCGTCTCTCCTAAAATTGTCCATTGGATATATATAACAGTGGTTCGTCCAATACAGTTATACGGCATTGTGGTATGGTGGACGGCAACTGCCAAACTAACCATCACAAACCGGCTATCAAGGGTTCAGAGAACTGCCTGCCTTTACATAAGCGGAGCGTTAAGGACTACAGCGACTGAGTCTCTACAAGCCCTTCTCCATATACTGCCGATTAATGTTGTGGCGAGAGAAGTTGCAACCAAAGCGGCACTAAGATTAAACTGCCTATCAATGTGGAGGTACAAGAACTACGGTCACATGAGGATATCAAAGTGTATGTAGTGCTATGGTAACCGACCGAGTGGACTATATATCAACGGTGCGCACCTTTGAGAGGAACTACATCACTATGATACCAGCCAGGGATGAATGGGATGGCAGATTACCCGGAAATAGAAACCATCTCCACTTCTATACGGATGGTTCGAAGCTTGATGAAAAGGTTGGCTTCGGAGTACACTGTGAAGAACTTAATTTGGATAGAGCTCACAGACTACCAGATACCTGTAGTGTCTATCAAGCCGAAATAATGGCAATATGGGAAGTCGCCAAGTGGCTGAGTCGGAACATAGTAACCAACACTGGCGTTGTCATTTACTCGGACAGTCAGGCTGCCATCAATTATCTGGAGGCCACATCCCTAAATTCACAAATAGCCCTCGACTGCCGCAGATCTCTTAACGAGATGGCTGAGCAGTGTAATATACACCTCATATGGATGCCTGGGCATAGGGATATCCCGGGGAACTGCAAAGCCGATGAACTTGCTAGGAATACATATATTGGTGCGCCACTATCCACGTACAAGCTTTAGCTTAGGCAAGAGGCAATCAGGCAGTCCAACGAAAGATGGACACAAATCGGCACCAGTAGGGTAGCTAGACAAATCTGGCCTAGGTATGACCTGAGAAGGTTAAAATATCTCCTCGCACTAGAAAGGAAAAGATTGTCTACGCGTTAGTATCAGTTCTGACGGGACACTGCCTGATCGGCGAATACGCCAGAATATTGGGTATTAACTCCAATGACTTCTGCAGAAGCTGTGGAGATGAGGAAGAAGTGGAGAGCATTGAACACTTGCTATGCGACTGTCCCGCTTTGAGCAAAAGACGACTGGTGGTACTGGGGTCGGCCTTTCTAGGCAGCCTAACAGATCTTTCCAGTACCAATATTCGTGCTATCGATACATTTGTATATCAAACAGGTTGTTTTCGTTGAAGGGCATTTTAGCCCGTGGTACCACTAGGGACATAAACTGATCTATGTGAGCTGAAGAAAAAAAATGTCCACCTATAGATGTCGCTCTCAAAAAGGCTTGTTTTAGCCTTACCCACCACATTTTCTAAGCAATTAAGCTGAAAATCTGCAGTTTGTATTCGATTTTGGCAAGAGTTTATCCCAATAAAATGAATACAAATCAGTTTATTATTTAGTAATTTTATTCAGTTTATATTTTGTAGTTATAGTCCCCGTGTAGAGGGGACTACGAACTCAAATATGCTAATTTAATCCATAAATATCACATTTTTCAGATTAACAGTTTGGCTAAATAATTTGAGGCCTAAAATTGCAGCGTTCGTTTCTTTAATAATTTGCTTAAACAAAAAGGATTGTTTCATGATGTGCTCTATACCAAAGATTTTTTCAGTAATAGAGTTAAATGCAATCCATATTGGAGGGTATATAAGATTCGGCATGGCCGCACTTAACGCTTTTACTTCTTTGTAATCGTTTAATTTAATCTTATGTGTGTATTTTTTTACATTACCACGTGATTGGAAATATACATAATAGTGCTGACGTCCATTGCTTACCTAAAAAAGAAGAAAGTAAGAAAGATAAATATTAATAATGAAGTAAAAAGCAATCATAGATAATATGCGTTTATCGTGTTAATATGATTAAATTTATATTAAATATGAATGGGATTTTATTTTAAAACAATGAATGCAATTGCGGTTTTTAGACCCTAGATCCGATACAGATAATATTCAGCTCTAATTTTAAGTTAAACGATTTTTATAGACTTATAACTGCAGGTATATATGATGATAATATTCAGCTCTAATTTTAAGTTAAAAGATTTTTATAGACTTATAACTGCAGGTATATATGATGACATTTTATGGGTGGACAAAAAAAATATAGAAACCATTTTAGATAGTTTGACACCCTATAATTTTATATACTATGGTAGCTTTCTTAGATGTAGAGGATTCCTTCAAAAACATAAATCCAGCTGCTGTAATTACAGCTTTAGTAACCCTGGGGGTTTATAGCAGTATACGCAGGTTCATTCATAACCTTCGGATTAAGAGACGCCTTTCTGGTAGCTCACTGTCAATTGACCACCATAGATTTGTAAGCAGGTGAACGCCCCAAGGCGGTGGTTCTGTCTCCTCCGCTATGGAATCTCTTCATCAACAATATTCTGCTTTCTCTGGAGATGATGGGTGTTAGCGCTATTGCCTATGTATCGCGTGTTTTTTTTAGGGGTATAGAACTTCGAATTGAAATAAAACGCAAGAAAATCGTTTTAAGGTCCATCAATTTGGCTTTATTGGAAGGATAATTTTATGCCATTAATGTTTAAATATGATTTCGGGCATGTGGCCGCCGCGGCTGGCTCGAATAAAGCCAATTCTACAGGTCCAATTTTGAACCACTTTTTCGAGCATATGAGGCCGTATGTCGGCAATAACGCCACAAATGTTGGCTTCCAATTCCCCTAACGTTTCTGGTTTGTTGGCGTAGACGAGCGACTTCACATATCCCCAAAGAAAATAATCCAATGGTGTCAAATCACACGATCTTGGTGGCCAATTGACAGGTCCATTCCGCGAAATTATGCGCTCATCGAATGTTTCCTTCAATAAATCGATTGTGACGTGCGCTGTGTGGCATGTAGCGCCGTCTTGTTGGAACCACAACTCATCCACATTCATGCCATCCAATTCGGGAACAAAATAGTCGGTTATCATGGCTCTATACCGGTCTCCATTAGCTCTCCACAGCTCCAATTGCTGTGCACGGTGGCGAATCGATTCATTCGGGTCCTCTTCAACCCTTTGCTCTACAGCGGCAATTGTTTCTTCGGTGCGCACTGTTCGACGTCTCTGCGGATGCGTATTATCACATAGAGTAAACGTAGTGCGAAAACGATCCATGGTTAACCGAATTAATTGCTCTGATGGACGATTATGTCGACCATAAAATGGACGGAGCTTGCGGTAAACTTCGCGAACTGAACCATTATTTTCGAAATAAATTTGCACGATTTGCAAGCGTTGTTCTTTTGTCAACCTGTTCATGATGAAATGGCAAACCAGACTGAACATAAATGACATTAGAGTTGCCAGATTTGACCACAAAATGCCAGTTTTATCTCTATTCGAAAAACAAAGCTGTAACAAAAACACCCTTTAGATGACATGGCATTAGCTGTTAGGGGAAGTCGAGAGTACTCATAGTGACATCCTACAGCAGGCCCTTCATACAACCGCAAGATGGGCTTCCGATAATGGTATTGGTGACCAAGACGAAACTAGTTGTTTTCACCTGTCTCCTTGGGGGTATTGAAGTTCCCTTCTCTGAAAGCGAAAAATGCTTAGGCACTTTACTAGACAGGAAACCCAACATTCTGGAAAGAGCAATGAAGGCTGTGATATAGCTATAAGCCTGTAAAAGTGTAATAGGAAAACGTTGGGGTCATGAACCCGCGTACAGTTTATTGGTTGTATACGGCAGTAGTCATACCGATAATGCTGTACGGCGTTGTCGTCTGGTGGACAGTTCTGCAGAAATCGCACTTCTGCGCGATACTAAACATGGTGGTACGCTGAGAACGACAACAACTGAGGCACTCAATTTTATACTATATTTAATGCCGCTCGACATTATAGTAGTGCAATATGCCGCATGTATTGCGAATATACCCAGGGAACTGGTCAGGAAAAGGCTACGGACATAGTGTCAATGTAGACAGTATGTCTAACTTTCCGCACACTGTTGTTGATTTCACTATGACTGAACCACTCTTTGATAAGAAGTATCTCATTCTTATAACTGATAGATCAGAATGGAATGATCGTATCCCATGATGTAGGAGATTTGTTAACCAAGTGAGTTTTATGAGGAACTTGAGCTATCACTTGCAAAAAGACTGCCTGATCACTGTAGTGTTTGCCAGGCAGAAATCTTAGCTTTAAAAATGTAGCGGAATGGCTGAACATTAATGTTCTGACCAAACTCGGTATATATATATAAAATATGTGGACAGGCCTCTAACGACCTGCAAGCTCTCTTGAGTTGAGAGGTTAGTTAGTTAGTTAACTTGGCTGAATTTGCAATCCGCTTTGAGCTTTTTAATGCAATGCAATAGTTAAGATCTAAAAGGAGGCTCCAGCAAATAAAAAATCCAGAGAATTCAATTCTAATTCTATGGAGGATTGAACCTTCTATGTTTCAAGGAATTTCAGCAAGCCAGCCCAGTGCTTTTAAACAAAATAAACTCTTTCGGGCGGAAAATGGAAAGGAAAAAAAAAGGTACTCTTAAAGTAAACTAAATTCAATGTCTTACAAACTATTTGGAAATTAGATGCCACGAAAAAAATTCAAATTGTTAAAGAATATAAAAAATGTAAAAATGCAAACCATTGTTGAATTATGGATTCAAAGGGAGGGGCTAGGATAACTTATGTTCTCCCATACGCTCCTGTGATAACACAATGGACTGTACAGTCTAAGAGAGAATGTTCTACGAGTACAGACTGCCATTCTTAACCAAACATAGCCTAGCATCATATCCTATGTTCTAACGTCGAACCTCGCATAAAATTTCCCTATTTTAACCTTAACCGTTAAAATAAAAAAAATTAGGCAGGTTAGGTAGGTTAGGTCCTTAGTTGACGACCAGTTGGGGTATGTCCTCTTTGGAGATAGTTGGGTTATCTACTCCTTATATGACGACCAGCTGCTTCATTTTCTCTTCGTATATGGGTGGGTGGGATATCTACTCCTTAGTAAAGGACCAGTTGGATTATACACTACTTAGTAAAATACCAGTTGCATTATCTGCACCTTAGATGACAAACAGTTGGGTTATATACTCCTTAGACGACGACCAGTTGCGTTATCTATTCTTAGTATTTGGCTAGGTGGGATATATATTCCTTAGTAGCGCACCAGTTGGTATATACACTACTTAGTATCGGACCAGTTGGATTATATACTACTTACTAAAATACAAGTTGGTTCATCTACACCTTACATGACAATCAGTTGGTTTATCTATTCCTTAGATGACGACCAGTTGGTTTATATACTACTTAGTTGAGGGTCAGTTGGGTTATCTACTCATTAGATGATGGCCAGTTGCGTTATCTACTCTTAGGATGGCTGGGTTATTTACTCCTTAGTAGAGCACCCTTAGTAGGGTCACCAAAATATTTTATAAAATGCCAGCTGGAATATTAAAGCTTAGCCCGAGACAATTAGGTAGGTTAGGTAGGTTAGGTAGGTTAGGTAGGTTAGGTAGGTTAGGTAGGTTAGGTAGGTTAGGTAGGTTAGGTAGGTTAGGTAGGTTAGGTAGGTTAGGTAGGTTAGGTAGGTTAGGTAGGTTAGGTAGGTTAGGTAGGTTAGGTAGGTTAGGTAGGTTAGGTAGGTTAGGTAGGTTAGGTAGGTTAGGTAGGTTAGGTAGGTTAGGTAGGTTAGGTAGGTTAGGTAGGTTAGGTAGGTTAGGTAGGTTAGGTAGGTTAGGTAGGTTAGGTAGGTTAGGTAGGTTAGGTAGGTTAGGTAGGTTAGGTAGGTTAGGTAGGTTAGGTAGGTTAGGTAGGTTAGGTAGGTTAGGTAGGTTAGGTAGGTTAGGTAGGTTAGGTAGGTTAGGTAGGTTAGGTAGGTTAGGTAGGTTAGGTAGGTTAGGTAGGTTAGGTAGGTTAGGTAGGTTAGGTAGGTTAGGTAGGTTAGGTAGGTTAGGTAGGTTAGGTAGGTTAGGTAGGTTAGGTAGGTTAGGTAGGTTAGGTAGGTTAGGTAGGTTAGGTAGGTTAGGTAGGTTAGGTAGGTTAGGTAGGTTAGGTAGGTTAGGTAGGTTAGGTAGGTTAGGTAGGTTAGGTAGGTTAGGTAGGTTAGGTAGGTTAGGTAGGTTAGGTAGGTTAGGTAGGTTAGGTAGGTTAGGTAGGTTAGGTAGGTTAGGTAGGTTAGGTAGGTTAGGTAGGTTAGGTAGGTTAGGTAGGTTAGGTAGGTTAGGTGGGTTAGGTAGGTTAGGTAGGTTAGGTAGGTTAGGTAGGTTAGGTAGGTTAGGTAGGTTAGGTAGGTTAGGTAGGTTAGGTAGTTTAGGTAGGTTAGTATACCGTTCGACTCAGAATCACTAGCTGTCCATCTTAAGTTGTTCGTTGAGTACAGATCGACATTCAATCATTTAAAAATTTAGTAGTATGCAAGAACGCATATTGTAGAATTAGAACAAATTCTGTTTAGCTTTCGATTTACAAGGTAATTATTTCATATTCATATTTACTATATCAGAGCTTATTCTGCTACTGTACTATATCATATGGTTGGCTTCGCCAGTCATTGGCCTTTCCCTAGGAATAGCGTATAGTCTTGCAAAATTCTTATTTTGTTAGCAGAATACTCGTATTCATCTTGCTGAATTGATCAAATATATAATCAGAGCTTTGATTAACTTTATAGATATTTTGAACTACAAAAATATTTGCTTAAAAGCTTCAAATGTTTTATCCTTCTTTTGTTGAGTGCCAAAATTTTATCACATAAATGGTGCATTTTGCGCAATCCATCTCGGAGTTGACTATAATTTTTCGACTCCGGACTCCGACTCCGGGCAAATTTCACCAACTCCGTCTCCAAGACTCCGACTCCACAGTCCTGGGTTAGATAGGTATTTTTCAAATACTATCGCCAACTATATGGTCGGCTAATTTTAAGACCGCCCTCGTAGAACATGAAGAATAAAAATCAGAAGGTAGGGTTGTATGGGGGATATATTAAATCTTGGATTTCAATTGGGTTCGTCCCGTACTCCAATAATCGGTTTATGTATATTGTACTTTGATCAGAAGTATTGGACTTTGACATGCCTAAATCCGCTCAGAAGGTGATTCCTAGCCGATCGCTGCAATAAATGAGGGAGAAAGGGTGTCCTTTACGATGTTAGAAAAAAAATCCCTAACGTACGTAACGCCACATATGTGTGCCCATAGATCAAAACAACCTATAAATACATATACAAGGTGGCGCAAAAGTAATCCTCCTATCAGAAAATGCTATAAATTTTGCGATTGGCCTCTAATGTCAGTTCTGTTTTGACATTTGTGTAGTAAACACATGCGAAATACACGTTAATAAACAATGTTACGCTACACTGCTCCAGAACGCGGAATATTGCTGACTATTTATTTGACCAATAATCGGTCGGTGACTTTGACACAGATTTCCTGGCCGTCCAACGCCTACTGGTGAAACACTGCGACGTTTAGCCGCTCGCCTCGAAGAGACTGGCACAACACGAGATGCTGCCAGGCGTGGCAGACCCCGGAGTAGCCGTTCTGCAGAGAATATTGCTGCTGTAGCCGAGGATGTCATGGAAGCGCCGTCGACATCGACCAGACGACGTGCCACGCAAATGGGTATCAGTCGACGGTCTCTACAGCGAATTTTGGTACAAGATTTGAAGATGTTTCCGTACAAAGTCCAGACGGTGCATCAGCTGTTAGCTGCTGACCGCCAATCGCGTCTAACATAACATCGAAAGGTTACTTTTGCGCCACCTGTTATATATACGTAAATTCTTTTTCCTGACCCCAAATAACTTAATGCCCATTTTTGTGCTAAATTTAAATATTGTTTTATTGTCTCATTTTACTTGACTGATTAAATTAGACATAGAATGTGTGTATGCATGCATGCATTCATTGCCAAGAACATGGAATGAACTAGATTTGAACATACTCGCATGTAACGGGTGATCCAAATAGAGATACTTTTTTCAATAGACTTTTTTTACAGATCACGTGTGAGTCGTGTCATGCTGTCATGTTATTTTTGTTAAGTATTGTTTGGTATTTCATCATGGAAAGACTTACGCCTGAACAACGTTTACAAATCGTTCAACTTTATTACGAAAATTCACGTTCTGTGAGGAATGTGTTTCGCAACGTAATCGGCCTACTGCGCGTACTATTCGCAACACCATCACCCATCTTGAGACCCAGCATTCATTATTGGAGTGAAGAAAATGTAGCGGCCGTAGCTGAGAGTGTACACGAAGACCGTGGACAGTCGATTCGGCGCCGTTCGCAGCAACTCAGACTGAGGTATGGAACGACTTGGCGCATTTTACGTCGAGATCTTAAATTGAAAGCATACAAAATACAGCTTGTGCAAGAACTGAGCCACCCGACCTTCCCAAGCGACATCGCTTCGCTCTATGGGCTCTTGAGAAGTTCCAAGAAGATCCGACGTTTTCGAGCCAAATTTTGTTCAGCGATGAGGCCCATTTCTGGCTCAATGGGTATGTAAACAAGCAAAATCGCCGCATTTGGGACGAAAAGCAACCTGAAGAGATTCAGGAGCTGCCACTTCGTCCAGGAAAAACGACGGTTTGGTGTGGTTTGTGGGCCGGTGGAATCATCGGTCCATATTTCTTCCAAAATGATGCCGGTGAGAACGTAACCGTCAATGGCGACCGTTATCGTGCCATGATAACCGACTATTTGATGCCTGAAATTGAAGCTCGTGATCTCGGCGACATTTGGTTTCAACAAGACGGCGCCACTTCCCACACATCGCATTAATCAATGGATTTATTGAGAGAACACTTCGGTGAGCAGATAATTTCACGTTTGGCCCGGTCGATTGGCCACCAAGATCGTGTGTATCACACCGTTAGACTTTTTCCTGTGGGGATATGTAAAGTTTATGCGGACAAACCCGCTTCGATTCAGGCCTTGGAGCAAAACATCACGCGTGTCATTCGCCAGTTACCAGTCGAAATGCTCGAACGAATCATCGAAAATTGGACTCAACGGATGGACCATCTGAGACGTAGCCGCGGCCAACATTTGATAGACATAATCTTCACAAAATAAATGCCAAAGAATGTTCTTGCAAATAAATGATAATAAACATTCCCCATTCAATTTGAATTTTCTGTGTTTTTTTTTTTCTTTAAAAAAGTAGGGAACCTCGAAATGGATCACGCATATACATATAAAACGTTCCAGAGACAAGTTCACCCATTCTGTGGCTCAATCATAAATACTCGTACATCTGCGAACATGAGATGAAGACATTTAACATCGGGCAAAATCAATGATTCGTTGCTGTTTTATTAATTCTTCAATCTTTTTCTTGTATTGCATTGTTTTCCAATTAAAAATAAATAAATTAAGCAGAACCATTCTGGGATGGCATTGTCGTCAGGCTATACGCGTATCACAGCTAACTCGAGATTGTGTTTTTTTATTTATTTATTATTCTCTGTTCAGTGACCTTTGTTAAATGGGTGTACACAAACAAACACTGTTTTTTTTTATTGTTTTTTAAGTATTTGTTTATTTTAACAACAGATGATATCAGTACACACTGAAAATAAATTGCTTCTGTATTATATTGTCCCATACTCATTTAGGGTAAACTCAAAATCAATAATATTTGACACAAACTAATTTTATGTCACACTTTGGGAATATGTCACACTTGTTTCCAATCGTAAAATTTTTTTTTTGTTTTTTTTTCGAACTCTATAAAAACATGGGTCGACGTCGTTCTTTTTTTGTTGTTGTGTGAACTTCCTTTCAAAACAAATTGTTTACTGCATAGTTTCTACCAAAGACAAATAGAATATAAGAAGACATTCCTTCCTGTAGCGAGTAATTGTCAGTTACGAACGAATAGGAATTTGATTCCAACGAGTGAGGTTTTTTGCGGATTTTCAGACCCTTTTACCCGAATTTTTTGTAATTGTCACAATTAAAAAATTAATATTAATCGATAAGTGCAAAAAAAGTTCAATCAATGTTCGCGGAATACTGTTTTTTCGCGTGTTACAATTCATTCCTATTCGTTCGTAACTGATAGATTTTGACGTTTCGGCCTGGCCTGAAGGAATGTCTTCTTATATTCTATTTGTCTTTGGTTTCTACCACATTGTTTGAATGCGGCGTATAGGGCTTAAAAGAATTAAGAGACGTGTCTGTAAGAAACATATTTGAGAGCGTGCTCTATAGGGGAGCTACACTTCTCTCCTAAGAAAGAAAGTCACATCTCCATTTTAGTAGTTTTGAGATATTTAATTTTTACGTTTTCTAACTTTCCCTAACCTAAACCTAAAATTAGAAGACGGGAACGTTAAACAAGTAAGAAAGTTTAGTCGGGTAAACCAACTTATGAATCCCCTCACCTTGAGTCCCAAAAATATATTCGTACATTTTTTTTATTTTATAAAATTATTATCAATTTAAATTGCATTTAATAAATTTAAAGTATGTACTGGTATTAACGTTTAAAGTTGTTTACATTTGGTACAAAATGGTCCATTTGTGTGGGAGGTACCAAAAGGGGCGTGCCCATAACTGTCACTTTTCGCTGGACTCTAGATGCTATAAAAGCATTACACTCTACACAATTTCAAGTATTTATATGCACTGGTATTAAAGTTATAAGCTGGCAACTTTTGGTATAAAATGGTCAATTTGTGTGGGAGGTACCAAAAGGGGCGTGCCAATAACGCCCACTTTTCACTGGACTCTAGACCCTATAAAAGCATTACTCTGTACAAAATTTCAAGTATTTGTATGAACTGATATTAAAGCAGTTAACTTTTGGTGCAAAATTTTCCATTTGTGTGGGAGGTACCAAAATGGGAGTGGCCACTTCTCCCATTTTCTATGTGTGAAATTTCAGAAACTTCGAGTAAGTAGTATAGAAGATATTAAAGAATTAATATTTCATCAAAAGTTAACCCTTTGTGGGGGAGGTACTAGAATATGGCCCATCTTCGATCTTAGCCGGAGATAGAGAAAAATATTACCGCATACCAAATTTGAAGTCAATCGGTTACTCCTTTCGAGAGTTATCGTGCGCACCAGCCACCAGACAGACAGACGTACGGACGGACATTGCTCAAATGACTTAAAATTACCCAAAACGGATTTCCGCCGAACATACTTAGGGTCATAGGTCACTCCTTCGATGTGTTACACTTTTGGCTCGTAGCAAATGATATATACCCTCCTCTCTAAGGTGAGGGGATAAAATCTACATATCCCAAAATTACTGAAATGGAGATGTTACTTTGCTTCATAGGAGGGCAGTATATCAAACCAGTAATCCTTACGACTCATTTGCAATACCTAACGACCTACAACTATAGGAAATATATGTCTGCCAAATATTTCCGAATCTACTGATCCCAGCTCTGGTTAAATTGGGAACAATCATTGATCCGGTCACGTAGGGAATGATTGGCAAGATGGTATAGTAGTATACGACAAGATAATGTAATGTATCTATTTCTTAGTAGAGGCCCAGCTGGATTATTATACTCCGTAGAAGGCGGTCATTTTAGTTATCTACTCCTTAATAAAAAATCCGTTGGATGATCTACTCCTTAATAAAGGACCAGCTGGGATATCTTCTCCTTAGATGACGAATAGTTGCGTTATCTACTAACTCTTAGTATATGTGGAGGTGGGTTGTTCGTATTTACTTTCCAGCAGGGGACCAGTAGGGTTATCAACTTCCCAGCTGATTTATCACCTTATTAAAATAAAAGGTGGTTAAATTGTAAGGGCCGATGTTGAATGTGAACCACACCTAAACGTCAAGTTTTTTTTCTGCATTTCATTTGACATTTCTCAATTTGAACCATGGAAAGATACACAATCGAGCAACGCGTTAAAGTTTTTAAAGCCTTTTACGAAAATGGGCCTTCAAATCAAAATGCATTTCGTGCACTTCGTGATGTTTTTTTGATCAGCATAATCGACCAAATTTGTCCACAATCGGGAGAACTGTGCGCAAATTTCAGCAAACCGGGTCTGCAGGAGATGTGAAAACACCTGTGCATGCTCGCCCAGTTCGTCTGGTGCGGCTTATGGGCTGGCGACGTCATCGGGACATACTTCTTCGAAATGAGGCCGGTCGCGCAGTTACTGTGAATGGTGTTCGCTATCGTGAGATGATAACGAACTTGTTGTGGCCCTAATTAGAAGATATGGATGAGGACAATATGTGGTTTCAACATGACGGTGCCACACAGCTAACGAAACAATGGCTCTTTTGCGCAACAAATTCAATGGCCGTGTTATCTCACGTCGTGGCGATGTCAATTGGCCGCCAAGATCATGTGATTTGACACCGTTGGACTTCTTTCTTTGGGGTTATTTGAAAATGTGTACGTCGATAAGCCAGCAACAATTCAAGAGCTAAAGGATCAGATAATTCGGCACATTAACGGCATAGACCCTCAATTATGCCTCAGCGTCATCAAAAATTTGGAGCATCGGATGAAGATGTGTGCCGCCGAGGTCGCGGCTGCCATTTGGCCGATATTTTGTTCCATACATAATTGAATTGAATATTATCATAATAAAAAGAACTGGCAATAATTTCCTAAATAATTTGTGTTTTATTCCAAATCAACATCGGCCTTTAAAATTACCCACCCTTTACAAGATGGGTTGACGACCAGTTAGGTTATCACCTCTTTACATGACGACCTGTTGGGTTATCTACTCCTTGTATGACGACCAGCTGTGTCATCTTCTCTTAGTATATGGGTGGGTGGGTTATCTAATCCTTAGTATAGGACCAGTTAGATTATATATACAATACTTAGTAAAATACCAGTTGGTTTATCTACACCTTAGATAACGACCAGTTGGGTTATCTACTCCGTAGATGATAATCTGTTGATTTATCTACTGCTTAGTTGAAGACCAGTTGCGTTATCTACTTCTTAGCTGACTACCAGTTGGGTAATCTACTCTTTAGGCGACGACCAGTTGCGTTATCTACTCTTAGTATATGGGTGGGTAGAGCACCAGTTGGATTATGTACTTAGTAAAATACTACTAGTAAAATGTCAGTTGGTGTATCAACTACTTAGTAAAATACCAGAGGGGTTAGTTGTTTTATCCACCGCTTAGTTAACGCTCAGTTGTGTTATCTACTCCTTAGATGATGACCAGTTGGGTTATCTACTTCTTAGTTAACGATCAGTTGTGTTATCTACTCCTTAGATGACGACCAGTTGGGCTATCTACTCCTTTCTTAACGACCAGTCTTAGTACACGAAAGATGGGTTATCTACTCTAGAGTACCAGTAGGATTATTTACATCTCGGTATAAGACCACTTGTGTTATATAGGGTGATGAATTTCGAGGTTCCCTACTTTTTTAAAGAAAAAATTCAAATTGAATGGGGAATGTTTATTATCATTTGAAAGAACATTATTTGGCATTTATTTTTTGTTGGCCGCGGCTACGTCTCAGATGGTCCATCCGTTGAGTCCAACATTCGAGCATTTCGACTGGTAACTGGCGAATGACACGCGTGCTCCAAGGCCTGAATCGAAGCGGGTTTGTCCGCATAAACTTTAGACTTTACATATCCCCACAGGAAAAAGTGATATCACACGATCTTGGTGGCCAATCGACCGGCCCAAAACGTGAAATTATCTGCCCACCGAAGTGTTCTCTCAATTAATCCATTGATTGATGCGATGTGTGGGAAGTGGCGCCGTCTTGTTGAAACCAAATGTCGCCGTGATCACGAGCTTTAATTTCAGGCATCAAATAGTCGATTATCATGGCACGATAACGGTTACGTTCTCACCGGCATCATTTTTGAAGAAATATGGACCGATGATTCCGGTACGTCGGATCGGGAAAAATATAGCACTTAACGAGAGCTAAAATATTGCTCATGGGTGTCAAAGTCGTGGGTCGACCGGAAAGTGTTTTTTGTTTTGGATTTAAAAAAAATGTTCGCAATTGGCGAACGATTATTTTGATAATAAAACTGAATAATTTGTAAACGTTGTTCAGGCATAATTCCTTCCATGACGAAATGCCAAACAATACTTAACAAAAATAACATGACAGCATGGCACGACTCCCACGTGATCTGTCAAAAAAGGCTATTGAAAAAAGTATCTCTACTTAGATCACCCATTACATTACTTCAAAAAATTACAAGTGGTCGTTTATCTACTTTCAGTTGAGAACAGATTGGTTTATCTACTACTCAGATGACGACCAGATGCATTACACAGTACATTTTTCAGCTCATTGATTTGGGTTGCAATTCTGAGAACTGGACGTGAAAGTAACCCCAAAAATGAGAACTTCTGCACATTCCTTTTTGTCAAATTGGCTCAATTAATAATTTAATGGACATACGTGTTTTGCTCAAGGTGGAGAAAAAAAAATGTTCTGTTCTTTTTATCCCTTCACCTTAGAGAGGAGGGTATACGAGATAGGTTCAAAAAATATGGGCAATTTTTAATTTCCGCGGGCTACGGGTATTTGATTTTTGATATTTTTGTAGCGTTATGTTGGTGCTCATGTCCCTTACTTATGCTGAAAAGGTCGGCCATTTTGAATGTTTAGTTAATTTTTGACAGCTGTTGTGCTTGGATGAGTTTTAACTTGTCTTCGATTTTTATCTATTTCAGAAAATGGATCAAAGAATCTGCATAAAATTTTGTGTGAAAAACAAAATAAAGAGCGCTGACGCATTCCGAATGTTGACTGTGGCATATGGACCAAAGCAACGTTTATCGGTGGTACAAAATGTTCTTAGAGGGCCGAGAAGATGCGAAGGACGAACAGCGTCAAGCGCGTCAAGTTCGGTCGAACGTAAAGGTTTTGCTCACAGTTTTCTTTGATTGCAGGGGCGTGGTGCATTATGAGTTCTTGCCACAGGTTAGTACGGTCAATAAAGAATATTACCTGCAAGTTATGCGCAAATTGCGCGAAGCAATCCGCCAAAAACGCCCGGATTTGTGGAAGAACAAAAACTGGCTTTTGCACAATGATAACGCCCCTGCACACACATCGTTGCTTGTGCACGAATATTTGGCCAAAAACAACACAGTAATGGTGCCGCAGCCACCGTATTCCCCTGACCTAGCCCCCTGTGACTATTGATTGGCCCCCTGTGGCCACGATTGAGGAGATAATGACGGCATCGAAGGAGCTGAACAAGATGACAAAAAATGATTATTTGAAGTGCTTCGAGGATTGGAAAACATTTTTGGTAGAAGTGTATTATATCCGAGGGGAATTACTTTGAAGGGAACAAAATAGATATCCATGAATAAATAAATACTTTTTGAAAAAATACAAAATTCGCGATATTTTTGAACATACCTCGTATATCATTTGCTACGAGCCAATAGTGTAACACATGGAAGGAGTGATCTAAGGCCCTAAGTATGCTCGGCGAAAATCCGTTTTGGGTCATTTTAAGTCATTTGAGCAATGTCCGTCCGTCCGTCTATCTGTCTGTCTGTGTGCATGTGTGTGTGTCTGCTGCTGGTGCGCACGATAACTCTCGAAAGGAGTAACCGATTGACTTCAAATTTGGTATGCGGTAATATTTTGATCTATCTCCGGCTAAGTTCGAAGATGGGCCATATTGGTCCACTCCTTCTAGTACCTCCCTCACAAAGGGTTAACTATTAGTGAATTATTGATTCTTTAATACCTTCTATATTTCACACATAGTATCTTCTGAAATTTCACACATAGTATCAGTTTGTTAGTCGCTAACACGTCAAGAAAAATGGTCGAAGTGGCCTCTCCCTTTTTGTACCTTCCACACGAATGGACCATTTTGCACCAAAAGTTAAGTGCTTATGGCTTTAATATTAGTTCATACAAAAACCCGCAGTTTTGTACAGTGTAATGCTTTTATAGTACATATGTAGAGTCCACAGAAAAATGGGCGTTGTTGGCACCCTCCTTTTGGTACCTCCGGTGAGGGGATTTATAAGTCGGTTTACTCAACTGAACTTTCTTATTTGTTATAATGTTATATTTTATACGTATACGTAATACGTATACTTGTATTATCTACTCCTTAATTTGAAATGGGTCATAAAGCTAACGTTTTCAAATAGTGCCTAAAAAATGTCACTTGTCAATTTACTTCCCGATCACAGGCTTTACAATACTGTTTTTATATACCCCGGATATAAAGAACTTTGGTTTGTTATAGGCAAATGCTTAGTCCTTGGGAGTTCGAATTTTAACATAATACAGTTTTTTTGTTTTTCAAATAACAAATATTTATAAAAAATATGTTGTCAACAATTTTAGTCCTTTCAATTCAAACGTGTCAAAAACAATAATATTTTTTTTTCAAATAAAAAATATTTAAAAACAAATATGTTGTCAAAAATTGCAGTCCTTTCACTTCAAACGTGTGAAAAACCGTAATTTTTTCACCGTGTGCAAATATTTCGTCGTTTTCATGCGCAGCATTTTATTTTGTCCGTTAATCGCCACAAAAGTCCAGATGGCATTTTATAATTCTATTTCAGTGCAAGAGAAATACTGTTTGCTTCAAGTTTTTTGACATGTGCTAAAGTAAGTGAAGCATTTGTTGTTAAAAATACAATTTTTCCGTATTTTTTTAATTTTGTCTCCCTATTTTTGTTCTTTACATCTGCCGTTTCATGCATATTTTCCTTTGTGAATATTAACATATGTTTACTTCTTTTTCTGTTTCGATCAAAAATATAAATGCACTTTTTTTAGATAGATGTAAATGGTTATGCAAAAAAAATATGTTTTTCTGCACATCCTGGGAAGAGGTGCTTTTCATTGGTAATTATTTTATTTTCATTTCAAACATCTTAATACCCTAAAAGTGTACCACAAAAATCTGAGAAGCGATTTTCTTTTAAGAAAGGCCAATCAACCAATCAAGATTTGAATAAATTTTTAATTTAGCAAAGTTTGGACTTTCATAATAAGCCAGTAAATCTTGGTAGGTCCATGTCATTTGTAATGACAAGTAAAATGATTCTGTTGTCATCAGAAACACAATGACGATACTATGCCGAGGTGCCCTTTCAAGATCCATTCAGTGCTGTTCATGTTCTCTTGACCCACCAAAAGTAGCAGTGGAACACTCACGGATTCTAAAGTTTAAAAATGGAACAAATGGCAGGACGTTCGCTGAATAATAGCTGTGGTTAAAGCGAGGCACAATGTAAATGTATTCCATCGTATCCGTACAAAAACCGCAACCGCACCCAGTCCCGCACCCGTATCACATCGCATATGCACATTTCCAAGGGGTTAAACAAACATTTCTTAATCTCGCACTCATTCGCCACTGACTCATGATAAGGGCTCATGTAGGAAGGCAAAGAGCAGGAGGAGAAGGCAGAGGAATGGGAGTAAGAGGAATTCTTTAGATTTCTTACCCTCCATCCAATGTTTGCTGCTTTCCTCAACAGTTTCGCATATTTCAAGGAAATGGAAATGCCCGACCGAACATTGAATACAACAACACACACACTCAGATCGTCGGAGGCGTTTAGGACATTTCACGGAGAGAGAAAGACCAGAGAATAATGTTTTGGGTCAGCAGGACAATGATCCCAAACAATAAAAAAATTTACAAGTACGTGAAGTGATGAAAAACATACATATGAAAAAATAAAAAAAAATATTAAATGAATATGAATATAAAAATGGGGTAGATTGGAGAGGGGAAAAAACCTACGATTTTTCGCAAACATGATTCATCTTCATATACAAGAGTTTCATAAAACCCAAATTCAACATTTTTATTTGTAGAATATTTTTGTAGTCCGATATTTTATTTACGAATATTTTTTTTTCGATTTTCTGTTTTATTTAAAGAAAATTTCTAGGCATATTTTTAAATTTTAATAGAAAGTTTCATAGAAATTCTTCTTGCGAAAAATTCTCAGAAAAAAATATTTATTAAAAGTTTATTAATTTTTAAAAAATTCTTATTTTGTAAATATATATTTATAGGGTGATCCAAGTAGAGATACTTTTTTCAATAGAATTTTTTTGACAGATCACGTGTGAGTCGTGTCATGCTGTCATGTAATTTTTGTTAAGTATTGTTTGGCATTTCATCATGGAAAGAAATTAAATAATATTTTTTATAAAAAATATTATTTCTTTATTGCATACTGTAACATTTGCCTATGTACTGCCAACAAAAAAAAATTTGTTGGTATCACGAGAGTATAGTGTATATTGTAGACTTCATTCCAAATAATGTAAATTATTATTCCATTTGTAGTAAATATATTAATATGTAGGTTAGGTTAGGGTGGCAGCCGTATTTGTATACAAGCTCACATAGACCAGTTTAGGTCCCTAGTGTTACCACGGGCTGAAATGCCCCTCATCGAAACCAACCTGTTTGATATATAAATTTATCGATAGTACGAATATCAGTACTGGAAAGATCTATTAGGCTGCCCAAAAAGGCCGACCCCAGTATGTCCAGTCGTCGTTTACTCAAAGCGGGACAGTCGCAAAGTAAGTGATCAATGCTCTCCACTTCTTCCTCATCTCCACAGCTTCGGCAGAAGTCATTGGAGTCAATACCCAATCTTTTGGCGTGTTCGTCGATCAAGCAGTGTCCCGTCAGAACCTGTAATAACGTAGACAATCGTTTCCTCTCTAGTGCGAGGAGATATTTTGACCTTCTCAGGTCATACCTTAGCCAGATTTGTCTAGCTACCCTGCAGGTGCCGATTTCTGTCCATCTTTCGTTGGACTGCCTGATTGCCTCTTGCCTAAGCCACAGCTTGCACGTGGATAGTGGCGCACCAATATATTCAAATTCTTCGAGAATTTGTAATGTCGTCCCTTTCCTAGCAAGTTCATCGGCTTTGCAGTTCCCCGGGATATCCCTATGCACAGGCACCCATATGAGGT
Organism: Eudasyphora cyanicolor; assembly: GCA_963930755.1. Lineage (NCBI taxonomy): Eukaryota > Metazoa > Arthropoda > Insecta > Diptera > Muscidae > Eudasyphora > Eudasyphora cyanicolor. The sequence goes on along the minus strand of OZ005735.1, from coordinate 154,737,779 downwards.
GTATATTAAACTGCTCAGCCATCTCCTTAAGAGATCTGCGACAGTCGAGGGCTGTTTGTGAATTTAGGGATGTTGCCTCCAGAGAATTGATGGCAGCCTGGCTGTCCGAGTAAATGACAACGCCAGTGTTGGTTACTATGTTGCGACTCAGCCACTTGGCGACTTCCCATATTGCCATTATTTCGGCTTGATAGACACTACAGGTATCTGGTAGTCTGTGAGCTATATCCAGACTAAGTTCTTCACAGTGTACTCCGAAGCCAACCTTTTCATCAAGCTTCGAATCATCCGTGTAAAAGTGGAGATGGTTTCTATTACCTGGTATTCTGCCGACCCATTCATCTCTGGCGGGAATCATAGTGATGTAATTTCTCTCGAAAGTGCACACAGTTGGTATATAGTCCACTCGGTCGGTTACCATAGCACTATACTTTCATATCCTCATGTGACCATAGGATATCAAAGTGTAGCGATGAGCTTGGCTTTATTCCAAGCTCATTTTTTAATGTGTTGTATCCGTTCTCGCGATATGTTCAGCTCACGATCAATTTGTCTACCACTGCGGCGTGAATTTCGATCAAATCTGGCCTTCACTTTTCGGATCATTTCTGGTGTTGTTACCGTTTTTTTCGTCCACTTTTTGGACGCGATGCAACACTGCCAGTATCACGGTAACGAGCAATGGTACGAGAAACAAAAGATTTATTCACATTTAAATGCTGGAGGGCTCTAACGATAGCCACTTGTGTTTTTCCACCCAAATATAAAGCAATCACACTATCACGCTTGAATTCCATCACGAATAACTTTTTTTCTGAATCTCAAAGATCAAAATGCTTTCGTAAGCTTGTAAACAATAAAATGAACTGTCACTGAAATAAATCTGTCAGCTATCAGACTAGCGGTTTAGAAATGATAGCAACCTGAAGTTGGTTGCCATACATATCAGCCACCCTGTATATCCAGCGGACGATTTTAGGAGAGTCCCCACCGCGACCCTACAGCCTTTTTGCAGGAATATAAGGCGACGTTGGCCTTCCTTACACGTTCCAATACGTTAAGTCTAAATAACATTTTTCTATCTAGAATTATTCCTAAAAATTTTTCACTTTCAGAAAAGACTAGATCTGTTCCATTTATCCGAGGTGGAGGGTCCACATGTGGGACATTATTCATCCTAGTAAAGAGAACCAATTCTGTCTTGTTGGGGTTAACGCCCAAACCGCTGCTTCTGGCCCATCTAGCCAACTTGTTCAGAGCCACCTGTAGGATGTCTCTGAGGACGTTTACGAATTTGCCACTCACTGCGATTGCCACGTCGTCCGCATATGCCACGACCTTGCAGCCACTACGTTCTAGATCTAGCAGGATTTCATTCACCGCTAGGTTCCAAATTAGTGGAGACAGTACTCCTCCTTGCGGGGTCCCTCTGTTTAATATGTAACGGGTGTGACAAGCCAATGTAACGGGTGTGACATAGTCTCAATCTGGAGGAGTAATAAGTAGATCGAAATATTGTCCAGGATTTATTAGCCAACATGCATCTATTAAACTATTTTTTTTCCGCGAAAAACAAAATCGAAGTCGTTTTATTCACAAAATCATATTCATATAGCCGACTTTCTTCATCACATAGAGTAAAAACTTACAAATACAAAATTCGTTGCTAAAAACAAGTTTTGACATCTTAAAAACTTTTTCTCTTTTGTATCAATGTTTATGACGATGCTTTTTTTTCATTTTCTACAAAGAATTAGTTTCTGAATTAGAATACGCTGTGCGTCCTGCTAGAATATTATAAGCAGAACTATTCTCAAAATAATGTTCAGGTCGTTTATTTTGGAATTGTTTACTTTTCCTCCTATTTTCTAAAATATATTGATAATTTTTTAACTCCATTTGAGAAGTATTCTTATGCTTTTTGTTCTAGAACCAATCAAAACCTTTTAACAATGAATGGGCTGATTTAAAATTACCTTATGGACCTTCACTGCCGCACACATCGTTCTCTTAATGATTGCCCCTATACCATCTATTTATTTTTTCAATTTATACCGAAACTTCTGCTTTCTATTATTTAATTTCATACTTGACATGAAATTAATAAATATGCAATATTTTTAAATCGATTACAAATTATTTACGGTCTTTGCGTAACGGGTGTGACAAATATTAGTATGCAAATTCCACCGTAAATATTGCAATGATACTGAAACATTCACTTTATACTATATAACCTTGACCTAACTTACACAAAAGATGATATATGCATATCTACATAAAATGTATTAAATTTAACTTTTTGTATATTTTCGGTATCGGGTGTGACAAACAAAACACTCCAAGATACAAAACGTTTGCAGGCACTGAATATTTTCCAAAAGTTACGAATTGTACTGTGAGCAGGTAGACAGCATGTCTAAAATAAAAAAGTTCCTCTCAAAAACTCATATCCAAACCGAAACGGTGGTGGATGAAACGGGTAAAAGGATTGAAACTGTAGATGATACCGTAAGGCTTTTGATGAAAACTCATTTTCCGAGTGGTAATGCTGGGCCAACAGAGGAACAGATACAGACCGAAAATGTGATGCACCAAGTACCTATTACGAATGCTATGGCTAAAGAAGCAATAAAAAGCTTCTCTCCCTTCAAGGCTGCAAGACCGGGCGGAATATTTCCAGCGCTTCTTCAGAATGAGGTGGATCTGGTATCAACTCATCTGGTCGGAGTTTTCACTGCATGCCTAACTCATACCCCAAAAAAATTGGCAGGAATCAAGGGTGGTCTTCATACCAAAGCCTGGCAAGGCGAGTTATATGATCCCAAAGGCTTATCGACCTATTAGCCTAACTTTTTTCCTGTTAAAAACAATGGAGCGAATAATTGTCGACATGATCAAAAGTAAGATAGCCGATGACAAGCTAAAATTCAAGCTATACGCATAAGTTAAAGGAAGATCAGTGGGAACAGCTCTACATGAGGTAGTACACCGCATAGAACAGTCCTTCAGTGAAGAAATGTACACACTTGCCGTTTGTATAGACATTGAGGGCGCTTTTAACAACGTTCAGACTAGCGTGATCAAAAAACGGTTATTTTGAAAATACGGTTTTCGGTTTCTTCGAAAATTAAGTTAACTCTAAAACCGGGTTTCGGTTTAACCGAAAATAAAAAACCGGTGAACCGGTTGTTTTCGGTTTTTTCTTTTTTTTTAATAAAAATGCATAAATAATGCTCAAAATTTTGTTAGATGGCGTAAAATAAGCGTAGTGCAAATTCAATACGCAACCATATTTCAATTAAATTAAGATTTATTTGAAAATTGTATTTATAATAGGTAATTTATGATATAATACTATAATATCTGCGATATTTATTATATTTATGTTAAATTTTTAAAAAGATTTCTTTACAAAAAAATTGATTATGATTTTTATAAAACTTGACTAATAGTGAAGATCGGCAAAATCTTAGGTTTTAGCATCATATGAATGGCTCAAATGGCAAACCGATTATATACATATATTATCAGCAGTGGCGGATTCTGACTTGAGCATACTATAGAGATGAAAACTTGTCGAAATGTGAAACTGGACAAACGTATTTTTATTTATACCTACATTTCAATTAGAAAGGATTGTTAATTAATTTCTATACCGCAATAATCACCTAGACCATCGATAACATATGCAATATAAAACTGCATTTTTAAATCGATGGATATGCACAAATGAAGTCAACGGTTTTTATACTGATGTTTTCAAAATTTTAGGTAGGTTCCTACTTTAAAAATAATATTTTCTTTATCATTTTATAATGGTTTCAAAAAACCGAAAGACGAATAAACCGAGTTGTAAAAACCGACGGTTCGAGTTATTCGAAAATGCAGAAAAACCGAAAACCAATAGGCGGTTTTTAAAGAGAAACCGATTAACCGGTGCGGTTTTTGATTACCCTAGTTCAGACCGATACACTTATCCAGTCCTTAGACGAGTTTCAGGTTGACCGGGCGTTGATAAACTGGATCAACAATATGCTAAGGAATAGGTGGATTATTTGTGGGTCATATGACGTAAAAATCAGAGACAAGGTAAATCGTGGTATACCTCAGGGGGCATTTTATCGCCACTCCTATGGGTTACGACGATACACAGTCTCCTTAAAGCCCTCACCATTGAAGGACTTAAACCAGTCTGTTATGCAGACGTCGTTATAATACTTCTAAGGGGCACACATCCCAACCAACTATGCAGAAGAGCTGAGGTGGCACTTAACATATCATATAACTGGGCATAACCAAGGGGATTAAATGTCAACCCAGACAAAACAGAAAGATGTCTATTTACAAGGAAAAGGAAGATTCATCCTTTTACCGTGCCTCGATTCCTGGATAAGAATATTGCCACATCTAAAAAGGTAAACTACTTGGGAGTAAACTTGGATCAGAAACTGTACAGGAAAGATCATATTGAAGAAAGAGTTACAAAGGCCCACAGATGTTGGTCGTTGTGCAGAAGAGCTATAGGTTCAAAATGGGGACTACGTCCAAATATGACACACTGGCTTTACATGAGCGTGATTAGACCAATAATAACCTACGCCTCTGTAGTGTGGTGGACATCAATGGAGAAAAAGTACAACGTAGTACCATTGCAAAAAGTGCAACGTATGTGCTGTCTAGGCATAAGCGGGACAATTAGAACCGCACCAACAAGAGCGTTGGAGACTACACATCCAACCAATAGATATCCGTATTATGTATGAGGCAGCCCTCACAGCAAGACGTCTAAAGTGATGCGTGAATGGATAAATCGAGACCACAAGTCGTAGCATCAGAAGATATTACAATCACTGGTCGGTCATATTCAAACAACCGAAAACTTCGACCGCATTCCTGAAGTGCGGCTTACAGCTACCTGTGATTCGTTCGTGTCAGACAGACGCTCCTGGGAAAACGGAACACTAGCTCATGCGCCAGTGGGAACCAGCTGCTACACTGATGGGTCCAGGCTAGGAGGAAGGACGGGTCTGGGACTTTTTATTGATGCACCAGAAGTCGAACTTTACTTCCGCCTCCCAGACCATAACACAGTATTTCAAGCAGAAGTTCGAGCAATCACGGAGTGTGTTAACTGGCTCAGTAATACCACAAAGCCTAAATATGCCAACATATTCACAGATAGCCAAATGGCGATCAAAGCAATAACATCGGAAAAGGTCAAATACAGAACAGTGTTAGACTGTAAAAGAACGATAAATAATTACTCAGTCCATGGTCAACTGCGTATTTTCTGGGTACCGGGACACAACGGAGTGATTGGAAATGAACGGGCAAACAGCTTGGCTTCAAAGGGCAGAGAACTTCGAGTAATAAACTTTGAAAATTGGAAACCTTTCGAAGCCACGAAGGATGAGTTGAAGCACTGGGCAGTGATGGCTCACAAAACTGTGTGGAATGGAGCAACCGTAGGAGCAACTGCAAAGATACTGTGGGGCTGACCCTAATGAGAAGAAAACAAGTAGTTTTCTGAAACTAAACAAGATCGAGATTATGAGGGTTCTAACGGGACACTCAAGCTTACAGGCACATCTTCATCGCATAGGACTAGCAGAAAACAACGAGTTCAGGGCATGCATGGAAAACATCGAAACGATGGAACATTTTCTGTGTCACTGCCCAGCTTTCACACATGCAAGATCCCGATATTTCGGTTCCGACATATTGCCAGACTTGAATCATCTCAGAGGATATAACTGGAAGATACTGAGTACCGATTTTCTGTAACCCGTGAATTTCATGAATTTCTAAAATTAAATTGTTCGTGATGTCAGTTATAGTATTTTTTTCTGTATTATTTTTTTATATGTGATGGGGTCAGTTTACGTGGAATCACCCAATACTAAATGAAGAAAGTTGTAAAAAATGATTTGAAAAATATTCATTAATTTTGCCAGACAGTTGTTTTAAAGAGTGGATTAGTAAAATGAAGTGAAGCTTTGGCGAAAAAAAAATGAAGCGAAGATTTTTAATAAAAAAAGGGTGTGAAATACCCCCCCCCCCCCAGAACCAAAATCCTTCGCACGCCCCTGGCGAGTATAATGTAATAAATATTATGTGATATTCCATTTTCATCCATAATGACTAGATAGATGATATCCTTCCCCAAAATATGGAAAGGTGTATCACACAAAAAGAAAATATTATTCGTATTGTATATTGAATTAATCTATCCTAAATTTGAAATTACTGACTATTTTGTGCCATAAAAACACCATTATTGACACTCCTTCCTTTCTTTGGGCACGGATAATGTTCGATGAGCTATTCGATGCCTAGCGGTAAGACAAAAAAACGACTAGCCTTCTAAATAATAATAATAAAGACAAAAGAAATACGGAACACAAAAAATATTGGTCATTTGTTGCCTATTTTCGGCACAACTAATTGCGGTTTGTCATAAAATGTCCTCATAAAGAGGCAACTCCTCTTTTTCCTTCTCTAAAAACACTTGTGGCGGGGTTACACAGATATTTAAATTGATTTTCCTCACCGTGATTAATACTTCTTTGACCTTACTTAGCCTTTAATTTACTCAAACAAACTTAATTTAATGATTAGAAATGAATAGAGTATTTTTTTAATCCAGATACATAAACATGTTTTAGTCGTGAAAAATGCTGGGAGCAAACGAGATTGTACAAAAACAACCTGAATTAAGGCTGGGTTAGGCAAACGTAACCATAGCGCCCCCGTAGCGTAACGAATCAGCTGATTCAATCTAATGGTAAAGGGCCAATGCAAGCGGAATGCGGCGCGACGTGTCAAAAAAGTTGAAATTTGTTCAACTCCTACGCCCCGGCGCTTGATTTGGCATTTCCAGATTAAATTATTCTCAATCTGACACAATTTCTTGTTCAACTTTTTTGTACGGGCAATGCTGAACTCGCACCGCGCCGCATGACTGGCCCTTCACCATTACATATAGAAATCAGTGTAAACGATTAGCCAACGTAAACGGACGGCTGAATCAGTTGAAATTTGATTTGGACGGTACGTTTACGTGCATTTGCAAACAAAATTAGTAGAATAATGAAAAAAGAATAAATTTATGCGAAGCTTTTGAAAAGTAATGATAAATAAGTAATAAAATGATAAATTAGTAGCAAATAAATATAAAATAAAATTAATTTCTTGCTATTTTTATTGTGAAGGTCTGAGTGATACAGCACGTTTTTCAAGTTTTGGGTAATTTCCCCAGTGGGCAACGTTACGGCGGCGCTAAAGTTAAATTACGGTTAAGTTTGCCTAACCCGGCCCTTAATTAATTGCTGCAGTGTCGCATGCCTGAGTGTAAACAATAATCAGCTGTTGTTTACATTTTATTTGTATCTTTCTGGCAACATTTTACTGAATTCTTTAGCGTGAACATTTTGTGATAATTGTTTTGAAGTGTAAAATCATTCTTCTCTTCGGAATAAGTACTTTCAAAATACAGGTTGGCTTAAACTACGCAAAAACATTTTTTTTTACAGAAATTCTTTACAAAAAAAACAGAAAAACATCGATTTTTATTTTTTAATATAGTCGCCATTTAGAGGTCGAAAATTTAATTCCTTGTGTCATAAATAAACAAAATTTCGGTAGATTTGTGGAAAATTTTGCAATTAGTGTTTCTGCTCAACGAAATTTACCATGTCGGTCTACACATTTTAATGTACATAGTCTTCTATAGAGGTCGTTGTTCTGTACATTTTGATTAAGGCATTGATGTCACATTTTCTAAACAATTTAGCTGAATTTTTGCAGCTTTCGTTTAATTATTTTCATGGCAATGGTTTTTGCTGTTATACGCGAAGAACATATCATTAAACTATACCCAAATGTATCCCTTTTTGACGCACTGCGCTATATTTAACCTCACTCTACCGAATTTAACACTTTTTGCCATATTGTATCAAATTTATCACTTTTTGACGCACTAGGTTAGGTACACAACCATTACTGGCGTGCCCCACTTCCCTCGGAGACCATTTGGTCCATTGTGTTCGTCCTGAGAAAATGAGTAAAAGAAGGGGGAGGGGTCCAAGAAGATGAAGGAGGTGATGAGTATAGATAAGAGAGAGGAGAGATGGCTTTTCAGGAGAGGGGGAGTACCAAAACCTCGCCTGTTGATGCAGATGAATGAGTTGATGTCAAACCATCCATCTCAAGCGACCTATGAAGCCCATGGTTCTATCAATATAGTGGGATGATAGAGATTTTTGATTTTGTATCGCGTAATCACCTAGGTAGCGATGTCTTCGTCTTGATAGAGAAAGACATTGACAGAAAAAGTGTTCGATTGTGTTCAGTTCCTCCTCATCCTCACAGAGTCGACAGTAGTCGGCAGAATCACTCTGCCACCTTGATGTTAAAGATCTAACATCACAGTGGCCAATCAGCGTGCCTATCTTTAAACGAATGTCCCTCTTTGTGAAGTTAAGAAGATCTTTCCCATATTTCGATATGGCTGGCCATTGAGATTTAGTGATTTTACAGTCAGATCTGCTCGAACATTTCTGGTTTATTAGGTCTTTGTAGAAACTCTCTATGTTACAGAAGAATTCGCATAAGGGGGAATATAGTGATGGCTCAACACTTGCTGCGTCCATCGCTGATCCATTTCGCGAGAGTTCGTCAACCTTCTCGTTTCTGATTCTGTTTGCCAATTGCTGTAGTTCCAATCGGCACCTATTAACCAACTTTGACTTAATAGTGGTTGACCTCAGTGCCTTCAGAGCAGTTATGTGATCATGTTGCTCGAGATTTCGTCAATTTATTAAGCTGAGGGCTTGCAGTATAACAAAGATCTACGCCTGGAAAACGCTGCAGTTGTCGGCTAACCTGTAGGACATATGTGCCTACATCCATCTTTGAACCGTCAGTGTATATTGCATGGCCCTCAAAAGGAAGGTTGCCGCATGACCAGTCTATTCTGGGGGATCATTATATCGAAATTTGAGCAGAATTTCTGAACTGGTGATAAAAGCGGAATTGACCATATCCTACAATTACCACGTAGATTATGAAACCTAACCTCTGTAGCGTTACTTTGTAACGGGAATTCAAAATTGCTTGCAACGCGACCCTACTGCTTTCCTGCAGGAATATAATGCAAAGATACTGTGGGGTGACTCAAATGAAAAGAAACTAAACAAGACCGAGATTAGTGAGATTTTGAGTGTTCTAACGGGACGCTCAAGCTTACAAGCACATAGGACTAGCAGAAAACTAGGAATGTGGGGCATGCAGGGAAACATCGAAACGATGGAACATTTTCTATGTCACTGTTCGGCTTTCACTCATGCAAGATCCAGGAATTTCGGGTCCGACATATTGCCAAACTTGACTCATCTCAGAGGATATGACTGGAAAATACTGAGAAAATTCGTGTCTAGTACCGATTTTCTGTAACTCGTGAGGTATAAAAAGATCATAAATAAAGAGCGCACAACATGCCGAACCACTGACTTAAGTGTATGTCCATAAACATGAAACGTCTAAACGTCTCCTCTCTTCAACCTAACCTAACCTAATGCGACGTTGACTTTCCATACACGTTCTAGTACATTAAGTCTAAATAACAAATTCCTATCTAGAATTGTTCTTAGATATTTTGCACTTTCAGAAAATATCAGCTCTGTTCCATTTATCCGAGGAGGATCCACATGTGGGCTCTTATTCTTCCTAGTAAAGAGAACGAATTCTATCTTGTTTGGATTAAAGCCCAAACCACTGCTTCTGGCCCGTCTAGCCAATTTGTTGAGAGCCACCTGTAGGATGTCTTTGAGGACGCTGAGGAATTTACCAGTTCTGCGATTGCCACGGCATTCGCATATCCCACCATATTTCAGCCACAATTTCTAGATCTAACAGTATTTCATTCACTGTTAGGATTCAAATAAGTGGTGACAGTACTCTTTCTTGTGGGGTCCCACTGTTTACAAACCTTGTTAGAGTTGTGGACTCAAGACTTGATGTTACGCGTCTTCTGTTGAGCACGCTTTGATTTAGTCCAAACAAACTAGAGTTCCCATATAGCTGTAACAGCGCAGCATTTACCGCATCTGAGTGAATGTTGTTAAAAACCACCTCTATGTCAAGAAAGGCCACCATAAAGTATTCCTTGAAATTTAGAGATGATTCGATAGTGCGCCAAGGTTCGTTCAGTGCAGATTCTGTAGACTTTCCATTCGGGGATTATCTCTAATGAAAGAAGCAAGAGTTGCTTTAAGGCCGGGTTAGGCAAACTTATCCGTAACTTAACTTTAGCGCAGCTTAACGTTGCGCGTTGGAGCAATTACCCATAACTTGAAAAACATGCCATATGACTCAGACATTCACAACTAAAATTTTAAAAAGCTTTATTTTATTTCATATTTTCTTGCTCTTATTTTAATAATTTATTACTTATTTATCATTTAATTTCAAAAGTTTCGCAAAAATGTCTTCTTTTCTTCGTTGTTTTGTTGATTTAGTTTGCAAATGCACGTAAACGTACCGTCCAAATCAAATTTCAGCAGATTCAGCCGTCCGTTTACGTTTCGTTTCCGTTGGCTAATCGTTTACACTGATTTCCATATGTCAGATTGAAACATCTGATTCGTTAATAACTTTTGCGATACGAAAACGATTTCGTTAACGAATAGATAAGTAGATAAGTCGTTGCAAAAATAATAGACTACGAAGATAAGTCATTTGGCCGAAATGTCAAAATCTGTCAGGTACGAACGAATAGGAATGAATTGCCACACGCGAAAAACAGTTTTCCGCGAACATAGCTTGAACTTTTTTTACATTTATCGATTAATATTAATTTTTTAATTGCGACAATTACAAAAAATTCGGAAAATTCGCGAAAAACCTCACTCGCTATGCTTATTGGGGTTTGATCAACTGAATCGTTGCGACAATCAAAATTGTCCATCGATGCCCGCCATCCAAACATGCCGTTGCTTCGATAACATTTCCGATACGAAAACGACACGATGCCCTCTAATTAGGCCAACTGTGCTTATTGTGATTCGATCAGCTGTGGCGCTTTGCTACGGTAACGTTATGTTAACCGTTAGCCACAACCACAGGAATATTTGTAATCGCTTTTAATTCTTTAAAAACAAAAGTATAACTACCATTTATTGCGGTTTACACATTTCTAAAAAAAATTTAAGATGTCAACTAACACAGCTTTCATTCAGCAATTAAAAGTGAAATTAAAAACTATTGTAAACAACTAATGTGTGTTGTGATTACGTCGCAATTGTATACAGTAGACTCGCGGTAACAAAAACACCGCCTTGCGTGAACACCGGCTAACATGAACATAATTTTTTTTACACTGACTACTCTGTAGCGTGAACACGGTGAGAAAGCCCTATAACGTGAACAAATTTAAAATGCATTCGACATAGAAAAAACGTTATTTTCTTTTCTACATACATATGTGTATGTATGTATGTTGTTTATGTGTATCGTTTTTATAAAATGGGGGAATACCCTTAAATGATTGCTTATTAGTATACTGGCATGGATCAATGTGGATTGGCATTTAGTTTAGTGCGCGCTGCTGACTTGGCATGATCTAATCTAAAGCTATTCGTGAAAAATGTCGCAAAAACGACCTTGTTTTTAAACGAAAAAGTGGATGTAATAGAAAAATTAAAAGAAGGATCAAGCGTAACTAGCTTAGCAAAGCATTACAGTGTTGCAAAGTCAACAATTTGCGCTATCAACAAAAAAAACGAGAACATTTTGAAATGTGTTAACAATACATTTTGTGGACATGGAATGCGGAAGACTTTGAAGTGTTCTGAACTTCCTAAAATGGAAAAGGCACTGTACCGTTGGTTTCTTAAACAACGACAAAAAAATTATCCTGTCAATGGATTGATAGCACTGTACAACAATTTCAAACTTTTTTCAAAATAACAGGGTTCTGTCAGTGGATTCTGGTAGAGGAGACCAAAAAAATATATACATGTATCGGCGTTTTGAAAGATCACATCGGAATTTTATTTTAGGGGGGGTTAAAGTTTTCCCCCCTTTGCTTGTTCGTGCAGAATATCGGTATATAAAACTGTGTGTTCTGTTCATCTGAGGTATAGGGTATCTTCAGCAACTTTGTAGCAAATGTCAAGGCCTATATTTTTGTGGAATATATTAACCCTCTAGCATCCCCCCATAACGGTGATTTTTGCCTATATTTTAACAAATCGTAAAAAACTCCCCTAAAAATGGGTGGAGCGGGGTTGAAATATTCTACAAAAATGTCGGCCATAAAATTTTACTATAAGTGTCAGAACACACCCAAGCCCAAAACTTAACACAAACTCCAAAAAACGCCCAAATTTAAGATAGCATGTTAAGGGTTAATTTGTTATTCCTCGCATATGTAGGTTCTCCCAGCTTTGAAGAGAAGGTTGTTATTCAACAACTACCAGGAGTACTTTTGTTCTTCTTCATTATTTCTGTCATTATATTTCTGTCACTCAAAATTACCATAACTGAACTTTTGAGTGGCACGTTACTTATGAACGTTAACGTTTGACATCGTGGGTCAACCAGTTAATCTCTTTATTTTCATACAATAGTCTACAAGGGAATTTGTAAGAATAATAATTACTGACTGTTTGGGAAAACTTGACTGGTTTTGCTACGTCTGTAGCAAGCATACCCTTATGGAACATAGGGTTTCATTTTTTACGAGCAAAGAGGAGGATATATATTAAGTTTATTTTGAACTGGAAGTTTTTCCAGATGAGCCATGGGTACCAAAACATATATGCCGAAATTGCTATATCGGTTTGATGCTTTGGTCTAAAAGTAATACAAGTTTTGATTTATATTTGATTATACAAGGTGGCGCAAAGTAATCCTCCTATCAGAAAATGCTATAAATTTTGCGATTGGCCCCTAATGTCAGTTCTGTTTTGACATTTGTGTAGTAAACACATGCGAAATACACGTAAATAAACAATGTTACGCTACACTGCTCCAGAACGCGGAATATTGCTGACTATTTATGTGACCAATAGACGGTCGGTGACTTTGGCACAGATTTCCTGGCCGTCCAACGCCTACTGGTGAAACACTGCGACGTTTAGCCGTTCGCCTCGAAGAGACTGGCACAACACGAGATGCTGCCAGGCGTGGCAGACCCCGGAGTAGCCGTTCTGCAGAGAATATTGCTGCTGTAGCCGAGGATGTCATGGAAGCGCTGTCGACATCGACCAGACGACGTGCCACGCAAATGGGTATCAGTCGACGGCCTCTACAGCGAATTTTGGTACAAGATTTGAAGATGTTTCCGTACAAAGTCCAGACGGTGCATCAGCTGTTAGCTGCTGACCGCCAATCGCGTCTAACATAACATCGAAAGGTTACTTTTGCGCCACCTGTTAGATATATATTTATATTTTGATTTTCAGTTTTCAACTGAAACTGATGAGCATGGCGAACGGTTCCATCAGATATGTCTTCCTATTGAAAAACGCTATAAAGGCAAGAGCATTTTGTCACTTATAACAGATTTATGTTGGACATTGTTTGATAATGGCGTTGAATTGCCAAGAGTGAAAAAAGTGAATTAAAAATAAATGAACTTATGTATTTAATAAGTATTTCTCCTTGTATATGCGTTATTAATAGATTTTTTGTTTATAGTCCTGAAATATAATTTAATATAAAATAAATATTATTTAATTGTAAAATAAAATCATTATTTTTTTGGCATCTCTCACATCAACCCCGAAAAAAATCAATTTTTAAAGACCTTTTTGGTACTAACACTATATAATATCTAAATTAACCCTTAACAGGAAATCTTGAATTTGGCCGGCTTTTTGGTGTTTGTGTTAAGTTTTGGGCTTTGGTGTGTTCTGACACTTATAGTAAAATTTTATGGCCGACATTTTTGTAGAATATTTCAACCCCGCTCCACCCATTTTTAGGGGAGTTTTTTACGATTTGTTAAAATATAGGCAAAAATCACCGTTATGGGGGGAAGCTAGAGGGTTAATATATTCCACAAAAATATAGGCCTTAACATTTGCTACAAAGTTGCTGAAGATACCCTACACCTCAGATGAACAGAACACATAGTTTTATATACCGATATTCTGCACGAACTGGCAAAGGGGGGAAAACTTTAACCCCCCCTAAAATAAAATTCCGATGTGATCTTTCAAAACGCCGATATACGTATATATTTTTTTGGTCTCCTCTACCATAATCCATTGACAGAACCCTGTTATTTTGTTTTGTGTTGTACTGTGTAGTTAAAGAAAAAGCTAAATTTTTTCATTCGAAAATTAAAGAAACTCAATGCGATTTTAATGCGAGTGATGGATGGTTGCAACGCTTTAAGAAGCGTTATGGTGTGCGTTTTATTAAAGTAAGTGGAGAAAAGTTATCTTCAAGACCTGAACTTGTGGACCCTTTCAAAAACAAGCTGCAAGCCAAAATTAAAGAGCTAGGTCTGTCGCACGATCAACTATATAATGCAGACGAATCAGGATTATTATGGAAGCTGCTACCTGACAGAACATACGTATCATCTCAAGAAAAAAATGCTCCTGGAAGGAAAACGGAAAAACAGCGTGTAACTTTTCTGGCTTGTACAAACGCAACAGGGTCACATAAAGTTAAACTTCTTGTGATTGGAAAGGCAAAAAATCCTCGCTCTTTTAGAAATTTTGATTCACCTGTTGACTACAACTGCTCCAAGTCGTCATGGCAGCTGCCATTTTTAAACATTGGTTTCACCATTCGTTTGTACCACAGGTGAAAAAAACAGTTTTAGCGATTTCAAACTTTTACATGTGTATTTCTTATTATTGTAGGTCAGGAAGTTTTTAAAAGATCAAGGATTGCCCAATTAAGCTCTGCTGTTGATAGATAATGCTCCATCTCATCCTCCCGAAAATGAATTGACATCAGACGACGAATTAATAACTGCAATGTTTATGCCACCAAACGTCACGCCACTCATACAGCCAATGGATCAAAATGCCATACGACTTACAAAACTTTTCTACAGAAACAGTCTTTTGGCATCAATTGTAGCTACAGGGACTGATGTTATTGAATCCCTAAAGAAATTAACGTTAAGGGACGCTATTGGCTATTTAGATTCAGCTTGGCAACGTCTTGAAAAGGAAACAATAGCAAAATGCTGGACGAACATTTTAAGCTCTATAGGAGATGAAGAAGACTGTGATGAGGATATCCCATTAGCTACTTTGAGAGAAAGGATTTGTTCACCAATTAACTCCCAACAAGAACGCACAATAGAACTGCTTCATTCAATTAATCCAGAGGTTTGTACCTTTTCTTCCCTCCAATAACTTATTTGATTCAAATTGTGTATTTGCAGGTTAGTTTTTCATTTGCTGATATCCATGAATGGACTGAAGATATTCCTAACTCAACCGAAACGAACGAGGTTTTAACGAGTGATGAAAGTGAAAGCGAGGACAGTAATCTGGAAAGACAGCATATAAGAATAGAGCCTAGTGAAGCAATCAACATTTTTAATAAAGCCTTGGAATGGGCGGAAGATGAAAACATAAGTCCAACAGATATCAGCTTACTTAAACGTCTCCGCGAAAAAGCCGTGTTCAGCAATTTGCAAAAAAAGAAAATCCAAAAAAAGATAACCCATTTTTTCCAATAATTTCAATGTACATTTTTTTTCTTAACAAAACATAAACATATGAATTACATGTATGTATTTACAATCCGAAATAAAATAAAAATATATGAATTTGAGTTAAAACCCGTCTAATTTATTTGGAAAATTTAAAGAATTGCACCTTCGTAAACGTGAACAATTCCGCAAACGCGAACACGCTCGGTTTTTAATAGTTCACGTTACCGCGAGTCTACTGTATTTTAATTGACTATTTATACCCTCACTTTAGTGTGACGAGGGTATATATCATTTGCTACGGAAAAAAGTGTAACACATCGAAGGAGTGATCTAAAACCCTAAGTATGTTCGGAGGAAATCCGTTTTGGGTCATTTTAAGTCGAATGAGCAATGTCCGTCCGTCTGTCTGTCTGTCTGTCCGTCTGTCTGTCTGTCTGTCTGTGTGTCTGCTGGCTGGTGCGCACGATAACTCTCGAAAGGAGTAACCGATTGACTTCAAATTTGGTATGTGGTAATATTTTTTTCTATCTCCGGCTAAGTTCGAAGATGGGCCATATTGGTCCACTCCTTCTAGTACCTCCCCCACAAATGGTTAAAATGTTGTGAAATATTGATTCTTTAATAACTACTATACTACTTATTCGAATCTTCTGAAATTCCACACATAGTATTAGTTTATTAGTCGCTATAAACTCGAGAAAAATGGGCGAAGTTGCCACGTCCCTTTAGGTACCTCCCACACAAATGCACCGTTTTGCACCAAAAATTAACAGCTTATAACATGAATAACGGTGTATAAAAATACTTGAAATTTTGCACAGTGTTATGCTTTTATATTGCCTACAGTCCAGAGAAAAATGGGCGTTGTTGCCACGCCCCTTTTGGTACCTCCCACACAAAGGTACCATTTTGCACCAAAAGTTAACAGCTTATAACATTAATACAAGTGTATAATAATACTTGACATTTTGTACAGTGTAATGTTTTTATAGTGTCTATAGTCCTGTGAAAAATGGGCGTTATCGCCACGCCCCTTTTTGTACCTCCCACACTAAATTGCCAAATCATACCACAATTTAATATCTCGTAACGTTTATACCAGTGCACATAAACGCTTATAATTCGGCGCAGTGCAATGAATTTAAAGTATCTACTGTTCAGCGAAAAATAGGTGTATTTGTTAAATAGGTGTATCTGGTACCTCCCACACAAATTGACAGAATAATTCGTGTAATATTCAATATTACATTACTCACAAAGTGAGGGTATGCCTTAGTCGGTTTACCCGACTGAAACTTTCTTACTTGTTTTGCTTAATATTAATAAACTGGAAAAAAAATTAATGATCGGAACGAACAACATTTTTCGAAAGTTAGTAACTGTATTTGTGTACTCGTAAATAGTATTTGTTTACCTTCAGTGTATATTGTTTTCCTGAAAGTGTTTAACAATATAATAGAGAAATGAGTAAACAAAATCTGAGAAGAAAAAAACTATTAAGAAACGAAATGAAAAAATCACGAAATGTAATAACAAAATCAGATATGAATGACCAGACAGACAGACACATGAGAATACGAAAAATAAACAACAACAAACCACCGTCAAATGGCAACGAACTTTGGAGTATAAAAGTACTCATCGTACACACACGTATCGACGAACGGATGGACGGACAAAGCAACCGCATGTTCGACCGACCGACCCACCAATCGGCAGGACGGCCGGCCGGCCATACGTAACACATGCGATTTTTTCTGTTGTTGTAATGAGTTGCCAATAAACAAAATATGTGATCTTTGTATTTAGTATTTTTGTTTTTATTTTTTAATTGTTAACTTATTTATCCACACTCATTTATTGGAATTCTCTTTATTGTCATTCTCAGTTTGAATACCTATATATTTGTGTATAATTCCATATGACGTAAAAAAGCAATCAACAAAATAATTTGGAAATATGTTAAGAAGATGAGGGGTGTTGACAAATTAAAATCTGAAAATTCATAAAATATTCAGGTAGCGTGAAAAACGCAAAATAGAAATAGATACGGGAATTGTTGAGCATTCATTATACCCTCACTTTAGTGATATATACGATCATTTGCTACGGGTCAAGTGTAACATATCGAAGGAGTGATATAAGACCCTAAGTATGTTCTGTGGATATTCGTTTTGGATCATTTTAAGTCGAATGAGAAATGACCGTCCGTCTGTCTGTATGCCTGCTGGCTGGTGCGCACGATAACTCTCGAAAGGAGTAACCGATTGACTTCAAATTTGGTATACGGCAATATTTTTTCTTTTATTTTTCCACTTTTTGAAGCGCCTATAGTCCGGTAAAAAATTGGCATTATTGTACGGCCCCTCTTGGTACCACCCACACAAAGGGACCATTTTGTACAAAAATTTAACAGCTTATAACATTAATACCAGTGGATAAAAATACTTGAAATTTTGCACCTGGTTATGCTTTTATAGCGCCTACAATCCAGTGAAAAATGGGCGATATTGCCACGCCCATTTTGGTACCTCCCACACAAAGGTACCATTTTGTACAATAAGTTAATAGCTTATAGCGTGAGTACCAATGCACGAAAATACTACAAAGTTTTGCATAGTGTAACGCTTTTGAAGTAACAATAGTTCTGTGGAAAATGGGCGTTACCACC
This sequence comes from Eudasyphora cyanicolor, assembly GCA_963930755.1. NCBI lineage: Eukaryota > Metazoa > Arthropoda > Insecta > Diptera > Muscidae > Eudasyphora > Eudasyphora cyanicolor. The sequence goes on along the minus strand of OZ005735.1, from coordinate 154,719,417 downwards.
ACGCCCCTTTTTGTACCTCCCACACAAAATGGTCAATTTATACCAAAATTGAATAGCTCATAAAGTTAATATATTAGCGCACATAAATGCTTATAGTTCGGCACAGGCAATGTATTTAAAAAATCAACTGTTTAGCGAAAAATAGGTGTATTTGTTAAACCCCTTCTGGTACCTCCCACACAAATTGACAGATTTATTAGTGTAATGTTAAATATTACATTACACACAAAGTGAGGGTACACCTTAGTCGGTTTACCCGACTGAAACTTTCTTACTTGTTTTACATATATATATAAATATATATGGGCATTTCTCCAATGTCGAATGCGACATTCGTACGCATTCAAAGTGAAAAAAACGTATGCCAAAACATTATTTCATTTTGTGTTCTAAATATATTTTCTAACGATTCAAACATATCACAAAAGGAGATTTTGCCCCGTGTACGTACTCAAATATTCTGAAATTCCACACCTAGTTTTAGTTTAATAGAAAAATGGACGAATTCGCTAAGCCCTTTTTGGTACCTCGCACACAAAAGAATCATTTTGCACCAAAACTTAACAGCTAATTACTTTAATATCAGTGCATAAAAATACTTGCAATTTTTTACATTGTAATTTTTTTAATAGTGCCTACAGTAAAAATTGGGCATTATTGTACCGCCCCCTTTGGTACCTCCCACACTAATGGACAATTCTGCACAAAAAGTTAAATGATTATAACTTATATAAAGAGTTTTCCAACAAGAGGTGTTATTTTGGTATTCAAAGAAAAATGCCATTTTTTGAGATAAATGATCGGATGTTTATTTCATAATAAAGAGGAAGGTATGCCGTTAATAATGAAAAACAACATCAGCCAAATGGCCACCACGACCACGCTTACATGACCATATCCTTTTCATGAAATTTTCCATAACCGAATCGCAAAGTGGCTGCCCTATGTCCTCGATAGCCTCACGAATTCTATCTGTAGGGTATTGAATCGAAGCTGGGCCGTTGGCGTAGACCTTATCATTCACGTGGCCCCAAAGGAAGAAGTCGCAAGGTGTTAAATCACAAGATCTCGGTGGCCAATTGTGATCACTTCTTCGAGAGATAACACGGTCCGGAAACTTTTCCCGTAACAGAGCAATGGTTTCGTTGCTTGTGTGGCACTTAGTGCCGTCTTGTTGAAAGTAAACGTTGTCCAGATCAATACCATCCAACTCCGACCATAAAAAATCATTAATCATCTCTCGATAGCGCAATCCATTCACGCTCGTTCGCCCCATTTAGTTCCTCCCATACAATGGGATTACATTAATGCAATTCAAATAGATAATAATTTAATTAAAACAAACAAAATATATAAATTTACGAATATTTCTTGGAATTGAAGGTGAGGGGATTCGTAAGTCGGTTTACCCGACTGAACTTTCTTTCTTGTTTTAAATATTTAAACGAATTATACTGAATTTTAAGAAAATGGCCTCTAGGGTAATGGGGGGAGAGTAAGATATCCGAGGCCCCTCGATCTATACGGCTACGCTGGAATACTTTCGTTCTCGGAGCCGGCTTTGGACGTTGCGTTAACTCGATAACTTGTTATCGAAACATGTTACCCGACTTTTTTGCTTTTTCCATTCAAATGAGTTCAAAACAAAAAAAAAGTAAAAAAAGATATTTCACTTTCGATAACTAAGTTAGTTATCGAAAAGACTCATTGATTTATTTTGTTACATATTTTAGTATCTTTGGTAGTTATCGAAACAAAATCCTTTAATATTATGTATATTTTATTTATTTATTTATATGAATTACAATACAAAGTTAATTTATATTCTAATTTTACGGTCCAGGGAGAAGCCGGGTGACAAAGACCATGTTGCTTGTAAATTTTTGTTGCGACAGACCAGAGCCTCTGGTGGGAATCGAACCCACGACCCCCAAACTCATAGGCGAGCTCGCTACCAACTCACTTACTGGGGCGTTCTATGTATATTTTACTTTTAGCTAATATTATTAAATAAATATTTAAAAATTTGATAAAAATTTTGCAAAATGTAAGTGGAAGTGAGCGGCCAGGGGAATGAAGGTATACGAGTACAATATTTTATTGACTTCATAGGACCTACAAAGCTTTGTTAAACAGTAAATAATAAAGAAAAATATAAAGGGTGGTTAAATTGTAAGGGTCGATGTTGAATGTGAACCACACCTAAACGTCAAGTTTTTTCTGCATTTAATTTGACATTTCACAATTTTAGACTAACTCAATTTGAACCATGGAAAGATACACAATCGAGCAACGCGTTAAAGTTTTTTAAGCATTTTACGAAACTGGGCGTTCAAATCAATCAAAATGCATTTCGTGCACTTCGTGATGTTTTTTTGATCAGCATAATCGTCCAAATGTGTTCACAATCGGGAGAACTGTGCGCAAATTTCAGCCAACCGGGTCTGTAGGAGATGTGAAAACACCTGTGCATGCTCGCCCAGTTCGTTTGTTGCGGCTTATGGGCTGGCGGGCCATACTTCTTCGAAATGAGGCCGGTCAGGCAGTTACTGTGAATGGTGTTCGCTATTGTGAGATGATAACGAACTTTTTATGGCCCGAATTGGAAGATATGGATGTGGACAATATGTGGTTTCAACAGGACGGTGCCACTTGCCACACATCCGTGTTATCTCACGTCGTGGCGATGTCAATTGGCCGCCAAGATCATGTGATTTGACACCGTTGGACTTCTTTCATTGGGGCTATTTGAAAGAAAAGATGTACGTCGATAAGCCAGCAACAATTCAAAAGATAAAGGATGAGGTAATTCGGCACATTAACGGCATATGTAGAACCTTAATTATGCCTCTGCGCCATCGAAAATTTGGACCATCGGATGGAGGTGTGACGCCGAGGTCGCGGCGGCCATTTGGCCGATATTTTGTTCCATACATAATTGAATCATACCAATTTTATCATAATAAAAATAAATGACAATAATTTCCTAAATAATTTGTGTTTTATTCAAAATCAACATCGGCCCTTAAAATTTAACCACCCTTATTTTATTTTTCCTAATTATTGTAGGTTATACGTAGTTGACCTGTTGAGATTTTATTTATACCCGACACCACACTGTGGTACAGAGTATTATTACTTTGTGCATTTATTTGTAACGTCTTAAAAAGCAAAGAGATAGACCCATTATTATACCGATTGGCATAGAATCACTTTTTGAGTCGATTTAGCCATATCCGTCTGTCCATGTATTCTTGTGATCAAAGTGCAGGTCGCAAATATGAAGCTACCTTTACGAAAATTGGTACAGAGGCATTCCTTAGACAAGGGATGATCCCTATTGAAAATGGGGCATATCGGTCCATGTTTTGATATATAGCCCCATAAAAAGGTCCCCACCTATGTAACTTCTTGACACTCTAGAGAACAAATTATTCAATGGCCAACATTTAAGAATTTACAATTTACCGTCGGCTCCGCCCGACTTTAGTCTTTCCTTACAGGTTTTTTATATTGTTCGGCTTGAGGTCCTTTTTAATTAAAATGTTTTTTCCTAATATAAATACATGTGGACAGCGAATTAGCCGGTAATCTCAGAATGAATCATACATATATAAAGTTATCACCAGTTCACACATTCACTATTGTGATGGCCAAAATCAATGAATTAAAGTTCGAATTGCTTTAGCACGCCAGATATAGGTCCTTCGAATTAGTTTTTATTTCCAAAGTTGAAAAAAAATTGCTGGTAAAAAAATGAAGTGGTTCTTCCTAGAAACAGGGTATCGAAGCTTTTGAATATCGCTGGTAGAATTATATCGATCTAAAATGAGATTATTGAGAACAACGTTTACAAATCGTTCGATTTTATTACGAAAATGCACGTTCTGTGAGGAATGTGTTTCGTGCACTTCGCTCAACTTATGGTCAACATAATCGGCCTACTGAGCGTACTATTCGCAACACCATCACCCATCTTGAGACCCAGCATTCATTATTGGATAATATTCGCCCGAATAGACCACGTCCAGCACGCAGTGAAGAAAATGTAGCGGCCGCAGCTGAGAGTGTACACGAAGACCGTGGAGAGTCGATTCGGCGCCGTTCGCAGCAACTCGGACTGACGCATGGAACGACTTGGCGCATTTTACGTCGAGATCTTAAATTGAAAGCATACAAAATACAGCTTGTGCAAGAACTGAAGCCGCCCGACCTTCCCACGCGACATCGCCTCGCTCTATGCGCTCTTGAAAAGTTCCAAGAAGATCCGACGTTTTCGAGACGAATTTTGTTCAGCGATGAGGCCCATTTCTGGCTCAATGGGTATGTAAACAAGCAAAATTGCCGCATTTGGGACGAAGAGCAACCTGATTTGGGACGAAGAGCAAGAGCTGCCACTTCATCCAGAAAAAACAACGGTTTGGTGTGGTTTGTGGGCCGGAGGAATCATCGGTCCATATTTCTTCAAAAATGATGCCGGTGAGAACGTAACCGTCAATGGCGACCGTTATAGTGCCATGATAACCGACTATTTGATGCCTGAAATTGAAGCTCGTGATCTCGGCGACATTTGGTTTCAACAAGACGGCGCCACTTCCCACACATCGCATCAATCAATGGATTTATTGAGAGAACACTTCGGTGAGCAAATAATTTCACGTTTTGGGCCGGTCGATTGGCCACCAAGATCTTGTGACATCACACCGTTAGACTTTTTCCTGTGGGGATATGTAAAGTCTAAAGTTTATGCGGACAAACCCGCTTCGATTCAGGCCTTGGAGCAAAACATCACGCGTGTCATTCGCCAGTTACCAGTCGAAATGCTCTAACGAGTCATAGAAAATTGGACTCAACATATGGACCATCTGAGACGTAGCCGCGGCCAACATTTAATAGACATAATCTTCAAAAAATACATGCCAAAGAATGTTCTTTCAAATGATAATAAACATTCCCCATTCAATTTGAATTTTCTGTGTTTTTTTCTTTAAAAAAGTAGGGAACCTCGAAATGGACGTCACGCTATATATATTGTCAAATAAAACACACCTTATAATTTCTGCCTTAGCAAAAGGGTAACATGAAGATTGCACGTTTTCTTATTATTAGAACCGCCTATCTTACTACAGCATTAGTTCTCAGCAACATTTTTATCACGTAGTATTAGATAATGTATACGTTTTATAAGAGCTCTCGAGAATTACACAATGTTTCATCGCTAAGGGAAAGAACGTCTTCTGGACCTTGATACGATTTTAAAACTATGTATACTCGTATATGTGTGGCAATGTCCGTCCTTCCCTTTGATGATGAAAAGTCATCGCTGGTACCTGAATGAGATAAGCGTTAATAAAATTCTAGATAATTATAATGCAAAATACATTAAAATATATATTTTTCTAAAAACAAAGTATCATGTTAGAAGAGGACGTGTTATACTTAAACTAAAGACAATGTATTTAATAGTAATTAAATTATATTTCTTTGGCGACAATATTATTTTGTGTACACGGTGGAAAATCGTCATTTATGATATGTTTGAATTGAAAGAAAATATACTTGGAAACGATTTTTTTAAATATTATATATTTGTTAACAAATAAATTTTATTTGAAAATCAAGAAATTTTGTTTGGAACGCATATATTAATATATTAGAACATAATTTATTTGCAAACTGAATTTCACAAATAAAATATATGCTTACACACAAACAAAGTTATTGTTTAAGAAGTTTTCCAAATATATGTAATTTAAAAAGATTTTTACAACTTTGCTGACTTATTCGAATTTTAGTTAGTTTTTCCTAGTTTTCGTGTTAAACTTTATACCTAAAATTTTCTTAATTTATAAATATTCCAATTCATCGCTTTTTCTCAATCCACCAATGCAATTTATATTTACGAAAGATTATTCGATTTATGTTTTATTTAATTAAAACAAAACATAAAATTTATGAAAAAGCCCTTTGAACATCTGAAAAACAGAAAACTTATTTTTAAGTTAAGACATTGATACATTGCCAAAATAAATAATTACAAATTAATCTTTGTTCCGGAAATAATAGTTCCAAATAAAAAATATTTGAATGGGAGCATATTTTTGTTTAGAACAATATCCTCCCAAATATATAATATTTTTGTGTGTCAAATATTATATATTTGAAGTGTACCCTAAACATATGTATATTTCAAGCCGAATATGTTTGGGACAATATACTACAGAAGCGATTTTTTTTCTGCGTGTAGAGATTTAAAAATAAAAATCCGGGTATTATAATTAACTGCCTGACCCACGATTTCAAACGATAACTTTCGCTTGCCTTTTATGCGAAAAACAGCTGATTTGTTGTTTCCATTCTCTTTATCGCAAATCAGATGTTTGTGGCACAAAAGCAAAGCGAACGTTAACGTTCGACATCATGGGCCAGGCAGTAAAGGAGACAATGGATCGCCACAATTGCCAAGAAAAACTTTTTTTTGGAAATTAACCTTAAAACCGCTATTAGATTTTACAATGATAAACTGCAAGGAGGAAAAATTAAACTAGTATCACATCACTGGGTTAACCTTGCACATTCACTGTTACTAATGGAAACTTAACTGTTGGAAAATGTAAACAAAACAATCACAAACATATGCTTCTCTTTGTTAAGGCAGTCTGTCTGTCCGTCTCTCAGTTGCCTAACAACCCAACACCCCTTTGTCACGTCTACAACTCCTAGGCGAATAAAATGGAGTGTGTAAATATATATCACACCATACTAGATTACCGCAAATGGCAAAAAGTGCCAGTTGTTGTAATGTAAAATGTATGGGCCAGACATTACACACATATGGGCCACACAGACGGTGACGACAGTTCATTTAGTACTACGATTATAGCAGAACCTTAGCATATTTATTGTGCACCAAGTCTCGTCACTTTACAAATGCTAATATAAAGCAGAGATAATATATGTGGAACCTTTGTAATTTATATATTTATGATGATGACACCGAAGACACACACATGTCTAGATATTACAATTACGAGGGCGGTCACAAAACTAGCCGACCTAACAAAGAAAACACAACAAATTTGAGAATTTTTTTTATTTATTTCTGAAAATAAACTCCTTTTAGCGCGATACATTTTTTCCAGCGATTTTCAATAGTTTCGATACCTGTGCAACCTCCACCTCTTCATTGCTGGGAAATCTCTTTTCGCCGAGCTATTTTTTCAAGTTTGGAAACAAAAAATAAAAAAAAAAGTTGCGTGCTGAAGCAATTCTAACTTTAATTCATTTTTTGGTCATCGCAATAGCGGATGTGTGAACTGGTGCATTGTCTTGATTGTGAGCAAACGCGGCAACCATCTTGCGCAATTCTTTCTCATCATCAAATTTTCCCTCAATATCCGATGTAAAGCACTTTTTGAAATGCCTATGACTTCAGCTAGCTCACGAACTATATACCGACGGTCGTCCAATAACATTTTGAGAATTTTTTTAACCATTTCTGGCGTGGACACCGTAATTGGTCGACCACTTGAGGTGTCCATTGTGTTCGTCTTGACAGCTCGTACGGCCCCGTTTAAACTCTGCAACCCAAAATATTTTACAGGAGAAGGAGAAGAGCCCCAAAGTATAGGGTGATCCAAGTAGAGATACTTTTTTCAATAGCCTTTTTTTGACAAATCACGTGTGAGTCGTGTCATGCTGTCATGTTATTTTTGTTAAGTATTGTTTGGCATTTCACCATGGAAAGACTTACGGCATCCGTTGAGTCCAATTTTCGATGACTCGATTATGTTGACCATAAGTTGAGCGAAGTGCACGAAACACATTCCTCACAGAACGTGAAATTTCGTAATAAAGTTGAACGATTTGTAAACGTTGTTCAGGCGTAAGTCTTTCCATGATGAAATGCCAAACAATACTTAACAAAAATTACATATATTTTAGAAGTTTGCCACTTTTCTCGAAAGTATTTTTTTTTTTGAACTACTATAGCCATCTATATGACCGGTCGGTTAGCTTTGGGACCGCACTCGTACATTATGCATACAAAGGTCGTTCTGTTTTTATTTTGCATCAAGCTAGATTTCTAGAAAATCTAGAAAACCAGTGAGTAAGGGCTAAAGCCAAACAGGGTTGACTAGCTAATACCCTACATCATCATATTAGGGCAGAATAAGAATGTCGTTTTTATATTAATCTGTTCAAACATTTGGTTATAGCGATACTCAAGATAATAAATAAATCAAAACCTGATCTACTGATCCATTCTTTGAGAATTAACAAGATTGGTAATGCGGATGTTAAAAATACAGGTCACTGTGATCCTTAAAGCTGAATCCACCCCACATACTATGGGCAAGTGAAACGTTGCGTTATGGTTTCGAAAATTTAGTTGCGAAGGTATACACGCAGGATGTAGCCCCCACAGCAGAAGGTGAAGTATCCACCATGGTTGACACTCAGCCCCCTGGAAGTGCGGAATTACCCACTCACATAAATTCTGGAGCCTCAGATCCTAACACCTCTATCTGAGGACTTACAACACTGAGGGGCTGAGGAGACTCTTTGACGCATCGATAATAAAGAATTGAAGATTTGGAGAAAACAGCAGAAAAAATTATAGATTGAAAAATGAGAGGGGGTACCCCAATAATAAGTGAGTAGAGCGAAAAAAAAATAAATGTTGAATTAAAAGAGGAGAGGATAGAGGGTAGAGAAGTTCCTGCAGTAGACAATCCTGTTTAGGCAGATGGATGAGCGGTTGTCATCAGCCACTTCAGGTAACTAATATAATTGAGGACACTGAGGATTTTTTGCGATGACAGAGCTTCGAGATCTTCGATCGTAAAGTCACCTAGGTAGCAGTGTCTTCTTATAGAAAGAAAAGGACATTGGCAAAGAAGGTGCTCGATCGTTTCAAGTCTGATGACTGGGAGTTGATAATTGGCGCCGACACGAATGTTATTATCCTATCTGGGTAGCACGGATACAAACAGTAGAAGTGTGTCAATTCTTGACTATATTCTAACTACCAAACATACCTTTCATAACAAAGGCAATAAAGCGACCTTTACAAATAAAGACAGACAGTAGGTACTCGACGCAACGTCCGCTATTGACTCCCTGTCAGACAAAATTATTGGTTGGAATGCACTGAACGAAAACTCATCCTCAGATAACCATTACATAGAGCACAAAATCGCTGAAAAAGTAGAAATAGAAGGAAGAGAAGAAGGAAGTCAATTCGAATCTCCTATATAAACCGAATGACTCAGCCGGTCTGGATAATCATGTCGAGCACATCCCGACATCATGCAATAGTTCGCCCTTCATTCAACAGACTGTCCAAAACCTCATTGGTAGACTTTTGAGCTAAAGGCTATGAAAAAGACCTGCAACAAGCTAATCAACCACGTCAAATCTACCGGCGTCACTAATGACTGGGATGTATATTAAGAGCAACTCAAAATCTATAAGATGGTGCTAAGGAAAGCACAAATATGTTCTTGGTAGAGAATTGGAAGAGGTCTTGGATGCCGCAAGGCTGCGGAAAATACTATCCGCTACACCCTCGATAACCTGCAACTGGACAAAAAACAGTGAGTAGTCGCTGATACTACTGCTCTTTACAAATTTCCCGACAGAACTCGAGGAACATCGGGACCAACAAAAATCAGCTCGATGTTTAACTGATTTGAGCCATGCAAATCACATGGACCTGGCAGCATTACTTCAGCAGAAGTACAGAAAATCCCCTGGCTGGAGAAGATTTATAAAGGCAGTATCAGGTTCTCATACATCCCCAATACCCAAACGGGAAAGATATCACACACTAGGCCAAAAGACTTCAGGCCAATTAGCCCATCGACCTACCTCTCAAAGGATTTTAGATTCGAAAAAACCTGGATACAAAACTCCTGCTTACAACAAGGGAAAGTCTACAGAATCTGCCCCGGGGAATACACTATTGTGGCCTTTGTTGACAAAGAAGTAGCTTTTAACAACAGTCACTCAGATACGATAATTGCGACGCTGTCACATCTAAGGGTGAACTCTAGCTTGATTAGACTAATTGAAAGCCTGTTCAACAGAAGACGCATAACTGCAAGTCTTGGGTCCACAATTCTGACAAGACTTGTAAAAAAGAGACCCCACAGGGGGGAGAACTGTTTATACTGTTTATTTGCAATATAGCGGTGAATGAAATCCTGTTAGATCTAGAACGGTGTGGCTGCAAGATCGTGGCATATGCGGACGATGTGGCAGTCACAGTAACTGGCAAATTCCTCAGCGTCCTCAGAAACATCCAACAGTTGGTTCTGAAAAAATTGGCTAGAAGCAGCGGTCTGGGCGTTAAACCAAATAAGACGCAATTGGTTGTCTTTGCCAAGACGAATAAGGTCCCACATGAGGACCCTCCTCGGATAAATGAAACAGAGCGAGTCTTTTCTGAAATTGCACAATTTCTAGGAATAATTGTAAATAGGAAATTATTATTTAGGCTTAATGTACTAATGTAAGGAAGGCCAACGCCGTCTTATATTACTGGAAAGCTGTGGGGTCGAGTTTGTGTCTCTCTCCTAAAATCTTCCATTGGATATATATATATATATTCGGCCAATACTTTTGTACGGCAACTGATAAACGAACCATTACCAACCAATTACACTATGCAACAAAATTTTTGTCCAAGGGATGTGGATAACAGTTTCTGGTGCAATTAGGCGTGACGACTAATATAAAAAAATATAAAAAAAAAATGTTTATGGTAAATTTTTTTTAAATTTTTTTTTTTTAATTTCAACATTCAGTATTTGGACCATAAGCCTGATTGAGCCGTGTTATGCCTCAAATTAAAGGGAATTATGAGGGCTACATATGCAAATTGGTTTAGTAACAGTCGTCGAAAATATCAGGAAAAAATGCTTTTTTAGCACTTTTTCCTGGTACAAAAAAAAAACAAAAAAATAGAAACAAAAAGAAAATCGAAAAACTTATTTTATCACATTTTTAAAAAGCCAGCATGCTAACGAAGAAAACACTGTCTATTTGAAAAAAAATCTATGGATAGATGTAAAAGTTATGAGCCATTTTGTAAATGTTAGGGAAATTCAAAAAAAAATCTTGTTAAATATTTTCTTGTTTTTAAATGATGTTTTTGCTTATATAGAATTCGTCATATGTGAGAGAGACATGTAAGAGACATTGCACTTGCATTTTATTTTATGAGGATTGATGTCAGACGTTATAAAATTATAGAGGACGAGGTTTTATGGCCGTTCATAACCCTCCATAACACATGATATGCAATGTGAGAGCTATGTATATTGGATGAGATGACTTTTTCCTGGTACAAAAAAAAACAAAAAAATAGAAAAAAAAAGAAAAATCGAAAAACTTATTTTATCGCATTTTTAAAAAGCCAGCATGCTAACGAAGAAAGCACAGTCTATTTGAAAAAAATCTATGGATAGATGTAAAAGTTATGAGCCATTTTGTAAATGTTAGGGAAATTAAAAAAAAATATCTTGTTAAATATTTTCTCGTTTTTAAATGATGTTTTTGCTTATATTGAATTCGCCACATGAGAGAGACATATAAGAGACATTGCGCTTGCATTTTATTTTATGAGGATTGATGTCAGACGTTATAAAATTATAGAGAAGACGAGGTTTTATGGCCGTTCATAACCCTCCATAACACATGATATGCAATGTGAGAGCTATATTGGATGAGATCCGCTCAGATAGACGGTCATTCAACAATATTTGTAGTTTTTTATTTATGACATGGACATCCCAGTCGTATATGCAGGTAGTAAAATTATATGTACGCAATACAAAGTAGTACGCGGCAGTGTTGGAAAAATTGGGTTTCTACGTTCGAAGCAAACTATATGTCAGCTACAGATCGTGCAACTTATGAACCTTAAACCCGGAATTTATGAATGAAATTTCTTAATAATAAATTAGTGTAATTCAGCGCCGTAAAGAGATAAGTCGATTTTCTGAAAAATATTACAAAGTTATATTTCGAAGCATGAGTAAAAGGCAAAGAACTTCAATGTGTAAATGTTCCCGACGGAAAATATGTAATTAAAAAAATCGACGTGCATTTGTGTAATATTTTGGTATACGAGTTTAAAATTTGAACGAACAGTGGACACCTAGTATTTTGTGTATTTCGTGCCATGTAAATCTTACTCGATGGACTAGTGGAAGAATGCGGTAAATACTTTAAAATTAATGTATTAAAATGTTTTGTGGAATAAAATGTTTTAATTTTAGACTTCACGTGCAATTTGGAATGCCAATGATTTGGAGACAACCATTCATGCACGATACGGACTGCTATTAATCATACGAAACAATGGCTAAATTGATAAAATACATAAAATATGAACATAACTGGAAATTTGTTGCGATTTAAAAGTAGTTGGTATGTTATGCCTCTGGGATAGCCGTGCTCGCGAATATCATAACAGAAGAAAGAAATGGCCAACAAGAAAACACATTACATTGGGCGAAAACAACATAAAATACAAACCTCTCGTCCAAAAAGAAAACATTATTTTGCCACTGCTGCATATTAAGCTGGGGCTCTTTAAAAATTTTGTAAAAGCCTTAAGGAAAGATGGCAATTCACTCTCATATTTAAAAAGTTTATTTAAAAGTCTTTCTTTTCAAACAATCGAAGAAGGAGTTTTTGATGGGTCTATAATAAGGAAACTGATGAAAGATGTGAATTTCGAATCATATTTCACGTCGGATGAAATTGCACCATGGAGGTCGTTTAAGCTCGTAGTTTCAAATTTCCTTGGATCCAATAAAAGCCCGCAATATGAAACAATGATTAAATTAAAAATTATGAAACATTTTTTTATAAATATACTTCTCTATATAACTTATTTTTCGCTTTACGTATTCCAACAGGTGTAAATATGTCCCTAAAAATTCATTTCTTGCATTCTCATTTAAACATTTTCCCCGAGAATCTTGGCGATGTAAGCGACGAACATGGCGAAAGGTTTCACGAAGAAATGAAGTCCATCGGACGTCGTTACCATGGGCACTGGGATGAAAGAATGATGGGAGATTATATTTGGTTCCTCATTAGAGAAACCGATTCCGAAATCTACAAACGTCAACAAAGAACTCACAATTAAACTTGTACATGTAAATAAACTCAAATGTACCGGGTGTTTTTTTTACAGCTTTGTTTTTCGAATAGAGATAAAACTGGCATTTTGTGGTCAAATCTGGCAACTCTAATGTCATTTATGTTCAGTTTGGTTTGCCATTTCATCATGAACAGGTTGACAAAAGAACAACGCTTGCAAATCGTGCAAATTTATTTCGAAAATAATGGTTCAGTTCGCGAAGTTTACCGCAAGCTCCGTCCATTTTATGGTCGACATAATCGTCCATCAGAGCAATTAATTCGGTTAACCATGGATCGTTTTCGCACTACCTTTACTCTATGTGATAATACGCATCCGCAGAGACGTCGAACAGTGCGCACCGAAGAAACAATTGCCGCTGTAGAGCAAAGTGTTGAAGAGGACCCGAATGAATCGATTCGCCACCGTGCACAGCAATTGGAGCTTTGTCCATCAACTTTATGGAAGATTTTGCGCAAAGATCTTGGCTGCACCTTACAAGATCCAGCTTGTGCAAGAATTAAAGCCGCGAGACCATGCAATGCGTCGTGATTTTGGTGTATGGGCCGAAAATGAGATTGATCTCGGTGCTGATTTTCATCGCAAAATTCAATTGGCTGTCAATTGGCCACCAAGATCGTGTGATTTGACACCATTGGATTATTTTCTTTGGGGATATGTGAAGTCGCTCGTCTACGCCAACAAACCAGAAACGTTAGGGGAATTGGAAGCCAACATTCGTGGCGTTATTGCCGACATACGGCCCCATATGCTCGAAAAAGTGGTTGAAAATTGGACCTGTAGAATTGGCTTTATTCGAGCCAGCCGCGGCGGCCACATGCCCGAAATCATATTTAAACATTAATGGCATAAAATTATCCTTCCAATAAAGCCAAATTGATGGACCTTAAAACGATTTTCTTGTGTTTTATTTCAATTCGAAGTTCTATACCCGTAAAAAAAACACGCGATACATAATATTAATAAAAGTAATAAATAAAATCGTTATTTAAAGAGAAATTTCAAAAAAAAGATTTTTTGAAATTCCCTTACCTCTACCAAAAGGGCTATAATTTCTACAGTTATCCATCGTTTTTTTTCAAATAGGATTCAAACTTTTAAAAAATAATATAAAATATTTTTTCAATTTTTTTTTTACCTATTTTTTTAAGTTTTTTTTTGTCCCAGAATTTTTTTTTTTTGAAAAAAAAAAACTACTTTTTCCAATTTGTTTAATGACTGTTACTAAACCACTGTTTCTAAGTGAAAGAGATATTCCCAACATTGGTAGCCCACATTAATAGCTTCAATTTAAAGTATAAGTCGACCTTATCGGGCATATACTCCAAAAATTATAGTGCAAATACTAAGGGTACTTTCGACGATAATAGTATTTTTAATAAAAAAAATTAAAAAAAAAAATGTATCCATAAAAAAATTTTTGGTTTTGATTTTATATAACAGTATGCCACAATCTATACAAAAAATAATTTTTAGGTCTAAGACACAAAAAAAAATTTTTTTTGCTTGGGTAGTGTTATCAAGCGTTCGGAGCAGCCTACGTATAAGAGGAGCTTTGAAGACCACAACGACCGAGTCTTTACAAGTCTTACTACATCTACTGACGATTGATATTGTGGCTAGAGATGTTGTAATCAGGGCGGCTTTAAGCTTAAACAGTGTAGTCTTATGGTAACCGACCGACTGATTATTGACTATATACCAATGGTGTACATCTTCGGGAGGAACTTTTCCTCTAAGCCAATACCCAATCTTCGGCTTGATAGTCACTGTAGGTACGAGTATCTGGTAGTCTATGAGTTATATCAAGATTAAGGTCTTTACAGCAGAGATCGAAAAAACAGTGCGGCTCTCTCCTCTCACACATTGAATGAGTGTAAACGAATTCATTCAGCTTACATTGAGAGAGAGAGAAATATTTTTGTTATGATTGTATGAGTGTGCCGATCTCTGCTTTACAGTGTACTCTGAAGCCAACATTATCATCAAGCTTCGAACCATCTAGAAGTGACGAATATGGTTTGTATTACCTGGTATTCTGCCAACCCATTTCTCTCTGGCCACCCTATACATTAACTACGAGGCAAATTCTCGAACTTTCAAGTTTTCTTGTTCTATAAATGTAAAAATGTAGCCTAGCGATCAGTGTTTAAGATATTTAAAAACAACAATTATAAAAAGGGAAATTAATTTTCTTAGTATAAATTTATTATCAGTAAATTATGCTTCTGCGGGCTTAGAGTTATCAATTTTGTGTGTTTAGTGTTGTGACCTATTGCAAAATAACAAGTTATGCAAATTTTGGAAATTGATTGGGATTTGCTAATATATTAAATTATTCAAAACTTTGTGAGACAAAAGCAATAGGATAGGAAACATACAAAAAGAAATACAATATATTCCATCGAAAGTAACAATAAGACAACATAGACCTTTCCGCTGTTTTTAAATTTCATAAAAAAGTTTTTATTTTTGAAATAAATATGGGCAAATATGATGAAATAAGCGCACTATTGGACTATTAAAACTACTTTCGAAAATCAGTTTTTTTTTTAATTAGTTTTTTATTTGTGGAGAACATTTAATAAAAATACCTTAAATTCTTATGAAATTATCTACAGCCGTTTTCGAGTTATGACCATTCAAAGTTAGTCTTTTTTATTACTAAATGAAAATAACAATTCACAGATATAATGAAGTGTGTACTAAAATGCTTGTAGAATTGGCATTTATTGGTTAAATGCTACCAGACTTGCATCCAAACTAAATGGAATACAACTTTTTTCTATTCCATTTAGTTTGTATCACAGAAAGGTGAATTTGTGGTGAATCCAAAAGTACCTAGTTTATCTGCATTTTTGCCGCTTCTATACATATATGTGTACTTTAAAAATTTAATATTTTTACTTTATATATAGGAAATAACGGGGTTTCCAATAGGGATGATATGATTTTGAAGTGACGTTTCGGGAATTTGTAATATGACATGTTTGTTTTTCATTGTTTACAAATTATTCAGTTTTATTATCAAAATAATCGTTCTCCAATTGCAACTTTTCGTGCGCTAAGTCCATTTTTTTAAAATCCAAAAAAAAAAACACTTTGCAGTCGACCTACGGCCTTGACACCCATGAACAATATTTTAGCTCTTGTTAAGAGCTATCTTTTTGCCATTGACCGATTCCCGATCCGACGTACCGTGTGTGGGAGCTACATCTATGAACCGATTTTCTCAAAACATATATTTACGAAATTTCGACAATATCGAATAGTACTCCTAATTACGACCGGTACTGAGCGAGATGGTTTTACAGACAACTGCAGGTTTCTAGTGTCCTACGATTTAAAAAAAGTGATCTTATAATGAATCTTAGGTATGCGTCATTTTTATAGTTTACATCTTCTATAAAAACTATAAAAATATAGTTAAACACTTCTACATTTTATGTACATTAAGGTAGACCGATTTTTTTAATTTGACTTTTCCTTTATTACACAAAATTATTTTCGAAGGGCTGTTCATAACATTTTCTGAGGTAATATGGTGTCCATGAGGACATCTCTGTGGTTTGCTGGAATAACGGCCTATGTCGGAAATTTTCGTTTTCGGGATTATAGAATAAATATTCAGCTAATCATTATCTCTCAATCGATATGTGACACTCCCATGTTAGTCAATTTTTTTAAGACTTTTTCCAACACTCAACTATGCATATTTAGTATTAACTGTACTGCAAGAGAAAAAGTATCTTGGCTCTGCTGAAGCTTTTGAGATATGCTGATATGTTTGAAAACTGTCTGTCTGGTGCGCACGATAACTTTCAATAGGAGTAACCGATTGACTTCAACTTTGGTATGTGTCAAATTTGTTCCTATCTCAGGCTCAAAGACGGACCTTCGAGTATCGCCCCCACAAAAGGTTAAAATTTTAAGAAATTTTTTCTTTAGTAACTTCTATACAACTTATCAGCATCTTCAACAATTCTACAAATAGTATATATTAGTTTCTTGGTCGCTATCACCTTAAGAAAAATGGGTGAAGCGGCCACGCCAGTGTTGCCAGACGAATTTGCCCGAAAATCGTCAAAATAGGGCTGTAAAAATCGTCATATCGTCAAAATGAATTATCGAAATCGTCAATAAATCGTCAACACAAAAATTTACAGGTACATACAGCTTTTAAGTTATTTTCGGGCCTATTGGTTGTTTCTGAGACAGATATGTATTTATTGGTACTTTGTCGGAAACATATTTTAAACAATCAGTTTCTTAGCATTATTTCTTAGGATCAATTTTCGATTTTATTTATTTATCATATGATCCGGAAACTGCAATCCATTGGGATGAAATTTGACAAAATGCATAGAACCATTCACACCAATAGGGTCCAGCGAAGATCCATGGCCCCCATACCAAGGTTCCACTAGACTTCTCGGATATATGCCGGAACGAAGTCTGTAATAGAAATAGACTTAAGGATTATCAACTCAGCGTCTCCAAGCTGCTACAACAACAACAACAACGCAGTAGAAACCACAACCGATAAGACTGCATTTTGAAAAAATGTATTTAGTTTTATTCTCAGGCATTAATGGTGAACATTTTTATATAGAAACCACATAACCGATCGGACTGAAATTTGGTTATTTGCAATTAATTTTACCCAAAATCATTCATACGGCCTAATTGATCCACATTTTGATACAGCCGCCACACCAAACAAAAGTACCAATCGTTTGGACTACAATTCGGCAATTGATATCTTATTTTACCCAGAACCATTTTAAGGAGAAAGTGTCGTCATTGGTCTATATTTTGACATAGTCCCATACAACGAATAATGCTGTTCGTTGTATTATTGACATCCTAGCAATGATCAGCCGTAATATTTGTAAATGTTTCTAAAATTTCTAATTTAATTTTTAAAAAGACAAATGATAGTGTACATTATTTCTCGAAGGAATTATAAAAAGTCCTTAATATAAGGAAACATTTGTAAGTTTTCATTACTTTTTTCATATTATAAAAAATTGTCATTTCAGGGCAAAAATCTAAAAATCGTCAAAATGACGATAAATCGTCATTTCTGTCAACAATGGGCCACACCCTTTTAGGTACCTTACATACAAAGGGACCATTTTGCACAAAAAGCTATCGGCTTATAACTTTTATTCCAGTCCATACAAATACTTGAAATTTTGTACAGTGTAATCTTTTATAGTGCCTACAGTCCCTTGGAAAATTTACGCTATTGCGAAGCCCCTTTCGCAAAATGATTTTTTGAATTTCCCTTAATTTTTGCAATATGGGTTATAATTTATATCCGTAGAGTTATCCATAGATATTTTTCAAACAGAAATTGTATTCATCGTTGGGATGCTTACTTTCAAAAATTTGAACAATTTTTTTGCGGTTTTTCCTTATTTTTTATGTTTATATTCGTAACGGCATAAAAAACATTTTTTTAATATCATTTTTTTAACGACAGTTACTAAACCGCTGTCTGTGCGCGTAAGTGCCGTTTCTAGCATTTGTAGCACTTAAAATTGTCTTCAATTCAAAGTGCATCGCATCTATATCGTCCTTATAAAGGGTGGTTAAATTTTAAGGGCAGATGTTGATTTTGAATAAAACAAAAATTATTTTGGAAATTATTGTCATTTCTTAAATTATGTATGGAACAAAATATCGGTCAAATGGCCGCCGCGACCTCGGCGGCACACCTCCATCCGATGGTCCAAATTTTCGATGGCGCTGAGGCATAACTGAGGTTCTATGCCGTTAATGTGCCGAATTATCTCATCCTTTAGCTCTTGAATTGTTGCTGGCTTATCGACGTACACCTTTTCTTTCAAATAACCCCAAAGAAAGAAGTCCAACGGTGTCAAATCACATGATCTTGGCGGCCAATTGACATCGCCACGACGTGAAATAACACGGCTATTGAAATTGTTGCGCAAAAGAGCCATTGTTTCGTTAGCTGTGTGGCAAGTGGCACCGTCCTGTTGAAACCACATATTATCCATATCTTCCAATTCGGTCTATAAAAAGTTCGTTATCATCTCACGATAGCGAACACCATTCACAGTAACTGCCTGACCGGCCTCATTTCGAAGAAGTATGGCCCAATGACGTCGCCAGCCCATAAGGCTCACCAAACGAACTGGGCGAACTGCACAGGTGTTTTCACATCTCCTACAGACCGGTTTGCCGAAATTTGCGCACAATTCTCCCGATTGTGGACACACTTGGTCGATTATGCTGATCAAAAAAACATCGCGAAGTGCATTTTGATTTGAACGCCCATTTTTGTAAAAGGCTCAACAAACTTTAACGCTTTGCTTAATTGTGTATCTTTCGATGGTTAAAATTGAGTTAGTCTCAAATTGATAAATGTCATATGAAATGCAGAAAAAACTTGACGTTGAGGTGTGGTTCACATTCAACATCGGCCCTTACAATTTAACCACCCTTTACATCTAAAATATGGTCCAAATACTATAGGTACCCATCCATGAAAATTGGAATTTTAATTTACCCATTTTTCCCATTGTGCGAGTGAAAGTATGCATATAACGGGTTTTCCAACAAGAGGTGTTATTTTGAATCACCCGGTATTTCGGTAGCTGTCACTTTTGAAGCTTTTATTCTTTGACATTTGACAAGTAGAAACTACGCCATTACTAAAAATGGAACGATACACGATTCAATAACGCATTGAAATTATTAAAATTCGAAAAATCGAAAATCATCTTGACTGATGAGGCCCATTTCCACCTCGGTGGCTACGTCAACAAGCAAAATTGTCGCATCTGGGGCTCGAAAAACCCAAGAGTTATTGTTGAGAAGCCTCTGCATCCTCAACGTGTGTCTTTTTGGTGCGGTTTATGGCCCGGCGGGGTCATTGGACCTTACTTTTTCGAAAATGGGGTTGGGTCAACAGTTACGGTGAATGGATAGCGCTATCGAGGGATGATTACTGATTTAGATCGTGGTCGTGGAGGCCACATGGCTGATGTTGTTTTTCATTATTAACGGCATACCTTACTCTTTATTATGAAATAAACATCCGATCATTTATCTCAAAAAATGGCATTTTTCTTTGAATACCAAAATAACACCTCTTGTTGGAAACCCCTTTATAATTTTACAATTTTTTTACAAGAAAGGCATTTAGAAAGTGAGTACACAAAGAATGAAATACATGTAAGAAAAAAAAAATAAGTGAAAAAGAATGCAATTGCAAGATACAGAAGTAATTAATAATACCATCGAAAATTTTACTTGAGATGGTTGTACGTAAATCATACAGGCAATATCCTGAATTTGATTTATCAAATGCTGCATCTGTTCTCTGAGCTATATCAGACTTTTCGGAAAATTACTTTTTGGACGACCACCTTAATTTCCTGATTAATCAATTATGTACATTTCATTGAGCCACTTCAGTTTGAAGCCACTTCTCATTGTATTTTTTTTTGAAAAAAGCCATAAAACGACCAAACTTTTATTAAATGTTAATTTATCGCGTTATAAATATCCTCAATAGTTCTAATATTTATAAAAAGGATTTGTATTTCCAAAAATTAAACAAATTAATAAATTGGATGCTATAGTCACTTAAGAAAAAAAAATTTTATTACAAAACAGCAAAATTCTGCATCCCTATCTTTTTGGAGGATTCTTTAAACTTAATGTTCTAAATAATAAAAATAGTGAAATGTATGGCATCAGGTGACAACCCCTTTGTTTAGCCCAAAAAAATTTAGGTCAATTAAAAAAAATATTTCTTAGAGCAATTATTTCACAACATTATTGGATGTGTCTGATGTCAAAATTAAAAAAAACACCAAACTTGAAATTAGTACATGTTATTATTTTTTATATTTTATTGCTCTTAATTGGTTCGTTTTTAATTCACTATTTAGAAAGTGCTTCAAATTGGAAAGAGAACAGTAATTTCTATATCAAAAATAAAATTAAACTTTGACAGATGATTTACAAACAATTTAAAAAAAAACTATGTACCTATGCAGTTTTTACCTCCAAAGTGTCTTCTTTCAAACCATACTAACTTTTTGGGATTTGGACTAAATTGAAAAATTGGGTTTTGGCCAGAAAATCAGGAAAATTACCCATAGTGCAGAGTACCGAAATGATCAAAAACGGAATTTCCATTTTTCTTTTTGTTACGCCATTTTTCGTTTCTGATAACCATACAGTATATACTTTATAGGGTATCGTATAAGATTCAAGATGTCGCAAGCGAAATGAGAAATTTAGTACAAGTATATCTCCATCCAATGGTGAGAAATTTTCCAGTTAGATTTTTTCTAACAGGAAATTTACATATGTTGTAAACTTGATGTAAACTGAAATTTAAAGCCTTCACGATTATGCCAAGGCTTCCCGATGTTGCTATAATTAAGCTTTTAATAAGAAAGCGAATTAGTATATGTTCTTGTACACCGTTTCCAGAAAAAAAGTATTCTGCGAGTATCCCCAAAATTATGGATTTATTTTCTCAACAATTATGTTGCTTTTGTTTTGCGCAACACAGTACACTTTTCTAACATAGTTAATAAAACCCCCTTTCGATGTTGATCCCTGCTGAATTCAAAAGAATTTATCTTTGATGAGAATTGAGTGAGTTTGTTGATATTCCTACAATCAGTTGTCATCGAGAGAAGTGCGTGTGAGGCCGTGAAAGATACGTTATCAAATTGTTATTGTATGTGCTCCCGCTGCCACTGCCTCAGACAGACATAATGAATGTCGCAATCTCCATAGATTGGCAACAGAAAAACCATAGCTGGTGCTGGAAGCAGCGTCAATTGATTTATATTCAAAGATATCCAAGCAGATAGTGAAAGTGTTTTAGAAATAAAACAACAGAAGGAAGCCTCGATAAAACAAGCAAGCCAAAGACGCAACGCAACAAAAACACACAAAAACTGACGAGACACCGCTAGTGCCTGCACCCCCCGCCTGCTCGACAACATTGATATGATATTTGTAGGCACCGGTTTGGTTCCTGCAGTTCGGATAGGATGATGATGATAATAATGATGCTCTTTAATAAAACTAAAAAGGACATGATAAAAAAAGAGAATTCTAAATGAAAGCACGAACCATGTATTAAAAGGTGTGTACCGTCGTGGAAAACGAACGAAAGCTAAACACACGACAAGCAGGCAGACAGACAGGCGGACGGACAGAAAGAAAGAACATCACCATCACCAATATGAGACTGGGTGGGGGTGGTCGGGTTGGGCTGTGCGAGGGCGAGAATGACAACGAAAAAGAGTACAAAACACACACACACTCACTCACTCAACAACTTACCTTGAACACATAAAACAACTTGTGAATCCAGCAAATGATAAGGACAAAATTGAAGCGGGAATGGCGAAAAGGGGTTGTCGGGTAGCACAACAGTCACATGTTAGGCTTGACTTCCAGCAACACGACTACTATTACTCGAAAGAGCCGAAGGCATCCCACAGGCGGATGCAGATGATGGATATGGCACAGATATATCACACAAAATTCCCAAAGATGTTTAGAATCTCACTTGTTTTTTTTGGGAAGATATCTTTTCTTTTTTCTTTCTTCTTCACCACAAATTGATTGTTTGCCTCTCTTTGAATTCTTGGCACTACATAAACACCAAATAAGCAGCAATTTTTGTTTTGTATATTTTTTTAAGTGGTATTGATGTAGTTGCTGGATATAAAACGAACGAACGAACAAACGACCTAGAGAACCACCAACCGCTGTTGATGTTACCCGCACTCCCGTATCAATTGAGATGTTGTCTGAGTTCGCTCCTCATCAATGCGAGCCGGAGAGGACTACAAACCACCGACCGAATAACCGACAAACTGCGAACAGTAAAGCAAGCGACCGAGCTACAGACCGACCGGGGTGAGGCTGGCTTCCAGAAAATGAAAGACAATCTCATAAACGCCGACTTCGACGCAGTGGAGGAGGCAGTGTTGCCATTTTTGTGTTTTTCTAGTTTTGTAGAATGGAAGAATCAGTGTAAATTTGGTAGATTAAATGCTGGTCAGAATAATTTTTTATATTAAGTTTAACAAAAATATTTGTTGACACCGTTTCGCAACAATTACCCTAGGATGTAATAAGACTGTTGACGACATAATTCTCTCTATTCTCTTGTGAAAGGTCAAACAAATTTAATATTAAAACTTAAAAAGATGTGAATGAAACGGAATGAACAAGTAAGATTATAATACAAATGTGAAATAACTGTAATAATTAACAAGGCAAAGAAAAACTAAAGTCGGGCGGAGCCGATTTTACGATACCCTACACCACTTTGATCGATCAGAATCCCAATTTTAAACGTGCAACAATCCACCTAACGTTCTCTACCTAAGTTCATATCGAACGGATGTTAACTAAAGCTTCTAAGCACTTTGATTCCAAATCGGAGGAACGTATATATGGAGGGCTTTATATAACTCTGTTTGTTTCTGTAGCAAGAAACTTCAATATATGTGGGTACCTATATCTAAATCTGAAACGATTTTCTTCAAAATTGTCTATATTCGTTACAGCAAAGAAACTCCTCTCTACCAAAGTTCATAACGATCGAATAATAAATAAAATATTTGAAGAACAGCGTAATGAACGGCGTAATCGAAAGGAACGTATATATGCGTACCATATCTAATTCAGAACAGATTTCTTTAAAAATTAACAACGTTCATTCCTGGTTCACTAAACTCTTTTGTGACAAATCTAGTAACGGTACTACTACTATCACGCATATAAGCCAAATACATGGGAACTATATCTGAATCTTAACAGATGTTCTCCAAATTCAATACCGTTCGTCCTCGCTGCGAAAATGTTGTCCGTATTTATCAGGATTATGTCCAAAAATGCGGCCTGTACTTTGATTACAACATGGATAGCGGACGGACGTCAGACATTGCCAAAATCAATCAGCAGGGTATTCTGATTCGATTTGTATACTTTATGGGGGCTCTAGATCTAGGTCTAGTGTTATAATGCGTTACAAACAACTGGACCAAAACAATATTATAATACCCTGTATTAAAGTGTGCTATACGGTATAAAAACCTTGTCTTTCAGATTTCTCATAATACCTTACAATAACAATTTATGCATATGTTTTTCGTAAAATAAAAAGGGAAGTCTTCAAAAGATTTTGGTAGAAAAAAAATATTGTAGCGGCAACACTGAATGGAGGATAGGATGCTATTTTCTTATTGTTTCTGCGCTGCTTCTTTTATATATGCATGTAGATAGGTATCTTGCGTATTTTTGCTCTCACCGGAAAAAAATACTAAATCTGTGTTAAACTAAACACTCTATAACCATTTTGTTTAAATCATATTTGTTGTTGTTTTTTGCACAAAAACTAAACTTTATACATAGGGAGTTGTTTTTGGTTTTCTCCCATGTCACACAAAGATTTAAATTATTTATTCAAACCAAGCAAGCAATGCGATGGTTGTGTTGCAAAAATTTATTCAGACATTACATTTTCACAATAATTGTTTTTTTCGTCAGGTTTAGTAAATATAATGGCGAATTCACATTGGGGTAAAATCTTGTAATTTAATTCAATTATTTTATTAAATTATTTTTTTTTAAATTTAAACCAAAATCTAGTGGTATCGACGAATCTCGTTCTTTTTTAGTGACTGACAGAATTGACAGAATGAATGGCGTCTCTTTCTCAACGAACAAGATGCAGGGATGGAAACGTCAGCACTTTAGTACTTTTTTCTGTACTTTTCATCATTCAAAAGTACCGATTTTTCTAGCAATTTATTTTTCAGAAGACTGTTGTCGGATCTCACAATGTTGTCAGTAAAATGTCAAAAAAAAAATGTCTTAAGCT
Source organism: Eudasyphora cyanicolor (assembly GCA_963930755.1). NCBI lineage: Eukaryota > Metazoa > Arthropoda > Insecta > Diptera > Muscidae > Eudasyphora > Eudasyphora cyanicolor. The sequence goes on along the minus strand of OZ005735.1, from coordinate 154,694,338 downwards.
ACTTACACACAGTGGCAGATGTTACAATGTTATCAACTCAGTCAAAGTGCTGTCAATATACTTACAATGAGAGATTGTTAGCAAAAGATGAATTGTCAGTTCAGGCGGTTGAAATAATACCTTACAATTTCATATATGTACAATATATTTTGTAAATATTTGTAGGCAGGATTGCCAATAAAAACATTTTATAAAAAAATGTGCCAATAAAATGTTTCCGTAACAATGGCGCTATTGTCAGATGCATAAACATAAGCTTAAGCATCTGTGCGAATAAATGTAAATCGTATATGCCAAACTATAATGTACTTAAGTGAACTTTTCGTTAAGTTCTGTTAGTTCCCATTTGCTTAAGCAGAGTGCAAAACTTAACGCACATTCCGTACGTAATTGTTTATGCATATTATAGTTGGGCCTTTAAGCCGGCCACTCGCGTTCTCCTTTAACTGTGCAGAAACAGCTGTTTGTTAAAACTGAACGTTAGGGTATTTCAGTATTAGTTCAACTCAATTGTGCAGTTTAGTTGGAAGAAATAAAATTTTTGTATTTTTAACTGACAGTTTTAACCGATCTGAGCGTGTGTGTGGGGGTTTTCAGTTAAAATGTTGTCGAGGGAGTATGCGTGTCATGTCGCAACTGACAGATCACAGTATTGTGAAATTTTAAAATTTGTGTGGAATTCCATTATATTGGCAATCAAATGACCTGTACTATTTTATGAATAACTTTTGATTGGGTTGACATAAATACCAAAAATTTACTGAATATTATTTAGAATTAATCGACTTAACATGATCATAGTGAACAGTTATAAAAGGAACGACTATTTACATTGGTCTTAATATAAATCTTCTAACAATTGCTGATAGTATCAAAAGCTATGGAACCAAATCATTCAATATATACTTAAATGTTTTTATTAATAAAGGAGTATCATTATCTATCTATCTGAAAAATAGTAACTTCTCAGTTAAAAAGTACCATTTTAGTACTTTCCCAGAAATCGAATTTCCCATCCCTGATGTCAAAAGAGAATGGCAATGGCAAAAATCACAAATTATCTGCTCTCTTGACGAAGTAAACAACAAAAGCGAATGACCGTTACATGGTACAATAAGAAGGTATAATTTAGACTTTAGCGAACAGCTGGATTTAAAATTTGTTTACATCTGTCATATACATCACTGGGTTTTAAATAATTGTTTATTTTTTTGCAATATTTGTAATACATGTTAATTAATCAATTTCCCTATATTTAACTTTGCTTCTCTTTCAGGGTTTCTCTTAAATACCACTGAAAACGTCCGGCGTCTGTCAAATTAATATTTCATCCTATGGTTTTCTGTGCACACAACAGCAATTTGACAGACGTCGAACGCCGACGTCGGCTATTTAAGAAGCAACCTAGTGCATTCCGTTGGCAATTTTTGAAAGTTCATATAAGCCGTGCTACACACTAGGGATGTAACGAAAGTGACTTTAGTGATAGTGAAATATGCATTTTTGCAAAAGCGAATAATAGTTTGACCCTTTAGTACCAAATTTAAGGAACTGAATTGATACTTTTCCAGGATATGCAAGTATTAAGAATGTTTTCATTAGTTTTACCTCCTGTTACCACAAGGACAAACATATTTCTTCAACTGTTTTGAAGAGAAGTGGCATAGGTTTTCATTTGTATTAATATCTTCAAATTGTGTGAAGGGAATAAGGAGATTTAACACTTATAACAATTGGAAGCGAATACTGAAATATATTTTTGGGAAAGCGAATAATCCAAAGATGGTTTTTGCGAATGCGAAAGCGAGTGTTAAAATGATGCGAATAATTCGAGTTCGCATATGCGAATGCGAATATTCGTTACATCCCTGCTACACACGAGGCAATTTTTTCCAAGGAAGTATCAACGTTTGTAGTAGAGAAAGGGAGCGTGCTCTTTCCGCCTGCTTCTCTCCTAAAACCTTTGACACTTGCTTGGAAAAAATTGTCTTGTGTGAATCTGGACTAGGCGTGTTTTTATTACAGCATAGCTGCTAAATTTGCAAAAAGAGTGTAAACAATTAAACACAGAATAGCAAATTTATGATTTATAAATACATTTCACGTCTATTTTGACTGCTTTGCATTGTTCTTTCTTCGCAACTTGTGACACCATTGTTACCAGATGGTTTAAATCAGCCATTACTGTTTTTAGGCCAGTTAGTCCATATTCACACTTGCAATTTTTTGCTGCAATTCTCTTTTGAAATTGCATTTGCGTTCAGACAATGTATTATGTTTCAACAATTTTTTATTTTTACCGTTCATTAAATTTTATTAAAATATATGTCGCACAAATTTACATATGTTAAACCGAGCACAAAACAACGAATATTAAATGAAAAGCAGTGTGGAAATGTCGAAAAACGCAAAACGCATTGCAAAAAAATTGCGAGTACGGAAGATTTTTTTCTCCCCCCTTACCCACTGCGTCCCTCTCCCACAAACACTGCAATTCAGCAGAAAAAAATTGCAAGTGTGAATCTGGACTTAGTGGTGTAAGTTCAGATTTACACTAGGCAAGTTTTACAGCAGCTTATCATCAAATTCTCTTTTGAACTTGCACGAAGAACTCAAAATGTTCAGGGAGAGTTTTTCCCCTCTTGCCAACTGCCTCTTTCTCCTACAAAACGCCGATAATCTGCTGAACATTCAGCCAGTGTAAATCGGGACTATGTTGTTTTCCTTGAAAACTGTTAAACTAACTCCATATTCACACTTGCAGATTCACACTCCATATTCCCCCCGCAGAATTGCAGTGGTTGTGCGAGAGGGACGTAGTCGGTAAGTCCGAATTTACACTGGCTGAATGTTCAGCAGATTATCGGCGTTTTGTTGGAGAGAGGGGCAGTCGGCAAGAGGGTGGAAAAAACTCTCCCTGAACGTTTTGAGTTCTTCGTGCAAGTTCAAAAGAGAATTTGATGATAAGCTGCTGAAAAAACTTGCCTAGTGTAAATCTAGACTAAGGAGGTAACCGTTGAAAACGGATCAAACGATTTCGAGAGAGTATGTCCCTATCCACTCGAGGCATATTTAATTTCGGCAATTCTGCATAGAGAGAGGCAGGAAGATAAAAAGTGGGACACGAGGCAACTTTTTCCAAGCAAGTGTCAAAATTTGTAGGAGAGGAAGGCGGAAGAAGCTCTCTGCCTTGCTCACCTAAAAAATTGGACACTCTGCACTCTGCCTTTCTCTCCTACAAACTTTGACGCGGCCTTCGGCAGCTCAGTGGTTAGTGTGTTAGACTTCGATTTCGAAGGTGCTGGGTTCGTATCCCAGCCAGAGCACTGGTGAAATCAATATCAATATTTTTATGTTTTCATCATAATCACCGGACACTGCCACTACAACAACATCAGAATGCCCAAGTCAACATAAAAATAGACATAACGACAATCAACAGAAATGCAGCGTTTCTAGAGGAGAATAGAAACTTAAAACTCAAATAACATCCATTCCCTGAAATTAACAGACGAATGTTTAATTTACATCCAAAGAACATTGAGTAGATTAGATTATCAAGTCAGAGTCTAATAAATAGACATAACTATTATCAACGGAAATGCAGCTCTTCTATTGGAGAATAGAAACGTAACACTCAAATAAATCCATTCACTGAAATTAACAGACGAATGTTGATTTTACATCCGGAAAACATTGAGACACTTGTTTGGAAAAGAATTGCCTCGAGTGAATGATCACTTGTTACAATTTATACAATCGATACGCATTTAATTTGGTATGTTTTCAACTGATGCAACTCTGTAGGAGTACTGAAATGTGGCAACGCCAAAATACAACCCGGTTTTATTGTTTGTTTTGTGGTGACCATGTTTTGTCATGTTTTGGCGGGCAAAACAATAAACACAGGGTTGCGTTGTGGCATTTTGTGTATTTTTCAGATGCATTCTTTTGGATTTTCTATGCGTGCGAAATAATTTAAAATCACAAACAGCGAGCAGCAGTGAGAAAGTAAACAACTAAACGACAGCTCAAGCTTCAACCTTCGTAAGGGAAATTCGTAAAATATAGCATAATATTATAATTAAAGTTTTGTGAAAACAATAGAAAAAGATAAAAATGGCAAGACGCGATTATGCACAAGACAAAGGTGAGTTCAATTGCTTTGTTGCGTAGGTATGGAACATCGTATAACATCTGCACATCTTTGTTTCGCCGCATACAGAGGCCATCAAGAGTTTCCTTGGCGAATTCTGTAAACAAGACGACGACGGCAAAAAACACTTTGTTTATGCCCAACAATTGGTTAAGATCGCTCATCGTGAGCAAGTTTTGCTGACCATCGATTTGGATCATCTGTCGGAATTCAATGAAGGTTTGGCCGACGCTGTTGTTAGCAATAGTAGGCGGTATGCAAATATGTTTAGTGATGTCGTTGCCGAGATGTTGCCTAACTTTAAGGAACGGGAGGTTCATGCAAAAGATGCTTTGGATGTTTATATTGAGCATCGTTTGCTCATGGAGACGAGAACCCGTAATCAGATGGAGCAGCACGATCAACGCAATCATTTTCCACCAGAGTTAATGAAGCGATTGTAAGTTTGATTCACAAAAAAATCGATATTAAAAGTCGTGAACACAATATGTAATCAACTTTTTGTAATTACAGCGAAGTAGGTTTCAAGCCTCAGTCGAATGTTAAGGCCCACTCCATTCGAGAAATAAAGGCGGAGCATATCGGCAAGTTGGTCACAGTGCGAGGTATAGTCACACGATGCACTGAAGTTAAACCCATGATGGTCGTGGCCACCTACACTTGCGATCGTTGCGGCGCGGAAACCTATCAGCCTGTAAATTCGTTGTCATTTACACCAATTCATGAATGTCCCTCGGATGACTGTCGTGTCAATAAAGCCGGTGGCCGCCTCTATCTGCAGACGCGTGGCTCAAAATTTGTGAAATTCCAAGAAATTAAAATACAGGAGCATAGTGATCAAGTTCCAGTGGGCCATATACCACGTACCATGACAATAATGTGTCGCGGTGAGGTAACACGTATGGCCCAGCCGGGAGATCACGTTTTGATATCTGGCACATTCCTACCGCTTATGCGAACTGGCTTCCAACAAGTAATACAGGGTCTTTTATCCGAGACATTCTTGCAGGCCTATGTAAGTATCGCTGAATGAAATGCGTAACGAATATTCATTAATTTGTGACCAAATTTTCCTTTGCAGCGTATTATTTGCATTAATAAAAATGATGAAATATCCGACAAAGATTCTGAATTATCCGCAGAGGAATTGAATGAATTGGCTCAAGATGATTTCTACGAACGTTTGGCCACAAGTTTGGCTCCTGAAATTTACGGCCACTTGGATGTCAAGAAAGCCTTGTTACTGCTCTTAGTAGGTGGTGTGGATAAAAGGCCGGATGGCATGAAAATCAGAGGCAACATCAATATTTGTCTCATGGGCGATCCTGGTGTTGCTAAATCTCAACTTTTGGGCTACATTAGTCGATTGGCCTTACGTTCACAATATACCACTGGTAGAGGTTCCTCCGGTGTCGGCTTAACGGCTGCTGTTATGAAAGACCCCTTAACCGGCGAAATGACACTGGAAGGCGGAGCTTTGGTATTGGCCGATCAAGGAGTTTGTTGCATTGACGAATTTGACAAAATGGCGGACACAGATCGTACAGCTATTCACGAAGTCATGGAACAGCAAACCATTTCCATTGCAAAAGCCGGCATTATGACCACGCTAAATGCTAGAGTTTCCATATTGGCTGCAGCCAATCCCGCTTTCGGTCGTTACAATCCCAGACGTACCGTGGAACAAAACATTCAACTTCCCGCAGCATTGTTGTCACGTTTCGATTTGCTGTGGCTGATCCAGGATAAGCCGGATCGTGACAATGATTTACGTCTAGCCAAGCATATTACGTATGTCCATAGTCACTCAAAACAGCCTCCAACGCGTGTAAAGGCCCTCGACATGAATTTGATGCGTCGTTACATTAACTTGTGCAAACGCAAGAATCCTACCATTCCCGATGAACTCACCGATTACATTGTGGGTGCCTATGTAGAACTGAGACGTGAAGCCCGCACTCAGAAAGATATGACCTTCACATCGGCACGTAATCTTTTGGGTATTTTACGTTTGTCCACAGCCTTGGCTCGCTTACGTCTCTCCGACAAAGTGGAAAAGGATGATGTTGCGGAAGCACTGCGTTTACTGGAAATGTCTAAGGATTCTCTCAATCAAATTCACGAACATCAAAAGGGGCAGTACGTATTTGCACATGCAATCAAAGTTGTCTTATTACCTTAATTTCCTCTTCTTTCAGCATTCCAAATACTTCGGATAAAATCTTTGCTGTGGTCCGTGAGCTGGCTGGCAGCAATAATACGGTCAAAATTGCTGATGTTATGGATCGTTGCACCACAAAGGGTTTCAAACCTGATCAAGTGGATAAATGCATTGAGGACTATGAAGAGCTTAATGTTTGGCAAGTTAATATGGCTCGCACGAAAATTACTTTTATGTAAGGTGTAATTTTATAGTTTCCACTTGGGAGTGGTTATACTCACTCCACTTTTTATTACCTAAAATTTATCTATGTTTAAGTGATTGTTTTTCAACCATACATACTTCGATTTCATGGAAAGTTTAATCATATTTTTTTAATAAACCAAACCATTTACTACAAATTCTTTTTGAGCTTATCAGAGAACGGACCAGAGTGGTTTTGCGGAAGAACAATTCCTTATTACTTATATTATATATGTATATTGACTATTGACAATTGACAATTATATATTTTTGATACGTGTTGTAATTGATGATGTTGGATGTTGTATGTAATTCTTTATAGTCCTCAACTTTTACACACGTGCGGAAAAAAGTGTTCCATATCTGATTAGTGGACAGCGGAATATATGGAATTGCATGTTTCTACCACACGTTCACGCAAAATCGATGCGACACAAATAATTTTCAGCAAAAAGTTGCGAAATTCACACGTTTCGAAATTAAATATTAATGCAAAATGCGTAAACATAATTGTACATTCAAAACAAAATGTTTATATGCAAAAAATTACGTAAACTTTAATGATAGAAAATTATTTGTACTATCACTCCGTTTCCATATTTCCCAATCTTTGCATTTTATGACAACTTTTAGATAAGAAATTCTAAGGTGTTTACAAATGAATTATATGTCGATTACATTTTTTTAATGGTTTGTATAAAGTACGTCTTAACCATCACCAACCCACTAACAAAGGTTCGGAAAATAGCTGCTAGAGCATAAGCGGAGGGAGCCTTAAGGACTACAGCGACCGAATCTCTACAAGCCCTACTCCATATACTGCCGATTAATACTTTGGCGAGAGAAGTCGCAACCAAAGCGGCAATAAGATTAAACTGCCTATCAATGTGAAGGTACAAGAACTATGGTCACATGAGGATATCAAAGTGTAGTGCTATGGTAACCGACCGAGTGGACTATACATATATCAACTGTGTACTCCTTCGAGAGAAATTACATCACTATGATTCCCCCCAGAGATGAATGGGTTGGCAGAATACCAGGTAATATAAACCATCTCCACATTTACACGGATGGTTCGAAGCTTGATGAAAAGTTTGGCTTTGGAGTACACTGTGAAGAACTAAGTTTGGATATAGCTCACAGACTACCAGATACCTGCAGTGTCTATCAAGCCGAAATAATGGCAATATGGGAAGTCGCCAAGTGGCTGAGTCGCAACATAGTAACCGACACTGGCGTTGTCATTTACTCGGACAGCCAGGCTGCCATCAATTCTCTGGAGGCAACATCCCTAAATTCACAAACAGCCCTCGACTGCCGCAGATATCTTAACGAGATGGCTGAGCAGTTTAATATACAGTTTAATATATGGGTGCCTGGGCATAGGGATATCCCGGGGAACTGCAAAGCCAATGAACTTGCTAGGAAAAGGACGACATTACAAATTCTCGTGGAATTTGCTTATATTGGTGCGCCACTATCCACGTGCAAGCTTTGGCTTAGACAAGAGCCAATCAGTCAGTCCAACGAAAGATGGACAGAAATCGGCACCTGCAGGGTAGCTACACAAATCTGGCCAAAGGATGCCCTGAGAAGATTAAAATATCTCCTCGCACTAGAGAGGCAAAGATTGTCTACGTTAGTATCAGTTCTGACGAGACACTGCTTGATTGGCGAACACGCTAAAAGATTGGGTATTGACTCCAATGACTTCTGCAGAAGTTGTGGAGATGAGGAAGAAGTGGAGAGCATTGAGCACTTGCTATGCGACTGGCCCGCTCCGAGTAAACGACGACTGGACATACTGGGGTCGGACTTTGTAGGCAGCCTAACAGATGTATATCAAACAGGTTGGTTGTGATAAGGGACATTTTAGCCCGTGGTAACACTAGGGACCTAAACTGGTCTATGTGAGCTTGTAACAAAAAATACGGCTGCCACCCTAACCTAAAAAGTACGTCCAAAAATGGATATTTTCAATTTAAATCATTGGTTTGTTAGTCTAAAGGGTATTTAATAAAACCTTCGTTATTTCATCATATTGCTATTTAAAATTAGTCGAAGCAGTGACGAGACAGAATTGTCTGCATGAACTCTATAAGTTTTTCTATTACATCAAGCGTGTTACTTGCATTTTTTTTCATAGTTTCAAGCTAGGTCTTCCAAATAATTTTTTTTACTTCATAAATTCTGATTACAACAGGTGATATACGTACAACCCAAAATCTCATTTGAGTCCGTAGAAAAATAAACTTCTGTACATCGTTTGGTTATTTCTTTATTACTTACACAAATAAGAATAAATAATCGAAATACATGTCTCGACAATATTCATGCTGGATTCTAAGCTTTGCGTTAATTAGAATTTTTCGCCCATGGGTTTAATGGTGATGTTGTGGACCTATAAAGAAAAAGTCAATGAAAACAGCGATTAACATTTAAGAGTATGGTTAAGGAAAGCCAAGCTCTAGAAAATTTCGTTGAAATTTAATTTTATGAAAAATTCGTATTTCTGCAGAAATATCATTTCAAAATAAATTTAATTTTTCTAGAAAATTTAAAGCCAGTAGGCCAATCCAATTAAAGGTAAATTACAAAAAAAAATCCTTCTACAGTGAAATAAAAATTGATTTTTTTTATAAGAAATTTAATGGAAATCCCAATTTTTAGAAAATTTTGTCCAAATTCCTACATATCTTTTTTTTTTAGAAAAATCTATTCAAAATTGCTTTTTTCTAGACATAGCATTTTTTAATCTACGAATTTTTTAATCAAAATTAAATTTTTATGGAAAATATCGTCAAAATTAAAAAAATCATTTTTCCACAAAATTGCTTTCTTCTATAAAATTCCTTCGAATTTTTTTATTTTCGAAAATTCTGTCCAAATTACATATTTTCTTTGAAATTTTCCGGGAACTTTACTTTTCCTGTACTTTTTTCGAAATTGCATTTTTCTAGAAAATTTCACCGATACATATTTAATTTTTCCTAAAATTTCGTCGAGATTGCAGTTTCCAGAATTTCTAGGAAATTTCAAAGTAATTAAATTGTTCTAGAAAATAACGCCGAGATTGCATTTCATTTCATTTCATTTTTTATTAATGTAATTTAAAGTAATTTTATTAATGTAATTTAAAAGATAATTTAAAAAAAATTAGAAGCAATTATTATTTATATAAAAAATGCAATTTCAAGGATATGTACCAAATTTTGTTTCAACGAAATTGAAAAATTTAAGAATCAAAATTATCAAAAAAACGTTTTCGACGAAATTTGATCAGTGGTTGTGATATCGCCACTAAAGAAGTGAAGCATTGAAACTGCAATTTTATGGAAAATGTCTTCGAAATTGCAATTTTATACAAAATTGCGGCGGTCGGAAGTTGAACCCCAAGAAAATGCACTCCAAATTGAAAATGAAAGTGCGCCCCAAATTTGGGGCCTGTTTTCGTTTCAAAAACTGATTTAGGAAATTACACCCCAATCAAGAAAACAGCATGAAATGAAAATAAACCCCAAAAAACTAAGAAATGTTCTCCTCGTAAATCTGGGGAGGACGCAATAATGCACGTATACAAACCTATTTTCTAATTATAAATCTTTTCCTGTGCGGTCGGCTAACGGCCTGCGGCCTTCGGCCTCTGTTTAAGACTTTCTCCTATGGACAGGATCCAAAGTAGGCAACGTGGAGCAAATCGTTTATGCGTAGCCTCTCCTATTTCTAAATTAATAGATGAAAATAAGCCCCAAAAAGCAGACAAGAAATGAAGGTAAACCCCAAAATGCAGACAAAAAATTAAATTAAGCCCCAAATAAAATTGTTGTTGTTTGATATGTTATTTTTTGGGGTCCACATTCATAAAAATATTGGGGTGTATTTTCCTGGGGTTCAATTTCATTCCGCCCAAAATTGCATTAAAATGCACTACTATAGAAATCATCATTATAGAAATTTTCATCAAATTTAACTTTTATAGTCTACAATTGTCGAAATGGCGGTTGTAAAAATTGTCGAATTTGTAGAAAGTTTAATCAAAATTCATTTTTCCAAAAAAAAAAATTTCAAAATTGCATTTTTTATAAAAAAAAATTTCGAAATTGCATTTATATTTAAGATTTTAGGAAATTGCATTTTTTATAAAATTTCTTCGAAATTTAAATTTTCTAGGAAATTTTGTCGAAATCTTTTTACTAGAAAATTTCACTGAAATTTAAAAGTTCCAGAAAATTTTACCGAAACTTAATTTTTCCAATTTAATTTTTTTTACAGAATTTCGTTTTTCTATAAAATTTTGTTGAGATTGTAGAAAGTTTAATATAAATTGCATTTTTCCAGAAACTGATGCCAAATTGCATTTTCTATGAAATGTTGACAATATTGCGTTTATTTAGAGAATTTGTTGAATTTGAATTTTTCTGGAAAATTTCGCTTGAAATATCATTTCTCTAGAAATGTCAACCAAATTTAAGTCTTCCAAAAATTGTTTAAGAGATTGATTGATAGCGAAACTATTTTTTTTTCGAAATTGCATTTTCATTTCATTTTCATTTCATTTTCATTTCATTTTCATTTCATTTTCATTTCATTTTCATTTCATTTTCATTTCATTTTCATTTCATTTTCATTTCATTTTCATTTCATTTTCATTTCATTTTCATTTCATTTTCATTTCATTTTCATTTCATTTTCATTTCATTTTCATTTCATTTTCATTTCATTTTCATTTCATTTTCATTTCATTTTCATTTCATTTTCATTTCATTTTCATTTCATTTTCATTTCATTTTCATTTCATTTTCATTTCATTTTCATTTCATTTTCATTTCATTTTCATTTCATTTTCATTTCATTTTCATTTCATTTTCATTTCATTTTCATTTCATTTTCATTTCATTTTCATTTCATTTTCATTTCATTTTCATTTCATTTTCATTTCATTTTCATTTCATTTTCATTTCATTTTCATTTCATTTTCATTTCATTTTCATTTCATTTTCATTTCATTTTCATTTCATTTTCATTTCATTTTCATTTCATTTTCATTTCATTTTCATTTCATTTTCATTTCATTTTCATTTCATTTTCATTTCATTTTCATTTCATTTTCATTTCATTTTCATTTCATTTTCATTTCATTTTCATTTCATTTTCATTTCATTTTCATTTCATTTTCATTTCATTTTCATTTCATTTTCATTTCATTTTCATTTCATTTTCATTTCATTTTCATTTCATTTTCATTTCATTTTCATTTCATTTTCATTTCATTTTCATTTCATTTTCATTTCATTTTCATTTCATTTTCATTTCATTTTCATTTCATTTTCATTTCATTTTCATTTCATTTTCATTTCATTTTCATTTCATTTTCATTTCATTTTCATTTCATTTTCATTTCATTTTCATTTCATTTTCATTTCATTTTCATTTCATTTTCATTTCATTTTCATTTCATTTTCATTTCATTTTCATTTCATTTTCATTTCATTTTCATTTCATTTTCATTTCATTTTCATTTCATTTTCATTTCATTTTCATTTCATTTTCATTTCATTTTCATTTCATTTTCATTTCATTTTCATTTCATTTTCATTTCATTTTCATTTCATTTTCATTTCATTTTCATTTCATTTTCATTTCATTTTCATTTCATTTTCATTTCATTTTCATTTCATTTTCATTTCATTTTCATTTCATTTTCATTTCATTTTCATTTCATTTTCATTTCATTTTCATTTCATTTTCATTTCATTTTCATTTCATTTTCATTTCATTTTCATTTCATTTTCATTTCATTTTCATTTCATTTTCATTTCATTTTCATTTCATTTTCATTTCATTTTCATTTCATTTTCATTTCATTTTCATTTCATTTTCATTTCATTTTCATTTCATTTTCATTTCATTTTCATTTCATTTTCATTTCATTTTCATTTCATTTTCATTTCATTTTCATTTCATTTTCATTTCATTTTCATTTCATTTTCATTTCATTTTCATTTCATTTTCATTTCATTTTCATTTCATTTTCATTTCATTTTCATTTCATTTTCATTTCATTTTCATTTCATTTTCATTTCATTTTCATTTCATTTTCATTTCATTTTCATTTCATTTTCATTTCATTTTCATTTCATTTTCATTTCATTTTCATTTCATTTTCATTTCATTTTCATTTCATTTTCATTTCATTTTCATTTCATTTTCATTTCATTTTCATTTCATTTTCATTTCATTTTCATTTCATTTTCATTTCATTTTCATTTCATTTTCATTTCATTTTCATTTCATTTTCATTTCATTTTCATTTCATTTTCATTTCATTTTCATTTCATTTTCATTTCATTTTCATTTCATTTTCATTTCATTTTCATTTCATTTTCATTTCATTTTCATTTCATTTTCATTTCATTTTCATTTCATTTTCATTTCATTTTCATTTCATTTTCATTTCATTTTCATTTCATTTTCATTTCATTTTCATTTCATTTTCATTTCATTTTCATTTCATTTTCATTTCATTTTCATTTCATTTTCATTTCATTTTCATTTCATTTTCATTTCATTTTCATTTCATTTTCATTTCATTTTCATTTCATTTTCATTTCATTTTCATTTCATTTTCATTTCATTTTCATTTCATTTTCATTTCATTTTCATTTCATTTTCATTTCATTTTCATTTCATTTTCATTTCATTTTCATTTCATTTTCATTTCATTTTCATTTCATTTTCATTTCATTTTCATTTCATTTTCATTTCATTTTCATTTCATTTTCATTTCATTTTCATTTCATTTTCATTTCATTTTCATTTCATTTTCATTTCATTTTCATTTCATTTTCATTTCATTTTCATTTCATTTTCATTTCATTTTCATTTCATTTTCATTTCATTTTCATTTCATTTTCATTTCATTTTCATTTCATTTTCATTTCATTTTCATTTCATTTTCATTTCATTTTCATTTCATTTTCATTTCATTTTCATTTCATTTTCATTTCATTTTCATTTCATTTTCATTTCATTTTCATTTCATTTTCATTTCATTTTCATTTCATTTTCATTTCATTTTCATTTCATTTTCATTTCATTTTCATTTCATTTTCATTTCATTTTCATTTCATTTTCATTTCATTTTCATTTCATTTTCATTTCATTTTCATTTCATTTTCATTTCATTTTCATTTCATTTTCATTTCATTTTCATTTCATTTTCATTTCATTTTCATTTCATTTTCATTTCATTTTCATTTCATTTTCATTTCATTTTCATTTCATTTTCATTTCATTTTCATTTCATTTTCATTTCATTTTCATTTCATTTTCATTTCATTTTCATTTCATTTTCATTTCATTTTCATTTCATTTTCATTTCATTTTCATTTCATTTTCATTTCATTTTCATTTCATTTTCATTTCATTTTCATTTCATTTTCATTTCATTTTCATTTCATTTTCATTTCATTTTCATTTCATTTTCATTTCATTTTCATTTCATTTTCATTTCATTTTCATTTCATTTTCATTTCATTTTCATTTCATTTTCATTTCATTTTCATTTCATTTTCATTTCATTTTCATTTCATTTTCATTTCATTTTCATTTCATTTTCATTTCATTTTCATTTCATTTTCATTTCATTTTCATTTCATTTTCATTTCATTTTCATTTCATTTTCATTTCATTTTCATTTCATTTTCATTTCATTTTCATTTCATTTTCATTTCATTTTCATTTCATTTTCATTTCATTTTCATTTCATTTTCATTTCATTTTCATTTCATTTTCATTTCATTTTCATTTCATTTTCATTTCATTTTCATTTCATTTTCATTTCATTTTCATTTCATTTTCATTTCATTTTCATTTCATTTTCATTTCATTTTCATTTCATTTTCATTTCATTTTCATTTCATTTTCATTTCATTTTCATTTCATTTTCATTTCATTTTCATTTCATTTTCATTTCATTTTCATTTCATTTTCATTTCATTTTCATTTCATTTTCATTTCATTTTCATTTCATTTTCATTTTCATTTCATTTTCATTTCATTTTCATTTCATTTTCATTTCATTTTCATTTCATTTTCATTTCATTTTCATTTATTTATTAACATCTATACCTTTGTAAGCCAATTAAGAAACAATACTATGTATAAAATAATAATTCCAAAAAAATTGCTTTGAAATGGGATTTTTCTAGAAAATTTCAATGAAATTGCATTTTCCGATTTTTTTTCGAAATTGCATTATTTTTATTTTTTTTTAAAAATGTTTTGTCGAAATTTCATTGTTCAGGAAAATTTTGTCAAAATTGCACTTCCTTAAAGAATTTCCACGAAATTGCATTTCACAAAAAAAAACCCTTCCCAACAGGAAACCGCAGATCCCCAAAGGACCGTAGCGAACTTCTAGGCGATCCGAGCCAATTATGCATGTATTTTAAGAAAAAATACTATGTATAAAATAACAATTCCAAAAAAATTGCTTTGAAATGGTATTTTTCTAGAAAATTTCAATGAAATTGCATTTTCCGATTTTTTTTCGAAATTGCATTATTTTTTATTTTTTTTTGAAAAAGTTTTGTAGAAATTTCATTGTTCAGGAAAATTTTGTCAAAATTGCACTGTTTATTTATTCCATTACACATTTAGCGGACTCTATTTTCAGGAGAGCCAAAATACTTTTTCTCTCGCGAACATTTGATACTAAATGTGCATAGTTGAGTGTTGGAAAAAGTCTTCAAAAAATGGACTAACATGGGAGTGTCATATATCGATCGATAGATAATGATTAGCTAAATACATTTATGCTAAAACCCCGAAATCGAAAATTTCCTACATAAGCTGTTATTCCAGAAAACCACAGATATAATGTTACCTTACCTGCACATTTGATGGCGTCTCCAGAGCCCATAGTACAGCATCGGCCACTTCTTCAGATTTTAGCATTGGCATAAATTGTTTGACGACCGTTTGAATTTCGGAAGGCAAAATGTCGGTATTAACTATACCAGGACTAATTGTCTGAAAATGGATGAAAATATGTAATTAGGTTTTTAAACTTGATTTTTGCGGCTTAATGTCTTAATATGCATACATAATATATCGTCATTTGAAAACCAAAATGACGTAACATAAAAAACAAAATATTAATTTTGTGATTGATTATAGTCCATTACATTAAACTACACAATCCTACAAAATTCTAGAGTTCAATATCTAAAATTGAAAAAAAATGTTATTAAAAAAGCGGAAAGATTCATAAATTTATTTTTTTTTATTCAAAATGTACGCCACAACTAATTGCACTACATTTGTTATTTGATTATGCCTTAACAGCCCGAAAATTCATAAATCTGGTGAAAAGCTTTAACGGCCTGTTTCTGTATTTCTAAGGAAAGTCTCTGCGAACGAAAACCAGTCACTCACTATCGTCTGGAATTTGGTTTCTCTAAGGTTCGTTCTTTCGTTCGCCGGGCCTTACGTCAATGACGTTAGCCATTTACCAATTGGATAATAATGTAATTGCCATATCAATAATTTCACAACTTCCGGTCTAAAAAAGCACACATATTTGTATGGTCGACCTTAGAAAATACACCTCTGTATCCTTTACATGAGCGGTGGCCAAAAATCAACCCTGGGTGAGTTAGCTGAGCTGATCCAACACTCTCATTTCTTTCTCTCTCTCTCTCTCTCTCTCTCTCTCACGTCTCTCTCATTGTGCACTGATGAATTTTTTCCATCTTAGCGAGCTGCCAATTTTGACTTGTTTATGCTTAAATATGTAAACATATGTATACAATTTTATTATTATTTAATTGTTTTTACCATAATTATGCTAATATATAC
The DNA here is from genome assembly GCA_963930755.1 of Eudasyphora cyanicolor. Taxonomy (NCBI): domain Eukaryota; kingdom Metazoa; phylum Arthropoda; class Insecta; order Diptera; family Muscidae; genus Eudasyphora; species Eudasyphora cyanicolor. The sequence goes on along the minus strand of OZ005735.1, from coordinate 154,677,914 downwards.
TTGTTTTTGCTTTTAATAACGTTTTTTTGTCATTGTTCCTATCAGTCGACAAATAAAATAACGTGACTCGATCTGACATTTGTGTTCGCCCAGATGACAGCAAAGAGAGATAGAGAAACCAAAATTTACACTGAAATGATTACGTTTTCGTACGAGTTCATTATCGTGCGACTTGTCGTTGTGATGGTAGTTAGTGAAACCCAAATCAGCTGTTTGTCGTCTGGCAGGCGAAAGAAAGCAAAATTTTAAGTTACAGAAACAGGCTGTAAATTACTTTTCTTTGTTTTGCTGCTCCTGACGTCATTTTGGATTTCAGTTGGCGATATGCATGTATGCATATGCATTCTCATATGCATCTACCTACCGTAACTCTGACCTGAGTTTTACGTCTTTGGAACTCTTGACGATAAATTTCATTCATAGCCCGCAAAGCAAATTTCGTCGCTGGATAAACATTTAACGACGGCAAATCGGGTCCCAGATTTGGAACTTGCATTCCAGCAACACTATTGACTATAATTATATGACCATTTCCATTCTTCAATGTTGTCATTGAATGAAATGCTTCTCGTGTACAAAATACTGTTCCCAACAAATTCGTATCGATGGTGTCACGTATTTGTTTGGTATTATTGCGGTCCGATAGCAGAGCAGTTGCTATAATTCCAGCATTATTCACAAGCACGTCACAACCTCCCAATTCTTGTTCAGTCCACTGAAATACATTGGTAACATCATCCTCTTGCGTTACATCACAATGCACAGCATGGAGGTTATTACGTAGACCAACAGGAAGTTCATCTCTCAGCTTAGCAATACGTTCTTGCCTTCGTGCCAGGCCAACAACAACCATTCCGGCTGAAACCAAAGCTTTGCAGCAAGCTGCTCCTATTCCAGCACTTGCACCGCTGACAACGGCCACCTTATTGCACCAGCGTTCCATGACCGAATAAGACGGGTGGTTTTTATTTTTCACTCATATTAGGTGGGAAAGAAGCCGTAGAAATGCTCTGAGTGAAATTCGATTGATTGCAGCAATCTACTTACTAGGGTAGGTTTAGTTCTATGGTTTGCTGGAATAACTGTCTAAATCAGAATTGTTTCGATTTTGTAGTTTTTACGTTAATGGATACAGCTAATCATAGTCCTTTGAAGTATACATGGATCAAAAATATTAGAATTTCTTTTTATTCGACCTTTTTGATATTAATTAATAGCCAATAAATAGTCAAGCTCGAGATCATAATTTGCCAATAAATAGTCAAGCTCGAGATCATAATTTAATTGTTATTAAAACATTTTATTTAATTTCCAATATTGCGCAATTACTTAAAATTGCTTCATCAGGGAAAACTACAATAATATATAAAAAATATATAAAAGAATATACATGAAAATATCACAGTTAACTTATTCTAGATTAAAAAAAGGTGTATAAGTACATTTAAATAGAAACAATAGGCGTGTTTTCGTTACACCATAGGTGATTAATTTGTATGGGGAGCTAAGCATTATTAGTTCCCGCTAAAGTTTGGTGCTTGTGTTCCTGTCTTAATCGAGTATGGTGTTGCCAGATTGGGCATCCTATATTTCGCAGTAAGGCATCTCATTTTTGGAGAGATTGTTATCAATTATTGTGAATTTTCCGGAAAAAGAAGAATAAAAGTGAAAAATTATTTTAATATTTTTATTTATTTATTTTTTATTTTATTTATTTATTTATTTATTCGTTCATGTACGTAATACCAAGCCTTCAAGGCCAAAAAAATGTATTACATGACAAATTTAATATCCAGAGTAGAAACTTAAACACTAAAAATACATATAAAAACATATATATAAATATGTATAAATGACTTAGATTGGCTCCCCAGCCATGACTACAAGAAAAAATAATGAAACTGTCCAGACTAGCAACAAAAAGCCATATCTTTAATAAAGTAACATGGGCAACAATAACCAGAAAAGTTAAAAATTAGAAAAAAGAAGAGATTACGTCAACGTTGACAAAAAATAGTTCAAGAGTTTTAAACGAAAAGCGTTATTAGAATGCGAAAAATTTCGAAGTTCAATAGGCAAGTAATTCCAGATGCGAGCAATACGAACAATAAATGATCTTTCAAAAGTTAGGTTAAAAATTCTAGGTATAAGAATCTGGGTATTTCGAGAGGAGAGGGAAAAGTTAAACATATCACGTATGATAGTAGGCACACCAGCTTTGATAACTTTGTAGAAGAGGAAAATATTTCTATAACCGATAAAAAGTTCAGAAGAAACACCTAGAAACTGTGTGATATACTCAGAAATATGTTCCCTTCTTCTGATATTATATATAAATCTCACCACACTATTTATAATACGTTTAAGCTTCAATAGCATGCCTCCAGATGTACCGGATATCACTTCAAGTCCATAAAGTATTGCAGGCATTAGGAGCGCATGTGCTAATCTAGTTTTAATGGAAATAGGCAGGTAAATATTAAGTGAATATAACCTTCGTAAAGTAAAATAAACATTTCTTTGAACAGAGTCAATATGCATTTCAAAACAAAGTTTACTGTCCAATACCACGCCCAAACACTTATGATGTTCCACAAAGGCAACTCTTGATTGACCCAAAACAATGTCAAGTTCATAAGATTGATTGCTAAATATAATAGCTTTCGTCTTGTATGGATTAATGCTCAAGGAGTTCATAGACAGCCAATCCGAAACACGAGTAAGACACAGATTTATACGCGTCTCAAGGACATCAATAGATTCACGATCATGACTAAAGACAAGGAATACATCATCAGCAAACAAATATAATTTACAAATGTTACTATCCAAGCAACAGACAAGATCATTGACATATAATATGAAAAGGAGAGGACCCAAAACTGATCCCTGTGGTACGCCAGACGTTAACGAAAGGACACTAGAAGCTTTGCCATTCAAACAAACAAATTGAGACCTAGTCTGCATTTACATGATACTTTTTTTAAGTATTAAGCATACTTATCGGCGTTTTGTTGGTGAGAGAGGCAGTCGGAAACGGGGGAAAAAAAGTATGCCGTACTCGTACTTATCGTACTCATCGTTTTGTGTTTTTCGTTCGCACATGGAAACAACAACAATTCACACAGGAAAAGCCGAAACAAAACAAATGAAAATAAGTTACGTATTGAAAAAAAAGTACGCGTGTGAACGTAAATACTTTTTCAAAAGAGAATAAGCCGATAAGTTACTTAAAAAAAAGTACCATGTAAATGGGGACCTACCAGACAAATATGACATGACAAGTTTACATGCTGTTCGCGAAAAGTTAAACTTATCTCTAAGCTTATCCACCATACTTCTGTAACAAATGGAATTAAATGCTTTAGTCAAATCTAAAGAAACTAAGACACTGTTCATATTTCGGTTACTGTTACTCCTAATTGAGTCCGTTAAGTGAAGAAGCAAAGTTGTCGTGCTATGACCCTGCCGAAATGCAAACTGGCCACTAAATATAGGGGAAGAAGCGTGTCTTAAAATTTGCTCCTTCATAACATGCTCACACACTTTGGACAAAACAGGAAGAATGGAAATATGTCTTAAATCATCAGGACCATTTACAACACTACACTTAGGGATCGGCACAACACGAGCAATTTTCCAACTTGAAGGAAATGTTGAGGTTGTTAATATGGAATTAATTAAATGTAATATAATATCTTGTACATGGGAAATATTATTTTTAGAAACGTTAAAGGTATGCCATCAACACCAAGACACTTAGATTTAATTTTATTTATTGCAAGCACAACATCATCGACAGTAACACAATTGAACGAAAACGAATCACCAACTTCAGGAAAACGATCCAAATCTACATCAGTATCATTACGGAATGTTTCAAGACAAACAAAAGCATTATTAACTTCATCAACATTAACTTCATCACATATCACCTTTTCACTAGTACAACCAGATCTTCTAAGGACACGCCAAAGAAATTTAGGATCCATGCTTCCAAATGTTTTCATGTAGTGATTTCTTCTAACTCTTCGTATAACAGACTTGGCTTTGTTACGGTATTTACAATATCTTAGCCAGCTTACGCGACTACCATCTTGTTGATAGACAGAAAACGACAAATCACGAATGGATTTGGCGAACATAATATCATTACAGTTAATCCAGTTTCTGACAGTAGGCAAAATATGTTTCTTGACAATCGGAACAAAGTCAAATAGATCAGCAAACAACGATGAGACGATAGAACATTTTACATCAATATCTGTGGTAGTATATACTACATATATCAGAATCAAAACAAGACAAGTAGTAAAACAATCCTTCCCAATCTGTATTGCTGTAATCACGATACTCCACAACCTGATCCACACAATGTAAGTTATAGTCAAGGGAAGCAAGTATAAGAGAATGATCAGAAATTGACGGACATAAAACCTGATCAGAATAGTGGTACATTGAACAATTACTCACCAACATGAAATCAATCAACGAGTACGAACCATGTACAACATCATAATGCGTGGGTTTGGAATTATGCAAGACGGACAAATTCATACGAAAACTCATAGATCGAAGTAAAAATGCCTTCTGGGGATCAAACAATTAAAATCACCTACAACAACAATATTCACATAATTTAAGAACAAATCACAATGAATTTCCTCAAAAGATGAAATATCACCTGGAGGAGGTAAATACACTACTCCAAATAAAACTGTAATGTTACCTGAGAACAGCTCAATAAAAAGTGATTCACATTTCCCTAAAACAGACGATTTAAAAACAACTCTATGCTTAAGCTTCTTAGACAGATATATTCCCTCACCACCTCCTCTCGAATTAGCACGATCATTTCTTAGGAACTTATACCCAGGAATTTCAACGGCACAGCTAGAAACATCGGATTTAAGCCGTGTCTCAGTAATACCAATAATATCTAACATTGAATCACCAATTATAGGTATAAGCTCATCAATTTTGGTAGAATTAACTGAAGGCCTAATACTACGGCAATTAAGATGAGCCACATTGAACTTGCCATCAAAAGAGTTTAGAACTGAACGTATGTACAGATTGTTGCTAATTACTGGACCAAAATTTGCATCAAGAGACATCATAACCAAGGTAAAAACTCGCAATTCTAGTGGGGAACCAATCTATGTGATTATACAGCATAACTTTAAAAACTAAATTTCCAAATTCTATTATATATTTCAATAAATAATTCATAAATTATAAACAACAGCTGATCGTTAGCAAATGAGATCATGTTTACAAATAAATATAAAAAGAAAATAAACAATCAAAAATTCAGGAGCAGAGAAACACTTAACTAGGCAGAGTATTAGCACTTTCCAGGAGCAAGGCACATTCGCTAGAACTATGTATAACTTCCCTGCCATCAGGGAACGTTAGCTTAGCCTTAGCAGTATCTCCATCCAGTACTCTGAACTTGGTCACAACATTCAAACGTCGTAGGTTCCTGCAAACAGCATTCAGGCCACCAGCAGCAGGAGTATATTGGTCATTTAGGTACACCCTATTGCTCAAATCGCTAAGATGCAGTAAGAGTGTAAACAATTGAACATAGAATAGTAAATTAATGTTTTATTTTCGCACTGGTCTTTCTTCGCAACTCATGACATCATTGCTACCAGATAGTGAAAATCCGCCACTTACTGCATATGCGGCAGTTAATGGAAGTCTGTTGTTTCCGTTGCAAAGTGCAAAACTAAAATCGCTAGCTTGTAACGAAAACATGCCTAAAAAGACATTTATTCCCGTAGCGAGTTAGTGTCGGTGACGAATGAATAGGAAGTTGATTTCCTCGATACGCTTTTTTTCAACGTATTTTCAGACCAATTTTCCCGAATTTGTTTGCCATTGTCACAATTAGAAAATTAATATTAATCGATAAGTGAGAAAAGTTCAAAATATGACCCGGAAAAATGTTTTTTTCGCGCCGTTCGTAACTGACAGGCAGCTCTTTCCGCCTGCCTCTATCCGACAAACTTTGACACTTGCTTGGGAAAAATTGTGCCGGAGTTTACACGGGACAGTTTTGCGAAGACAATAGCAATACTTTTCGATGACGATTCGTTGTAATTTGTGAAAAAACGAAAGACAATCGCAAAGATGGAAAACAATTTTTTATATGAGATTATGTTAAATATTATTGAAATTAAAAAGTGTATTTGTCTGAACAAACAATTTTTCCCTTTTTTTACAACCAATACATATTTTCTATTTTCATTTGGTTTCTGCAATTGTATTGTGTAAAGGCATGATTAGGAACTGCTCTAGATTCTCCGAAATACGCCTCGGCGTCCTTACGAATTGTCTCGCGTGAACCAATACATACAACATTCGAAATTGAGTTTGACAGACGTCTTAAGGTCACACTTGTATTTAAGTAGCAACCTTTCAACATATGGCTATCGAAAATGCAACCATTTGTTTACAATTCGAAATCGCGAAATTTTCCAGAAGAATGTCTTGAAGACATCTAGTTCATCAAAAATTAACGAGAAATTAATGAAAATTGTAAATTAAAATATAACAATACAACAGAGATATGTTTACCAGAATACTGACGTACACGACGAAAAGAAATTTACATAAATTTCCGCACCAACTTTTTGTGACGCAACAACATGCGGCTGTTTTAAGGGTAAATGCTGTTCCTGTTCATGGGCAATTTCTCCATGTTAAGGTCTACGATAAAGATGCCGAATTGAATTCTCGACGAGAAGCGAACAAACTAAAACATTTGGCTGAAGAGAGGGAAGATGAATTCGATGATTTTCGTATTAATAAAACACTGATGCCTAAGAAAAATAAGAAAATTGAAACAGACAACAAATCCCTTACGTTATCCAAATCCGAAGATGAGAAACATGACAGCATTTCTTCCTCGAATAATGTGACTTCAGATCCAGATGTTTTCGGCAATGCACCTAAGGAGCCACTGCCAGAAGATGAAGGTTTGTTGATGGAAATATTGAATGATTTTATTCATATTTTTCTAAGTTTTTATTCCCCTAACTACTAATGGTGATTTCGTTTCGATGATGGAACAATATGTAGTCTACGTCCCTATATATGCACCTCCTAATTTCACTTATTTAAGCTACAATATATAAAACTTATTTTAATCTGATTTCCTTCATTTAAGGTGACAAAGCTGAAGAAGAGTACATCAGTCGACCAACACGACGTTCTAAACAGTTGAGAACCAAGGAATATGCCACCATGATCAAAGAACATTTAAAAAATCACCGCGTAAAAGACGCATTGGAAATTTTAGAAATTCGTATGCTAAAAGAAGATCGTGTGAAACCGGAAAATTATATTTACAATTTACTTATAAGTGGCTGCGCCAGAGCTGGCTATACACGAAAAGCTTTTCAGTTGTATAACAAAATGCGACAACGTGGCTTGAAGGTCAAGGAGAGTACTTATACATCTCTCTTTAATGCATGCGGTAATGCTCCTTCGCGCCTGGATGGTCTCACTACAGCAAAACGGCTACGAGAGAGTCTTCTAGAGAATGGTTATGAACCAAACATTAAAAATTATAATGCTATGCTGAAAGCATTCGGTCGTTGGGGTGATATTGAAACCGTATATCTGTTAGCAGATGAAATGGTAGACAAGAAACTTGAGATGAATGGAGAAACTTATAATTTCTTATTACAAGCCTGTGCCAGTGATGCTAAAATGGGATTCAGGTAAGAAATGACGTGTAAAGTCATTGTAGTAAGACATTTTCTAATCAGATGTGGGTTCCGTATTGATTTTCGCAATGTAGCTCATTGACTTCACATTCGTCTGATCACACTCGTGTGTTCTAGGTCACCTCTTATATTCTTTGATCAAACACTTAGGGCCTGTTTCTGTAATTTATTTTCGTTCGTTTACGGAGAACGATCAAAAATCTCTCAACTTGAATTATATAAAACGCAGGTTAAAAATATTTTAGGTACGAGCTTTTTACGTGCTTTTCTATAGACACACCGAATTATAAACTGCTGTGACTTATAGATTTCTCGGAATAATTGAGTGATTTTTGATCGTTCGCCGTAGATGAACGAAAATAAGTTACAGAAACAGGCCATTATTTCTAGATTCAGTTCCCTGATTCTATGAACAGCAAGGTTGCTACGTCGAATGTAAACGTGCTTATATTTGTAATGGTGGACAATCTATCTGGAATCGAAGATTACCTTAGAAATTCTACATGGATGCTCGATTTGGACACAAGCAAAACATTTTTAAATAACATTTATTTAATTTGATATCATTATAAAAAACCCATTTTTTTATATTTCAGACATTCGCTCTTAACGTGGCATAAAATGTTGCGTCAGGGTATAAAACCAGATTACTATACCTTCAATGCTATATTGAGGTGTGTTCGCGACTGTGGCTTTGGCGAAATAGAATCTATGGAACAAGTTCTAAGAGGGATTTTAAAAGATAATCAGACTATTAAGATTTCCTTACCTAAACAAGATTTACAGCTAGCTGATGAAAATACATCCAGTCCAACAATTTCTTCTTCAGTAGCAAACATAAATGAGAATGCCACCGTCACAAACTCCTTGCAAATTCAAACGGAAGCTACATCTCTGGAATTGCCAAACTTGTTGGCGCCGCAACCACATTTGGGCAGTATGGTTTCATTAGCTGAAGTAGAAAAACCTCACGAAAGATTTCTACTATTGGGAGGACTACAAGGATTCCTCGATTTGATGAAATCTTATCATATAACACCGGGTATTGAAACATTCACTATGATGTTAGAAGTGATACCGCCAACAAACTCGGCAGAAAAACAACTTTTGATGTATATAAGGAAAATAGGCCTCAAAGCCGATATAGACTTTTTCAATATACTCATTAAGAAGAGAGCCATGCGCTTCGATTATGAGGGAGGAAAAGAGGTGCTATCCATGATCCGTACTGCTGGTTTGTATCCTGATATTGTTACATATGGCGTATTAGCATTGGGCTGCTCAACCGTTGAAAGTTCCAGAGAATTATTGCAACAAATGAGCAATAACAACATAAGGTTTGCTTAAACTTGCAAATTTTCTAATCATAATATCACTGTTTTCTCCTATAAATTCCCTCCACAGAATGAACATTCAAATCTTAGGTGCTATGTTAAGACAAGGCTGTGCCAAAAAAGTTTTCCCATATGTGTGTGAAATTATGCAGATAAGTTTGGATGAAAACATAAAACCCAACGACATATTCCTCAGACATTTACACAATTTGTATTTGCAATGTGCAAGAGATATAGATGCAAGGGTATGATACTTCAGTACCAAGTTATTCCGGATTTTATGATAAATATCTTTGTTCTGCTTTTGCAGCATCCTTCAACAAAAAGCCACATTTTCAGAAAACAACACAGGCAATTCTGTGATAAATATCGCATATACCAAGAAGAGCATGGCATAGAAAATTTAAAATTAGATGATGCCATAAAGAAAATTAGAGAACGACCCTATGAACATTACAAAGAAGATGCCATTGAGGGCATGGAACCACTGAAGAATGAGAAATTGGCCAGCAAACAAAAACTACGCAAATATATAAAGAAAATTAAAGTACAACATCTTAAAGGAGATGAGAACGACGATGAAGCTTTAAAGAGTATAGAGGACCTCCAAAACTATCAGTCATTGGAAAAAGTTCAAGAAAAGCCAAGATATGAAACAGTGAAAAACAATGTTCAAAATACTACTAGTAAAGTTCGCCGTGAAAGTAACCCTTTCAGATCATCATAATTTAAGGTATTAATTAATTTGTTATTTATTATACAAACTTTAAAGATGGAAACGTATTACATATGTATTTGTAAAAAATCTCAACCAATCATTGTTCGTTTGCGACCTCTGGCTCGTACTTCTTCAAATTTAGCCACAACGGATTCTTCATCTTTTCCACACTCTTTTCGATATGCAAGCAGCATATTATCGAACAGATACGGTTGTTCACTGTGGGTACTTAGTAGAGCCCTTTCGAGTACATATAAATCAACTCCTTTGTCCTCCGAGCCCTGATTGTAATGACTCAAACCAAAATCGATGAATATTATATCATACGAATCGAAGCTTTCTCCCCCCTCCTTGGGATTTACTAATATGTTCGAAGTTGTCAAATCACCATGAATAATATTACTGGCGTGCATTTTTCCAATAGTACCGCCCACAGTTGTACACAAAGATTTCAATACTTCCTCGGCATTTTGATTGTCCTCCACCACTTTTTGTATATACTGTTTTGCCGTTATTGCTTTGTCGAAGTACTCCATATACAATTTACGTTCGTTCAAATCCATGTGTAATATTTTAGGGGCCAAAATTCCGGATGTTTGACACCTTCCGGCTGCCTTTGCCTCGGCCTTCATACGTTGCCTGCTAATTTGTGTGTCCAATTCATGATGACGATATTTCTTCACAAATCTTTCTTTAATTAGACAACGCTCGCCTTTAAATTCGCCTAAATATAGACGTCCTTCAGCACCTTGTTTAAGTATTTCCGCCGGCATTTGAAAATGTAATTTAATAAAGATAAAAAACAAAACACGAAAATGTGATGACCGAAAACAGCTGTTTTCGTTTGAAAACTGCAGAAAATCGGAAAATAGATCGATGCATTGCTATCGTTTCTTTTCTCGATGGATTTCAGCATGATACAATGGCAAAGGTAGTGCGTAGCTAACAGCTGATTTCATTAATTTTTTCTACAGTGTACTTTACATTTGACAAGTATTTTGTTGTTGAATTAGCAAATTTTAGAATAAGGACAGATTCTCACGAGAAAATTTTTTCCACGCAAGTGTCAATGTGAGATAGGCAGGGAGCTCTTTCCGCCTGCCTCTCTCCTACAAACTTTGACACTTGCTTGAATAAAATTGTTTCGTGAGAATCTGGACTAACAATATTGTGTTTAAATTATTATGTTTAAAGTGAGTGTTGAAAGTTAAGATTTTATTTCAAAGACAATACAAGTTAAAACTTTCTCAAAATTGTTGAGCGAAGGGTCATCGTTGTATTTATATTGAGAAAATGTCGGTGAAAAATTTTTGACAATTGAGAAATATGTATTGGAAAGCGAGTTGAATTCAAAAAAACTTCTGTTGCTGGGCATAAAGACAGTGGTGGTGTTCATAAGACCTAATTCACGCAAGGAAAAATTGCCTCTTGTGAAGCAGGTCTTACCAGTATCGATAATTGTTTTACGATTGTAGCTATTTGAAAAATGACATCACTATTCTCACATCACAATAGTCATCAGCTGATGTTTATTTTGTTTATCATAACATGAAATGAATCATCAGTCGTCATATTCCATCAAAGAAAAAACACGGAATATACATTTAAAATAGATCATAATGTCGGATCTTTTCAACAATATTTTCGGCAAAAAACCTACGTTGAAGGAGCAACAGAGAGAAAATGATCGAAGCTTAAGGAAAGCAACGCGAGACATCGAACGAGAGCGTCGCAAGCTGGAAGAGGAGGAGAAGAAACTCGAACAGGAAATTAAAAAGGCTGCAGCTCAGGGAAATAAAGACGTCTGCCGTATATTAGCCAAACAGTTAGTTGAAATACGAAAACAGAAATCCAGAACTTATGCAGCGAACAGTAAAATAACATCCATAGGGTATCAGAATAAAAACATCGGTACCAATGTGGCCCTAAGCGATGCAATGAGTACCTCGGCCCAAACTATGGCTAACATGAATAAAATAATGAAACCCGAAGCAATAGCGGCAAATGTTAGAAACTTCCAACAGGCCAACATGAAGATGGAAATGACCGATGAAATGATAAACGACACACTGGACGATATATTAACTGAATCTGGAGACGAAGAGGAGTCAAATGATGTGGTCAATAAAGTTCTCGACGAAATTGGCATTGAAATATCAGGGAAAATGTCTAACATACCCTCAACTGGAATGGGTGATTTGGAAGATCAACGCACAGACAAAGATATTGCAGCCCAGTTAGCCAAGCTAAGATCTACTTAGAGGGTTCGGGACAAAGACAAATATAATAAGAAGACATTCCTTCAGGCCGAAACGTCAAAATCTATCAGGTATGGCTGTCACAGGCAAAAAACAGTTTTCCGCGAACATTGATTAAACTTTGTTTGCACTTATCGATTAATATTATATATTTTTTAAATGTGACAGTTACAAAAAATTCGGGAAGAACGGTTTGAAAATCCGCGAAAAGCCTCACTCGTTGGAATCAAATTCCTATTCGTTCGTAACTGACACATACTCGCTACGGGAAGGAATGTCTTCTTAAATTTTATTGTTTTTGGTTCGGGACGCTGTCAGCATTTTTTTCCATTATGCATTATGTTTTCTAAATCAGTGTATTATTTTATTTGAAACTATTATGTTACAAAAAATTTGCTTTTATTCCAAAAAAATAGTATAGATACAAACAAAAAATATAAATGTTTATATTTCCCTACATATGTATGTACATAAGTATACATACATGTGTACATATTTATTTTTATAAACGACCAGTCATGCCACCGGAAGCTATTAAGGTTTCACCAGTAATGTAACTAGCATCATCGGAAACTAGGAAAGAAACAACTCCGGCCATTTCTTCGGGCATACCTAGACGACCCAAGGGAATTCTTGACAAAGCTTCCTCGTTGGCTGATTCGTCTTCGTATAGCTGAAAGAGAAAAAACATTTAGTGATAATATAAATATGACTTTAGAAGCTGTCAAAAATTTCTTACCGTTTTGGAGAATTTTGTTTTAATAATTCCAGGTGCCAGGCAATTGACCCTTATTCCCTCTGGGGCCAATTCTTTAGCGGCCGCTTTAGCGAGGCCAATCAAAGCGGTTTTGCTTACAGAGTAAGCACCCAAAAGCTTAAATTAAAAAAAAATAAAATTAATAGACTTCAATATTTACAAGCTAATAATTGGGCTGATTCCTGAGAAAAACAATATTTGGCGCACTTTAGAAGTTATTTCAATCCATTCTGCCAAATAGTTTTTTGTATAGACCATTTAAATCACACTTCATCGCAAGTGAATTGTCATAACTTGAAATGTTACTTTATTTTTCTAAATGAGCGATACATATGTATGTATATATTTGCTTTTTGAAATTACAGAATAAATGTAGTGAATAGCGAACTTTAGCGTCATCTTTTTATTATAACAAATATCTTTTAATGCGAAAAATGGCTATAACAAGCATTTACAAATGATTCGCCCTTATTCCAGTCAATGACAATTTAATACTATAGACGTCGCGTGGTATTTACAGACTTCATCCGCCAGGTGGCGTCCGAGCAGCCTTTCTATCCATAAACACTAAAACTAATAGATGGTCCGTCGTACTCTTTTAAAAGGGACAGTTACGAACGATTAAATTTTTGACAGTTGTTTTGCTCTCTTCGAGATATTTTGGCACTCTCTTGTTAGCTCTCAAGATTTAATTTGCCGATTTAAAGATGTGTTTTTTGCTATTTTATTTTAAAAATCAATTGTGTTTGCTCCAATTGTGATTGTAAAGTGAAATGTTTGAGGAAAAATGCCAAAAATATGAATAAAAAATAAAAACAAATTTGTGCTCTTTCTTCTCTTAACTACTAATGTCAAAAATGTAATCGTTCGTAACTCGAGAAATTTGCTTAAGAGAGCGAAGGACCATCTAGTCCATAAACACTAAAACTAATAGATGGTCCGTCGTACTCTTTAAAAAGTGACAGTTACGAACGATTAAATTTTTGACAGTTGTTTTGCTCTCTTCGAGATATTTTGGCACTCTCTTGTTAGCTCTCAAGATTTAATTTGCCGATTTAAAGATGTGTTTTTTGCTATCTAGTCATAAACACTCAACTACTAGATGGTTTATGATCTAGTCATAAACACTCAACTACTTCGCTCTCTTAAGCAAATTTCTCGAGTTACGAACGATTAAATTTTTGACATTAGTAGTTAAGAGAAGAAAGAGCACAAATTTGTTTTTATTTTTTATTCATATTTTTGGCATTTTTCCTCAAACATTTCACTTTACAATCACAATTGGAGCAAACACAATTGATTTTTAAAATAAAATAGCAAAAAACACATCTTTAAATCGGCAAATTAAATCTTGAGAGCTAACAAGAGAGTGCCAAAATATCTCGAAGAGAGCAAAACAACTGTCAAAAATTTAATCGTTCGTAACTGTCACTTTTTAAAGAGTACGACGGACCATCTATTAGTTTTAGTGTTTATGAGACAAAGTGCCATCTTCAATATGCAGACATTCTAAACGAATTGTCAAACTCCATGCGACGTCTATAGTATTTAATTGCCATTGTTCCAGTTGGCGTCGTAGACGTCGATTCTTAGTCGACACTGTTTAGATTGACGACTTCATAAATTTTGAAATTTTTTTTTAATATTTTTAAGATATAAAAAGGGTTTTTGTTAGTTCATGGATACCAAAAACAATTAGTTTTGGCGTAAAGATGACAAAGCTTCATAGATATGACGAAAATGATGTGACGACGTCGACGACGCCAACTAGAATAGGGCGATTTATAAATACAAATTTCGATAACATTTTCCCCTTTGATATTGAAGAATTTTGTGGTTCTCTACAACCATCCGTCCACCAATATTTGATCTAATAAAATTATGTTGGTGAGCGAGTATGCGAACTATTATTTTTGATGATATATGTTGATAGACCTTTTTATTATTGTTTTCATATGTTATTGATTTCCAATATTGCAATCATCAACTTCGGGACCGGTTTAGCTAATACACGAAACAATATAATTCAACCGCCAGTTTTCTTTTTTTTTAACATTCCCCAATGTTAGTAGAAGTATTGAAAATCAGTAAAATATGAAAGCTATTATGTGCAGAAATGTCTCAACAAATTGAAAAATTCTCGATAATTTTGCGATTTTGAAGCCCTTGATGCTGTTTTTTCAAACACATTTGTTTTACATATTTTATTTCCTACTCTATACTTAACAATTGTGCTCAACTTTGGGTGGCCTCGAAAATGTTTTACTATGTATTTAAATTAAAAAAGTTGTTTGGTTTGGTGCCATTTTTCGAATAAGTTTTGTAATAAAATTGTTTGAGTAAAAAACAAAGTCGGTGTATACATTGACACGCTTTGTCATGGTATTTTTGAGAGGGAAATTAATTTGAGCATAAGAAATGCCATTGACAAATCTTCCAAAATGGGTTCCAAGCTTTTTTGCATTCGAACTTTGAACATTAACACATGTACACTAGAGGGACGTCATATGTGAGGACGAAAAAAAAATCACTAAAATTTAAAAAGGAAGACACGTCGCGCTATAATTAATGGTCCAGTTTTTAATGAAAATTTTATTAAGGGAAAAGCCGATTTTAGAGGTTATTTTAAACGCAAATAGCCACTGATTTCGTGATCACAGCTTTGAACAATGTGAACTATTTTTTTGACGCCACTCTAATGTACACATGTGTTAATGCTTAAATTATAAAATAAATTATTTGAGTTGATTTCTAATTGTAGAAGCTAAAATTGGCACAGTTATCTCAATTTTAATATCAATGGCTGTTATCGCTTGGAAAATAATGAACCTAAAAAGCAAAACAGTATAACATCAATATGCGGATACTCATAATTTTATTTAAATTACACAGTGCATAAAAAGTTGACTCCGTTTTGATTTCAATTTCTGAAAGTGCTTATCGAAATTATCAAAATGCGACATGGGTTTTTTATACCCTCCACCATAGAATAGTGAAGGGATTATTCATTTTGTCACTCCGTTTGTAACACCTCTTAATGTTGGTCAGAGACCCCACAAATTATATACATACATATATTATTAATCGTCGTAAAATTCTAAGACGATGTAGGCATGTCCGTGCGTCCGTCTGTTGTAATCACGGTACAATCTAAAATACTTGAGCTAGGTGGCTGAAATTTGGTACATATACTTCTTATATCTGCAGGTATGTTGGGATTGAAAATGGGTAATATCGGTCCATTTTTGATATAGCATCCCACATATAGCATCTCTCCGATTTAACTTCTTAACGCCATAGAGACCACAGATTCTAAGTAATCGGGTTGAAAATTGGTAACTAGGGTTTATTTACACTCGGAACATTTCACAAGAACGACGGTAGTAGTAGTCTATGTTTCGATATAGAACCCAAACAAAGGTCATTCTAGATTTGACTTCTTAACGCAAGAACAACCACAAATTGGGCTGAAATTTGGTAATATGAGTTCACATGCGATCCATGGTGGAGGGTATTAAGATTCGGCATGGCAATTCGCTTTTACGGCCCTCAGCGTAATTGTAGGTATAGACTAGCAGACAAAATCGCAAAAATTGAATTTTTTTAAACAAATAGGAAAAAACACCCCTAAAAATAGGGAGAGAGGGGATAAAATGTTCTACAAAAATGTTGGGCATGAAATTTTACTATATACATACATATGTCAAAACACACAAAAGCCCAAAACTTAACACAAACTTCAAAAACGGGTGCAAATCCAGTCAAAACCCTCTTTAATGGTTCGTTATTGCTTTGACCACTGGTTCGTACAAGTATCAATTAATGTTATAATTAATCTTATTTATACAACAAAGTGGATAATGGATAATATTGCGGCACGAACTGACAAAAATGAAAGGGTTTTGACTGAATTTTCACTGTTTTTTCGTGTTTGTGTAAAGTTTTGGGCCTTTGTGTGTTCTGACCAGGGATGTAACGAATATTCGCATATGCGAAAGCGAATTATTCGCATTATTTTTAACATTCGCTTTCACATTCGCAAAAACCATCTTTGAAATATTCGATTTCACATTCGCCTTCGCAAAAATATATTTCAGTATTCATTCGTTTAAATTGTCATATCATCTTAACGGCTTCACACATTTTGAACATATTAATACCAATAAAATTCTCCTTTACTTCTTTAAAAAAAAAGTTGAAAAAATATGTCTGTCCTTGTGGTAACAAGAGGTCAAAATATAGAAAACATCCTTAATAATGGAGTATCCTGGAAAGTATTAATTTTCAACCTTAATATTGTTGGTACTAAAGGGTCAAACTATTATTCGTTTTCGCAAAAATACATATTTCACTATTCGCTTTCGCAAAAATGCATATTTCACTATTCACTTTCGCATTCGCAAGAAATATATTTCAATATTCGCTTTCGCTAAAGTCACTTTCGTTGCATCCTTAGTTCTGACATATGTAGTAAAATTAAATGACCAACAATTCTGTAGAATATTCAATTCCCCAATTCGTTACGAAGTCAAGGATGACTACCGTTGTTTGTGTGAAGGATTTCGGGTATAAATAAACCCCATCTAACAGTTTTTAGCCCGATCAGTTGAAATTTGTGGTCTCTGTGGCGTTAAGATGTCAAATCGGAGAGGTGCTATATTTGGGAGTTATATCAACAAATGGACCGATATTGCCCATTTTCAATCCCAACATACCTGCAGATATAAAAAGTATATGTAACAAATGACTTAATCTTCTCAGAATTTTAAGACGATTAATAATATATATACCCTGAAAAAATTGCTCCTGTAGTATATTGTTCCAAACATATTCTGCTTGAAATATATAAATGTTTAGGGTACACTCGAAGTAAAGGGTGATCCTAGTAGAGATAGCCTTTTTTGACAGATCACGTGTGAGGCGTGTCATGTTATTTTTGTTAAGTATTGTTTGGCATTTCATCATGGAAAGACTTCCGCCAGAACAATGTTTACAAATTATTCAGTTTTATTATCAAAATAATCGTTCGTCAATTGCGCTAAGTCAATTTTTTTTTATACAAAAAAACACTTTCCAGTTGACCCACGACCTTGACATGCATGAGCAATATTTTAGCACTCGTTAAGAGCAATCTTTTTGCCATTGACCGATTCCCGATCCGACGTACCGGAATCATCGGTCCATATTTCTTCAAAAATGATGCCGGTGAGTGCCATGATAACCGACTATTGCCTGAAATTGTAGCTCGTGATCTCGGCGACATTTAGTTTCAACAAGACGGCGCCACTTCCCACACATCGCATCAATCAATGGATTTATTGAGAGAACACTTCGGTGGGCAGTTAATTTCACGTTTTGAGCCGGTCGATTGGCCACCAACATCGTGTGATATTACACCGTTAGACTTTTTCCTGTGGGGATATGTAAAGTCTAAAGTTTATGCGGACAAATCTTCAAAAAATAAATGCCAAAGAATGTTCTTTCAAATGATAATAAACATTCCCCATTCAATTTGATTTTTCTGTGTTTTTTCTTTAAAAAGGCACATACAAATATTATTATTTATATTAAAAATTACTACCGAAATTCTGAGTAGGTGGTCGCAATTTTAAGAGCGCTTACTCCAATTTTCGGCCGATGAAGCTTATTTCTGGCTGAGTGGTTTTGTCAGTAAAAAATATGCGATACAGCAACCCACATGTGGTTCAAGACACACAATTGCATCCGCAAAAAATTACTGTGTGGTGTGGTTTGATGCCGGAGGTGTGATTGGTCCGCATTTTTTCGTCGATGTTACCGTCATGTTACAGTCAATGGAGAGCGATATCGTGCCATGTTAGAAAATTATTTTTGGCCACAATTGGATGAGCTTGACATCGCCGATATGTGGTTTTAAAAAGACGGTGCCACTAGCCACACAGCACGCGTTACAATCGATTTATTGAAAGGCAAATTCGGTGAACGTGTTATCTCGAGAAATGGTCCGGTCGAATGGTCACCTCGTTCATACGATTTAACGCCATTGGATTTCTTTTTATGGCGCCACATCAAGTCATTGGTCTATGCCAGAAGCCAACAACTTTAGACGAGCTCAGAGATAACAGCCAACGCGAAATTGCCCACGTTCCGGTCGAAATGTGTGCAAGAGTGGTGGAAAATTGAGTCCAAAGAATAGATCGCTGTAGACGGGCTCGTGGTGATCATATGATCGAAATCGGATTTGATTCTTAAAATGTTATGTCCTTAATGGAAAACCATTTATATTTTATTTTAACTATTATTTACAAAATTAATATGTATTTGCATTTAACTATTCAGAAAATATATCAATACCTTAATTTTAAGACAAGTTTTCTGTTTTTCAGTAATTCAACGATCATTTTTTTTTTCAGAAATTTTAAATGTTCGTAAAATTCCTTTATAATTAAAATGATACATTGCTCGATTGATTAACAACAAATTACGACTTGGAATAAACATAAATATAAAATTTGTGCTTTACGGTAAAACTCGAAATCAATGAAATTCGAAAATCTGAAACATTCGGAAAAGCTTTTTAAACAAAATATATTTGGAGAAATTCCTAAACAATAATTTTTTTTATATAAACACATATTTTACTTGAGAAAATTGGATTGCAAATACATTGTGCTAATATATTAATATACATATGCGTTCCAAATAAATTTTATTGATTTTCAAATAAAATGTATTTGCTCAGAAATATATAATATTTAAAAATTTGCCACTTTATGGTGTCAGACCAATATTTAGTGGTGTTACAAACGGAGTGACAAAATGAATATACCCCCCATTCTATGGTGGAGGGTATAGCGTCTGTCCGGTTTGATTCTTGACGCCATATAGACTGCAGATTTCAACTGATCGGGCTGTATAAATTGGTATTTTGGGT